>CM035125.1:62550986-63750986 GCA_020205555.1 Panax stipuleanatus
GTGTCTCCTAAGGAGATTTACCAGTCAACTTTTATTGATAATTTTAGAACTGATTATAATGTTAAAACTGTTGAACGTGTTTATGCTATTAATAAAGAATATGAAAATTGTAGTCTTCTTTCTCCTGAGGTTATTAATAAACATCGCAAGAAAGGATATAATTTTATTTATATTGGCTTAGTTCAGGTTGCAGTTAAACCATTAACTATTAAAGGAATAAATTCAAGTGTCTTTTTATGTTTAAGAGATGCTCGTTATCTCAATTATGCTCCTAGTATTATTGGAATCATGGAATCTAGTCTGCATGATGGTCCTATCCATTTTAATTGCTTTCCAGATCTTCCTTTGAGTTTATCTGATATTAATTTATTAGAAGCTTTAACTCTGAATATTAAAACTGCTGGCGAGATAACTCAAATGATTGAGGGTTCTCAACCTATAGCCTTGATTTACAGAATTTATTATAAAGTTATGAAAACCAATTTAAATATTCACGCACTCAATAAAAGTCCTAAAGATCATACTGTGTTAATTCAAAGTATTACTAATAACGCTAATATCCAAACACCAAAGACTATTCTTTGGAAAGACGTTACGTTACCTAGTCAATGGATTCTTTCCCAAGAAATTCCGCAAAAACCTATTAATAAAAATTTATTAAATTTAGATAATATTAAACAATTTTCTGATAGTACTGTTCGTGTCAGTTTCGAACGTACTAAAAGACATTTTATTATTGAAGAATTTACTAATTCTTCAGTCCCTTCTGCTTCCAGAAGAGATACCGAAGTTTTAAGTGACTTTTCTATTCCTGATGTTAAACTGAAAGGTATGTTGAATCAGGGACAGACAAGTCATCCTTGTTACACTCCAGCCTTTCATGCTGAAGGAGAACAAGATGATGTGTCTCCTACAGTTTCTGTAGGACCTTCTCTTCTGATTTTGAAGCCCCTATTAATCACCAGTTAAGAGTCATTACTAAAGTCTCTAAATTGGATTGGGACAGTCTTGTTACAGATTTTAATTCCAAAGCTAATCAACATAAACGTCATGTTTTCCGAAGTATGTACGATAAACATGATAGAGATAAAATTGTTCATAATTGGAAGAAAGACGACAAATGACTCATCACATGCTTTCGGCTACTTTGGACAAAGGAGCACGGGCTGCGCGGGCATGTAAACATGAGTAGATTATTCAGATCTAGTTCATCGGTTAGTAATAGATCTTCACTTCCTTCTGTTCCAAACATAGTTAACCAAGAAGAACATAGTTTTGAAAATATTAATCAAACCCTTAATAACTGGAACATACCTAGTGTGTCTCCTAAGGAGATTTACCAGTCAACTTTTATTGATAATTTTAGAACTGATTATAATGTTAAAACTGTTGAACGTGTTTATGCTATTAATAAAGAATATGAAAATTGTAGTCTTCTTTCTCCTGAGGTTATTAATAAACATCGCAAGAAAGGATATAATTTTATTCATATTGGCTTAGTTCAGGTTGCAGTTAAACCATTAACTATTAAAGGAATAAATTCAAGTGTCTTTTTATGTTTAAGAGATGCTCGTTATCTCAATTATGCTCCTAATATTATTGGAATCATGGAATCTAGTCTGCATGATGGTCCTATCCATTTTAATTGCTTTCCAGATCTTCCTTTGAGTTTATCTGATATTAATTTATTAAAAGCTTTAACTATGAATATTAAAACTGCTGGCGAGATAACTCAAATGATTGAGGGTTCTCAACCTATAGCCTTGATTTACAGAATTTATTATAAAGTTATGAAAACCAATTTAAATATTCACGCACTCAATAAAAGTCCTAAAGATCATATTGTGTTAATTCAAAGTAGTACTAATAACGCTAATATTCAAACACCAAAGACTATTCTTTGGAAAGACGTTACGTTACCTAGTCAATGGATTCTTCCCCAAGAAATTCCGCAAAAACCTATTAATAATAATTTATTAAATTTAGATAATATTAAACAATTTTTTAATGGTACTATTTGTGTCAGTTTCGAACGTACTAAAAGGCCTTTTATTATTGAAGAATTTACTAATTCTTCAGTCCCTTCTGCTTCCAGAAGAGATACCGAAGTTTTAAGTGACTTTTCAATTCCTGATGTTAAACTGAAAGGTGTGTTGAATCAGGGACAGACAAGTCATCCTTGTTACACTCCAGCCTTTCATGCTTAAGGAGAACAAGATGATGTGTCTCATACAGTTTCTGTAGGACCTTCTCCCTCTGATTTTGAAGCCCCTATTAATCACCAGTTAAGAGTCATTACTAAAGTCTCTAAATTGGATTGGGACAGTCTTGTTACAGATTTTAATTCCAAAGCTAATCAACATAAACTTCATGTTTTCCGAAGTATGTACGATAAACATGATAGAGATAAAATTGTTCATAATTGGAAGAAATACGACAAATGACTCATCACATGCTTTCGGCTACTTTGGACAATGGAGCACGGGCTGCGCGGGTATTTAAACATGAGTAGATTATTTAGATCTAGTTCATCGGTTAGTAATAGATCTTCTCTTCCTTCTGTTCCAAACATAGTTAACCAAGAAGAACATAGTTATGAAAATAATAATCAAACCCTTAATAACTGGAACATACCTAGTGTGTCTCCTAAGGAGATTTACCAGTCAACTTTTATTGATAATTTTAGAACTGATTATAATGTTAAAACTGTTGAACGTGTTTATGCTATTAATAAAGAATATGAAAATTGTAGTCTTCTTTCTCCTGAGGTTATTAATAAACATCGCAAGAAAGGATATAATTTTATTCATATTGGCTTAGTTCAGGTTGCAGTTAAACCATTAACTATTAAAGGAATAAATTCAAGTGTCTTTTTATGTTTAAGAGATGCTCGTTATCTCAATTATGCTCCTAGTATTATTGGAATCATGGAATCTAGTCTGCATGATGGTCCTATCCATTTTAATTGCTTTCCAGATCTTCCTTTGAGTTTATCTGATATTAATTTATTAAAAGCTTTAACTCTGAATATTAAAACTGCTGGCGAGATAACTCAAATGATTGAGGGTTCTCAACTTATAGCCTTGATTTACAGAATTTATTATAAAGTTATGAAAACCAATTTAAATATTCACGCACTCAATAAAAGTCCTAAAGATCATATTGTGTTAATTCAAAGTAGTACTAATAACGCTAATATTCAAACACCAAAGACTATTCTTTGGAAAGACGTTACGTTACCTAGTCAATGGATTCTTCCCCAAGAAATTCCGCAAAAACCTATTAATAATAATTTATTAAATTTAGATAATATTAAACAATTTTCTGATGGTACTGTTCGTGTCAGTTTCGAACGTACTAAAAGGCCTTTTATTATTGAAGAATTTACTAATTCTTCAGTCCCTTCTGCTTCCAGAAGAGATACCGAAGTTTTAAGTGACTTTTCTATTCCTGATGTTAAACTGAAAGGTGTGTTGAATCAGGGACAGACAAGTCATCCTTGTTACACTCCAGCCTTTCATGCTGAAAGAGAACAAGATGATGTGTCTCATACAGTTTCTGTAGGACCTTCTCCCTCTGATTTTGAAGCCCCTATTAATCACCAGTTAAGAGTCATTACTAAAGTCTCTAAATTGGATTGGGACAGTCTTGTTACAGATTTTAATTCCAAAGCTAATCAACATAAACGTCATGTTTTCGAAGTATGTACGATAAACATGATAGAGATAAAATTGTTCATAATTGGAAGAAAGACGACAAATGACTCATCACATGCTTTCGGCTACTTTGGACAAAGGAGCACGGGCTGCGCGGGTATTTAAACATGAGTAGATTATTTAGATCTAGTTCATCGGTTAGTAATAGATCTTCTCTTCCTTCTGTTCCAAACATAGTTAACCAAGAAGAACATAGTTATGAAAATAATAATCAAACCCTTAACAACTGGAACATACCTAGTGTGTCTCCTAAGGAGATTTACCAGTCAACTTTTATTGATAATTTTAGAACTGATTATAATGTTAAAACTGTTGAACGTGTTTATGCTATTAATAAAGAATATGAAAATTGTAGTCTTCTTTCTCCTGAGGTTATTAATAAACATCGCAAGAAAGGATATAATTTTATTCATATTGGCTTAGTTCAGGTTGCAGTTAAACCATTAACTATTAAAGGAATAAATTCAAGTGTCTTTTTATGTTTAAGAGATGCTCGTTATCTCAATTATGCTCCTAGTATTATTGGAATCATGGAATCTAGTCTGCATGATGGTCCTATCCATTTTAATTGCTTTCCAGATCTTCCTTTGAGTTTATCTGATATTAATTTATTAAAAGCTTTAACTCTGAATATTAAAACTGCTGGCGAGATAACTCAAATGATTGAGGGCTCTCAACCTATAGCCTTGATTTACAGAATTTATTATAAAGTTATGAAAACCAATTTAAATATTCACGCACTCAATAAAAGTCCTAAAGATCATATTGTGTTAATTCAAAGTAGTACTAATAACGCTAATATTCAAACACCAAAGACTATTCTTTGGAAAGACGTTACGTTACCTAGTCAATGGATTCTTCCCCAAGAAATTCCGCAAAAACCTATTAATAATAATTTATTAAATTTAGATAATATTAAACAATTTTTTAATGGTACTATTCGTGTCAGTTTCGAACGTACTAAAAGGCCTTTTATTATTGAAGAATTTACTAATTCTTCAGTCCCTTCTGCTTCCAGAAGAGATACCGAAGTTTTAAGTGACTTTTCAATTCCTGATGTTAAACTGAAAGGTGTGTTGAATCAGGGACAGACAAGTCATCCTTGTTACACTCCAGCCTTTCATGCTGAAGGAGAACAAGATGATGTGTCTCCTACAGTTTCTGTAGGACCTTCTCCCTCTGATTTTGAAGCCCCTATTAATCACCAGTTAAGAGTCATTACTAAAGTCTCTAAATTGGATTGGGGCAGTCTTGTTACAGATTTTAATTCCAAAGCTAATCAACATAAACGTCATGTTTTCCGAAGTATGTACGATAAACATGATAGAGATAAAATTGTTCATAATTGGAAGAAATATATTAAGCTTACTGGAGAGAACCTTACATTTTATGATTGGTATGATAAATATCATTCTCAGTGTAAAGTTCTTACTAAATCCCAATGGATAAAAGAGGATAAGTCTAAAACTTTAGCTTTTCATCCTCCCTTAGAAACTATTCTTTTACAAGTTAAAAATGCCTCTGTGGTTGCTAGTCCTTTTAAGGTCGCTGACGGTAAAACTGATGATAAAAAAATCATTGAACAAAATAATTTCACTAATCAGTATTTAGCCACCATAGGTAAACAACTTGATAAAATTGAAGAAAAATTTGATAATACCCTTATTAAAAATCCTGAAAAGAAACTAGATCAACCTTTATTAACTCTCCCTGATAACATAGATGGAAAGGGATTGCCAAGCAAAGATTCTGACCTGGTTAAAAGTATTGATAAGCTCATTAAAAAGATTAGTTCTAGTACTGGCGAAGCTAGTGGAACTGTTGCCATCATTGATCAGATTCAGGAATATGACGATGATTATAATAGTGATTCAGAAGAGATTTCTGAAGTCGCTTCTGTTCCTGACCTTACTGAACAATTAAATAAGTTAACTTTTAATAACACTAGTGTTACTAAAAATTGGTATACTAGACCTACTCCCCCCGATCTTCAGTTCGAAGAAAAAAACCTTGATAATCAATTTTCTGTTTCGTCTAATAAAATTTATGAATGGAATATTGATGGTTTCAGTGAGCATCAAATTCTCACTAAGATGAACCATTTGTCTATGGTAGCCAATAGTTATATCACAGCGTTTAATAATCTTACTCAGCCTGTTATCGTTGAAATTTTAACTAATGGTTTTACGGGTGTTCTTCGTTCTTGGTGGGAAAAACACCTGGATGAGGACGCTAGGAATTCTATTATTCATGCTTATCAGTTAGATGACAATGGTCAGCCTATCTTCAGAGAGGATATTGGCTTTGGTGTTCCTGATGGTATTAACACGCTAATTTTCACAATAATAAAACATTTCATTGGAACCCCTAGCAATATCACTGAGAGGATCCATGATCAGTTAAGTAATCTCACTTGTCCTACCTTAAGTGATTTTAGGTGGTATAAGGATTTTTTTATTTCACGCGTTATGCTTCGTAATGATAGTAACAAACCCTTTTGGATAGAAAAATTTGTTAATGGTCTTCCTTCTTTATTTGCTCATAAAGTTCGTGAAGAACTTAGTAAAACTTTAGGGTATATTGATTATGATAATTTGACTTATGGTGATATAATCAGCTATATTCAAAAAATTGGACTGAAAATGTGTATTGACTTTAAAATTCCTAAACAAGCCGCTAAAGATAAGAAGAAAGCTAAATATGAGCTTGGTACCTTTTGTGAACAATATGGTTTGCCTCCTATTGCCCCTTCTAGATGAAAATATAAGAAGAAGCAAATGGAAAGCCACAAAAAATGTAAGCATCATAAGAAGCGTTCTAGTCAAAATAATAATAAAGAAAGCTATTATGATAAACCTAAGTCTAAAAGGAAAACTCATAATAAAAAACCTGCCTTAAAATCTAGTGAAAAGAGTAAAATAACCTGTTACAATTGTGGTAAAAAGGGACATTATAAAAATGAATGTAAGGTAAAACAAAAGTTAAGTCAGTTAAATATCTCTAATGAAGATACTGAAAAAATTTAGAGTTAATAAGAATTCAGTCGGATGTTGATAATAACCACTCTGATATTCCTTTTTCTTCTAATAATGATGATGATAGTAATCAGACCCCTAGTGAAGATAATGAAGTTACTCTTTGTACTGATAATTGTAGATCTGATTGTTGTAAAACTATTAATGTTCTTAACATAGAAGATCAAGAAAGCTCTTTGTTAATCGAGTTAATTAGTAAGCTTACTGATGAAAATTTAAAATTATAGTACATGAAACAATTAAAAGAATTATTTACTAAAAACAATTCAGCGAAAGGTAAGGTTATTAAAGGAAAAGACAAACCGGTAATTAGCCTTAATAAAACCCTTGAAAGATTTAAGATGGCTGAGAAAGAAATAACTCTTCCAGAATTAAATCAAGAAGTTAACAAACTTAAAAAGGAAATTTCTGGTCTTAAGACTGATATCTCTGAGTTAAGAAAAGATATGACTAATTTGGCCTCTAAAAGGTCAGATCTTCATATTTCTGATTCTTCCGATAGTGAGGATCAACCTGAATCTTCAGGAGCCAAGGATGAAGAGTCATTGCTTATGGTTCAAGGTAATTCTTTAAAAAGATTGAAAGATATAACTATTCAAAAATGGTACATCATGGTCCGTTTAATGATTAATGGAACTTTTGCTATCCAACTTCCTGCTCTTGTGGATACTGGTGCAGACCTTAATTGCATTCAGGAAGGTTTAATCCCTACCCAGTTCTATGTTAAAACATGTGAACGATTAAACTCTGCTAATGGTAGCTGTATGGAAATAAAATATAAACTTCCTAGAGTTCATATTTGTCAAGATAATATGTGTTTCAAAACTTCCTTTGTTCTTATTCGAAACTTGACTGATAAAATAATTTTAGGTTTACCGTTTATATATTTATTATATCCATTCACTACTAGTAACAATGGTTTGACTACTGAACACCTAGGACAGAAGGTGATATTTGAATTCATCACTCAACTTAAGGAAAGAGACTTAAAATTCATTTAGAATGAGTCTATTTCAAAGTCGCTCAATTTGTTAAATTGTAAAACTTCTCAGTTAAAATACTTAAAACAAGAGATTAAGTATAAACATGTTGAGGATCTTCTTCTACTTGATAAGATTCAGGATAAGATAGAAGAACTTCGTCTATTTATGGTTAAAAATTTATGTGCTAACTCTCCCAATGCCTTTTGGCATCGAAGGAAGCATGTTGTTAAACTTCCTTATGCTAAGGAATTTAAGGAGCATTTAATTCCTACTAAGGCCAGACCTATCCAGATGAGTCATCAACAAATGGAATTATGTAAGCAAGAGATTAATGATTTGCTTGCTAAAGGCCTAATAAAACATAGTAAGTCTCCTTGGTCTTGTCCAGCCTTTTACGTTAATAATGAAGCTGAAAAAGAAAGAGGAGTCCATCGCCTAGTTATTAATTATAAACCTCTTAACAAGGTTCTTGAATGAATTAGGTATCCCCTTCCCAATAAAGAAAACCTTCTGAGTTGACTTAGAAATGCTACTATGTTTAGTAAATTCGATCTTAAGTCGGGTTTTTGGCAAGTCAGTATTCATCCCAGTGATAGATATAAAACTGCCTTCCCTACCCCCTTTGGTAATTATGAATGGGTTGTTCAAGCGTTTGGCTTAAAGAATGCCCCCAGTGAATTTCAAAATATTCTCAATGAAATTTTGAATCCTTTCAGTCATTTTATCATTGTTTATATTGATGACATTCTGGTTTTTTCCAAGTCAATTGATGAACATTTCAAACACTTGAATTCGTTCTTCAAAGCCATTAAAATCAATGGTTTGGTTCTTTCACTGACCAAGTGTAGTCTTTTCCAAGTTAGGGTTAAGTTTCTTGGTCATGATATTCATCATGGTTTGGTCCGTCCAATCCAAAGAGTCATTCAATTTGCTGATAAATTTCCTGACAAAATTATTGATAATACTCAACTCCAGCGTTTTTTAGGATCTCTTAATTACGTCGGCAAGTTTTATCAAAATCTTAGAAAAATCTATAAACCTTTGTTTCTCCGTTTACAGAAGAATCCTCCTCCTTGGACTGATGAGCATACTGCCATCATCCAACAAGTTAAGAAATATGTTAAGGTCCTTCCTTGCCTTGGCATATCTAATGAATCCGCCTTCAAAATTGTTGAAACTGACGCCTCCGAAATTGGCTTCGGTGGTATCTTGAAGCAGAAATTGACTCCTGCTTCATCTGAGCAAATTGTTCGGTTCCACTTTGGCGCATGGAATCAAGCCCAATTAAATTATAGCACGATTAAAAAAGAAATTTTAGCTTTGGTTTTATGTATTAGTAAATTTTAAAATGACTTATTAAATCAAAAATTTTTGGTTCGCATTGACTGTAAGTCAGCAAAGTATATTTTGGAAAAGGATGTTAAAAATATTGCTGCTAAACACATTTTTGCCAGATGGCAATCTACTTTAAGTATTTTTGATTTTGATATTGATTACATTAAAGGCAGTGATAATTCAGTTCCTGATTTTTTGACTCGGGAATTTATTAATTCAGGTACTCCTCAAATTCAAAATGAGTGTGAGAGGATCCAGTAAGAATGTTCGGGCCCCTGGCCCTCCTGGCCCAGACTAGTCTAGTCAGAAGCCCATGGGAGCTGTAATCCCTCATCCAGTTACACCTCTTACTGTAGTTAATAGGTTTACCCCTCTTATTTCTGGAACAAAGCCATACACTTCGGCTCTGGTCCAGCCTCCTCGTATGATTGATCCTTTTGCTTCGTCCAGTAATCCTTCTGCTGGTCAACGTACTCCAACCGAGTACATTCCTGTTTATTCCATTTTGAAGGACATATGAAATCAATTGATGATCCTATTAAGTTGGCTGCCCAGTTCTTTCCAACTGGCTGGCATTTTATTCCTCTGGCTCCTTATAAATCTCTTATGTATTATAAGGATGTCTTGCTTCAAACTCAGTCAATCCTTATTAAACCAATTTATGATAGAAATGATTCTTCAAAAATCATCTATCATTCTCTATATATTAAACAGATTATCACCATGCCAAACTAGGGTAATCATCCGTCAGATTTAAGACAGTTAGATGGTCATGATAGCCAGTTTTGCCATTATGATTACATGGAAGCTTGGAACAGGGTTTTTCTGTTTCAAACTCCATCGTTTAGTCATTCGTGGTTCATTCAATTTGACCACAAATTTAAAAGTCAAATCCCTCATTGGTTTGTTTTATGGTGGGAACGCTTTGGTCTCATCTATAAAATTCTTCCAATTGAGCTTTAGTCAGTCCTTAATGTTTTCAGTGCTAGAGTTCCTGCTGTGCAGTCTAATTGCATCATTCCAATAATTCTTCATTTCGCTAGTAAATACAAAATTCCATGGATTCTTAAATGGAATTATGGATTCTATTCTCCCGTTACTAATTTTGCGCTTTCTTCTGTTGTTTCTTCCGAGAAAGTGGTTTCCAGTAATAACCTTAGTCAAATTACTCATGTTACTCGTGAATTTTCAGTAAAATGGTGGGATAAGTTTGATCCTTATCGCATTGTTGGTCAAGTCCAGAAGGAATTTCCTAATCCTTCTCCTATTCAAACGGTTCCTCCTCTAAATGAATCATCCTCTAGTAAATCAAAATCCAAAAAATCTTCTGCTTCAAAGTTAGATTTTGCGGATATTGATCATTGTACTGATAATGAGTTAAAACAGTTGTCTCGTCTTATTAAAAAATAAATGGATAAACTCAGTGAGGACTCAGTTCCCTCTGTCTGTTCATCCTCTTCGTCCCATTCCAGTCATCATTCTAGTCACAATGATCCGTACGGAAGCATCTCCCTTCAAGATGCTCAGGACCCATTTGCCTAGAATTCCTACAGTTACATTGGTCAGCCTTGTTGCAAGATGCTCCTGCCCGTGCAGCCCGTGCTCCTTTGTCCAAAGTAGCCGAAAGCATGTGATGAGTCATTTGTCGTCTTGTATTTGTCTTGTCCTGTTTGTCGGCCATCTGTGGTCGATTAGTCAAAAGTTATTCTGTTCTGTATTATTGAGTCTGTATTTTATTCAAAACGCGTCTGTAATAGTGAAAAGCTGATTGTAATAGTCAAAACTGTTGTAATAATGCTTTCATCTTTTGATAAAGTATTACTGTTATGAAATAGTCATTCATGTTTTGTAATCATTGAGTTGTATTAGTAACGCCTTTTCTCTTCCTATATAAGAAAGGCTTGGTTATTTGTTTTAGGCAGGATTTAGTAATCCAATAGAGCGCTTGTGAAGACTTAGATTCCTATCTAACGAATCTTCAGCACTCTTGCCTTCTTCCTTAGACATATTAAGTTTCTATAATCGAGTCTGTTTGTAAGTTTCTATATATATATATATATATATATATATATATATATATATATATATATATATATATATATGAGAACCTTATAGGGGAATAGAGTTTGAACTTATAGTTTAAACTTTGAATCATTGAAGGAGGTAATAAAAGATGTTGGTTAACTGATGTAGCAAGATAGCACATTAAAAAGCATGTTCAAGTATTTAAGAATTGAGATTATGGTTCTGCAATAGCAGAACTTGTCTGCCTATGAATTTGAGGTGGCGCAGCTGCGCCGGTCTGTAGAAAATTCTGAGAATTTGTGTAATCTGAATTTTAAGATGTGTATATTAGTGACTAATAGGTTATCATATGGGTCATATTTGATATTCAAAGTGTCCATGAATGGATTGAGATAACAAATCTTGAATTGAATGAGAATTGATTATGGAAATTAATTAACCCGGAATAAATGTTGGTTAATTAAATGATATTATAAAATATTTCATTATAAGGCTTTGCATGGTAGTGGCATGATATTAAATTGAATAGAAAGGATTAATTCACTTACATAAGATGGTGAATTAATATATGTGTTTAGCATAAGAGGATGAAAGAAATATGTTAATTAATATTTGATATTTTTGATATATTACATAGTATTGTAATATATATAAAAATGGTTAATATTTGAAAGATAAGTGATTAATAAAAAAAGAGAATCAATATAGTTATAAGAAATTATTGGTTAGAGATTGATGCGTTAAGTTAATACCTTATGTGGTGGTTAAAGAAAATTATCTTGGAACAATTTATGGAAGAAATGAAATGAAAGAATTATATTATATTAATTAGTGTAGTACATACTAATTATTGTAAGGAAATGACTATTTGGATAAAGATGTTATGAGTACAAGTTCATAATATATAATCATTTAAGGTAATTAAATGTTAAGGTAAAGTGTGACACAAACTTTATACTAAATAAATATTAAAATAATTGGAATTGGGGAAAAGCCAAACGTGGCCTAGGCCCCTAATATTTTATTGTAGAGATAATGAGCTTGAGTTATATAACTCCAGTAAATGAGATAAATAAGCCTTGTGCGGCCTGAGTATTAAAGTTAAACCAACCTGAAGGTTTAACCGGAATTATTAAAAGAGAATTAATGGAAAGATAATAGATGATTGATAATAATCATTATGATATTTATGTGTGATATGAAGTAATGAGTTGAAAGTACTCAATTAAATTATATTTAGCCCAATTAAAATATTATTTGAACTAGTCCAAATGTACATGAATTATATGATATGGGTACATATTAGATCCCTAATTTTCATATTATAGCAACAATTGTACATTAAAATTTTATTTTTGGGAATTAAAGAAACCAAACTAAGTATTATTAACCAAAATGCTGAGGATTTAGAAGCTTGTCCCAATATTAGTGTCTCTAATTATAACTGCCGTATGAATAAGCCATTAGCCTATCCTATTCCTTCTTCACTAAGTAGTAGGGCTGATGATAGCTGTTAATGATGGAGGAAGGTGGAGTTGGTAACCAACTCTTCTCAATCCACTGGACTCTTCTTCTTCCTCTTGGTTTAAATTATTGGGCAAAGCTATTGTTTGGATATTGATTCCTCTATAAATGGAGTCTCCTTTTTCTCCTTGCCCATTTGTTTAAGTTGTCTGAGAAGTGAGCTATAGAGAGTTAGGAGAATTGAGAGCAATGGGAGCTATGGATAGCAAATTCCAGCAATCAAGAGGTAATGATTCTAATATATATGCTTTTGAGTTCTAAGTTTTGTAATTTCTTAGTAATAACAAGAAATAGTTGCTTTTGAGTCACAAAATTAATGGCTAAGGATTGTTATAATCCATGAATTGTTGCTAGATACTGTTAATACAATTAAATGCAAAAACAACAGAAGTTAAACGGACTAATTTCGTTTAGAAACGAATTCGTAGTGAATGAATTCGCTAAATTTGTCAAAACATAAAAATTTAGTATGAACATGAGCTTTGGATTAATATGTGGGTTAGTAAATGTTTATGTTAATTGTTTATTATTTGGTATGTTGTAGTTTTATGAGTTACGAATCCATAGAATCAAAAACGGACTAATTTGGATGAGTATAACTCGCGTTATGGCGATCGGAATGTGAAATGATCTGAAAATTCGCGAAGGAGCAAGTCTGGAACAACCTTCTGCCTCTTGTGGCGCAGTTGCACTGCCGCCAAGGCCATTTGGGGCGTAGCTGCGCCAGGCATGGTCAGACAAAAGAAAAAAAACACTATTTTGACCTACTGTAGTAAATTAGGCATAACTTCTTTATACGAACTCTGATTGAGGTGGTTCAGGATGATTCAGAAAGATAATGAGTAGACCTACAACTTTTATTCTTTAAGTTTTTCTATTTGAAGTCGTTAAGAGGGGTAAAAATATCCATCTTTGTGACTGCTCCGTATTCGGAAGCAATCGGAGGGCGTCAGACATGCACATACGCAATTGTAGTGCTCCCGATGATAAAATATGTTATTCTAAGTGATAAAACATAGAAATGCATGATATGACATATGGTCTTGAGTACATTTGCATATCATGAGTTGCTTAAATGGTTATTTTCCAAAGATTTTATAAAGGTTTTGAAAGCAAACTTTGACAAAACTTGTGTCCTTTAAGTTTTGACCTTTCAAGCATGTATACTAGGGTATTTTATACTTCTAGACATGACAGATATGATCACCATCTAGATAAGCATGATTTAGACTTTTCAAGCATGTTTTAAGAAAGAACTATACTAATTGTGTGTAAAAGAGTTTGACATACAAAAAGCATGCATATTAAGGATTATTTAGTATCGTTATGTGAATTAATGGTTAGCATAGCGGGTCCATTGTTGAATAAACCTATTTAGCCTTAATTAAAAATTTTTGAAAAGAAAGTTGTTTACTTGATTCGAGTTTTATCTCAAAGTCTGCTTTGGATACCTAGGATGGTGTTCAATTTGGTCAATAGACTATTTAACATGTTAATCCTAGTTGAGCAAATGAATTCAATAGAAGACTAAAAGTTTTAGAAGTTAACCTCAACGTTAACAAGTACGGGAAATTAAATATGTTCTAAACTCTGTCTTTATGTGTTTATATTATGTTCAAAGGTATTAGTGTGCTAATAAGAAAACTGGAACTTTGAAAAAAAAATTTAGTTCTGGTTTTGACAGGGAGTAGCGCTGTCGCGCCACTCCCAAGCTTATTTTCAGCGCGGCCGCGCCGTGTTGCAGAGCTGCCAAGTGCAGTTTGTTAACTGTCTGGCCTTAAGTTATGTTTATGTGTTGTCCTTAAGGACTACAAGACATGAAACAAGATTGTTTAGATAAACTTGAAAGTAGAATGAGCTAGTCTCATGGTTATCCTAAGTTCAAGTAAAAATGAAACCAAGCTAGGAAAACGATATTTGTTCTTATATTAAGAGCATGTGAAATGTATGGCTGACGAGTGTGAATCCACGATTATATAACTGTGTAGGATTACACGAAGTGCAAATATCTATAAGCAGTTAAGTCGTAGTTGTTAAACTACGAATCAGGCAAGTCTTTCAGTTCCTATTTGATATATGAATTCTATAACTGTTAATTGAGTTATATTATGTTATGAGAATGTTGATGTATATATGTGAAATGTTTATGAGATATGTATGAGATTGAAAGTTGATTTTTGATGATATATTTGTGAAGTGAATCTCTATGCCTATTATGTGAGAAGTAACATGTGTAGGAAATATTAATTGATTATGAATACATGACATGAGTATGATATTATATGTTATGTGATGCATGAAAACTGTTAGAATTGCTGAGCTGTCGATCTCACTCTTGTAAATAACCATCTTTGCAGGTTAAGGACTCATGACTAAAGTATTATGCCACTTGATTGATAGAGTTTCGTAGTTTCGTAAGGAGAACGACGTAGATATCTAATGATACGATCTTGAAAAAATGTTTAAGTTTTATACGATGTACTTGATAGTTGCTTATGATGTATAACACTTGTTGTGTTGTAAAGTTATACTATGCGATACATAGAAGACTTCGTATTAAGATGTAAAAGTTTATACATTAACTCAAATATAATGAATCATATCATATAGTTGATTCAGGGATTTGTAATTGATTCAAAATTATGAAATCAATAAAAAGATTTTATTCAAAGGAGATTGAAAAAGTTTAAATTATTCCGTATTTTTATAACATCGAATATGATGTAAGACAGGAATGGTAAATGACCAAGATCGGAACTCATTAAAGTTCGGGGTCATTATACAGATCCTGAGAATGGAAAGAATTTATATTCTAACTTGTAATAAAGCGAAGTTATATTCTTTAAGTTATGAATAAAAGATGTAATAGTTTGGCGATAGTAGTATTGTGACTGCACCATATCCGAGGTAATAAAGGGACCCAGATTTGGGGGTGTCACAACGACCATATAAGCTGTGAGTGTCAAATACAAATCGTATATAATACGAAATATAAACACTCAAATTCAGTCCTCAATAGTTATAATTATTTTCACACTATTATACAAAAATAGTGAGGACTACTACTGTTCTAACTCTGCCCATCACTCTGTTCCCCGACTAGTCCCTGCAACATTCTCATTTCCTGAAGAGGATAATAGATGAAAAGGGTGAGCTCAACTAGCCCAGTAAAGAATATTATGACTAAGATAATGCAGAATAATTTATCGTTAGTCTTAAACAAATCAGATAAAATATTATGGACAACAAGTTTTAGATCAACAACTGCAGCGGAATTAACAATGCATCAAAAGAGTTAAGTAGAAAATAATGTCTACTATCATCTATGATTTAAAAGTCCATAATCAATATTTTATCCCTGTAACATCAATCAATATATATCTTGAATCAAATATTCATCTTTGCACTACGGGCCAAAGATATTCATTTGTATCAGCAGTTGGTTATGTTCATCTCAACACCTGTCTATCTTTGCACTACGGCCAAAGATATTCATCAGGTAATCATTCATCTTTGCACTACAGGCCAAAGATATTCATCAAATAATCATCCATCTTTGCACTACAGGCCAAAGATATTCTTTTATATCACCATTTATGACTGAAGATGATGAAAAATATTTTAAAGAACGAATCCAGTGAGATAAAGGACAAAAATTAGGGATTCATAATTTAGTTTATCCAAGTTCAAGAATACTCCATAATAATCAATTGTGGAGCAAAATTAAAGAATGAAGATCAAAACTTGGATCCAATCAACGATAGGAACCATAATAGCCAATTTGGACAAAAAAAGAAAATTTAATTTTTATGTGAATAGTACCGTATTTGTGAATAGTGTCGTATACGTGAATAGTAACTCCAATATAAAAAGGTAAAAATTTCACAATAAAACTCTTACCAATATTTCGGTCTAATGATATTGAAAGAAGTAACATCATTTTTGAAAAAAAAATAACATCCCTTATCTTAAAAGAATAGTACTTCTGACTGGATATAATGCTGAAGAAAACTTGCACTATATAGAAACACTAAAAGTATCTAAATACTCACAAAAATACGCTCGATATTATAGACAAAGAAAACTTCTGATTCTTGTGTGATTTTCAATTCTAACTTAAGCACCCCATTTATAGAAAAATGCTTAGAACGCCAAAATAAAATATTTAATAAAATATTTTTTTTTCTTCATGCACCACCCGCCTGCCATCCTTGGAAATTTTTCCACCAGTAATCAGCCAACAAAAGTCAAGAGTGGGGCCTACCCATTCTAGAAAATCTCCACCAAAACATTTTAAATTTTAATAATATTCAGAAACTTCAATAATTCATAATAAATAGCCCTTTAATCAGAAAAATACAAACCTTATGTCCATATCATATGAAATTTAATTCTCCACAACTTTGTAGAAGAAAGTGTTTCCAAAGTTCGAACGAAAAATGACCTAAATTTACATACGGACGAACTTACAGGCTATAATCAAATTTCAGTCAAAAATGGGGCCCACCAACATATTTAACATGTTTTTTATAATAAAAATACTCCGAACCCAATTTGCTCTCTTTCTTCTCATTTTATTCACATATGGTGCATTCATTGTAAAAATATCACCATTATTATATTATTATACACTTATAATATAATATTACAATAATATATTTGAATGAATTATTTTATCGAAGAAGATAAAATATCAACTCTCAATAATTGTCTCTTCAAAAATTCCTTTATTAAATAAATATTTTCTTATCATTTTTATTAATAATTAATTATTCACAAATAATATTACAGAATCACAATAATGACAACCAGGTCGTTCCTAGAAAAGAGGGGACTTTCCGATAAGGATTTCTCCTTACTGGCGAGCAATTAGATTAACTAACCCTTTTCCTAGACAGAACTTCCTAGACATTGCTAATAATGCTGTCTAATAATATTACTCAAATAATATGAATTATTGCTTTGATAATGTAAAATATTGTGCAGTGACAATTATTGAAACAACTATAATATAAAATATTGTGTAATACCGTGTGCTACTGTGCAACAATGCGTATTATTTTATTTTAACCACCGAGTATTTCAACAGTGTTAACGGTAACCGTTATGTCGTTATTTATAGAAAACTTATTAATGCCATTTTCTTCATCCGACAGTGTTCCGTTATGGGGCCCACAAATGGCTGCCCCATCGTACGAATATTTTCCGACAACAAGAATATTCCACGACCAAACGAATATTCCCCGACAACAATGAATATTTTATAACCACTTGCTTATTTTAAAATATTTATGCATATTACCCATAACTTACCACATTTATCAAATCAACCCCTTACTATTTAAAATAATATATAGAGGAAATTCAATTTTATTCATAAAAAGTTAGGGTCTCACATTATTAGATACCGGTTCTACCCATTCTTTTTTTTCACCTGCTTGTGCTCAACGTTTGAACTTGACTCTTGAGAAATTAGACTTTGACTTATCTGTTGAAACTCCGTTGGGTGAAACCTTAGTTACATCTACAGTTTACAAATCTTGCTTGATTCAAATTGGTACCCTCACCTTACCTGTTGATCTTATATCTTTGAAAATACTTGCATTTGATGTGATTTTAGGAATTGACTGGTTAACCACTTATCATGCCAAAATTGATTGTTTTCGTAAGGTTGTTAGTTTTCATATTCCTAACAAACCTGTTGTGCGAATTCAAACAACCAAACTACTAAAATCAGTCAATGTTATTTCAAGTCATAAAGCTATTCGTTTATTAAAAAACGGATGTCAAGCTTTCTTAGCCCATGTAAATGATTTAAACCAGAATACGTCAGATTTGAATGATATTTCTGTTGTTAATAAATTTCCTGATGTATTTCCCGAAGAACTTTCCTGTCTACCCCCAGACCGTGAAGTTGAATTCTTTATTGACCTTGAACCAGGTACAAAATCCATTTCTAAAATCCCATATCGAATGGTTTCTATTGAACTTCAGGAGTTAAAGGTCCAACTACAGGAGTTGTTAGACATTGGTTTTATTCGTCTTAGTACATCTCCTTGGGGTGCTCCTGTTTTATTCGTGAAGAAGAAAGAAGGGAGTATGCGACTTTGTATTGACTATCGGGAGTTGAACCATGCCACCATCAAAAATAGGTATCCGCTTCCTCGCATTAAGGACCTGTTCGACCAGTTGCAAGGTGCGCAATTCTTCTCAAAGATCGATCTTCGTTCTGGATATCATCAGTTAGAGATTAGAACTGATGACATTCCAAAGACTGCTTTTAGAACTCAATACGCGCATTACAAATTTGTAGTTATATCTTTCGGATTGACCAATGTTCATGTTGCGTTCATGGACATGATGAACCGAATATTTAAGAAATATTTGGATCATTTTATGGTTGTCATTATTGATGACATCCTAATATACTCCAAAAGCCTCAAATATTTCTTTACTTAAAACGAACTCAACATGCGACAACGACGTTGGCTTGAGCTGTTTAAAGATTACGATCATCCTATACAATCCTGGAAAAGCGAACGTGGTAGCTGACGCATTGAGTAGAAGATCATATGCAGGAACGAGTGCGATGCTGTCAACATAAAGACCTATTTTGTGTGGCTTACAAAAGATAGAGATAGAGATAAAGATTCCGTGGACCCATGTGATGATGTCAAATATACGCGTAGAGCCAACTTTAATTGATAAAGTTAAAGATGCTCAAGCTACAAACCCGGAGCTGATGAAGATTAAGAAGAAGGTGCTATTCCAGAGGCGAGAATTGATGAAGAAAGAATACTTCGAGTCAACTCCAGGCGTTGTGTTCCTAACGATGCTGATTTGAAGTATAATATCATGATGGAAGCACACAACACACCGTTCGCAATAGTACCAAAAATGTATCGTGATCTTTGACATACATTTTGGTGGAGCAATATGAAGAAAGAAATTGCAAAGTTTATCTCGAGGTGTTTAACGTGTCAACGTGTCAAGGCGAAGCATCAAGACCCATAAGGTGTGAAGAGCCCCGAGCCTCTCGCTGGTGACTTCTTGTGTGGGATGCACCGAATCCAGACTCTCTGTAGGAGACGCTGTTTTTGTGCGGTGGCAAACTAACAGGTACCATTGTGAGGTGCTATGGTTGAGGCACCATGAGAGTCACAGTTGGAATCGAGGAAATGACCTGCGAGTTAGAATTAGAAATGAAAGCGAGGTATCCTCACCTTTTCAAAATACCAGGTACGCATGTCAATTTTGAGGACGAAATTTAATAAGGAGGGGAGGTTGTAAGACCCCAACTTTTTATGAATAAAATTTAATTTACTCTATATATTATTTTGAAATAGTAAGGGGATGATTTGATAAATGTGAAAAGTTATGGGTAATATGCGCAGATATTTTAAAATAAGCAAGTGGTTATAAAATATTCATTATTGTCGGAGAATATTCGGTTGGTCGTGGAATATTCTTGTTGTCGGGGAATATTTGTACGACGGCGCAACCATTTATGGGCCCATAAACGAAAAACTGTCGGATGAAGAAAACGACACGAATGAGTTTTTTTTTAAAATAACGGCGTAACGGTTACCGTTAACACTGTTGGAATACTCGGTGGGTAAAGTAAAGTAATACGCATTGTTACACAGTAGCACACGGTATTGCACAGTATTTTTATATTATTATTAATTCAATAATTGTCACTGCACAATATTTTCCATTATCAGATCAATTATTCATATTATTTGAATAATATTATTAGATAGCATTATTGACAATGTCTAAAGAAGTTCTGTCTAGGAGGGGTTATTTAATTGCGCGTCAGTAAGGAGAAATCCTTATCGGAAGGCCCCCTCTTTCCTGGGAACCACTTGGTTGTCAATATTGTAGTTCTGTAATATTATTTGTGAATAATTAATTGTTGATTTATATGATAAGAAAATATTTATTCAATGTGGATATAAATGAAGGAATTAATGCTGATGTTTTTTTTATCAGTATATGTATTTTGTCGGAATGGAGGTATGGGAAAATCATCCGTATGTGAATTTTGATCATTTTTCGTTCGAAATTTGGAAAAACCTTCTTCTACAAAGTTGTAGAGAATTAAATTTCCTATAGAATGAACATAAAATTCGTATTTTTCTGATAAAAGGGCTATTTATTATGAATCATTGAAGTTCCGAAATATTGGGTCTGAATTAATTTTTGGGGTTATAAATATTTTTTTAAGAAAAACATTTTTTTATGGGTAGGACTCACTTGTGGAGTGCTGAGATTGTGATGTGGTGTGCGTAAAATAAATAAATAAATAAATAAATTTAATAATATTTTATTAAATTTTTTGCTTTGGCGTTTTAAGCATTTTCCTATAAAAAGGGTGCTTAGGTTAGAATTGAAAATCACACCAGAATCAGAAGTTTTCTCTCTATAATATCGACCGTATTTTTGTGAATATTTAGATACTTTGAATGTTGCTATACAGTGCAAGTTTCCTTCAGCATTATATGTAGTCATAAGTACTATTCTTTTGAAGTAAGGGATGTTATTTTTTTCTCGTAAATGATGTTATTTCCTTCAATATCATTTCACCGTAATATTGGTATGAATTTTATTATGAAATCTTTATCTTTTCATGTCGAGGTTACTATTCACGTATACGACACTATTCATGTATACAAAACTATTCACGAATACGGTACTATTCACAAAAAAATTAAATTTTCTTTTCTTTGTCCAAGTTGTCTGTTATGGTTCCTATATTTGATTGGATCCATGTTTTGAACTTCATTCTTGAATTTTTCTCCACAATTGATTATTATGGAGTATTTTCAAACTTGAATAAACTGATTTATGAATTCCTAATCTTTGTCCTTTATCTCACTGGATTCGTTATTTATATTGTTTTTCATCATCCTCAGTCCTAAATGATGATATAACTGAATATCTTTGGCCTGTAGTGCAAAGATGAATTATTACTTGATGAATATCTTTGACCTGTAGTGCAAAGATGGATGATTATTTGATGAATATCTTTGGCCTGTAGTGCAAAGATGAATGATTACCTGATGAATATCTTTGGCCCGTGGTGCAAAGATGGACATGTGTTAAGATGAACATGACCAACTGGTGATACAAATGAATATCTTTGGCCCGTAGTGCAAAGATGAATATTTGATTCAAGATATATATTGATTGATGTTACAGGGATAAAATATTGATTATGGACTTTTAAATCATAGAAGATAGTAGCCATTATTTCCCAACTCTTCTGATGCATTGTTAATTACGCTGCAGTTGTTGATCTAAAACTTGTTTTCATAATATTTTATCTGATTTGTTGAAGACTAACGATAAATTATTCTGCATTATCTTAGTCATAATATTCTTTACTGGGCTAGTTGAGCTCACCCTTTTCTTCTATTGTCCTCTTCAAGAAATGAGAATGTTGCAGGGACTAGTCGGGGAACAGAGTGATGTGCAGAGTTAGAGCAGTAGTAGTCATCACTATTTTTGTATAATAGTGTGATACTAATTATAACTATTGAGGACTGAATTTGAGTGTTTATATTTCGTATTATATACGATTTGTATTGACACTCACAGTTGTGTGGTCGTATTTTGTATGATCGTATGATATAAAAGATTGTATTTGGATTCTGTACCATGTATTTGGCGACTCAAAATAGGTTGGGTGGATTGAACCTATTTTGGGGGCGTCACAGCTGCACTTCTTCTTCTGAGGCTCAGAGCTTCCTTCAGCCTTATCTTCATTTTTCTCCTTCTTTTTCTTCTTCTTCTCCTTTATAACCTCTTCTGGTGATTCGATTGCTTTAAGAGTGAGTTCCCTTTCAGTGACAAGACCTCGAATCCCTGTACCAGAACCAGAACCCCTTTGGGGTGCATCAGTGGTTGAGCCTTGAGGCTCTTCTGTTATCTGAACACCTTCATTTAATTTTCTCTTCCCTTTGCTCTTTCTGACCAGATCCAAGGGTTCTTCTTGGTTGACTTCTTCTTCTTCCTCAGTTTCCTTCATAGCTGACATATTACCCTGCCTAACTGATTTCTTTACTTCACCAGTCCTTCCACTGGACTCAGACATCATCTTTACATTTTCTGCAGGGTTCCTCTTCTAATTCTGAAACAGCCGTTGAGTTATCCTTCTGTTGGGGGGTGCACATTCCTTATCTCCAATTTTGTCTCCCAGAGTATATTAGATGATAATGCTGATGAATCTTCCATAGAGCATTTTGGCAGAGCTCTTTGTCTTCTTTGAGCTGAGCATCCACTTCCCAATCCATTCTATGAGCAAAGCCCCATAGTTGAGTTTAATTTTGAAGCAGATAGCTGTCATGAGTTTTAGTTGTTTCTCATTTACAGAGTCGTGGCCAGAGCCCTTGCAGCATATGCATTTTCCAATAATATCAGCCAAAAATTCATACTTCTGGGGAAACTCTTTCTTCTTGTAGCCTTTGATGCCTTCGAACTTCTTATGGTGCATCTTCTGTAGGCCCTCATGAAAGTCGATGACGTCCATAGATGGAAGGCCCTTTGATTTAAACCCTAGGGCTAGGTTTATGCTTTCATCATTGAGTCGAATCTGCACGCCCTTGACCTCTATGGTGATGACGTCATTCTCAATGTTTCCAGTGCAGTAGAACTCCTTCACCAGATTTGGGTAAATCCTCGTGCTGGTGCTTAGAGCTTCTTCGAGACCAGCTCTTTTTAGAAGGGACAAAACTTTGTGGAACTAAGGGTCAGCTGCCTTGAATTCGTTGAAGCACAGCTGGTAACCAGATACAACATTTGAAGCAGCCATTGATTTTGTTGATTATCCTGTTACACACAAACTTAGCTTAGCTTTCTGAGACTTAGGTTTTCTTTTGTGAAAGAGAGAGATAAATTTTTGAAATTCAAAGGTGAACTGACAAAAGACAGTTCAAAATGTATTTGTAACTTCCCTCCATACGATCTGCAGAGTGGGGCACGTGTCAAGCTCTGCAGGGCTCCACGGTTTTAAGTCTCATGAAAAATACTTTTCTGCCTTTAGCTCCCCCTGAGCTAGTGTATCTTTTGAGAGGACTACGTTTTCCGTGGACCACTCCACAATTGTTGTGTTCAATGCTGAACCAGCTCTACTACCGTTGTCTCTACGATTTCTTGTGATGCACTCTAAAACAACATCCCTTCTGGGTTAAGGTTGCTCAGGAAGGGCCAACCTCTTAGTCTAAGACTAAGGGTCAAGTTTGACCCTAAGGCGCTTCTCAGAAGTGTAGCTTAGACTTGGTAACGTTGTCATCACAGTGGGCTTCTCTGCCATGTCGAGACCACTCCACGATTGTGGTTTCTCTTAGTCATCTCCACGATTTTGACATAGCCTTTTTATCTGTATGGTTAGCTCCAACTAGAGCATAGAATTTATGGTTGTAGATTTAACATACCTAACTCACTCATTAATTTATTAAATCTGGATTCATCTAAGGGCTTTGTAAAAACATCAGCAAGTTGATTTTCAGTAGGGATGTATTGCAAAGATATAGTTCCATTTTGAACATGATCCCTAATAAAATGATATCTTATCTCTATATGCTTAGTCATAGAATGCATGGCAGGATTATATGTTATTGCTATGGCAGTTGTGTTATCACAGTGAACATGTATAAACTTGAAATCAAACCCATAGTCTGCTAGCTGTTTCTTCATCCATAGGATTTAAGCACAGCAGTTGCCTGCAGCAATGTATTCAGCTTTTGCTATTGAAGTTGATACTGAGTTTTGCTTCTTCCTAAACCAAGACACAAGCCTATTTCCTAGCAATTGACAAGTGCCACTGGTACTTTTTCTATAAATTTTGCAGCCTGCAAAATCAACATCTGAATATCCTGTCAGTTCAAAGGTGGACTCCTTGGGAAACCAAAGTCCCAAGTAAGGTGTGCCTTTGAGATACCCGAAAATCATTTTTACAGCAGTTAAGTGTGATTCCTTAGGATTAGCTTGAAATCTAGCACATATACATGTTGCAAACATTATATCTGGTCTACTGGCTGTTAAGTACAGAAGAGAACCTATCATACCTCTGTATTGAGTAATGTCAATACTTTTACCTTTCTCATCTTTGTCAAGCTTAGTAGCTGGGGCAATTGGTGTTTTCATGGGAAAGGCTGATTCCATACCATACTTCTTAAGTAAGTCTTTAATGTACTTGGCTTGGTTAATGAAGATACCTTCATCACTCTGCTTCACTTGCAGTCTAAGGAAGAAATTCAGCTCACTCATCATGCTAATTTAGAACTTGCTCTACATAAGCTTGGCAAATCTCTTGCATAGATTTTCATCAGTAGAACCAAAGATAATATCATCTACATATATTTGAACTAGTAAAACTTTATCTTTGTGCTTCCTAAGAAATAATGTGGTATCTACTCTTCCTCTAGTGAATCCTTTTTCAATAAGAAAGTTAGTTAGTGTTTCATACCATGCTCTGGGTGCTTGTTTAAGTTCATATAAGGCTTTGTCTAATCAATAGACATAATTAGAGAGAGTTGGATTGATGAAACCTGGAGGTTGCTCCACATATACTTGTTCTTGAAGTTCTCCATTCAGAAATGCACTCTTGACATCCATCTGGAAGACATGAACTTCATGTGAGCAGTAAAGGCAAGGAATATCTTGATAGCTTCTAGTATGGCCACTAGTGCGAAGGTCTCGTCGTAGTCAATGCCTTTTTCTTGGGAATAACCTTTGGCCACTAGTCTTGCCTTGTTCCTTATGATCACCCCATCTTCATTCATTTTGTTCCTGAAGACCCACTTGGTGCCAATGACTGGGTGATTCCTTATTCTAGGAACTAATCCCCAGACTTTTCTTCTTTCAAACTGATTCAGCTCCTCTTGCATGGCTTCTGTTAGTTCTAAAAAGCACGTTAGTTATCTAGAAGGGGGGGGTTGAATAGATATTTTAAAATTTCTTTGTTTAAAATACTTAGTCAGTATTGGTGATACTGACTGTAGCGGAATATATGTTTTGTCCCCCTTCAAGATAATGCAGTTAAGGCGAGATAAACAGTTATAGCAGTTATAACATATATAGCAGTTAATGAGAGACAATGAGATACAGGGTTTTAAGTGGATCAGAGCCAACGCGACTCTAATCCACTCTTTTACTCCACGAGTAGGAAATCCACTAAGGATGTCTTCTTACAACTGGATCAGTTAGATCCCTTCAAGGCTAGAAGCCCTGGAACTTCACTTAGTTCACTTTTGAACTCTTCAAGTCCTTTGACTTGGATCTGCTCTTAGTTCACTTCTGAACTCTTCAAGTCCTTTAATTTGGATCTTCACTTAGTCCACTTCTGAACTTCTTCAAGTCCTCTAACTTGGTACCTCACTTGGATAGGCAGTTGATAGTTTGAGGTGTGCTACTCAGTTGTAGTTCAGCTTCTGTCTTTCAAAGGACTGAGTAGCGAAGCAAGCTTTCTTCAGTATCGTAGTGTTGCTCGTTGAGTGTTCTTGAGCTTTTTCAATGTATTCTTTCTTTATGCGTCTTGCTTACTTAGTCTGAATCCTTATCTGATTTCCTTATAAAAGAGCCATTCAAAAATAGCCGTTTTGAATGCTCCCGTTGCTTCATTTAATGCTTCAGACATTTTCTGTGCAGTGATGTTGACGTCCTGCTTTTCTGCTGCTCTGCCGCCTGGCCCACTGACACAGCAGACTGTATCTTTCACCTAACACCTGAAAAGGTGTTTTCTGCAGGCTGGTTTTGTCCTATCATTAGCTTCTTCAATACGCTTCTTCGATTTGGACTAAGGATGAATATGGAAGTATTAGGACTATCACTTTGTTAACGGCTATAAGACTTTCTTTATTTGTTGCTCTTCCTCCCTTCATCAGATCTTCAATCTTTGATGTTGACTGGAGGAACACTATGATTATGGTCATTGTGACATAATCGTTGTGTGTTGGCTTTGCATAGCTTGATTCAGACTTAATCGTAGAGCACACTACGATTTCTCTTAAGCTCTTGGTAGACTACGATTCCTTGCTTTCTTGTCTTGTAGACTTCACACTTCTGATAGCACTCTGCGATTCCCAACTTGGCTCGGCAGATGCTTTTCGGCTTTATGACTCTCAGTGTGGCTTCTAAGGCAGACTACGATTCTTTGATGCTTTCACTTGAGCTCGACAGTTCTTGCCTTGGCCTCTACAAACTTGATTCTTTGGAAGACTTCTAGTTTGTATATCTTCACTTAAGCTCCACGTTTTCTGCCTTAACTTCTGCAGGCTTGAATCTCTTGGCAGACTATGATTCCGATATCTTTGCTTAAGCTCCACGATTCTGCCCTGTCTTCCGAATGCTGTCTTTGACAGACCACGATTCTGTCAAGACTTTAACTTTTACAGCTCAAATAGATCAACCTAACAACTTTGATCTTTTCTTCTATACATTCATTTACATAAATGATAAACATTAAAGCTCAGATCAACCTAGCATGTTTGATCTATCATCTAAGTCCTTGCACAATGATTCCCTTAAGGACTGTACACTTCAGTATTTATATTTACTTTCAATATCAAATCTGAATATGCAATTCCTAACAATCTCCCCCTATTTGATGTTGACATAATCAAGGAGATTTAGATCATAACATCATTTTCTAAATGTAAAATGCTAGAAAGTAAATATGGCTTAGTGTTTCAGTGAACAACTAAAATTTCTAGAGAATAAGCATGAATTTATTGATGTTTGAAGTGATATTACATTCAAGCATAAAAACATCAATACAGAATTGAGTTTAGGCTTATCTCTATTTTCTTTGTCTCTTGCTCCTCGAAGACTCAACAGCTCTCATCCTTCTGGTTTGCTCATCTCTCCATTCAATGTCTTCTAGCTCATATCTGGATTGTGCAGAAGTCATGCCTTGTGACCCAGAAGCTTGACCTTGATGTCTTTGAAGAGGTATTCCCACTGGAGGCTGCTGCAGATACTGATCAGATCGTGGAGTTTGAACATTTAGACTCCTGGAGTTGCCACCCGACGATTGACCAGTACGAGTTTGCCTTTACCTTTCCTGCTGCAGAGGTGGTGGTTGAATGTGCGTCTGCCTCGGTCTTCCACCTCTGCCTTTATCTCCTTGCCCAATCTTCTCCCCCTTTATGTCATCATCAAGGGTTCGAATATCGTCTGAGAGCCGTCTGACTCCGTCTACTAGGGCATGCATTTGAGTTCTTTGTTGAGAAATGTCACTGGTTTGTTCAGCAACTAAAGCCTCAGTGACCCTTCTTTGTTGCTGAAGCATTATCACGGCATCGTTGTTCTGGGAGATTTGAGAAGCACTGCATTCTTGGAATTAGTTCAAAGCGATACGCAGTGCTAAAATCTGTTCTGCCATCAGCTCATTTTGAGTTTGTTGATTCTTCTACATCAGTAACATGGCTTCTTTTTGCTTCTTTTCTTCGGGAAAATGAATAGCATCCCTTACCTTAAGACTTGCAGCCATTTCTCTGAAAATCTCCCTCAACAATTTGGACAGTTCAGTTCCTAATTGTCCTGGAAGAGTTTGGATTGAGTCGAGGATGTTGTCGAATCTGTAGTGAAGTGCATGGGAGTGTTCTTCAAGGATCTTTTTAGACTCTGACCCTATTTGATTTAATATTACAGACAGCTCCTCCTTGCTTGGCATGAGAGCCAATTGATCTAGAATTTATTATGTTTATAGAGAAGGAGGAGTAGCTGTAGTGTGTTCATCTCTCCTTGACAAACTTGCGAGAGCAAGAGTCATATCAAAGTATTCATTGTTGGAGGATGATGGAATGTCTGCTTGGGTTAGAGGGTTAGGAGTTTGCTGGATAGGCGTAGTGTTTGGCTCAGATGTATGTGTTTATGTCTCTTTGAGCTGTTCTGGACACTCTATGATTTCTTCTTCGAATTGATCAGCATGCCTCTAATCATAGTGTGTTATCTAGGGTTGGTGTTTCACTGATTGAGTTTGCAAGCATTTCTTTGACAACTTGGGTGATGTGCTCAATCATTATTGGATGGTTAACGGGTCGCCCGACGAAGAAGAGTTGGTTATGTGGTTCATCAGTCACAGGGTTTTGGGACTTTGTGACTGGAAACTGATTTAGCATTCCTTCATCCAGATTCTTCACCACATCACTTTCAACATCCTTCATTACAGCATCAACAGATATTACAGTTTCTTCATGGATTAGGGAGACTACATTTTTTTGATAACTGGTAGGTCCCCCTCAATTTCTGCATTCTCTGGCTCCCCCTCAGCTATAGCATTCTCTTGATATTGAGCTTCCAGAGTGTCTTCTTCATGCGGCTCAGTAATCTGTTTATCCTTCTCATCAGCTCTTTTTCTGTCCTCTTCCCTCAATACTTCCTCATTGATAAGAATGTATTTCTTGACCAATGTTATCTTCCTCTTGGGCTTGACTGCATCTTCAGAACCTTCTTCAGCTTCAGCCCTGTTTATCTGTTCGGGCTGAGAGACTGTTGCAGCATCTTCTTCCATACTAGCAGCCCGCATTGATTCTACGATTGGTGAGGACTCCTAAATCGTGGTAAGTGTAGGCTTCCTTGGTCTGTGACTGCGTTTCTTCTTCTTTTGAGCCTCAACACTTCTTTCAGCTATGTCCTCACTTGTTTCCCTCTTCTTCTTCTTCTCCTTCTCTTTCAGAGTCTCCTTTGATGCTTGAGCTGCCTCAAGAGTAATAGCTCTTTCAGTCATTAAGCCACTAAACTCCATTTCAGCATCAGGGCATGCTTGAAGTGCATCAGTGGTTGGGTCTTGGGGTTCCTCAGCCATTAATACATCTTCATTCATCTTCTTCTTTCCTTTCCTCCTTCTGATCAAGGCTTCAGCATTTTCTTCAGTTACTCCTTCTTCTACCTCCCAGGCTTCCTCCCTTACAGCAGATAGAATTGCAGATTTTATCTTTATATTTTCTACCAGGTTTTTCTTCCAGTTTTGAAATAATTACTGGGTTATATTCTGGTTGGGGACAATGGAGATACCTTCTTCATCTTTAATCTTGTCGCCCAGTGTAGCTTCTATTATCATGCTGATAAATCTCCCATAAGGCATTTTTGAAGTACTCTTGGTCTTCTTGGAGCTTTCCATCCATTTTCCAAACCATTCCATTAGTAGAGCTCCATAGTTGAGTTGAACTCTGTACCTGATAGCAGTCATGAGCTTCAGTTGTTTTTCATTGACAGTATCGTGGCCAAAGCCCTTGTAGCATATGCATTTTCCAATAATTTCAGTAAGAAACTCATATTCTTGGGGAAACTCTTTCTTCCTGTAGCCACTCTTTCCTTCAGTTTTGTTGTGTTTCATCTTCTTTAGGCCTTCATGAAAATCGATTCGGTCCAGTGATGGAAGACCTTCATTGATGAACCCTAGGGCAAGGTTTATGCTTTTTGAGTTGAGTCGAATCTGCTCGCCCTTGACTTTGGTGAGGATGGAGTTTCCTTTAACAATTCCATTTGTGTAGAACTCTTTCACCAGCTTTGTGAAGACAACTGTGTCGGTACTTAGGGCATCCTTGAGTCCAGCTTTATTTATCAGGGAAAGAACTTTGTGCATTTCTAGACAAGCATCTTCAAATTCGTCAAAGCATAGCTGAAAACCTGAGATAATTCTGGAAGCAGCCATTGATTTAGATTGATTTTCCTGAAATGAATGAACTTGGCTTAGCTTTCTGAAACTTAAGGTTTCGTTTGAGAGAGAGAGAGAAAGATAGTCTTTTGAAATGCAAAGATGAACTGACATATAACAGTTTAAAATAGTTTTAAACACTTCCCTCCATATATTCAGCGTCGTGGGATACGTGCCGAATTCTGCAGAACTCCACAATTTTAATCCATGTGGAAATCTCTGTTCCGCCCTTAGCTCCCCCTGAGCTGGTGTGCCCTTGTGAGAAGACTACGAATGTCTAGATCCACTCCACGATTGTTGAGTTCAATTTTTGCTCGCTTCTTAATCATTGACTCTATGGCTTTCTGTGATGCCTTCTAAAATGGCAAGCCTTCTAGGTTAAGGTTGCTCAGGAAGGGCCAACCTCTTAGCTTGACACTAAGGATCAGGTTTGTCCCTGAGACGCTTATCAAAAGGGTTGCTTGGCTTGTTGTTGCTATCACAGTGAGCCTTTATGTCTTAATTGGATCACTCCACGATCATGGTTCCTCTTAGTCATCTCTACGATTTTGACTTAGCCTTTACATCTGCAAGGTTAGTACCATTTAGAGCATAGAATTTATGGTTACAAATTTAACATACCTAACTCACTTATTAGTTTATTAAATCTGGATTCATTTAAGGGTTTTGTAAACACATCATCAAGTTGATTTTCAGTAGGAATGTATTGCAAGGATATTGTCCCATTTTGGACATGATCCCTAATAAAATGATATCTTATTTCTATATGCTTGGTCCTAAAATGCATGACAGGATTATTTGTTATTGCTATAGCACTTGTGTTATCACAGTGTATGGGTATAGATTTGAAATCAAACCCATAATCTGCTAGCTGATTCTTCATCCATAGGATTTGAGCACAACAGCTACCAGCAGCAATATATTCAGCTTCTGCTGTTGAAGTTGATACTGAGTTTTGCTTCTTTCTGAACCAGGACACTAGTCTATTGCCTAGTACTTGATAAGTGCCACTGGTACTTTTTCTATCTATTTTGCATCATGCAAAGTCAGCATCTGAATATCCTGTCAGTTCAAATGAGGACTCTTTGTGATACCATAAACCCAAATAGGGTGTACCTTTAAGATACCTGAAAATCCTTTTTACAGCAGTAAAGTGTGATTCCTTAGGATTAGCTTGAAATCTAGCACATATACATGTTGCAAATATTATATCTGGTCTACTGGCAATTAAGTAGAGAAGGGAGCCTATCATACCTCTGTATTGAGTAATATCAATGCCTTTACCTTTCTCATCTTTGTCAAGCTTAGTTGCTGGAGAAATTGGTGTTTTCATGGGAGTAGCTGATTCCATGCCATATTTCTTGAGTAAGTCTTTAATGTACTTGGCTTGGCTTATGAAAATTCCTTCATCAATTTGTTTTACTTGTAGTCGTTCAGCTCACCCATCATTCTCATTTCAAACTTGCTCTGCATAAGCTTGGCAAATCGATTGCACAGATTTTCTTCAGTAGAACTAAAGATAATATCATCTACATATATTTTAACTAGTAAGACTTTATATTTGTGTTTCCTAAGGAATAGTGTAGTGTCTACTCTACCTCTAGTGAATCCTTTTTCAATAAGAAAGTTTGTTAGTGTTTCATACCATGCTCTAGGTGCTTGTTTAAGTCTATATAAAGCTTTATCTAATCTATAAACATAATCAGAGAGGGTTGGATTGACAAAACCTGGGGGTTGCTCCACGTAGACTTCTTCTTGAAGTTCACCATTTAGGAATGCACTCTTGACATCCATCTGGAATACTTTGAACTTCATGTGTGCAGCAAATGCAAGGAACATTCTGATAGCTTCAAGTCTAGCCACTGGTGCAAAGGTCTCATCATAGTCTATGCCTTCTTCTTGAGAATAACCTTTGGCCACCAGTCTTGCTTTGTTTCTAGTGATCACCCCATCTTCATCCATTTTATTTCTAAAGACCCATTTGATGCCGATGACTGGGTGACTCTTTGGTCTTTGAACTAATCTCCAGACTTTGCTTCTTTCAAATTGATTAAGTTCCTATTGCATGGCTTCAATCCAGCTTGCGTCTAGCATGGCATCTTCAATCTTCTTGGGTTCTATTTGAGATAGAAAACTCAAATAAAAGCATTCATTCTGAGTTGTAAATCTTGTTCTTATTCTGGCAGTTGGATAACCAATAATTAAATCTTGAGTGTGATCTCTTGCCCACTTGTTCCCTGTTGGAACATCAGTTCTGGTGCCTTCTTGTTTGAACTCCTCAAGATTAACTTCTGGTTCTTGTTGTTCAGAATCGTCGTTTGGTTCAGCTCTCTCTACGATTTCTTCTTCGAACATTACGATTCTTTCTTCAGTAACTACTGTTGTAGTGTTGGGCTCGACCACTTCATTCGTAGTGTCAGTATCGTCGATCGTAGTATCTGGTGGTGCAGACTTATTCGAGTCTATTTCATCGAAGATGATGTGGATTGAGACTTCAATACTTAATGTCTTCTTGTTGAACACTCTATAGGCTTTGCTATCTGTGGCATAACCAAGGAAGATTCCTTCATCTGACTTAGGTTGGAACTTAGTCAGATATTGCTTTCCACTGTTGAGAATGTAGCATGATTAGCCGAACACATGGAAATAACTGACATTTGGCTTTCTTCCTTTCCACAACTCATAGGGAGTCTTCTTTAGTGTAGAGTGTACAAGAGATCTGTTCTGTGTGTAGCATGCAGTGTTGATGGCTTCTGCCCAAAAGTATTCAGGCAGATGAGCTGCTGCAAGTAGAGTTCTTCTGGCTTCTATAAGTGTTCTGTTCTTCCTTTCAGCTACTCCATTTGCTGAGGAGTTCGTGGTGCTAAGAAGTTGTGACTGATGCCATTGTCTGCACAGAACTGGTCCATTTCTGAGAAGTCAAACTCTCTGCCATGATCACTCCTTATTGCCTTGATAGTCTCTCCTTTTTCATTCATCACCAGCTTGAACATCTTTATCAGTTGGGAGTTTGTCTCATCTTTTGAGTTAAGAAAGAACACCCATGTGTATCTGGTGTAGTCATCCACCACGACCAGTGAGTATCTCTTCCTTCCTAAGCTCACAGTCAGAATTGGCCCAAAGAGATCCATGTGAAGTAACTGTAGGGGCCTGTCAATTGAGTTGACTGCTTTGCCTTTGAATGAGCTCCTTGTTTGCTTTCCAAGCTGACATGCATTGCATGGTCTTTCTTTAATGAAGTTGAACTTGGGTAATCCTGCTACCAGATCTTTGGAGGCCAGTTTAGATATACTCTTGAAGTTGAGATGAGATAATCTTCTACGCCAAAGCCAACTTATTTCTTAAGTGGCTTTAGCAAGGAAGCATTCTGTCTCATCAGAACTGAGCTGAGCAAGATTGACAATGTATACATTTCCTTCTCTTGTTCCTGTCAGCTTGATAGAGGATGTCTCCAGATCTCTAACTTGACATTGATTGTTGAGAAAGGTAACTAGATGGCCTTTATCGCAGAGTTGGCTGATGCTAAGAAGATTGTGCTTTAGACCATCAACATAAGCCACTTTGCTAAAGGACACTGCACCATTTCCAACTAAACCATAGCCTCTTGTCTTGCCAGAGCTGTTATCTCTAAAGATAACTGTTGGTCCCTCCTTCTCTGTGTAATTTGACAAGAGGGCTTTATTTTCGGTCATATGCCTTGAGTAACCACTATGCAGATACCATGTGGTAGTCGTGGTGCTCATTTCCTGCAAACTTATTCAGCTTTCATTTTGGTACCCAGATTAGCATGGGTCCTGCAATGTTAATACCCTTAGGAACCCAAATCTGCTTGACTTTGGGTCTTCCATGCACAGTATTATGAAAGTATGATGCAATTTTATGACGAAACTTCCACATGCAAAACATCCAACATAATTTATATTTGTATGTGTGTGGATGCTTTCTCCAATTGGATTTATGTGGATATTTGTTGACTTTACCCTTAAATTGCATCTTCCTTTTCCATGCAGCCCTGGAGTTCATGTTCTATGCTGAGTGAGTCTCAACAAGACGATTCCTTCCAAGTTTATTGGTGGAGTCAGTTTTACTCGACTCTACGATTCGTCGAGGTCGGACAGTGGTGACTAAATTACTCTTCACTTTTCTGAACCCTAAGCTAGCATGAGATCCGTAGTGTTTAGGAACACGTCTTGGTTCTGAAGAGCAAGGTTGCACTGGTTCATCCTTTTGTGTGGACTTAACGAATGTAATACTTCTATTTAAGTTAGAAGTATTACTTACATTAATCTTTTTAGTCTTCTCCACACAGGGTTCTGAGGTTGATTCCCCAAACCCTAAGCCTGTTCTATCAGAGACACTTCTCTGATTGGATATCAGGGAGTCCATGGATGAAGAAGATCTATTCCATGTAGAGATAGTCTTTTCTAGCTCCTCAATCTTAGAGGTTAGATCTGACTCTCTCTGTATAGTCAGTTCATTTGTCTCTCTTAAGATTTTATTCTCATTTTCAAGTTTAGAGAGAGAGAGTTAGAATTTAGTAGAGCTACTTCCAGCTCTTTCTGAACCTTTTCTTTCTCCTTTTGAAGATCAATATAATCTTTAGATAGAACTTTTAGTCACTTCATATGTTGATATAGATCAGTTGACATATCACGAATGCCAGTTCTTAAATCATCAATGTCTATATCAGGAGAGTTAAAGTCAAATACCTTGTCTATGACTGATTCAGCATCTTTCCTGCTTAGTGCATTTTTGGCCATCAGACATAGGTTGGCTTTCTGAGGTGCTTCATCATCTTCAGACTCAGTGTTAGTGTCATTGTCTGAATCACTCCATGAACTTCCAGCTACAAGCCCTTTGTCTTTCTTCTTATTCTTTCTATAGCCTTTGAGCTCCTTCTTTTGATTTGACTTTCTTTTTAGCTCTTCCTTGATAGGCTTGTTGCAGTTGGCAATGAAATGCCCAAGCTTTTTGTAGTTATAGCATAGGTCATTGATTTGCTCCTGACTGCTGCTGTTGTTGAACTTCTTAGGTTTGCTGCTTCTGCCTTTGAGCATAAGTCTTTTGAATCTTCTGGCCAGGATTGCAGCTTCATCATCATCAATGTCATCCTCTTCATCAGAGTCAGACTCATCTTCCACCTGTGCCCTGGAGATCTCTTCCTTTGCTTTGAGAGCAACTCCTTTATCCTTCCTTCTTCCTTTTGATAGAGTTTCTGCTCGTTGAGTCAGTTCAAGCTCGTATATGAGAAGGTTTCCATAGAGCTGTTGAACTGTCATTTCATGCATATTCTTTGACTCTCTGATTGTAGTGGTCTTAGCATCCCATCTGCTTGGCAAAGACCTCATGAACTTGATGACTAGATCTTTGTTTAGATATGTCTTTTCATAGGCTCTGAGAGAGTTGAGCAGTGTAGTGAATCTTTCATAAGTGGAAGTGACATTCTCTCCTGAGACATGAGCAAACATCTCATACTGTTGAGTCAGTAGAGATTGCTTGTTTTCTATGACTTCTTCAGTTCCTTCAAGCATGATGAGTAATGCTTCCCAGACTTCCTTTGCAGTTTTGCAGTTAACCACGTTTTCGAATAGACTGTCTTCTAAGGACTGGAACAAGATGTTCTTAGCCTTCTTGTCAAGCTGAACATCTTTCTTCTCATTTTCAGTCCATTTAGATTTGACCTTGACCACCATGTTGTCTGGATTTTCTGGAGTTGGTGCAAGCCTTCTTGGAATATAGGGCCCATTCAGAACAGTTTTAAATAGATCATCATCTATTGAATCCATGTATGCCTGCATCCGAACTTTCCAGTTTGCGAATTTATCTTTGTTGCACATGGGTGGTTTGCTTCCTCCACCTGTCTTGGTTTCGCTTATCAGTTGTGCCATAGGATCTTCTCAAGCTTGTATGCTTAGATATGAGAACCTGCTCTGATACCAATTGTTAGTTCCCAAAAGCACGTTAGTTATCTAGAAGGGGGGGTTGAATAGATATTTTAAAATTTCTTTGTTTAAAATACTTAGTAAGTATTGGTGATACTGACTGTAGCGGAATATATGTTTTGTCCCCCTTCAAGATAATGCAGTTAAGGCGAGATAAATAGTTATAGCAGTTATAACATATATAGCAGTTATAGCAGTTAATGAGAGACAAGGAGACATAGGGTTTGAAGTGGTTCAGAGCCAAAGCAACTTCTAATCCACTCTTCTACTCCACGAGTAGGAAATCCACTAAGGATGTCTTCTTACAACTGGATCACTTAGATCCCTTCAAGGCCAGCAGCCCTGGAACTTCACTTAGTTAAGTTTTGAACTCTTCAAGTCCTTTGACTTGGATCTGCTCTTAGTTCACTTCTGAACTTCTCAAGTCCTTTGACTTGGATCTGCTCTTAGTTCACTTCTGAACTCTTCAAGTCCTTTAACTTGGATCTTCACTTAGTCCACTTCTGAACTTCTTCAAGTCCTCTGACTTGGTACCTCACTTGGATAGGCAGTTGATAGTTTGAGGTGTGCTACTCAGTTGCAGTTCAGCTTCTGTCTTTCAAAGGACTGAGTAGCGAAGCAAGCTTTCTTCAGTATCGTAGTGTTGGTCGTTGAGTATTCTTGAGCTTTTTCAATGTATTCTTTCTTTATGCGTCTTGCTTGCTTAGTCTGAATCCTTGTCTGATTTCCTTATAAAAGAGCCATTCAAAAATAGCCATTTTGAATGCTCCCATTGCTTCATTTAATGCTTCAGACGTTTTTTGTGCAGTGATGTTGACGTCCTGCTTTTCTGCTGCTCTGCCGCCTGGCCCACTGACACAGCAGACTGTATCTTTCACCTAACACCTGAAAAGGTGTTTTCTGCAGGCTGCTTTAGTCCTATCATTAGCTTCTTTAATAAGCTTCTTCGATTTGGACTAAGGATGAATATGGAAGTATTGGGACTATCACTTTGTCAACGGCTATAAGCCTTTCTTCATTTGTTGCTCTTCCTCCCTTCATCAAATCTTCAATCTTTGATGTTGACTGGAGGAACACTACTATTATGGTCATTGTGACATAATCATTGTGTGTTGGCTTTGCACAGCATGATTCAGACTTAATCATAGAGCACGTTACGATTTCTCTTAGGCTCTTGGTAGACTACGATTCCTTGCTTGCTTGTCTTGCAGACTTCACACTTCTGATAGCACTCTGCGATTCCCAACTTGGCTCGGTAGATGCTTTTCAACTTTATGACTCTCAGTGTGGCTTCTAAGGCAGACTACGATTCTTTGATGCTTTCATTTGAGCTCGACTATTCTTGCCTTGGCCTCTGCAAACTTGATTCTTCGGCAGACTTCTAGTTTGTATATCTTCACTTAAGCTCCACGTTTTCTGCCTTAACTTCTGTAGGCTTGAATCTCTTGGCAGACTACGATTTCGATATCTTTGCTTAAGCTCCACGATTCTGCCCTGTCTTCCGAATGCTGTCTTTGACAGACTACGATTCTGTCAAGACTTTAACTTTTACAGCTCAAATAGATCAACCTAACAACTTTGATCTTTTCTTCTATACATTCATTTACATAAATGATAAACAATAAGGCTCAGATCAACCTAACATGTTTGATTTATCATCTAAGTCCTTGTACAATGATTCCCTTAAGGACTGTACACTTAAGCATTTATATTTACTTTTAATATCAAATCTGAATATGCAATTCCCAACAGCTTCTATCCAACTCGAGTCTTCCATTGCATCTTCTATCTTCTTGGGTTCCATTTGGGACCGAAAACTCAGATAAAAACTTTCATTCTGGGTGGCAGACCTTGTCCTGATCCTTGCGGTTGGATCTCCAATGATCAGGTCTTGAGTGTGATCTCTTGCCCATCTGTTCCCTATTGGAACATCTGTTCTGGTGCCTTTTTATCTTAACTCTTCAAGATTAACTACTGTTTCTTGTTGCAAAGGATCGTCATCTGGTGCAACTCTCTCCATGATTTCTTCTTCAGGCTCGACGATTCCACCTTCTGGGGCTGCAATCGTGGTGTTGGGATTGACCACCTCATTCGTAGTGTCTGAATCGTCGATTACAGTGCCTTGTGTTATAGACTTGTATGAGTCTATTTCATCAAAGATGATGTGAATCAAGATTTTAACACTGAGCGACTTCTTGTTGAACACTCTATAGGCTTTTCTTTCTATGGCATATCCAAGAAAGATTCCTTCGTCTAACTTGGGTTGGAACTTAGTCAGATATTATTTTCCATTGTTGAGAATGTAGCATGCATAGCTGAACACATGGAAATAACTAACATTGGGCTTTCTTCCTCTCCACAGCTCGTAGGGAGTCTTCTTCAGTGTAGAGTGAACAAGAAACCTGTTCTGAGTGAAGCATGCAGTGTTGATGGCTTCTGCCCAGAAGTATTCAGGAAGATGAGCTGCTGCTAGTAGAGTTCTTCCTGCTTCGATCAATGTTCTGTTCTTCCTTTTAGCTACTCCGTTTTTCTGTGGAGTTCGTGGAGCTGAGAAGTTGTGACTGATACCATTGTCTGCACAGAACTGATCCATTTCTAAAAAGTCAAACTCTCTTCCATGATCACTCCTTATGGCCTTGATCTTTTCTCCTTTTTCGTTCATCACCAGCTTGAACATTGATCAGTTGGGAGCTTGTTTCATCTTTAGAATTAAGAAAGAACACCCATATGAATCTGGTGTAGTCATCCACTACGACCAGTGAGTATCTCTTCTCTCCAAGGCTTATAATCGAAATTGGCCCGAAAAGATCCATGTGAAGTAACTGTAGGGGCTTATCAATTGAGTTGACTGCTTTGCCTTTGAATGAGCTCCTTGTTTGCTTTCCAAGCTCACAGGCATTGCATGGCCTTTCTTTAATGAAGCTGAACTTGGGTAGGCCTGCTACTAGATCTTTGAAGGCCAGTTTTGACATACTCTTGAAGTTGAGATGAGACAACCTTCTATGCCATAGCTAGCTTATTTCTTCAGAGGCTTTAGCAAGAAAGCAGATTGTATCATCAGAACTCAGTTGAGCAAGATTAACAGTGTAAGCGTTCCCTTCTCTTTCTCCAGTCATCTTTATAGAAGAGGTCTTCAGATCTTTTGACTTGACACTGATTATTGTGGAAAGTGACTTGATGACCCTTGTCGCAAAGTTGACTAATGCTTAGAAGATTATGCTTTAGTCCTTCCACATAGGCTACTTTGCTGAAGGACACTGCACCATTCCCAGCTGAGCCATATCCTCTTGTCTTGCCAGAGCTGTTGTCTCCAAAGATGACTGTTGGACCCTTCTTCTCTGTGAAGTTAGACATGAGGGCCTTGTTCCCGGTCATGTGCCTTGAGCATCCACTGTCTAGATACCATGTTGTGATCGTGGAGCTCGGTTCCTGCAGTAAGGTTAAGCTTTCATTTTGGTACCCAGACTTGCATAGGTCCTACCTAGATTTGCTTGACCTTGGGTCTATTATACAGAGAATTATAATAGCATACTGCAGCCTTGTGACCATATCTACCACATACAAAGCATCTAGAATTATACATGCTTGTGTGTGTGTGTGGATTCTTTCTCCATTTGGACTTGTGTGGATACTTGGTGGCCTTCTCCTTATGTTTGTTCTTTTTTTTCCATGCAGCCTTGTGATTCAAAGCTTGTGATGAGTGAATCTCAACTCCACGATTCGTGGAGTCAATTTTTCTTGACTCCACGACCCTTCGAGGTTGGAGAGTGGTGACTGAGTTACTCATCACCTTTATGAATCCCAGGCCAGCGTGAGATCCGTTATGTTTTGGGACATGACTTGGATCAGAAGAGCAACGTTGAATGGTTCTTTCTTCTTTGTGGATTTCACAAATGTAATGCCTCTATTAAAATTTGAAGCACTACTAATGTTAGTTTCCTTTATCTTCTCCACACATGGTCCTAAGGTAGATTCCCCAAAGCCTAAACTTGTTTTGTCAGATGCACTTCTCTGACTGGAGATCAGGGAGTCTATGGATGAGGAAGACCTATTCCACATTGAGATTGTCTTTTCTAGCTCCTCAATCTTAGAGGTTAGATTTAACTCTCTTTGTGTGCTTAGTTCATTGGTCTGTCTTAAGAGTTTATTCTCAGCTTCAAGTTTAGAGAGAGAGGCAGTACTAAGTAGAGCTGTTTCCAGTTCTTTTTGAACTTTCTCTTTCTCTTTTTGAAGACCAGAATAAACTTTAGACAAAACTCTGAACCACTTCATATATTGATGAAGATCAGATGTTATGTCATGAAGTGCAGTTCTTAAATCATCAATATCTACATCAGAAGAGTTAAAGTCAAATACCTCATGATGGTCAGTGCTTTTCTTGTCTTCACATATTTAGCTATCAGACACAGATTGGCTACTTGAGGTTCTTCATCATCTTCAGACTCAGGATTGGTGTCGTTGTCTGAATCACTCCATGAACCTTCGGCTTCAAGACCTTTGTCTTTCTTCTGAAGCTTTTTGTAGCCTTTGAACTCATTCTTTGGATTCGTCTTTCTTTTTAGCTCTTCTCTGATAGGTTTGTTGCAGTTTTTGATGAAGTGGCCAGGCTTCTTGTAGTTGTAGCATAAATCATTGATCTGCTCCTGGCTGCTGTTGTTGTTGAATCTCTTAGGTCTGCTGCTTCTACCTTTGCGCATGAACCTCTTGAGTCTTCTGACCAGCATTGCAATGTCCTCATCATCATCTTCCTCAGAGTCAGATTCATTTTCAATAGGAGCTTTGGAGGTGGCTTCTGTTGCCTTGAGAGCAACTCCTTTATCCTTCTTTCTTCCTTCAGATAGAGCCTCTGCAAGTTGGATTAGCTCTAGTTCGTAAGTAAGAAGGTTGCCATAAAGCTATTAAACTGTCATCTCATGAAGGTTCTTCGATTCTCTGATTGCAGTGGTTTTGGCATCCCACTTGCTTGGTAAGGACCTCATGAACTTGATGATAAGATCTTTGTTTGGATAGATCTTTCCAAAAACTCGATGAGAGTTGAGCAGCATGTTGAATCTTTCATAGGTGGAAGTGACGTTTTCTCCTGGAACATGAGTAAACATCTCATATTTTTGAGTCAGAAGAGATTGCTTGTTTTCTATGGCTTCTTCCGTTCCTTCGTGCATGATGAGAAGTGCTTCCCAAACTTCTTTGGCAGACTTGCTGTTGACCACGTTTTTGAACAGATCTTCTTCTAAAGACTGGAACAGAATGTTCTTGGCCTTTTTGTCTAGTTGGACATTCTTCTTATCATTGTCAATCCATTCAGATTTGATATTGATTTACATTTTGTTTGGATCTTCTGGAGTTGGTGCAAGCTTTATTGGTATGTAGGGCCCATTCAGAACGATTTCAAATAGATCTTCATCTATTGAATCCATGTAGGCTTGCATGCGAACTTTCCAGTTGGCAAATTTGTCTTTGTTGCACATTGGTGGCTTGCTGCCTCCACCGGTCTTAGATTCGCTTATCAGATGTGCCATCAGATGTACTCAAGCTTTGTAGGCTAGTTAAGAGAACCTGCTTTGATACCAATTGTTAGTTCCTAGAGGCACAATAGTTATCTAGAAGGGGGGTTGAATAGATATCTTAAAACTTTTTCCTTTTCAAAATACTTATCAGGTTTGTTAAGCACAGCGGAATATATGATTTGTTTGCTTTTCTTTTTAGATAAACCAAGTTTAAAGGTGATAAACAATTATAGCAGTTTATAACAGATATAGCAGTTATAGCAGATATCAGACACAGTGATTTTAAGTGGTTCAGAGCACACAAGGCTCTTAGTCCACTCTTCTACTCCACGAGTAGGAAATCCACTAAGGATATCTTTACAAACTTTGAATCACTTAGATTCCTTCAAGACCAATAGTTTTGGAACTTCTTAGTTCACTTAGAACTCTTCAAGTCCTGCAGACTTGGAATACAGTTTATTAAGAGTTGAGTTCTTGGGTTGTGCTACTCAGTTACTGTTAAGCATAGGTTCGAAAGAACTGAGTAGCTGTGCAAGCTTTTCTTTAAATAGTAGAGTTTGGACGTTGAGTGTTCTTGAGCTTTTTAGTTCTTGCTTGCTTGATACTGAATCTGTGTCTGATTTGCTTATGAATGAGCCTTTGAAATGTTTCTGTTGAAGGCATCCGTTGCAGCATTAAATGCTTCAGACGTTTCTGAGCACTGATGTTGACTTTCTACAAATCTGTTGTTCTAACGTCTGGCCCACTGACACAGCAGACTGCTTTCTCACCTAACACCTGAAAAGGTGTTTTCAGCAAGCATGCAGTCCTTTTCCTTAGCTTCTTCAATACGCTTCTTCGATGCATACTAAGGATGAATGTTGGATCATTGGGACTACCAAAATGTCAACGTCTATAATCCATTCTCCTTTTGTCATACTTCATTCTTCATTAGATAGACGATTCTAATGTTGACTGGAGAGACACCATGATCCTTGTCTTTGGATCATGATCGTTGTGTCTTGTCGTGATCATGCTTGATTCAGCCTAGATCAAAGAACACTACGATTTCTCTTAAACTCTGATAGACTACGATCTTCACTTGCTTGCTTTGCAGTCTCCACGCTTCCGAGAGCTGATTGCGATTCTTGACTTAGCTCGGCAGGCGCTCAAATTATCTCCACGATTTTGCCTTGGCTTCTGCAAACTTCTAGCAGTCTTGATATACTACGAATCTGTTGAGGCCTAATAATTACATCTCAAAAATAGATCAATCTTTGATCTTTCTTCTATACATTCATTTACAGAATGATAAACATTAAAGCACAGATCAACCTAACAATTTTGATCTATCATCTAAGTCTTTGTACATTAATTCTCTGAAGGACTTTACACATAAGCATATATATTTACTTTCAACATCAAATTTGAATATGCAATTCCCAACACAATCATTCCACCATAAAATGCCCTAATTAAATATAAGACATGGATTTACTGTTGAGTCTTATTTTATTTAATTATATGTATTTCGATTAGAAAATGCACAACTCCAAATAATGCAAATTAGAAACTCCTTTCTAATTTCATTCTGCCTTGGCCAAGGACTACTGGGTTGTCATTTAACGAATCACATAGAACATATCTCTTCTTTTACTAGAAGTGGTAGATTCTTTATTGATCATTCATTATCTCCATATGTAACTCATTATACCCAAGCATACCCTTTGATATACCCTAAGGGTCTTAAGGAATAAGTAAAAGTATAATTCATTACATACAAGATACTATGATGATCTCAAGTCCAAAGATCACTTGTACTACTATCACATTAGGAATTCCTATTGACAGACAAGTAAAACTCCATTAGGTATTCCATAGCTAGTCACGTTCAGTGAATTTATTCTCTAATAAGCACCTACATACTTGCTTTAGTGTCTTCACACAAATGATCATGAGATCAATCATTCTCATCCAATAAGCAAACAACATATGTACCAATCTATCCGGATTTACTAATCCCGTTTTTAGTAATCCCACGATTGGGAACTATTTTAGTTTTAAGCTTTCTAAGAATTTAGATCTCATTAGCATGATCAACATCATGATTCTAAAAGCATTGCTTAAAACTATGGGTTATTTACATATTATAAAAACAACATCATGTAGATAATTAAATGCCTTTAGTAATGAATACTTCTATTAATAAATAAATAAGATCGTTTATAAAGTATATACTTTATCATCATATATAATTGGCTTGTATGCATACTACTTTAAATCTCCCACTTGCACTAAAGCCAATCGTCATGGTATCTCATACACATCTTCTTTAAGTGAAGATCAAACTGCTATTGTGTTAAAGCTTTAGTAAATGGATATACAATGTTGTCTTGAGAGTCTACACGCTCTAAGGGGACGTCTCATCTTTCAATGATTTCTTTAATCAAAGTGCCGCAACACATGTTTGGATTCAAGATGAGACTTAGGAACTATTCCTAGTTCTGTAATGAACTTTTCATCTAAAACATCAACTTGCAACTTCACTTACAGTTATATACTTTGTCTTTGTCACTAAACCAGCAACCTTTTTGCTGTTTGAAACCTTTTCAATTCACTGCATCACCTTTCAAGGTAACGACTTATCCTAAAGTAGATTTGTTGTCGTCTTGGTCAATCTAAAAACTTGAGTCTGTTTAGTCCTCTAGTTTAATTCAGACCCATCATGTGTCATAATGACATCCTTAGTATCAGTTAATACTTTAAGATGTTTATCACCGTCTTACAGTGATCTTTTCCTGAATATGACTGATCAACATCAAGTCTCGTATATTTCATTGCATACATGATAGTAACTCATGCGATCTTTCTTTTATTTGAGGACAATTTTAGAGAGATACACTCCATGGCTCATCATCATGAGACACCTTTTGGAGTTTGCCATACTAAACGCCTTTAGCATTTAATGAATATACGCTCCTTGGGTTAAGCCGAACATCCTTTTAAATCTATCTATACAGATTTATATCCCCAATGTAGGATGTTCTACCCAAATCATTCATGGAAGAATGTTTAGACAACCAGATTTTAATTGATTGTAGCATAGGAATGTCATTCCTTATCAGTAATATATCATCAATATATACTACAAGGAATGAAACAGTGCTCCCACTAACTTTCTTGTACACACACGGTTCATTCTCGTTTTTGATAAAATCAAACTCTTTGATTGTCTCATCAAAATGAATGTTCCATCTTTGAGAAGCTTACTTCAATCCATAAAAGGATTGTTGTAGCTCATCTACATGAATTGCTTCAACCATTGAAACAAATTTATCTGGCTGTATCATACATACATTCTCCTCTAATAATTTATATTTAAGGAATGGCGTCTCCACGTCCATATTACCAGATCTAGTAATAATAAGCTGCAATCGCAAGTAAAATCCAAATGGACTTGAGCATTACTTCAAAGATCCATTTTAAATTTTATAGTCATCTAGTATTTCCCTGAGTCTTAATTACTCATAGCCTGTTCGTAATTCAATGGATCATTGTAATGCCCGAGAAATTTAGACGTTATAAAAAGGAATTTTTATTTTTGCTTATTTGAATAAAATTATATTAAATGTTTATTCAAGTGAGTAAGCTAATTCTCGGTCGTTTTATGACCTAAAAGATATGAATATGGTTAGTATTCTGGCTTCGTGCTAGAATTAAATCATATGAATTTTCAAGACGAAAACGAAGGTTTTCTGAGAAATTTCTGAGAAATCACTATTCATCGATTTCTAATCGGGAATGAATTTTGAAATTTCGAGAAACGCATAATGATAGAATTTGATGACGAGATGGAATATCTGATAAAATTCCAGTTATGACTCACGAAGTTTTCGCTTGGGGACTTATAACTTAGGGAGAGTTAAACTTATGAAGTATGGGTTATGTATAATAATAATGATTATTATATGATATGAATGCGAGTATAATACGAGTTATTATACTAGTATAATACGTAGTGAATGCAAGAATTGGTGCAATGTATAATACGAATTTTATACGAAGCCAATACGATTAAATGGAATTATAGTTAATTATTAAACCCGTGGGTCGAACCAATGGGTTATTGGGTGGGTTCAACCCATAAGGGCAACCCAATTGATGAGTCATTAAGCTTGTGATGTCATGTGGATGATGTCATAAACTTGGTGGCTAAGTTAAGTTAAGGAGGTGCTCAAAGCTTGGAGCCAAAGAAAGATTAAGGAGGTTTGGGCCTAAAAGACTATAATACCCTAAGTCCTGCCAAGCCTATAAATAGAGACCCTCTTTGATCATTTGTTGGTTGTTTGAATTGAAAAATAATTTGAGAGAGAGAGAAAAGAAAACCTAAGCAAGAGAAGTACAAGAGTTAAGTTATCCTCATAACTTAAGAAACTCAGCCAAGAACTTCACAAGGTATACCTACCTAAAGTTTCATCTTCCATCTTCCTTATATTGATATTAATAGAGAAGTGTGGAGAATTTAAGTATTACGAAGTTATAAGGTTGGTGATAGTGGACTATAAATTCTTAATAATAAGAATGATGGAACCATGATTGAGTAAATGAAGAACTTAATAATAGAACCTTAGAAGGTAATTGACCTAAACTATGATTTCATAAAGGAGGATTAAAAGAACTTGAATGATGAACATGTAAATCATTGAATATAGATAACCACAATGGTTAGAATTAGTAATAATCAACTATGGGATTGATTCCCATTGATTTGAGCTAATAATAATAAAGAACGAAGATTCGATGGAAGATACGCGATTAGACAATAATCGTCGAAAATGTATTTTTCTCGAATTAGAAGTCAAAAGTCGCCGTGTGCGTCGGAAACGATGGTTTTCAATTGCAACACGTGTATTTAGGTAAATAAAACTTGCGAGAACAAGAACGGATCAATTCCGACTTAAAACGAAGAATTGAGCGTACGTAAAAACGGACTAATCGGCGAATTTCTCGTCGACGGATTCGGAAACAAATTCCGACTTGATAGGATGGTAGGGCATGTCATTTGTGAACTTTTGGCTTTGGAAAGAGCCAATTTCGAGTTGTAACAGTTACGTTACGAGCTTGGGAATTTCAAAATTTTCAAAGACTTAGAAATTTTTCTGAGTTGCAGGGGTAGCGCCGCAGCGCCACCCAATAGGCTTAAAATGACGCCGCAGCGCCACTCCGAGGAGAAATCTCTGGAGGGGTAGCGCCGCAACGCCACTCCAAGAGGAAAATCTGGCACCGCAGCGCCAGCATGGCAGAAAATTCTGACATTGCTAGTAAGTACTTAACCTTTTGCATATCAATTAAGGGGCTAACAAGTGATGTAATGTAAGCTTTAAACAACATGTTTAATCAATGTTTATGAGAGTTAAACGTTGAACAAACGTAATTGACCTTAAGTTTTAAAAATGTTAACCAAGATTGAGTTAATGAACTTTAAATAACTTGAACGAATGTTAATTAGATAATAATTAGCTTAAGTTATGTAAGAAGGAGGAGTTAGGCAAATACAGTGTATATCAACTCTGATTACTAATTGATATACTATGTACTATACTTTGTAGACGTGCTAAAGACTGAGTAGACTACGTAGAGGTATAGAAGACGCAAAGGCAAGTGTTTCTAACCTTGTTTAAGATTTACTTGATGCAAGTTTTATAACTCTTGCATTAACGTTGTGTTATGCAAGCTTTCTTAAACTCTTGTCTATACGTTATGGTTGGACAAGTTGTCATTATGCATGGTAATCTATGCATGAACTGTTGTTGGATAGTCGATGTCAATTGTTTCGGTTAGACGAATATGTACAGTACCTTGATTGATTGTCATAAATCCTTCAAAGTATTATTGCTGAGCTATCCTATGCCAATTTATTTGGTACAGATTCTGAATGAAAACCTGAGTATGAATACACAAAGGTTTTATGGTCGTTAATTCGACTAGGCATTGTGTTGCCATGTAAACGTGAAAACGTTTACGAAAGTAGTGTTGATCAATGTAGAGTACTACAAGCTAATCACCTGGACGTGCTCGTAAGTGAAGCCGGGCTTACGGTCTTGTACCAGTTCGCCCTTTTCAAAAGATGATGTTTATGGTCTCTGACTAGCTCAGATTCTTAAGCGACTTTGTGTCCTTAAGAAGGATGTTTAAAGGAAATGGACGTGCTCGTAAGTGAAGCCGGGCTTACAGTCTTATACCAGTTTGCCCTTTTCAAAAGATGATGTTTATAGTCTCTGACTAGCTCAGATTCTTAAGCGACTTCGTGTCCTTCAGAAGGATGTTTGAAGGAAATCAAAAACCTTATTTTGTTTATTTCAATTTCTTCGTAACTCTTGTATAGTTATCAAAGACGAGACATATGATTCTTGATTTTGTGGTTGCAACATAAATTGTTAGACTTGCTGAGCCAGTTATGCTCATCCTTGCTTAAAATCATATATTTTCAGCAAATAGCAGTCGGATCAAAAGCTCTGGTAGCAACAAAGGCAAATCCAAGATGAATGCTTAACTACTGTTGTAATAGTATAGTATTTAGTTGTAATAAACGATATTATGACACTGGATGTATGTATAGGTTAATAAGATTTTGGGAAGGAAATTATAACGAATTGTTAGTTGAACTTATAAACGCTATTAAATTATTCAGTTGAATGTATGAGTAGATAGTTGTACAGTGGAGCACCATATCCTAAGTGAAGGTACCCGGATTTGGGGGCGTCACAGGTTGGTATCAAAGCCTTAAGTTATAAAACTTAAGGAGAGAAAACCTTAAGCCATAACCTCGGGGAGAGAAGTTAGAAGTAAGTAGAGTCCTAATGAAGAAATTAACCATAAACATATTAAATGTGTTATGTGTTTTTAATATTGTGATTGTGTACTAATCAAGTTATTTGCCTTATTGTAGATAACAGGAATTATGAACTCAGATAACGAACAACAGTTGCTAAGTGAAGTGTCTATCAAATACATAGATGTGGAACCAATGCTAGAAGCCGAGGTGCCATTAGTGATACTAGATGGGTCGGATAAAGAGGAGAAGGATCCTTATGAAGATAGCTTTGATTATGCCACTATATTTGAGGGTATGTCAGAGGATGTAGAGATGATAACAATTGATCTGGTAGTACCTACAGAGGAGAAGATGTCACCCAAGGAGTCCATGAAGGCTTTATTCATGATAATCCTGGACAGGAATGTCCAACTAAGCAAAGAGGTCCATGACCTCAAAATAGTAGTCGACGACGTTGTAGAGGACAGGGAAGAGATGGAGGTTATCTGGGAGCAAGAGCATGATGAGAAGGTGCTCGCTAAGGATAAGGTTCGAGACCTAAAACTTGAGGTCCAAGAACTTATGGCTGAGCTTCTGACTAAAAAGCAGAAGATAAGTCGGATGTCCTATATCCATAGGAGTTCGTATGAGGATTTCCAGCACCAGATTGCAGGGTATCCGGTGGAGCTTGGCCAGACCCGACATACTATTAGTCAGGACATAGTGGCCAGTATGGCAAAGGTGGACTATGCGAATGCCGTGAGGCTGATGTTGTCTAATAGTTGTAGATTGTAAATAGCAGTGAAGCTAGAATGGACGTAAAACCCTCTTTTGTATAGTTAAAGGGTAATCTTTTGTAATCCCAATTTTTGATAACCAATAGCAGGATAGTTGTAAAGGGTTATGGCCATGTAATGAAGAAGTATTTTAATATAATCATTTTCTTGAAATACTTAGCAATGAGGTTGTGTTATTATTTTTCATGGATACTAACCAACAAAAAAGAAAGTAAATAATAATGAAACTTTATTTATGTTAACAGGAAAATGCCACCAAAGAGACAGCAACGCACTCGTCAAGTTGAGCCAATTAATGTGGAAGAAGACGGGGTTCCGCATACCCCGATGCAAGAATTTGTAAACCTCATGACTGCAGCCTTTAAAGGGGCTAGAGGAGGGGTTAGAATAAATCTGGGGGTGGTAACTGGAACTACTTTTAAGGATTTTAAAGGCGTATGTCCTCCGGAGTTCAAAGGAACTACGGATCCTATAGCTGTCCAAGCTTAGGTAAAAGAAGTTGAGAAGGCATTTGTGATAACGAATGTCAGGGAGGAACAGAAGATTCCTTTCGCCACTTATATGATGAAAGGAGAGGCTAACTACTGGTGGGAGGCGAACCAGAGTAGGGCCGAATTAGTTGACGCTACATGGGAATAGTTCAAAAAGATATTCTTCGTGAACTATTTCCCTATTAGCATGCAGAGTAAGACGGAAGTTCAATTCCTGAAGTTAAAACAGGGGGATATTATTCGAGAGCTATACTCTTGCCCGTTTGTTTCTCTACTTCACTTCTGAACTCTTTGAACTTTTCAAATGATTCAGATTTGTATTTCATTAAATACACATATCCGAATCTTGAGTGATCATCAGTGAAAGTAATAAAATAAGAATGCCCTCCCCGTGCATTCGTTGTCATAGGTCCACAAACGTCTGTGTGAACCAACGCTAACAACTTTGTAACTCTTTCTCCTTTTCCACTAAAAGGAGATTTAGTCATTTTACCCATGAGACAAGATTCACAAGTTGGATATGATTCATAATTGGATAGCTCTAAGATTCTATCCTTATGCAACTTGGATAATCTTGTTTCATTGATATGACCGAGTCTATAGTGCCACATATAGGTATAATTAACAACATGTCTTTTCCTTTTCTTAGTTTGATCTATTTGAAATATATTTTCATACAAGTCAACTATGTAAAGTCCATTTCGCAAATTACCAACACCATATAAACATTGTTTTTATAAATAGAACAACTGTTGTTCTTTATTATAATTTCAAATCCATCCATATCTAATACAGAATTTGAAATAATGTTTCTAATGATATTAGGAACAAAATAACAATTATTTAAATAAATAGACTTGCCCGTAGGCAGTGCTAAACAATAAGTGCCTATAGCTAATGCAACAACCTTTGCTCCATTTTCCTCTCGTAGAACAACCTCATCCTTGTTTATCTTTCTGCTTATGACCAATTCCTGCACAATATTACATATTTGAGAACCACAGCCGGTATCCAATACCCAAGTAGAATTTTGACTTTCAGAAAAATTAATTTCAATCATGAACAAAACTTAATTGGAAGTCGAATCTTCTCCAAGCTTCTTATCTGTCAGAAACTTCTTGCAGTTCCTCTTCCAATGACCTGACTCGTTGCAATGGAAGCACATTTCTTTGCTTGCTGGATTAGGTTTCTTTTGATCCTTTCTATTTGCCTTGCCCTTTGCCTTCCTAGATTTCTTTTTTTCAGAAGATACTTTGGGCCTCTTTCTTTTCTTGAAAGAATCCACCATTAAGACATGGTTCTTCTTGGATATGAATTGACCTTCTACAGTTTTTAACATGTTAAGTAATTCAGGCAAGCTGACATCTAACTTATTCATGTGAAAATTTACAACGAACTACGAGAATTTCTCAGGGAGTGTATGCAAGACCAAGTCTTGACTCAACTCCCCATCCATGATGAACCCAAGCTGTCCAAGGCGCTCAATCATATTGATCACCCTTAGGACATGAGTCTCAACGGCAGTGCCCTCGGTCATCCGAGATCGGAAGAGCTCCTTAGATATCTCATATCTAGCAATCCTACTTTGTTCACCATACAACTCCTTGAGGTGAAGCAACATAGTAGGAGCATCCATGTTTTCATGCTGACGCTGAAGCTCGTTATTCATGGATGCGAGCATAATGTATTGAGTCACAGATGCATTGAGTCACAGATGCATCATCTTGCCGCTTTGTTATGGTGGCAATCTCTTCCTCAGTGGCTGATTCTGGAACAGTTCCAAGGACATGTGAATTTAGGACATAAAAAATCTTTTCAGCAGTGAGAACTATTCTCAAATTTCTTAATCAGTCCGTGTAATTCGGTCCGGTCAGTTTGTTAGCATCAAGTATGCTACGCAGTGAAATTAGTGATTTCGATATTTTTAAATTTCTATATGTTAAAAGACAATATTTTAGCAAATATTTATTTAATTAATTTTCTATACCAAAATAAATTAGGTCTTATTTAAATTGGTATTTTCCACTATTTTCTTCAAACTATAGTACCCTCACTTATATAGTTCGGCAACATCTAATTAAAGATTTTCTAGTGAGAATAAGGATCCCATTTTAAATGTATATAGCCTTGTGGATAGCACAACAAACGATATATAAATAAATAGGTAGACAACTCTTTGTCAATTACATCAACATGTAACTCCTTTTTATTTTACCTTTTAAATCATAATGGTCAAGTGTGTGCACATCCGAACTAAAATAATTTAAGTTAAGTCCAACCTAACACTTCCATAAATTCAAAAAAGAAAAATATTTTTCTTGTAGATAGCACAACAAAATAATATTGTTCAAATTTCTTGATAAACATCAAATGTGATTAAATTAATATCTTAAATACGCAATACTTGTCTTATGGATAACACAACAAACTCGTATTAAATATTTAATACTCTATTAATTTATCATGCTAGAAGGCGACATTCGATATTCCAAATATCTCTGAACGCTTTAGATTTAATATAATTTCTTTGAAGAGTTTATTATTATTAGTCTCATCTTGTTTAGCGTATGTGCACATATATATATATATATATATATATATATATAATACATTTTATTAAAATATGCGAAGCATGTTTGCATAAAATATAATATATATAATACTTAGCATGCACATATAGAATACTATATTCTACCCGGATTGATTATGGACTTTTATTCTAATTTGATTCACTAGAGCCACCAAGTGAACCAAAAGGTCAAACCTAAGAGTGCAAGAATTAAATTTAAACATAACAATTACATTTAAATCCGGGCTCCATACAAACGGGTCTTCATGCGCTCCTTGCTCCTTGATCTCCAATTCCTTCAAGATAATTCTAACTCTTTCTATTACATTAACTATTTAATTTAAATAGAAACTTTGATCAGCAGTCAAGGAAAAGTACACAGGAGGGAGATAGAATGTTACATTGAGAAAAATCAAAGAAGACGAGGTACGCAGACTCCATTTAATAAAAACTCATTCAAGCATTCAACTAAAATAAATCCAATCACATTGATCAATAGTCCATAATCAACCCCATTTATTTTCATACATATCACTATATGCATCAATAAATACACATTCATTTCATTAATTAAAATCATTCTATATATATATGAATATCATTTAATGTGCACTTTTAAATTGCATGAAATTCAATTTCAAGTTTAAAATAAACTTTTTATTTTAATTATAAAATCATTAACAATATAATATTATATATATATATATATATATTATACTATAAATATATAACCGTAACATAATAAATATATATATAACTTTAACGTGTTAATATATATATATATATATATATATATATATATATATATATATATATATATATATATATATATATTACTAAAGTCACCTTTGCATTCCTTCTAAAAAAAAAAAAACAATCCAGGAAGCAGGATTTAAAAAAAGTAAAACTTTAGTATAGTTAACCTCCTTTTTATGAAATCCATTCAGGAAACCTTATATATATATTATAACGTGACTAAGCCTTTAGCAGCTTATGATTTCCCCTTTTTTTTCTTTTAATAACACGGATGGATGCCACAGCGAAAGAAAAGAAAAGAAAAAAAAATTAGTTTTCGTTTTTTTTCTTTCATAAAAAAAATAATTTTATCCAACTAATTACATAATTTTATGTAATTAATAATTACATAAAGGTTTGGCTCTGATGCCACTGTTGGGTTTGTACGAAATTATGTCGCAATTAAATTGCAAAAATTAGCGGAAGCATGGTATATCAGAGTTTAAAATTTTTTACAAAACCATTACCCGGATCATCCTTTATGCATATTATTAATTTAAAATGATAAATAATAAGTTATGGAATCATACCCTTGGAGAACGAAATTTCCACAAGTATGAGTTCAACTCCTTGTTTTATGTAATCTTCTTCAATTTTCGGGTTAGATTCCTTCATTTGATCAACGTTAGTCACCCAAGTGTTTGGCCTCTAGAGGTGATCCACCAAGAAAGATGAATTATCAAGAAGAAGGGTGGTTAACGAAACCCTAATTTTCTATCCTCTATAAAAATAGAGTACTCTCAGACAATTGGAATTGCATCAATTGATATCTAACATAAAACTTATCTTATATAGATATTAGTTAACCCTTCTAATCCTATTAGAAATAAGTTTTCATTTAAATTAATTAAACTCCTTTAATTAAATAGGATTCCCAATCATATTGGGATTAATTAATTAAACTCTTTTAATTCATTTGTCTCCTAATATTATTAGAAATAAATGAGAGTACTAATATTAAATTAATTTTTAAACTCCTTTAGAAATTAAAATAATAATTATTATAATAATATTAATAAGACTCATTTTATTAATTTATATTTAATATTTTCAAAATATTAAATAATAAACATTAAACTATTTAATTTATTTTATAACCATGGATTAAATTAATTATACTTAATGCATTATTACGATTATGCCATTACCTTCTTAAATAATTATTCTTCTTTTTATGGTATGACCCTTTATGTTCTCCATATTAAACCGGTTGTGAATAAATCAATTAGAACAATTCAAATCTTATTTAAATAAATAAATTAAACTAATAATCTATTTAAATAAATAATATTTATTCTACAATAAGGATAAGCCTCTCTAGCGATCAACGACTTTCCAGATAATATAGATTTCAACATTGTCGACGTTCGTTTAAACAAACCGCGAGTCGGGTCACAACTCGGATCTTTTAATCCCTTTTCCTACGTTCTCTCTACCCTCACTCTTTTTATTTAGAAAAAAGGTTTTGAAGGGTTTTTTAGGAAAAGGGCCAACATGGATCATGTCGACGATTTGAACGTTTTACAGAGTCGCTAGTTGGTAGATTTGAAATGATTGTACCAACTAAACCGAGTTTTGTTTGAAAGAGGCCCAATTGCTGGACATTGTCGAAACTTGATCTTTGAAAATAAAGTTTTGAGCTCGGGGGCTTGGTTAAGTGTGGAGAAGGTGTTAGGCACCCCACAACTCCCGTGTAAATACGGTACCGCATCTTTTCAATATTTTCCTTTAAAAACTGGAATGCGTGAGTGAATGCTGTTTGAAAATTGGGCCTATTGATTTGATTGATTGAAAGCAGTGCTTTGCTTCGTTGAACCTATATACGAAGGATTTGATTTGATTTGAAAATCAGTATTTGATTTGATTTGCAAAAGCATTTAATTTGATTTTCTTTGAAAAGCTTTTCTTTTGATTGATTTGAAAATGATGTTTTGAAAGCTGGTTTATCAAACCCTTACGCTGCCATAGGAATTGAAGCCTGTTGATACTTTCAATTTTATCTTTATAGCCTTAAGACTGCATGTGAATGGTGATTTGTCGGGCTGCGAAGCATCCTCGACCACAGAATATACAAGTATTGGTCTCCTCATGGGTATGAAAACCATTGGAGGGACGCTAACACGACAATCAATATTTTTCATTATATTGATATCTTAAATCTGGATAACCGTTTTAAGGTCTATTTACATGTACATTTCTACAGAAAAACTAGCAGGGTACATTTGTAAATCGGAGTTTGTCCATCGTAGGAATCAAATTCCGATCGTTTTTATCGTGAATCCCACGATTCCTGGGCTCACATATGAGTAGCCAAAACCTGCACAGTTCAAATTTGTACAAAAATAGATAAATATTCCAATATTGTCAGAATCGAGGATTCATTCAGTAAATCCTGGTCTGCATGGCCGAAGCATCTCGTTCCCACTAGATAGCGACCTAAGGGACGCGAGGTTGCTTTTGAAGCTGAAACTAGAAAGAAGCCTAGATTTAAGGAAATCTCAGTCATTCTAGCTTCCCAGTTCAGTCTGGAGGTTTTGAACCGTTTAAAAATAAGAATTGGCGAGATTTAAATAAATCTAGTCCGCCTGCAGATATGTCAATTCCAATTCATATAGAATGAATATTTAAAGCAGCAGTTGGATAGAAAGCGAGTAAAGCAATATATATATATATATATATATATATATATATATCATCTGTAAAGGGCGATGAGTTTTCATGCCGGTTCCCGGAATGGAATTGAAATATATATATATATATATATATATATATATATTGACAAAGACGTAGTCAACCAAGACTGGAAAGAGGACCAGTGATGGTGAAGGCTGCTTATATATGCATAAATATATATAAAAGCAATAAAAAGGCCACAGAATGATCCATGCCGAACTGAAATATAAATTGCAAAAAAGTAGTCAACCAGTGACTAGAGAGATCACCCAGTATGGTGAAGTGCGCAAAAATAGTATAAAGGGCGATGAGTTTTCACGCCGGTGCCCGGACTGGAATTGAAATATATATATATATATATATATATATATATATATTGACAGAAATGTAGTCAACCAATACTGGGAAGAGAACCCAGTTATGGTGAAAGTCGCTCATATATGCGTCAATATATATAAAAGCGGTAAAGGATCTCGAATTTGACATCCGAACTTGACAGAATTGAAATGTTAGTATATATACAGTTAAATATATACAAAAAAGGGCCAAACCTGGACTGGGAAGATAACCCAGTCCAGCGAAGTTGTCAGAACGTGTGTGCTAGTGCATTGAAGCTGCTGGAGCTGACGGATCGTCAATCCGAGCTGTAGAAATACCAAAAAATCAATTTATGTACAAAAATATACCAAATTTTGATGAAAACGGTCACGAAACTAAGTTCCGGGAATTTTTAGAAAATGTAACTTAACGTGCAAGTGTATAATAGTACGAAGAAGTAATACTCACTTTCTGATCGCGAAAATACTTGCAATGGACTGCTACTCGGGCTTTTAGCCAAATCGTAGGCTCTATACGTCCAAATCTACTGGTTATTTTCTACTATGTGGTAGTATATGGGTATATTTACGTGTTAGAGTGAAAATATTTGAGTTTGGAAGAGGTGTAAAAGTCAAAAAATTAAACTGGCAGAGCTAAGCTGCATTTTTGGTTTTTTTAAAATGAAGGGGGGCACCTCTATTTATAGGCCAGGGAGCCTCCACTCTACCTGCTGCTGCCACAGGTAGAGGTGCAGCTCCCCTGGTGGGGCCCGCGGTGTCGTATTCTATCGTCTCGAAGTACGTGCACTCCGAACAACGCGCAGTTGAAGTCGAAACTTTCTAACTTTTGATCGGAGAGTCCGTTTGAGGCGTACGATACGTTTTCGAAAAGCCCTTGCCGAGAATGTCGCAATGACATAAGATAAAACATTTTCTGGGTCCGAGAAGACGGGTTCATAACCAGGTCTTCGATTCCCCGTAGTTTGTCCGTTGAGCTGTCTTGCGTCGTTTGCACTCGGGATCGTCGTTATGGTTTATTCTGACTTCGATGACATCAATTCGGCTTTATTTTGACTGAATCGACTGATGGTTGATAAAATGACCATTTTGCCCCTCCCGGGGTGGTCCTTGGTGGATCTGGATTCCCCGTGTCATCTCTGGGGCTGAACTGCACTTCCTGGATTGACGCCGGGGCTAATCTGTACTTCCCGGGCTGAGACCGGAGATTAATTGACACATCCTATGTTGATGTCAAGGTTGACCTGTAACTCCCGGGTTAATGCCAGGGCTGACTTGACAGCCCGATATTGAGATCGGGATTAATCGATATCTCCCAGGTTGCTGTCGGGGCTGATTTATACCTTTCGGGTTGCTACCCAGGCTGATTTGAAGGCCCGATATTGAGATCGGGGTTTGCACTAACGGTCCAATTGGAGATCGGGGTTGATTTGATAGCCTGATACTGAGATCGAGGTTGATCTGACGTTTCGATTAGAGATCGGAGTTGGATTGACGGCCCGATAGACGATCGGAGTTGGATTGACGGTCTGATTGGCGATTGGAGTGGAATAGATGGTCCGACTGGCGATCGGAGCTGGTTAGACGGTCTGATTACCGATCGGAGTTGGATTGACGATCCGATTGGAGATCGGAGCTGGATTGACGGTCCGATTGACGATCGAAGTTGGATTAACGGTCCGATTAGAGATCGAAGCTGGATTAACGGTTCGATTGACGATCGGAGTTGGATTGACGGTCCAATTGGAGATCAGAGCTGGATTGATGGTCTGATTAATGATCGGAGTTGGATTGACGGTCCGATTGACTATCAGAGTTGGATTGACGGTCCGATTGGAGATCGGAGCTGGATTGACAGTCCGATTGGAGATTTGAGCTGGATTGACTGTTCGATTAATGATCAGAGCTTGATGGACTGTCCGATTGACGATCGGAGCTGGATTGAAGGTTCGATTAACGATCGAAGTTGGATTGACGGTCCGATTGACGATCAGAGCTGGATGGAGTACCGATATTGGTGATCAAATTTGATTGGAGTACCGACATTGGGGATGGGATTTGGATTTACCGATATTGGGGATCGAATTTGAGTTTACCGATATTGAGGATCGGATTTGAGTTTACCGATATTGAGGATCGGATTTGGGCTTACTGATATTGGAGATTAGATTTGGGTTTACCGATATTGGGGATCGGATTTGGGTTTACCGATATTGGGGATCGGATTTGGATTTACCGATATTGGGGATCGGATTTGGGTTTACCGATATTGGGGATCGAATTTGATTGACGGCTTTGCCCTCCTATAGTGTTCATATTAAGGCAAGGAAAATTTCGAGTTTCTACAGATGCCCCTCTTTATCATGTCCATGCAATGTAGTGGAATAGACAGGATAAAGATTAGTAGGCACTGAAAATAAGACAAATGCCAGAGACGTTACGAAGGCTTGGTGTCTTTGAGTGGAACGGGGCTGCTTTCGATTGCTTACGTCATCTTTCGTCTGGGGATAACGTTGTCATGGATAGCCCTTGATATTATTGATAGGTTACCGTGAACCATTCTTGTCATTTTCTGATGGGGATGACTTTATTCGCGGTAGCCTGTTTAACTCTGATGGGGATGTTATTATATTGATGTTACCATGGTTTGAAACTCATGGTTTCCCGCATCTGTCAACATTATTAGGGGGCAGATCTTCTCTTGGCTGATGCCGTTTGTGTGTTTTGGAAGGTTCCTCTGAGGGGGTTGTCCCTCAGGTATCGAGTCACCTTGCTGGGATCTTTGGATGCTTATCCGAATGATAGGTTTCACTTGGCAGCTTGCAGTAGGGAGCTGAATATCCAATCTTTTACCTCATTCTCTTTTGAGCATGTGTATAAAAGATTCCATCATTGGCAATGGATTACTATAATTACCTCCATCACCGGATTACTCTCGATGCTTTGATGGGGCTGAGCAATCGGTTAAACTGTATCGGTCAGTACCCGACGCTTCGTTAGGGTTGTGCCAACGGCTGAACTGTCATCGGTCAACACCCGACGCTTCGCTGGGATTGTGCCAACGGCTGAACTGTCATCGATTAGTACCCGACGCTTCGCTGGGGTTGTGCCAATGGCTGAACTGTCATCGGTCAGTACTTGACGCTTCGCTGGGGTTGTGCCAACGTCTGAACTGTCATCGGTTAGTACCAGACGCTTCGCTGGGGTTGTGCCAACGGTTGAACTAGCTTCGGTCTGTACCTGAACTTCGCTGGGGTAGAACCAACGGTTAAAACTTCTTTGGTCTATACCCGAACTTCGTTGGGGTTGTGCCAACGACTGAAATGGCTTCGATCAATACCAGAACTTCATTGGGGTTGTGCCAACGGTTGAAACTGGCTTAGGTTAGTACCCGAACTTCGCTGGAGTGAAACTAACGGTTGAAATTGACTTCAGTCTGTACCCAAACTTCGCTAGAGTTGAACCAACGATTAAATTTGACTTCGATCTGTACCCGAACTTCGTTGGAGTTGAACCAACGGCTGAACTGGACTTCGGTCTGTACCCGAACTTCACTGGAGTTGAACCAACGGCTGAACTAGACTTCGATCTGTACCCGAACTTCGTGAAATGGCAGTTTTCGGCAGTTTTGTGCAGTTCCTGCGTAGTTTTTTTGTAGTTTTCTTTGTTGATCCCCAGACATTGCTCCGGGATGAATACCAAGGGTCTCCGTGGGGTTTCCCTTTTTGTTAGATTTCCACTACTTAAATGTAAATTTTCAGGACAAACCGCTCAATCGCGTAGCGATTTTTCTTCAGATTTGACTCGGCAGCTCAGTTAAACTTCATTTTGACCCTAATAGAACTGAGCCCGGGGGAGTGGGACCCACCCTGGGGTGCAGCAGGTGGAGGTACGGTAGCCGCAGGTGGAGGTACGGCCACCTGGGCTATTTATTGAGCTACGGGATTTTCATTTTTCAAGTTTCAGTTTTGAGTTCTAAACGGATTTCGATCTTCTTTTTTAGATCTATGGAGCTTGGACAGTTGTTTTCTGAATCCGTCAGTTCCTACGCAATCAGCGCAGCGCAGGTAACGTTTTACGTCCACACCCATTCTGAGGTGATTTAGAGTATTGGTGTATGAGATGGATCGCGAGAGACCCGACAGTTCCAGCAGGATATCCCCATGTATCAGACAGAGGAGGGCTTCTGATGTTCCTCAGCCTCGTCCAACTCGGATGCCTCGTAGATTGGTGGAGGCGGTGATTCGTCCAATATAGGACGAACAGCCACTTGATATTAACGATGAGGAGGCTCCTTTTGCTGATCCTATTCTCGCTCAGGCTCCACGTGCAGAGGTCCCTGGCATTGTTGTGTAGACGCAGGAGTTGCTGGGCGAGTTGAGTCGCCATCCATCGAGATATCTTCACGCCAATGAGGTGACTTGAAGTTTTTCTCTTTTTGGATTCTTTTTCTTTCTTTTTGCCATTCTCGGGGCACAAGTTTTTGACATGGGTTGATTTTTGATGCAGGTTCCCGGCTATACACAGCCTCGGGAGAACTGGTTTAGTGTGCATTCCCTGTATCATACTTTGCACGAGGATTACAGGGATATCGTAGATGGCTGGGGCTTTCAGGACTTTTTCTCGATCCTTCCCCGCCGTTGCCCCTGGAGGTATATAAGGGCTTTGTCTGAGCGTTGGTTCTACCAGACTCAGTCCCTTCATCTGCTAGATTGCGAGGTGATGATGACTCCTATGGATTAGAGATTTATCACCAGCATTGACTTTGAGGGTGAGCCAGTGCCTGTTGTGGCTGATATTACGCCCACTGTCGTTCGATCCTTGATGGGAGTTCCTACGACTGCGTTCAAGGGTCGGACGGTTGGATCTGGTCCCTTGAGTATAGATGCCCAGGATGGGACTTTACAGAAGCCCCTGCCTGATGATTAGAGGGCTAGAGATCGCATTCTGAGGCAATTATTTTTGTCGATCATCAGGTTGTTTTGTGGCGGACAACTCGTCTACTGTGTCCTTCGCCTTGATTAGCGCCACTTGCACTACAAGAAAAGAGGCTAATTTTGACAGAATTTTCCGCCGGGCTTAAGGCCTTTCCGTCGAGATTAGGCTTATTTCTGACAGAAAATTTAGTTGGCAATTTTGTCGTAATTAAACTCCTCGCTATTACGTCCCTCGAGATTTCAGTTGAAAATAATTACGAACGACCCGACGAATTTTTTCGTCGATAATACGCTATCCTCGACAGAATCCTGGTATTGTCGACGAAATATTTCGTCGTAGTTACCATTAATTAATTAAACAGATTTTAATTCAAATACTTAAGACCGACGAAATGATGGCAAAAGTCGACGGACAATTTCGTCGAGAATAATAAATACAAAAAATTGAATTAAATAAAGGTCACAAGTGTCGACGAAAATTCCCTCGGAATTATATTATTCCGTCGAGATTAACAGAAAATTTTATTCTAACAGCTTTTTGTAATTTTCATTTCCAGGTTTTTAAACCCCAATAATGTACCTGTAACCTGGTCATCCCAATCGCATACGCTAACAACAAATAACAACCTAACAACACATACAAATACCAACAACGGTACAACACATACGCTAAACCAATCACATACCAACAACCCTAAAACCAATCACATACACTAACGACAACAACGTACCAAAAATAATGTACGCTATAACAACAACGCACCAACAACGCTAATACCAACAACGCTAGCACGTAATATAATGAATACAATCTATATATATATATGTACAAATGTTCTACAATATAATGAATACAATCTATACAAATGAGCTAGTACATAAAACTAGCTAGTAGGAGGATCATCAGACGAGGGTGGACGACGCTGATGCTCATCGCCATCGCCATCGCCATCGCCATCGCCATCGCCACCCTGCAAATAAGATTAAAATATAAATCATTAGTCTATATAATATGTGAGAATTAAAAGACTGCTAAAAGAAAATAAAATAACATGCAGAATACCTGACTCTCGGGCTGCTCTGGTTGATGAGAATCAGTGACAACGACCCTCCCATCGCCATCTCCACCCTGTAGATAGGATTAAAAATATAAGTCATTAGTCTATATAATATGTGAGAATTAAAAGATTGCTAAATGAAAATAAAATAACATACAGATACTTGACGGCTCTCGGACTGCTCACCAAAAGCCTCCTCTAGTAGAGTAACCACCATCCGGAGCACCTCACCGCTTAACGCGATGAACTGTTCGGGCGATAATCTAGTACCCTATACGGTGGCCCCTGCTGTAATATCCTGAGTCAGCTGGTGAAGGCGCGTATGGGTAGGTAAGTGCTGACGTCGAAAAGCCGGATCCGTCCGAAACCTCTCTGATAACGCCGCTATAACCCTCTAGAAGAGCGCATCATCTAAGCCAGCGCCCGTATCAGATGATCCAACGTGTGCTCTAGGGCGATGGCGCTGGCTAGAGCTTGCAATAATAAACCAATTTATTATGTATTATATATAAATTTTATTTTATTTTAAAACTTAAGATATATTATATATTAACTCCAGGTAGGGTATACACGGGTATCCTCGACAGGCCCAACACGCGATACCTGCTGGTACTCGAAGTAGGGGGATCCTGAGATGCAACCCATAGTCTCAACTCCTCATCCCGAGATAACTCAATCTGAGGCAGAGGAGTGGTGGAATCTAACGGCTCAGGATCCCCCCTAGTAGCCCGCAACTCAGCTAGATGGGCGTCCCGAAACGACTAAAATCGATCCTAAAATGTTATTTGTATACACGAGTTAAGTATATTATTTGATTAACATTCTAATATTAATAATAACTTCAAATTTAGACTATGTCTTACCCGTATAGCTAAGGCTACAGGAGACAGTATGCTAGGCTCCTTAGGGGTGTGGGCCCTATCCCAGAACTCAGTCATCGTAGGGGGTCGACCCAAGCTCAAGCTCATGGCCTAATAATTAAGATAATTAAAACTGTATTAAGTATGTTACTAACAATTGACTAACTAAATAATAAAATACGCAATACTTACCGACGTCACCTCCTCAAAGGACTGTGAGACAGTTGTGTGTACGACTCGGAGCTGGCTCCTATTTTTCTTCGCTTGCTCTGACTTCTTCTTGAACGCCTCATCCTCCCAGTGTCGACACAGAGCCTCCCAAGCCTGATCACCGACTATGCGGGGCTGAGAAAGTCTGATCGTAGTCCTAGACTGCTCGCCAACCGCCCAGGCCGCCCGCTGTCTCATCTCGTAAAGCCAGCTGGAGTAGTTCTTTGTGACATGTGCAGTAATAACACTGTCTCTGGCTGCTAGAGACACGCCATCCTCGTATCTATAATAAACCTATAACAAAAGTTGTATCGACATATCAGAATTCATTTAAAAAGTATATAATGGTAAATGATAATGCATTGTTTACTTGAAGCTATAATTTGACTTACATGAAAATCGCGCAACACAGTATCCATGAATGAGGCATCATACTGGGTGAACTAGGTAAAGCGCATACAGCCAATAGGCATGTGTGTCAGGCAGATGGCATGCAGCGTCGCCTTAGCGATAGTGTCCAAGATGCTACAATATAATGCGAGAAAAATAAAATAATTTGTTATATTAATAATGTAATTATATATATATATATATATATATACATGTTAATTTATTACAATTGACAGATTAAAAGTGATACTTACTGCGCCGAGTCGACATCTACCCGGACAACGTGTGGCTGTGCCGGCGGTCGGCCAAATAATTCGAGGTTAGTGCCTCGCTGACGTCGACGAGCACTATCTGTATAAATAACATTATATAAATATAATATTTTCATAATTCCAATAAATTTAATATTTAAGTTTGGAAACATACTATCTGATGAAGATCCCGTGTTGTGGGTGTCGTCATCTAGTCCCAAACGACCACCATCACGACGACCTTCCCGGCTATGTCTAGCTATAGATCAGCGTACTACTGAAACAACCAACATATTAATCTATTAATTAAGTTGTAGTTAATTTATCTAAATCAAATTATCGTTCGATTACAAAAAAACCATTTAAGTTAAGACTATGTACGTCATCAAACCCGTCAGAATCAATCACAACTTCATCATCTGATTCTGACTCCTTTGCCTCCGTTTCAATTTCGTACTTGTCGTCTTCGTGTACGACGATATAGTCATTGACAACCACGTCTTCCTCAACATCAGGTATGTCAATAATGTTAAAAACCATATCATCATCCCGTAAGACATCTACCTCGGGATTGCTAATTTGTTCTTACAACGGCTCATCTATTCCAAACAGATTAGTACCATCAAAAACACGAGTCTTTGTTGTGACAACTGTATACCAGGGGCTTCAATAATTTAAGACATTCGGGGCATAGTACACTTGAGTGGCTTGGCTGGCTAGAACGAATACATCATTAGACTGTAGTTTTGACTTTATGCCTACCGTGAAGATTCTATTACGATTAATTTTAACACCCTTAATAATATCAAACCAGTGACACCTGAGTGTAACAACCTGTTTACCATTGGGATAATTTAGTACAACCACTTCCTCTAATCGTCCATAGTAATTGGACTCGGAGTCTTGGTAGCAACTTCCCAACACAACAATGCCCGAATTGACTGACGTCATTTCATTCAAGTCATCAACCTTGAATCTATACCCATTCACAATGCAACCAGAAAATGAACTTATGAGTTTGTACGGGTCTGAAACAACGTCTCTGAAATGCTCATAAGCGCTATCCGCTTCAACCCTGCTCTTAAACCACTGGTGAAAATTTTAAGTAGTGAATGTTTCCCACTGTGCTGGAGTTATTCCCGGATTAGAAGCATTCGCTTCCTCTTTGAATGCACTGAAATAATATGTTAAAATCATTATTACAATTATAATCTTAGTGTATTGACATGTGAACGTATAATAATACATACTTGATGTCTTTCGCCAATTCAAGCAAATTTAGAAGCACGTATATGGATACAATCTTCAAATCTCGGTCGCTTAAGTAAGTCATTGTCTTAAGGCCAAATGGTTTTACCGGATATGTGAATACAGCTAACTCATCATCAGAATGAGATTGATCACCAATAACCTCATTTCTACTTAAACGAGTGTGCTTAGTTGAGACTACATCGTTGAAGTACAGAGAGCAAAAATTTACAAGTTCTTCCTCCATATAAAGTTCAGCGATTGAACCCTCTACACGAGCTTTGTTTTTCACTTTCTGCTTTAATCGACTCATATACCTGAAATATGATTGCACACAATTATTACCACTAATATGCCTTGGAAAAATCATCAAAATTTAAACAAATAGATGATATTAGTTACCTCTCAAAAGGATACATCCACCGATATTTCACCGGTCCTCCAAGTTTCAGTTCATATGGTAGATGTATAGGCAAATGCTCCATCGAGTCAAAGAACCCTGGAGGTAAGATCATTTCGAGCTTGCACATTGTCAGCACTATATTCTTCTCCATCTGCTCAACATCACTATACCTTATTACTGTTGAGCACATATCCTGAAAGAAAGCTGAAACTTCGGCTAAGGCATCAACAAATTTCCTAGGTAACATCTCACGAAATGCAATTGGCATCAACTTCTGCATGATTACATGACAATCGTGAGATTTGAACCCAGTCATTTTCAGCTGCTCAACCTTGGTGCAACGAGATATGTTAGAAGTATATCCATCCGGGAGCTGCAACGCACTTACCCACTTGCACACGTCTTCGACTTGTTGCTTGGTTAGACAAAATGATGCTTTTGGTTTTGAGTTATTAGGTCGAAGCCATAATTCTGACCTGATATTCATTTCCTCCAAATCTTTACGTCCTTTATCAGTGTCTTTTTTTTTACCACTAGTATCTAACACGGTGTAAAATAGATTCTCAAAGACATTCTTTTCTGTATGCATAACATCTATACAATGACAGACTGAAAGTGTGACCCAATATGGCAACTCAAACCACATGGGTGAGTGTGTCCAGTTATGAGTTATTTCGTAACCAGCTGCTCTCAACATACCATACTCCTTACCTGGTGGTGGAAAAGATAGATCATTAAGCCAGCCCGATATCTCGCTGCCCGACAAACGTCCAATAACCCCCTTTTTCTCTGTCTCTTTGTTAAACTGTGCAGACAACTTTCTGTAACTGTGGTCAGCAAGCAAGAATCTATGAGAAGTTCCGAACCAACTCGTTTTACGCCCATAACGTAGTTGTATGCCTAGCACATCCCCCATACAGACTGGACATGATAGTTTCCCATAAGTTGACCAACCACTAATCATCCCAAGTGCCGAAAAGTTGGTGATAGTCCACAACAAAGCTGCCTTCATCACAAAATTTTGCATCTTCGCTTTATCATAGGTTTGAACACCCATCTCCCACAACATCTTAAGTTCATCGACTAACGGCCTGAGGTACACATTTATGTCTTTTGTAGGACTTTTATCCCCCGGTATCAGTAAAGTCAAGAACAGATACGGATCCCTCATGCACATTGACGGTGGAAGATTGTAAGCTACCATTATTACTGGCCAAATAGAGTAGGGCTGGCTAAAATTATTAAATGGACAAAACCCATCTGTAGCCATGCCAAGCTTGACATTCCTATCATCCTCTGCAAATTCTAGAAAATTTTCATCAAACTTCTTCCACTCATCTCCATCTGCAGGGTGAGTCAGCTGACCAGGCACGACATCCTTTGTTCTATGCCAACTCATATGTTGAGCCGTATGGGACGACATGAATAGCCGTTGAAGCCTCGGCGCAAGAGGAAAGTACCGTAAGATCTTCCTGGGAACATGTTTCTCCTTCCCCCCACATTTTGTCACCTTAAAGCGAGGCAAGCTGCATATATCACACTGTCCCTTATCTCTGTCTGCCCCATAGTATAACATGCAATCCTGCTCACAAGCATCGATCTTCTGATACCCCATATTCAAACCCTTGACCATCTTCTTCACTTCGTAATAATTTGTAGGCAAGGTATTATCCGTGGGTAAAAAATTGCATATAAGAGCAAGCAAATTGTTGAAACCTCTCTCACTGCAGTTTTCATCATTCTTAAAGTGTAAGATCTTAGTCACTGCAGATAGCCTAGTGTGCTTGTCATTTCCAGGATACAATAGGACCCTCGATTCATGTAGCATCTTGTAAAAGGCAGCAGCTGAATCATTTGGTTCTTGCTGAGCATTGCCTGACACATGCTCGTTATCGGCCCAGTTTATAGTGTTAGGCCTATACGCATCGACCAACATCTCCACGGCATCATAGTTATCCACAATTGAATCCCTCAACTCAGTTGGTTGGTCTACACTATTTGAAAGTTCCCTCAACTCAGTTGATTCCCCGTGATGAATCCATAGGGTGTACCCATCCCAAAATCCATGGGAAAATAAGTCAAATCTAATCTCGTCGGCTTTCTTCCAGATAAGATTTTTACATTTGACACACGGACATCACATTTTTCCGTTCGAATCCTCAGCATGTTCTATTGCTTAGTTCAAAAAGTTAGACACCCCATCACGAAAAGCTGACACTAATCCCCTCCCATCAATGGGTATCCTACGGTACATCCAACTCCTGTCGGCTGACATATTGATGCTGCACATAAGACACATTTAGTACAGTTTCTTTGCTTTCTGTAACTGTGGTCCATGCATGAATTATATTTTTCGGCAGCATCTCCTCTATAGGACAGGGGTAATTCAGGCTTCTATCCCGTTCTTGGTTGCGTTTCTTCACTAGTGCCAACACGTTAAGCACGTTTCTACTGTTTTAAAATTTTTTTGACAGCACCTCCTCATGGTCTCCAAGTACACGAAATAGATTAAGATAACTTAATATAAGTATGTACTCGAAGAACATGTAGAGATAACAGCCGAAAAATCCTCAAAACAACAAAACCGTACTATTTCGTATTGGCACCGGCCTAAGTGAAAGACATAACATCCAGTAACAGTCCCAAACTAGGGACTATTCGACATTCACTCCTACTGAGTGAATGTCAAACGGGTTTCTAAGTTAACACCTCCAAAGCATGTCTTCATCAAGTTACAGATATGTAGGTTATCATTGAATTTTAAAGGCAAATAAGTATGATTTTCCTGTAAAATTCATTGATAGCCTACGTAAAGGGAAATGGATGAAGACATGCTTTGGATTCAAAGCTCCACATAGATGCGTTCTTTGTGATGGAACTGAAATGTATACACTTCTGGAGATCGAAAAGACTCTCAAAATTTTATCCATTATAGATGAAGAATAATATGGGAACCAGATCATATTGTTCAAACATGAGCTGATGTCTATTGGTGTCCATATGTCTATCGTTTGTTGAATATTGCGGCAAACTAAGCAAATGCTACTTAGTTTATTAAATTAATTTTCTTTTCATTTAATTTTCTTTAGTTATGAAAACTAAGCAAGTACTACTTAGTATTTTATTTTATTTTATTTATTTTTATATTATAGTATAGTATACTAAGCAAGTACTACTTAGTATTTTATTTTTATATTATATTATACTACTTAGATTTTATATTTATATTATATTATATTATACTACTTAGTATTTTATTCTATTTTATCTTATCTTATATTATCTTATCTTATTTTATTTTATTTTAATATACTTTAATTTAATTTAATTTAATTTATTTATTCTATTATATTTAATTTAATTTAATTCTATTTAATTTAATTTAATTCTATATTATGTAAATTTAATATTGGCTAATTTAAGAATTCACAAAATTTGTAGGGTCCACCAAATTTTGCATATATATGAAGATTTCTGACATAAATTCCATCGAGAATTCTGTCAGAAATAGCTAAGTATACAACATTCAAATCCAATTATAACTAAGTATAACAGCCTTCAATTAAACAACATATGTCAATGCCAATTTCAGCCAAAAAAACACTATCAGAACTTCATCAATATCATATTTCAATTTCAATATACAATAATAACAAAAATAAACCCAATTTCAGATTTCAATTTCAACAATAAACAAATCCCAATTTCAACAATAACAAATCCCAATTTCAACAATGGCAAATTTTTTAAAATTGAAATTAATACTTACAGTGGGCTGCAGTGGAGGGCGGCGACGGCAGGGAGGAGAAGAGCAGGGGCGACGCCGGCAGGGAGGAGAGGAGCAGTGGCGGTAGGACGGTGGAGGGAGGAGCAGTGGCGGTAAGACAGTGGAGGGAGGAGGAGCAGTGGAGCAGCCGGAGCCGGAGCTGGAGCCGGAGGGGAGAGGGATGCAATGGAGGGGAGGGGGAGGACGTACGGTGGCAGCAGTAGAGGGGAGGGGGAGGACGGAAGTGGAGGGGAAGGGGAGGCCGGTGGCAGTAGAGGGGAGGGGAGGACCGGAGGCCGGAGGTCGGAGGCCGGAGGGAAGTGAGAGAGTGAGAGAGTGAGAGATAGAGAGAAAAAGATAGTGAGAAAAGGAAAAGGAGGCACTGAAGAAGACGGTCTGAAATAAGGTTTTAACATTTATTTTCGACGAAATTTCCATCGGGCATACGTCCCTCGAAGTTAGCGTATTTTTGACGGATATTCCCTCGGAAATACTACTAATCCGTCGAAGTTAATTTTCGCACTGGTGGGAAATGTGGCGCCAGGGGGGTCTTCTAAGGCTGATGAAATTCTGTTGTAATTAGTATTATTTTTGAGGGAGTTATCTTCGAAGGAGTATTCCGTCGTAATTAGGTTATTTTTGAGGGATTATAGTCCGTCAAGGTTAAGTCCGTCGGACTTAGCCAATTTTCTTGTAGTGTCGACATGTAGAGCACCTTAGTGACTATGATTGGGGCTCCTATACCTTTGCCTATTTTCTTCGTTGCATGCGTCTACTTTCAGAGGGTGTAACGGAGGCTTGGTTAGGATTTTACCCATTTCTGCTGGTGAGTACATCTTTTTGTACCCTTTTAATTTCTGCATTCATTTGTGTCAGTCTTGGTCACTGAGGACTTTTGATATTTGCATGATTAGCTTTGGGCATTTGAGAGGCTTCCTTGCCTACGGCCCGCTTCTGCCCTAGGTCTGGAGACCTATCCTTGGGGACAGAGATGGCATCACTCCACTTTGACGGAGGTCCATGTTGCTGAGGGATTCACTCACGCTCGTTTACAGTTGGAGCTTTTGAAGGCGGGTTTGATCACCTGGACGCCGTATACCTCTGAGTTTTTTATCTTCGAATTCGAGGGAGGTGTCCCTACTGGCCAGGAGTTTGAGTTGTCGACCCTCAGAGTCCCTTTGTTGACGGTGGGAGGTTGGGAGATCTATCTTGGAGAGCTTGCCATTAGGAGTGTTACGGGGGAGATCCGTATTCCCATTGCTCCTTCTGCTTGGCATCATTGGCCATTGACCGTGCCAATGACAGATATCCCTATCGAGGGCATAGATGGCTTCGCCTTATCAGAGGGCCCGTACAGCCAGGAGGCCTTTAGCAGTTGGTGGAGTCCTCGCACTATTGGAGCTCAGACTCGTGCCACCTAGTTCATGGTAGACATGGTGTTAGGGTCCATGATGATGACGGACTGGATAGCTTGCCTTAGGGAGCCTAATCAAGCAGACCAGATAACAAATCTGACCAGGGAGTTGGAGAGAGCTCGTTTCTTTATCAGGCACCTTGGCCGAGATCCGTCAGAGGCATCTTCTTTTAACCCATCTAGCTCAGGAGTGGGTCCCTCTTCTGGTCCATTTAACAATAGCTATGCAGGGGAAGATCCTCCCTTATACCGCCCAGACATGCCTGATAGCAGCGATTTTGTATCCACCGAGGAGATGGAGTAGGTTGATCATTTTGACACTGATGTCTTCAACTTCCTCTGATAGCTATTTGAGATATATTTTTGGTCAGCCACTATTTTGGCTATTTGGCGGTTGTGGCATCATTTTGATAGACCACTGTATTAGTTGGGTGGTGGTGCCCCATTTCCCTGTATTTTCCTTTCGCTTTGTATTATCAGACAGGGATGATGCCTGCAATAGATAGCTTGTTGTAGATATTCATGATCTTTTCTATCTATCGCATCATGTTTATATTTGTCATCATGCATATATTATGTCATGTGTATGCATTCAGACAGCTGTAACTTGATTTAACCTCTGGATGGTCTTGTGGTACGGTGCTACAGATAACGTCGTCTACGGTCAGCCGTATTGAGCATTCACCACCGTCTGAGGTGGACACATCATTGAGGTCGTGGTATGAGAGCTTGCCCTACCCAATCAGAGGGACAGTGGACCACATGCTGGGGAATTCATTGGCCCTCGTATATTTTCAGGTGCCATCTAGATTTGTTGATGGCATTTTACCCTTTTGGATACCTGAGAGACAGATGTTCCGCTTCGGGCGGCATGAGCTGACCCCGACTCTCGAGGAGTACAAGCGATTTACTAGTTGGCTTTGGATTTACCGTGTGCTCGTACGGCTATTAGTGATATGAGGAGACCGTTTACCCGTATGTCCGATCTTCGTCAGAGCTTGATCAGGGACGAGATTGTATCTGGACACATGATCTCAATTGACTTCCTGATCGATCGATTTGGCGAGCTCGACAGCTATGATCGCCATGTCAGAGATTTTATTATTTCAGCAGAGGCATGGCATCTGGCTAGATTAGACATTCTGCTGATGTGTATTGTGGCATATTTATATATGCCTCTTTGCTTGGATCATTTGGACGTGGGATTAGTAGTTGTGGTTCGGGCCCTTAGACAGGGTAGCACCATCGTCCCGATGATATTGGCCGAGACATTTAGATCCGCCACACATTGTAGTACCCATCTAGAGGGTTTTTTTAGGGGCAGCTCGGTCTTGCTGTATATATGGCTGATGTCCCATATACGACCGATTGGATTCTTCAGGCCTCGGGGTTTTTGCTTTACTCATAAGACATCCATAGTTTACTCCTTTCAGCCTGCGGAGTGCATTGATGCAGAGTCATGGTTGGCATTTCTGTCAGATATTGAGCATCCATTCTAGATCTTGCCATGCTCAGGGCTAGCGTCCCCATATAGTTTTATTACCCATGCTTCTGGTCTGGATTATTTGCCCCTGGCAGGATTGAGGGGAGTGACTACCTATCATCCTTTGGCATCATGTGTCAGTTTGATCAGCTGCAGAGTCTGTACCACTTTGAGGGGGCTACTCATCAAAGGATGTCGTCTTTGTATGTGTCATCCGCCGACTTGGTTAAGTATATGAGTGTTGCACTCATCGAGAGAGGGCTGATTTCTCTAGTAGCCATCCGGACCGTTCTTCGGAGTATTCTGCCTGGTTGGAGGTAGAGACAGCAGTTGCAGTAGCAGAGCCTCATTTATCTCTGATTGTGGACTTTAACGAGGCGGAGCCTATGGAGGATCCGGATTCTCCTACCGAGGATGAACTATTCATGGGTTTGACAGCGACTCTAGTGAGTGATCCACCAATTATTCCTGCAGAGATGGATTCGACTTTGGCAAACTCACTATTCAGGATGACCTTTGAGCGAGATTCAGCTATAGCGCATATGTTGGCATCCTTATCTGGCAGAGATTTATCTTTGGCGGAGAGAGATGGGCTCAGGGCACTTTGGATGCTATATTGATTGAGCAGGAGGAGATCCAATCTGCCAGAGATGCAGTGGTTGTAGAGCGAGACGAGATCCACTCAGCTAGAGATGCAGCATATGTTGAGATCGAGGAGACTTTGATTGCTCAAGACGCAGCTTTTGCGGAGAGGGATGAGGCTATAGCTTCCCGTGATTTCCACATTATTGATAGTACTGCTCTTCGATCCTACACTCATGGTTTGGTCACCGAGATGAGTGCGTACATTGATGACCACAGTGCTATGATGCAGATGGCCACGGAGGTACTAGGCCATATGGAGGCTGAGTGGACTGCATTTACAGCTGCTCCCCCATCTTCAGAGAGAGATGCCATACTGGCTTGCTGACCCGCTTGTCCTTGGGTCCATAGATTAGCTTTATTTTTCCTGCACATACTAGATCAACCATTTTTGTCATGTACAGGGCATTATATAAATTAAACAGTGTTATATATCAGAGAAATATAGTTTTGATTCACTTCCCTAATTGGATATTTACTGTCATTGCTGAGTGATTTCCACTTCTTTCATGACTCGCAGTTGTAGATGTATCTTGAGCTTCTCCTTGATGGACTGATAGTTGAGATGTCAGGGAGTATCTCAGATGGGCCTGTTGACCAGGATAGCTTGATAGAATTTAGGTTTTACCAGTCTTCGGTGTCTTGGGACTGGTCTTTTATTGGTTTTCTTCTTGAAGGTCTAACCGCGCCGTAGCTGGCTGCCTACGTACTCCCAGGTGGAGGGAGATCAGGTCATTCGTAGTTTAGGCTGTTTAGTTGGAGAGAGGTTTGAAAAGTATTTATCTTGGGTTTTTGAGTTTGGTTTGATGAGTTTTTGAGTTTCTTTTTTATTTGGTTTGACCGCACCAGACATGGCTGCCTACGTACTCCCAGGTGTAGGGAGATCAGGTCATTCATAGTTCCGGCTTTACTGGAATGGTTTGATTTTGGATTTTTTGATTTTTTTTGATTTTTTATTATATTTGGTTTGACCGCACCAGAAATGGCTGCCTATGTACTCCTGGGTGTAGGGAGATCAGGTCATTCATAGTTCCGGCTTTCTAGTGAAAAACCGAATCTGATTTGATTCGTAGGACCCAGATGAGGGTATTCACATGTCTCAAACGTAGTATCTTTTGATGGCGTCTGAATTGATGAGTTGGGGAAATTCGTTCCCATCCATTTCTTATAATCTGATAGCTCCCCCTGTCAACACCTCCTTGACAATGAAAGGGCCTTCCCAGTTAGGGGTGAATTTTCCTCTGGCTTCATCCTGATTGGCCAGGACTTTCTTTTGCACCAAGTCATTTTCTTTGAATTGTCAGATTCAAACCTTTTTGTTGTAGGGTCTGGCGATCCTTTGCTGGTATAATTGTCCGTGGAAAATGGTTGTAGCCCTCTTTTCATCTATCAGGGACAGTTGATGATATCGGTCTTGTAACCACTAATCTTCGTCCATCTGAGCGTCGATCATAACTTGCAAGGATTCCATCTCTACCTTTATGGGGAGTACTGCTTCCATACCACAGACCAATGAATAGTGGGTAGCCTCAGTAGAGGTGCGCATTGATGTCCTGTATGCTAACAAGGTGAGAAGAAGCAGGTCAGACCATTCCTTGTGATTGGTAGACATCTTCTGCATGATCTTCTTGATATTTTTATTGGCCGATTCGACAACACCGTTCATCTTGGGCATATAGATGACAGAATTGAGATGTTTGATGTGGAACTTACTGCACAATTATTTCATCATTTGATTATTTAGGTTCTTGGCGTTGTCTGATACGATCACCTCCGGTTGTCCATATTGACATACGACATTGTTTTTTATGAAACTAATGATGACCTCTTTTGTGACTTTGGGAAAGGAGGCTGCTTCAACCCATTTAGTGAAGTAATTGATTATGGTGAAGATGAATCAATGACCATTGCTGGCTTTTGGTTCCACTAGACCTATCACATCCATTCCCCATATGGAGAAAGGCCATGGTGAACTCATGTTGTGCAGCTCATTTGGAGGAGCGCGGATGGCGTTTCCATGTATTTGACATTGAAAACATCTCTTAATGTGATCGTCACAGTCAACCTTAAGAGAGATCCAATAATGGCCTGTTCTGATTATCTTCTTGGCCAGCAGATGATCGCTCATGTGTGGACCACAGACTCCACCGTGGATTTCATCCATAAGTCTTTGGGCTTGCCCTATGTCGAGGCATCTTAACAAGCCTATTCCAGCATCCCTTTTGTACAGTGCATCTCCGCTTAAATAGAACTTCATGGCCATTTTGTGAGTTCGCTTACGCTCTGATTGACTCGCCCCAGCGGGTGTGGATCCATCACGGAGATATTCCATGATGTCTTGATACCAAGGCCGCTTGACAGGAGGTATTTCATCTAATATTTCTCCAATATAACTCCCATATGTCGGGGCTTTCTGAATTATGAACTTGATGTTGAGAAATCCACTCCTATCGGATATATGGATTAATGAAGCCAACGTTGCCAATGCATCAGCAAAGTCATTCCGACCCTGAGGAATATGAACGAAGGTTATGTCTTCGAATTCCCGGGATATTTTGACGACCTATCGATGATAGGGAAGCAAATGCAATTCTTTGGTGAGATACGCAGTCGGTGGTTTGTCTGATGACCAGCTCAGAATCTCCGAAGACAAATAAGTGCTTGATAGACATGGATTGGGCTAGCTTCAACCCCATTATACTGCCTTCATACTCGGTCGTGTTGTTGGTGTTGCCAAATTGAAGTTTGGTAGCCACAAGATATTGCTTTCCTGTACCAGAGATGAGGACTGCCCCAGCTCCGGCACCTTCCATGTTTACCTCTCCATCGAAATACATTTTCCATGGTTGGACTGTATTCTCAGACCTGAGTTGTTGAATTATCATGATCCCATCATCCGGGAAATATGTCTCCAGGGGCTCGAACCCTCCTCCTGAAGGTGCTTCAGCTAATTGATCTGCAATGCCTTGGCCCTTGATTGATTTCTGAGTTACGTAGGCAATGTCGAACTGCTGTAAAATTAACTGCCATTTAGACAGTCGGCAATTCAACATTAGTTTATTGAATATGTATTTAAGTGGATCCATGCGGAATATGAGGTAGGTCGTATGCCCATGCAAATAGTGTTGCAACCTCATGGCGGCCCATGCTAACGCACAACATGTCTTTTCGATCAGGGTGTACTTCTTTTTACCACTGCTGAATCTTTTGCTAATGTAGTAGATATCTCTTTCTTTGCTACTATCATCCTTCTGTCCTAACATGCAGCCCATTGCGTTGTTATTGACTTACAGGTACATGAATAAGGGAACTCCATCCCTTGGGGGTACCAAAATAGGTGCTTCAATCAGCTGCTTCTTGATGGCAAGGAAGGCTTGTTGACACTCCTTATTCCATTTGGTGGAGGAATTCTTCCTTACCAGCTTGAAGATAGGTTCACAGGTTGCTGTGAGCTGGGAAATAAAATGGCTTATGAAGTTAATCCTTCCCAAGAATCCCCGTATCTCCTTATCTGAATGAGGTGCGGGCATTTCAGTATTGACTTTGATCTTGGCAGGGTCGAGCTCGATGCCCCGATTGCTCACCAAAAATCCTAGCAGCTTACCTGCTTTGACGCCAAAAGCACATTTGGCGGGATTGAGCTTGAGGTTATACTTACGTAACTTGTTGAACAGCTTCCTGAGATGGTCAATGTGATCATCCTCCCTCCAGGATTTGATGATGATGTCATCCACAAAAACTTCAATCTCTTTGTGTATCATGTCATGAAAGAGGGCCATCATGGCTCGCTGATACGTGGCTCCGGCATTGATAAGGCCGAAGGATAGTCGTTTATAGCAGAAGGTTCCCCAGGGAGTGATAAAAGCTATTTTTTCCCGGTCCTCTTCAGCAACCATGATTTGATGATAACCAGCAAAGCAATCCACAAAGGAATACATGCCATACTGCGCAGTATTGTCGATTAGGATGTGGATGAAAGGCACCAGGAAATTGTCCTTAAGGCAGGTTTTGTTCAAATCCTGGTAATCGACGCAGACTCGTACCTTCCCTCTGGGTTTAGGCAGGGGAACTATATTTGACAGCCATTCTGGGTATGTTGATACCATGGTGATTCCGGCTTTGAATTGTTTACTGACTTCTTCTTTGACTTTCAGACTTCACTCAAGTTTCAATCGCCTGAGATTTTGTTTGACTGGTTTGAACCCTTCTTTGATAGGCATTTGATGGATGACAATATCCGTGGATAAGGCAATCATGTCTTCATGTGACCATGCAAATACATCCTGGTACTGTGTTAGGAGTTCGACCAGGTCGACTTTTTGATTGGGTGTGAGGTCTGAACCTATTTGGAATTCTTTGATATTTTTGGAGGTTCTAATATTGATGGTGGTGGTTTGGTCGAGGTTTGGTTTAGGTTTGTCTTCGACCCATTCTTTGATCTCCTCGGGCACCTCGTAGTCATCTTCCTCCTCTTGATCAATATCCATCAAGTCGAAGTTCATTTCTACATCAAAGTCGTAGTCATTTTAACAGGTTGGTATCTCATCAACAGAGACACACACCTCCAATGCTTGGGTCTTGAAAACAAAAATGTTTTCATTAATATATACAACTGCTTAAATACACATGGCATTTGATATGACAAAAGTTACTGCTACAGCTGTGCAATCGAAAGTAAGCAGTAAAGGAAAGCATGATTAAAGGGCAGATGTACTCTCTACCCTTTACTATTTTCAACCGAGGCAAGGGACACTGCTCCAGTTTTCCAAGGTCAAATCCTCATGAACCGGGAGGATCAGGGATTTGTAATTATCTGTCTCATCTTGGATGATAACTGAGACATCCTTTATAATAGGGCCAGGGCTCTTCTTTGAACTGCTTCCTTTTACCTTCTTGATGCGAGGAATTTGAACTTGATCCTCATCGTCACTGTCTGGGAGTTCGTCATTCATTCCCTCGTAGTTGATAATGACCCTCATGTTAGCGAATGGGTCTCGTCTTTCGTACAGGATCTTTTCTTTTCCCTTTTCGCTGACTGCCTCAGGCTTGAGGGCTTTTCTTTCATGGATAGGTATGATTAGAGGAAATAGCATGGCTGATACCGCAGTCAAGATTTTCCTCGTAGGTTTCAGCCATCCAACATTTATGAGGTTTGGCAGAAGAATGGTGGAGGCATGAGTCTTGGGATGTTTATGTGGGTTCCGACGGATTGACCCGGATGAATATCTCAATCCTGCTCTCCCAGTCTGACTTGGGATTTGGACTGGCATCTTGATACCTTGCTTATCCTTTCCCAACCTTTCTCCAGGTTGGAAGCCCTGAGATACCATTTCTTGCCCCATTGTCATTACTTCGGTGGAGACTTTAGGCTTTAGGGCTGGTGCCCCGATAGATAGATACTGAGTATCGCTCACCTCTAGAGCTTAAAAACTGGCAGGTTCAATCCCCGCATCCAGGCTGATCACCGGCATGTCCCCATGTATGTAGGTAGGGTATTCTGGTTCGGCATTTACTGTGATGAGGCTGCTGTTGATAATGTACTTGAGTTGTTGATGGAGGGTGGATGGCACTGCCCCTGCCATGTAAATCCAAGGTCTGCCCAGCAACAAGTTGTATCCTATGGCGATGATGAGCACTTGGAAAGATACATAGAAAGTGTGTGGGCCAATCTCTAGAGGAAGCTCTATTTCCCCCATAGCCTGTCGGCGAGATCCATCGAAGGCCCGGATAACCATATGACTAGTTTTGATCTGTTCGGATTGATCTTCATCCTTTCTAAAGTATCGTATGGGAAAATGTTGAGGGATGATCCTCCATCGATGAGCACACCTCCGATCACATATCCGGAGGACATTACGGCTATATCCAAGGACTTGTGGTGGCCCGTTCCCTCTGCCGGGATATCATCGTCAGTGAAAGATATCACATTGCTATTAAAGATGTGCTCTATCACGTAACAGAATTTCTCAGTATCCACTTTATGTGGCAAATGAGCCTCTTCTAGTACTTTCACTAGAATGTTGCGATGATCCTCTGAGGATAGGATCAAGTCGAGGATAGACACTTATTTAGGTGCGTCCTTCAAGCTTTGCACTATTTTGATTTCATGGTGTCCCATCTGTTTGAGGAAATCTTTGATTTTCTCTTCAGCCACCTTTTCTTTTGCTTTGATGACTGGTTTGATTACCCTCTGAGGTAGGTGCAGTGGATTATCCTTTGATATGATGGTAATACTGTTTGAAGTGGAACCTTCATTGTTCCCGTAGTTCCATGAAACCTTCTTCAGACTAGTGATCGGATATTGAGGTCAGAAGAGCAAAATTAGAGGTTGAGGAGCAACCACCTTCACAAGATTTTGTATCTCTTAGACCCCTTTCCCTGTCAGTACCAAGGGTGTGAGGGTTGGTTCCCTATCGTAGGATATGACAGCCACTATGTTTTGGTTCTAAACAGTGGGGATCCAGAGAGTGTCATTGTCTGGGAGATCAAGGATTTGATTACCCTTTATCAGGTCCCCATTTTCAATAATGTTTTGAATTAAGTTACGAAGTGCCCAGCAATCTTTAGTATCATGGCCGGGTGAATTTGAATGGTACTGACATATTTAGTCAGGTTTGATTTTTCTGGCTCGAGGGTTCAATGGAGGTAACAAGTCTGTAACCATTCCTTCATTGATTAGCATTTGAAGGATTTCTTCCATTGATTGATTTAGGTTGGTGAAGTTCCTCTGAAATAGGAATTTCCCATCTACTCGAAGATTCTCTCCTTCGACCATCCTGTTGGCCCAAAGATCATTCTCATTAGACTAGTATTGATTTCTCAGGGAAGTAATCTCCGGTGTGGGAGGATGATCGACAGTGGACTGGTTGATTTGTTTCACCATCTTCTTGGTGAGCTGATGCTGGTAAACGACTAGTTCTTCTAACTGCTCGATTTGTTCCTTGAAAGACTTGATCTTCTGCTCTATCAGGAACTGCCTTTATGATATTTCCCAACTGTCTGGGGTATTATTGCTGGATGGAGTTGATTCTCCCATAAAACGGAGGTATTTGGATCCTTCTCCATTTGTAGTGCTGATCATATTGACATTCTCCTCTTTATGCTGTGGCAGAGGATTTTCTTGCACAAGGGGTTGATCAAGCTTTGTGACAACAATCTCTCCGCTATCAATCAAGTCTTGTATTTTATGCTTAAGAGACCAACAGTCTTGGGTGTCATGGCCTGGAGATCCAGAATGATAAGCACACTTCTTGCTTGGGTCGAAATTTCGTCCATTAGTGTTGGCGGGTGGAATGAGTTGAACAATCTTCTTCTGGGATGTCAGAAGTTTGAATACGTTCTCAAGTGAATCCCCTAGAGGGGTGAAAATTCTTCGCCGTCTGACCTCCATACTTTTCTAAAATGGAGGATTTGAAGGCTGTACTGGATTTTGAAAAGGGGTATAATTCCTCCTTTTAATGGGCATACTGTTTGACTTTCCCCTTTGATTTTGTCCTTATAAGACCAAGGAGACTTCTTCGCCTTTCTTTTTGTGCACCCTCCGGGGATTACTCCCTTAATTTTTGGATTGGATATGCTCGGCGACAGCTTCGAGGGCAGTCAAATCTTTTATCTTCCCGGATTTGAGCCCCATTTCTGCCATTTTTCCATGTTTGATCATTTCAGAGAATGGTTTTCCTATGCCTGCTAGGACCCTCTCATAATAAGGAGCTTCTTGGATGTAGATAAAGGTCATGACTATTTCAGATTCAGTCATGCCTGGGGTGACTTGTGCTGCGACCCGTCTCCATCGCTGGGCATATTCTCTGAATGATTCAGTATTGTGTTTCTTGATTTTGGTTATCTGGTATCTGTCGGGAGCCAACTGAGATTGGAAACTGTACTGGCCGAGGAAGGCATGTACCAGTTCTTCCCAGCTGTGGATTTTGTAGTTGTCCAGACGGGCATACCAGGCTCTTACCTCTCCGGTTAGACTCTTCTGAAATAGCTACATTCGAAGCTTCTCGTCCTCTGCATAGGATCCGAGTTCTCCAATGAATACTTTCAGGTGTGTGTAAAGATCTCCCAATCCATCATATTTCTCGAACTCAGGGGTTTTGAATTTCTCAGGATAACGAGCCCCGGGGAATATACAGAGGTCGGAGTAATTCACACTGTCAAATGTCCCAGTCCCTTTAATAGACCGGAAGGTTTCTTCTATTTGTTGTACTTTTTTCATAATGTCACCAGCTTCCTGTTCTTTGACGACAGGGGGTGATTTCAGGGGTTTTGTTGGTCGTGTCCTGGTTTTGTGGTCCAGGAACCTGAGTTTTGGCCTTTTCCGTCTCTTGACCGCCAGCACTACCACCAGATGCTCCCGGTTCTATGTGAACTTGAGATTGTTTCCCTTTAAGGGCCTTTCTTTGTTCTCGGAGAAAATCGGCTAACTCGACTATCTAATTTTATAGACTTTCGAATTCTTCCCTAGATACCGGGGTGGATTTTGGTTGAGCACTAGAAGCCATGTCCGTGGATGTACTGGGTGCTTTAGATTTAGACCTAGTAACAGGACCAATATTTACCCACAACAAAACGTAGGCGTGTCAATTTCCTGATGTAGGTAAAAACAAGATGCATGATGTGTTTTTTAGATTTTATCTTGCAAAACCGAGGTTAGTTGTTTTGTTGACATGATAACATGTAATTTGCCAGGGAAAGTAAATCTTTCATGATGATATTTACATTGTGCTCCTCGATAATTAGAGACTTAACATGGAATTGAAAGAGGAAGGCATGAAGAAGCTTCCTTTCAGATTTGGTTAATCAGAGGCTGACCTATCCTAGGTTACTCTCGCGGCTTTGTTTTCGGCATGAAGGCTCCCAGATCATCGCAATCTACTAGAGGGGAAATTAATCCGATCTTTCAACTAGAGCAAATCTGGGTGGTGCATTTTCATTAGCCCCAGAGACTTAGTCATCCCAGAGACATTACTTATCACCGACCGGGTTATCCTCCTTGTGAGAGGGACACACAACATACATTCACATACATCGTGCCTCACCGTTGTGCATATGATGACATGGGTGCGAAACACTAAATATAGGTGCGAAGCACAAAAAAGCAGGAAAGCATTCATTCACATTCTTTCAATGTAAAGACTCAGCTTTCATACATTCAATAAAGACGCAGCATTCACTCATTCATTGACTGTGGAGACGCAGAATTTCACGCATTCAATAGTTTTGAAAGGGAAATGTTTGAAAAGATTTGAAAGCGGCCTAAGCCCTCTACTGTCCCCACGACTCCCGTGTAAACACGGTACTGCATCTTTTCAATATTTTCCTTTAAAAACTAGAATGCGTGAGTGAATACTACTTGAAAATTGGGCCTATTGATTTGATTGATTGAAAGTAGTACTTTGCTTCGTTGAACCTATATACGAAGGGTTTGATTTGATTTGCAAAAGCATTTAATTTGATTTTCTTTGAAAAGATTTTCTTTTGATTGATTTGAAAATGATGTTTTGAAAACTGGTTTATCAAACCCTTACGCTGCCATAGGAATTGAAGCCTGTTGATACTTCCAATTTTATCTTTATAGCCTTAAGGCTGCATGTGAATGGTGATTTGTCGGGCTACGAAGCATCCTCGACCACAGAATATACAAGTGTCGGTCTCCTCATGGGTATGAAAACCATCGGAGGGACGCTGACACGACAATCAACATTTTTCATTATATTGAGACCTTAAATCTGGATAACCGTTTTAAGGTCTGTTTACATGTACATTTCTACAGAAAAATTGGCAAGGTACATTTGTAAATCGGAGTTTGTCCATTATGGGAATAAGATTCCGATCGTTTTGATCGTGAATCCCACGATTCCTAGGCTTATGACTAGCCAAAACCTGCACAGTTCAAACTTGTACAAAAACAGATAAATATCCCAATATTGCCAGAACCAAGGATTCATTCAGTAAATCCTGGTCCGAATGGCTGAAGCATCTCGTTCCCACTAGATAGCGATCTAAGGGACGCGAGGTTGCTTTTGAAGCTGAAACTAGAAAAAAAGCTAGATTTAAGGAAATCTCAGCCATTCTAGCTTTCTAGTTCAGTTTGGAGGTTTTGAACCGTTTGAAAACTAGAATTGGCCAGATTTAAATAAATCTAGTCCGCTTGCAGATATGTCAATGCCAATTCATATAAAATGAATATTTAAAGCAGCAGTTAAATAGAAAGCGAGTAAAGCAATATATATATATATATACAAATATATATAAAAGTTGTAAAGGGCGATGGGTTTTCACACCGGTGCCCGGACTGGAATTGAAATATATATATATATATATATATATATATATATATATATATATATATATATATATATATATATTGACAGAAACGTAGTCAACCAAGACTAAGAAGAGGACCAGTGATGGTGAAGGCTGCTTATATATGCATAAATATATATATAAAAGCAATAAAAAGGCCACAGAATGATCCAAGCCGAACTGGAATGTAAATTGCAGAAAAGTAGTCAACCAGTGACTGGGGAGATCACCTAGTATGGTGAAGTGTGCAAAAATAGTATAAAGGGCAATGGATTTTCACGCCGGTGCCAGGACTGGAATTAATATATATATATCTAATTCTAAGTCTCAAGATAAGAGTAAAATTACTTGTTATAATTGTGGTAAAAAGGGTCATTACAAGAGTGAGTGTAAAATCAAATAGAAATTGAGTCAATTGAACAAGATAACTATAAGAAATGATAACAGCAGTTCATATGAATTAATAATAGTTTTAAATAATTAAACTTTTATTGAATGAAAAGATTTACAAATAGATAAATGAAGGTAACTTACAAGTAGACTCGATTATAGAAAGCCTAACATGTTATAACTAAGAAGAAGGCAAGAGGGTTAAAGATTTATCAGATAGGAATCTGAGTCTTTCTAAACTCTCTATTGGATTTCTAATCCTGCCTCATACAAATGACTTCCCTTCTCTTATATAGGATAAGAAAAGGTAAATTGATTACAACTCAATAATTACAAAACATCTTTAACTATTAGGAACAGTAATGCTTTTACAAAAAACATAAGCATTATTGGACCTTTTGACTAAATACAGACGCATTAATACAACTTTTGAATAAAATACAGACGCATTATTATAACTTTTGACTAAAACGACCAGATATCCGACAAAAGAAAATGACTCAGCTAAATGACAAACCGACTCAACTTTAACTTTCGGCTGCTTTTGAAAAGAAGCAAGCGGTGCTGATGACTTTTTGAAAGCAACGGTCTCTGGCTATTTCTTGTGACTGTAGGCATCCTAGGCAAAAGGATCCTGAGCATCTTGGAGGCTGATGTTACCGTATGGATCATCTAGACTAGAAGCTTCATGACTGGATTTGGACGAAGATGATGAGCAAATTGAGGGAATACCATCCTCACTAAGCTTATCAACTCGTTTTTGAATGAGCCGAGCTAACTGTTTTAACTCAGCATTAGAACAATGATCAATATCCGCAAAATCTAATTTTGTCTGAGAAGATCTTTTGGATTTACTAGAGGAAGAATCCTTGGGAGGAACAGATTTAATAGGGGTAGGATTTACTAGAAATTCTTTCTGAACTTGACCAATAATGCTATAAATATCAAATTTATCCCACCATTTAATAGAAAACTCACGAGTCACGTAAGTCAATTGACTAATATGATTGCGAGTAATAATGGATTTGTCTTTGGCTGACTCAAGATTAATTTTAGCAGTAGGAGTATAAAATCCATAATTCTATTTAAGGATCCATGGAACTTTATATTTACTGATAAACTGAAGAATAACTGGAATACAATCATTTTTAGGATTGTTGGGACATCTACAGCAAAAATTTGTAAGAACTGACTGAAGCTCAATAGGCAAAACACTATGGATGAGACCAAATCTTTCCCACCATAGAATAAACCAATGAGGAATTTGACTTTTAAATTTGTGGTCAAACTGAACGAACCACGAATGACTGAAAGAATGAGTTTGGAACAAGAAGACTCTGTTTCAAGTTTCTATATAATCATAATAGCAAAACTGGCTATTGTGATTATCTAACAGACGAAGATCAGACAGATGATTATCCCAGTCAGACATGGAAGTAATCTGTTTAATATATAGAGAATGATAGATAATCATAGAACTATCATTTCTATCATAAATAGGCTTAACATGAATTGACTGGGTTTGAAGAAGAATATCCTTATAATACACGAGGGATTTATAAGGAGCAAGAGGAAGAAAGTGCCAACCAGTTGGGAAGAACTGGGCAGCTAATTTAACTGGATCGTCAATAGATTTCATATGAGATTCAATATGAAATAAATTGACTGAATAAACAGGGACATACTGTGTTTGTTGACCAGGGTTAGGATTATTAGAGGAAGACGAAGCAAAGGGATCAATGGGCTTTGGTGACTGGGCCAAAACCGTATTGTAAGGCTTTGGAACAGTACCAAGAACAGTATACCTATTGGCTACATTAATAGGAGTGACTGGGGCAACTGGATGTGGGATTAAGGCTCCTTTGGGCCTTTGACTTGGGCCAGAAGCGGGCCGAACTACATTGTTCCCACCTCTCACACTCATTTATCTTGGATACCAGAGTGAAACCGAACAATTTGCTCAGGGGAAGCAGGAGTTAATTTCTGCTTTAGATTGCCACCAAAACCAATTTTGACTTCCTTTAATATATTCAATATTGAAATCAAAAATGCTTAAAAGAGATTGCCATCGGGCAAAAATATGCTTAGCAGCAATGTTTTTAACATCTTTTTCTAAAATATATTTAGCTGACTTACAATCAATTCGAACCAAAAATCTTTGATTTAATAAATCGTTTTGAAATTTACTAATACATAAAACCAAAGCTAAAATTTCTTTTTTAATTGTACTATAATTAAGTTGAGCCTGATTCCACGCACCAGACTGAAACCGAACAATTTGCTCAGGGGAAGCAGGAGTTAATTTCTTCTTTAGAATGCCACCAAAACTAATTTCAGAGGCATTAGTTTCAATAATTTTAAACGCAGATTCATTGGAAATGCCAAGGCAAGGCAAAACCTTAACATATTTTTTAACTTGTTGGACGATGGAAGTATGCTCATTAGTCCAAGGAATAGGATTTTTCTGTAAACGGAGAAACAATGGTTTACAGACTTTTCTAAGGTTTTGATAGAATTTACCAACATAATTTAGAGATCCTAAAAATCGCTGAAGTTGAGTTTTGTCAATGATTTTGTCAGGGAATTTATCAGCGAATTGAATAACTAGTTGAATAGGACGAACTAGACCACGATGAATATCATGACCTAGAATTTTGACTTTTGTTTGGAACAAACTACATTTTGTAAGGGACAGAACCAAACCGTTTACTTTGATTGCTTTGAAGAACGAATTCAAATGTTTGAAGTGTTCATCGATTGACTTTGAAAAAACTAATATATCATCAATGTAAACAATGATGAAATGACTGAAAGGATTCAAAATTTCATTAAGAATATTTTGGAATTCACTAGGGGCATTCTTGAGACCAAAGGCTTGAACGACCCATTCATAATGACCAAAGAGAGTGGTAAAAGTAGTTTTATACCTATCACTAGGATGAATACTAACTTGCCAAAACCCTGACTTGAGATCGAATTTACTAAAAATGGTCGCATTACTAAGCCGACTAAGGATGTCTTCTTTATTAGGCAGAGGGTACCTAATCCATTCTAAGACCTTATTAAGGGGCTTGTAATTAATAACTTTCCTGGGAACTCCTCTCTCTTTCTCAGCTTCATTGTTAACATAAAAAGCTAGACAAGACCAGTGAGATTTACTATGTTTAATTAATCCTTTTGCAAGCAAGTCGTTAATTTCTTGTTTGCAAAGTTCCATCTGCTGATGACTCATTTGAATAGGTCTGGCCTTAGTAGGAATTAGGTGTTCCTTAAATTCTTTAGCATAAGGTAACCTAACCACATGCTTTCTTCTGTGCCAGAAAGCATTAGGAGAATTAGCACATAAATTTTTAGTCATAAACACTCGAAGTTCTTCAATCTTATCTTGAATTTTTTTCAAGCAGAAGAAGATCCTCAACCTGTTTATATTTAATCTCTTGTTTTAAAAATTTTAACTGAGAATTTTTTCAGCTTAACAGATTAAACAATTTTAAAATAGATTCATCTTGAATAAATTTCAAATCTCTTTCTCTAGGTTGAGTTATGAATTCGAAAACAACCTTTTGACCTAAGTGTTCAGTTGTTAAGCCATTATTACTAGTAGTAAAGGGATATATTAAATATATAAATGGGAGCCCTAAAATAATCTTGTCTGTCAAGTTGCGAATCAAAACAAAAGAAGTTTTGAAACACATATTGTCTTGGCAGATATGAACTTTAGGAAGTTTATATTTTATTTCCATCATACTACCATTAGATGAATTTAATCGTTCACTAGTTTTTTTATAGAACTTAGTAGGTATCAAACCTTCTTGAATACAATTAAGATCCGCACCAGTGTCAACTAGAGCAGGAAGCTGAATTACAAAAGTTCCATCAATAACTAGGCGAACAATAATATACCATTTTTGAATGGTAATATCTTTTAATCTTTTTAATGAATTGCCTTGAGCCATAAGAATTGACTCGTCATCTTTGACATTAGAAGATTCAGCTTCTTCTTCATTATCTGACGAATCAGTAATGTGAAGCTCTGAACCTTTAGTAGCCAAAGTAGCCATTTCTTTGCGCAAATCAGAAATCTCAGTCTTAAGACTAGAAATTTTTTTCTTAAGTTTATTAACTTCTTGGTTTAATTCGGGAAGGGTAACTTCTCTATCCGAGGTTTTAAATCTTTCTAAAGTTTTATTAAGGCTGATAACAGGTTTATCTTTACCCTTAATAACCTTATTCTTTCCAGAATTATTTTTAGAAAATAAATCTTTTAATTGTTTCATGTATTGCAATTTTAACTCCTCGTCAGTAATTTTACTAATTAACTCAATTAACAAAGAGCTCTCTTAGTCATCTTTGCTAAGAACATTAATAGTTTTACAACAATCAGACCTGCAATTATCAGTACAAAGAGTGACTTCATTTTCTTCACTAGGCATTTGATTATCTTCTTCATTACCAGAGAAATAAGGAATATCAGAATAGTTGTTGCTATCAGCATCATTATCAATCCTTATTAACTCTAATATCTTATCTGTGTCACCGACAGAAATATTCAATTGACTCAATTTCTGTTTGATTTTACACTCACTCTTGTAATGACCCTTTTTACCACAATTATAACAAGTAATTTTACTCTTATCTTAAGACATAGAATTAAATTTTTTACTATGCGATTTCTTGCGTGACTTGGGTTTTTTCATTGTAATTGTCTTGATTTTTAGACTGACTGGAACGCTTTTTATGATGCTTACTAATTTTGCATTTTTCAATATGTTTCTTCTGTTGTTTTCTTCTAGAGGGAGCAACAGGAGGTAAACTATATTGTTCACAAAACGTACCAAGCTCATATTTAGCTTTCCTCTTATCTTTAGCAGCTTGTTTAGCAATTTTGAAATCAATACACATTTTTAAACCAATCTTTTGAATATAGTTGATTATATCACCATAAGTAAGGTTATCATAATCAATATATCCAAGAGTTTTACTAAGTTCTTCTCTAACTTTGTGAGCAAATAAATTAGGCAGACCATTAACAAACTTCTCTTTCCAAAAAGGTTTGTTACTATCACTACGCATCATGACTCGAGAAATAAAAACATCTTTGTACCACCTAAAATCACTTAAAGTGGGACAAGTGAGGTTACTTAACTGATCATGAATTCTTTCAGTGATATTACTAGGGGTTCCAATAAAATATTTTATTATAGTGAAAATTAAAGTATTAATACCATCAGGAATACCAAAACCAACATCTTCTCTGAAGATAGGCTGACCATTATCATCTAACTGGCGTGCATGAATTATAGAATTCCTTGCATCTTCATCAAGGTGTTTTCCCACCAAGAACGTAGAACACCAGTGAAACCATTAGTGAATATTTCAACTATTTCAGGCTGAATCAAACTGCTGAAAGCTGTAATATAACTATTGGCTACCATAGACAAATGATTCATTTTAGTAAGAATCTAATGTTCACTAAACCCATCAATATTCTATTCATAAATTTTATTAGACGAAACAGAAAATTGATTATCTAGATTTTTCTCCTCATATTGAAGATCAGGGGGAGTGGGTCTAGAATACCAATTTTTTGTTATACTAGTGTTATTAAAGGTTAACTTGTTTAACTGTTCGGTAAGATCTGGGATAGAAGTAGTTTCAAAATTTTTTGATTGACTATTACTTTCATCATTAGATTCTTCAACTTGATCGATGATAGCAACAGTACCACTAGCTTCACCAGAACTTGAACCTATCTTTTTAAGTAACTTATCTATAGTTTTAACAAGTTCAGAATCTTTATTAGGCAATTCCATTCCTTCTCTTTTTTCTGGGAGAGTTAATATGGCTGATCTAATTTTTTATCAGGATTTTTAACCATAGAATGATCAAATTTTTCTTCAATTTTCTCTAACTGTTTACCAATCGTAGCCAAATACTGATTAGTAAAATTATTTTGTTCAATAATTTTCTTTTCATCAGTTTTCCAATCAGCAACTTTAAATGGACTGACAACAACTGAAGTATTTTTAACATGCAAAAGAACAGTTTCTAAATGAGGATGACTTGCTAAAATTTTTGATTTATCCTCTTTTGTCCACTGACTTTTAGTAAGAACTTTACATTGTGAATGATATTTTTCATACCAATCATAAAATGTAAGGTTCTCTTGATTAATCTTAATAATTTTTTTTTCCATTTATTAACTATTTTATCTCTGTTATGCTTATCGTATTTATTACGAAAAGCATGCCTTTTATCCCTATTAGATATGGAATTAAAATTTGCAACCAGATTGTCCCAATCTAATTTAAATGCTTTAGTAATGACTATTAACTGATGATTAATAGGGGATTCAAAGTCCGAAGGGGTCGGTCCTACAGAAGTAGTAAGAGATATATCTTGTTCTTCTTCTACTAAATTAGTAGGTGTAACGACCCCAAAATTCATACAATAATATTCTCCTTCTCGATCGTTAACAATACAACTTTAATCTCTCATTTCATCATTATTCGATATTAAAAATCACTAAAAATGCAGAATATTTAAAACTTTTATAAACTTTCATTCTATATTGCCTTGAATCACAACCTTTACATTACATCTCTTCGATTCAAATCTATATCATGAATCGTTACAATAAAATGACTATACAAAGTCTTTCATAATAAAACAATATCCATCTATATTGGATAACTCTACTTATAACTCAGCGACATATTTCATTCAAAACATTAACTATAATTTGAAATTAAACATAACTAATATTCTTGAACATTGATCTCTATAAATCACTTAACACGTATCTTTACCTTGCATCCTTGACCTGCAAAAATGGTTATTTGCAAGAGTGAGCTTGACAGCTCAGCAAGTTCTAACAGTTTTCATGCATCACGTATCACATAATAAACATGCTCAACATAAATCTCATAATAATTAAAGTAACATGGCATACATGCTTTAATTCACATAACAAATATAAAGATTGAGTTCCTTACTCAATCAACATTATTTAACCAAAACAGTGTAGTCATAAATTGACTTTAACATTTCATGATTACAACATGTATAACATATCATGCTCGCTTACAACATATATAACATATCATACAATTTAAAATAGTTCATCAAATCCACGTAGACAAGTAGGAACCGAAAGACTTGCCTGGCTCGTGGATTACCAATTACCGAAAAACTTCTTAATATAATCTGTTTCATGATCCTACATAACGTATCACCATAAGCATCAATTATTAGTCACTTAGCAACGCTTATCAAACGTCTAAGTAAATTCTAATCTACATTTTCTGATTTACACTCGTAATTCTCTTCCATTCACTCGTTTGACACTCGCTGTCAAAACATATGTATAATTATTACATAGCTAATCTTCATCGTTAGTTAACCAATTAAGATTAACTCATACCTCAATAACTAATACGTTAATAATTAATCACCACGTAATTTAATCACCTCACATAATCATATTATATTTCACATAATTAATCAATTATAATTACATCTTACGTCAATCAAATTACATTTCAAGTTAAACATCATTATATTTACTAACATTCATGTTTTATAACTTAGAACAACATCTATTATCGTCGACAACACTATACTTGCGTATGTGCAGGTCCGACGCCCTCCGATTGCCTCTAAATACGCATCAGTCACAAAGATGATCATTTTAAACCTTTCTAACGTCCTCAAATCAATAAAATTAAAGAACGAAAGTTGTAGGTCTACTCGTGCTCGTTCCGGATCATCTTGAATCTCCTCAATCGGAGTTCGTATGAAAACGTTATGGCCATTTTACTAACGGAGGTCAAAATAGTTTTGCATTACAACAACTAAACTATCCCGGACAGCAAGGGTACCCGCTGGGGTGGGTCCCCCAAGGTTTAAACACCCGCTGGGGTGGGTCCAAGGGCTGGTGGAGGGGCTGGTTCGCGAACTGGTGGAGAAATAAGCCAATTTGGCTTATTCCTTCACACCGAATTCGATTTTTCCCAACATGATAAACATGAAACTTGATACAAACAATATTTTAAACTTTTAAACATGATCATAAAATATAAAATCCATATAACATATATTCAAAACCAAGATTTCATGATTTTGAAAGAAAACTACAAAATCAAACGTTCTTAACGAAAATTGCTACTACGAATTTATTTTTCATTCAATTCAAGTGATTCCAATTGTAATCACTTCTATTCTTAATATACTAACATAATACTTGATCAATTTTAACAATAACTCATAATCAAACACCAATTTGATAGTTTCAAAAGCTATTTTTTAGAAATTAGTTCACATAAAATCACTATGAACCCCGTTCTTCTTGTTTATCAAAATTTCATGAATTAAATTGTTAAAACAACCATATAACTCATATATAATCATGTTATATCACATATTACATATAACTTCATGCTTTCATCAATTCCTTTGATAATTTAAGAACTATTTTCAAGATAACTTTATGATAAAACACTATGAACATGATTTCTCCATGTTCATCCCATCTTTGTGAATTAAAACACTTATACAATTATAAAAATCATATGTAAACATATATATACACACACACATATATATATATATATATATATATATATATATATATATATATATATATATATATATGTACACACCCCATACATATATCAAAATCAAGAGCTTTCACACCAAGACTTTACAAGAGAACTCTAAAACCATGAAAACATAGAAGAACATAGTTTAAAATTTGTTTTTTACAACAATTGATTTCTGAAAATCTTTCATGGTATACAATTACATATGAATACCACATATACATATAAGATTCATGATTATACAAGTTCATGAAAACCTAATTTGACAAAAACTAAATACAAAACATCTTAATTGAGTATAAGAGTTAGTATGATACCTTTCTAGGTTAAATTAGGAGAAAAGATGGAGATGATGAAAGCTTTTCTTTTGGTTTCTCAAGGTTTCCTTTCTTCTTCTTCTTCCTCTTCTTCTTCTCTTAGACTTAGGCCTTTTAGAAAAACTAACGTATTAACTCTTTTAACTTAATGTATATTGTATATACATATGATATATAACTTATACAATATAATTACTCTATAATAATTAACATAAATACAATTAATCACATAAGTTACAAGTTTGAATTTGAAAAGCCCTAAGGCTTGTTTGGCAAAACTCATCATTTTAAAAACAGATTTTAATAGTTAAGGCCCCGTTTGGTAAAACGAATTTAAAAACGGTGCTAAGGCCTTGTTTGGGAAAATAGTTTTGAAAACTCTTTTAATAAATCATTTTAACACATACTTTTTAATGTTATCCTTTAACTAATTAAAACTCAACATTTTAATTTAATTAATTAAAAGTCTAACATCAATTAATCACATAAAATTATCACATTATAATTACTTGCTAATTATAACTTTATGTAATACTTACCACATCACTACATCTAATTTAATTATCTCAATTAAATTAGAACTATAACATAAAATCATTACATATTAATTAAATTAAATATTAAATAATCATTAATTTAATATAATACACTTAATTATATTACTCCATATTAATCACATAATCTCAATAAATAATTCAATTAAAATATTTATTTACTTCAATAAATATTAAAATTAACATTTAAATTCTCTTCACACCAAATCATATATTTCACAATATATAACACATATACACATACTCGTACTTCAACATCTTAAAATAAGAATTTTATTTATTAAATTCTCATTTATTAATTCTTAAAAATTCGGGATGTCACATCCTTCCCTCCTTATAAGGATTCCGTCATCGGAATCAACGAAACCTCCCTTACTCAGTTTTCGCAAAATCTCTTTCACAATTATCGTTGAATAAATTCAACACGTTAACTTAGCAAAAAGTTTTACATATATATATACTTCATTCATTTCTTCAACAACTATTAGGTTTTATTACACAACCTTCAATCAAACATAATCACATATCAAATATTATATAGCTTTAACTCGTTCATTCCTTTCTAAGGATCATTACCGAATACTCTACTTGTCGAATTAATATACTACGTAATTCACCATTTATAATTATTCGGGTTATCACATTCACCCCTTCTTCTAAGAATTTCGTCCTCGAAATTTTAGCCTATCAATCTTTATATATCAATCTATCAAAATAGATTTTACGTTAATCTCTATTCACTTGATTAAAGCGTTCTACAACTACTTCTGTCTAAGGGCTATCCTTTTCGCTACATTCATCTTCAGAATAATAAGAATCTTCCACAATTGCTCAATAATTGGGAAGTGATATAAATAACTCAGGAATTTAAAAGATTCCAATAATGTTGAGTGGTCACAAGACCTTGAACTTCTTTCTAGGTTTAATAGTGCTTCACCCCCGGTACTTCACACTATAAACCGCATTGGTACTCTAGGTGGCCAGCCTATCATACCCCTACGTCGGGCCCAAACGTAGTACATCGTAACGACTATATGCGTTACACTCAGAACTATTGTCTCCGATAACATGTCCCCTTTTATAGGGTTGTTCACCTCAGCTTCTTAACATCTGAATCCGCACCAAAATAATTTGGTTTGGCATAGTTTGACCAAAAACGCTCGAATTTCATAAACGTCTTTCAATATTTATCTAGCTGAATCAAGTAGCATAGACTTCTAGAAATAATTCGGACATCAATCGATATATATATACATATATCTTTAACCAACTCAAAAATAAATTATTATTTTTCTTTTCGTTTAAGGAAACCAAAAATAAATTAATTAATCTTTTCATAATATCCTGATACCGTACCGTAGTAATGGTACGTTGAGGATTTCGTCATTACATGACGTCGTCATACTACATCATACCATAGTGGGCTGACGATTATACGATCACATCCAACACTAGGTTTAACTGCATTGATAACTTCCTCGATTATTGTTTCTACACCATATCAAATGATGCATATATAAAATACATTTTAAAAATTTAAAATTATTATTTTTTGTCTAGCTGAAGTAATTAGCATAGACATGTGAATAATAGCACGTATTTTAAAAATTCATTGGTTCCATCGTTTGATCCAATATTTTTCAAGAAAACAGAAGTACAACATTAACACGAAGTCAATAAATTTTGAAAATCTAGCAAAGCTAGGAGATTTAGAATATAAAAACTTTCTTCATCAACTAAAAATCTTTACTCCCTCATTACTTATTCATTCTATCAATCTTAAACAACATCAATGTTTCCTATACCATAACTTTTCTATAACTGGTATAGTTCATCAAACTAACCATACTTTGGAAGTTCAGGAACTTGCCACAATAATATGAGTTTAGGAACTTGTCCTAGCAATACGTAGTCAAAGAACTGATCAGGGACTGTCCATATGCTTAGGGGTTTAAAAACATACATACAATTATGAGTCACGAACTCACCATAAGTATGAGTTTTAAGAACTCGCCTAACTTTAAGATCATCTAATGTAATCTTAATATCATCTAATCTAGTCTTTATTGACTCTAACTATCAAATATAATATGAGAAAAGAATCACCTTCTCGTCATATATATATCGATAGTGCTACACCAACCTTCCAACGATTATCAATATGATAAGCCAAGTGTAAGCACAAAACCCTGCCCATACAAAGATTTGTACAACTCAGCCACAACATGAGTCCTCAGTTGAAATTCCATTTACCTCTATCTTACTTATAACTTCTTGCTCTATACTCGATACAGACTTATGTATCTCATCATTTATAACTCCTCGTGAGTTAATCTAGTACTATCTCATAGTACATTCTCGTTATAGTCTCAAACTATAACTATTCAATCATTACAAATCATCTGTCTTTCAACTTAAAAGATATCACGTCGTGATCTTATTCTATAATCATCTCCCTTATGATTCTTCCTTATCTCATTATCGTTTTGTTTTAAAACTTCTTATATCTACCTATCATCATGTCATAACATGATTTCATTATGCTTTTAATCTTATAGATTTTGTCTATTCATCGTTATTCGTCATCTAGATCATTGGAGTTAGGCAACTCTTGGTTTTTATCTCTAGATCTCTTCAAGATTCTTCTTTGAATCTTCTTGTTTATTAATCAATTCTCGTTCTTTAAGAATTTCTAATTCCATTCCTGTTGCTCAATATTTTATTCGAGTTTCATTCCCTGTTATTCTAATCTTCTTCTTATAACATTTCTAGGACTAAACTCATCCTATACTTCTACGTATGCGAAAAGAATCACCTTTTCATTATACGTAACTTAACTTAACTTCTCATTCTCTAAGGTCATAGCCTAAGGTACTCTTACCTAAGTTGTATAACCTAAAAACTTTGATACCAACTGTAACGATCCCAAAATTCATACAATAATATTCTCCTTCTCGATCGTTAACAATACAACTTTAATCTCTCATTACATCATTATTCGATATTAAAAATCACTAAAAATGCAGAATATTTAAAACTTTTATAAACTTTCTTTCAATATTGCCCTGAATCGCAACCTTTACATTACATCTCTTCGATTCAAATCTATATCATGAATGTTACAATAAAATGACTATACAAAGTCTTTCATAATAAAACAATATCCATCTACATTGGATAACTCTACTTATAACTCAGCGACATATTTCATTCAAAACATTAACTATAATTTGAAATTGAACATAACTAATATTCTTGAACATTGATCTCTATAAATCACTTGACACGTATCTTTACCTTGCATCCTTAACCTGCAAAAATGGTTATTTGCAAGAGTGAGCTCGACAGCTCAGCAAGTTCTAACACTTTTCATGCATCACGTATCACATAATAAACATACTCAACATAAATCTCATAATAATTAAAGTAACATGGCATACATGCTGTAATTCACATAACAAATATAAAGATTGAGTTCCTTACTCAATCAACATTATTTAACCAAAACAGTGTAGTCATAAATTGACTTTAACATTTCATGAGTACAATATGTATAACATATCATGCTCGCTTACAACATATATAACATATCATGCAATTTAAAATAGTTCATCAAATCCACGTAGACAAGTAAGAACCGAAAGACTTGCCTGGCTTGTGGATTACTAATTACCGAAAAACTTCTTAATATAATCTGCTTCATGATCCTACATAACGTATCACCATAAGCATCAATTATTAGTCACTTAGCAACGCTTATCAAATGTCTAAGTAAATTCTAATCTACACTTTCTGATTTACACTTCGTAATTCTCTTCCATTCACTCGTTTGACACTCGCTGTCAAAACATATGTATAATTATTACATAGCTAATCTTCATCGTTAGTTAACCAATTAAGATTAACTCATAACTCAATAACTAATAAGTTAATAATTAATCACCACGTAATTTAATCACCTCACATAATCATATTATATTTCACATAATTAATCAATTATAATTACATCTTACGTCAATCAAATTACACTTCAAGTTAAACATCATTATATTTACTAACATTCATGTTTTATAACTTAGAATATCTATTATCGTCGACAACACTATACTTGCGTATGTGCATGTCCGACGCCCTCCGATTGCCTCCGAATACGCATCAGTCACAAAGATGACCTTTCTGACCCTTTCTAACGACCTCAAATCAAAAGAGTTAAAGAACAAAAGTTGTAGGTCTACTCGTGCTCGTTCCGGATCATCTTGAATCTCCTCAATCGGAGTTTGTATGAAAAAGTTATGGCCATTTTACTAACGGAGGTCAAAATAATTTTGCATTACAACAACTAAACTACCCCGGACAGCAAGGGTACCAGCTGGGGCGGGTCCCCCAAGGCTTAAACACCCGTTGGGGTGGGTCCAAGGGCTGGTGGAGGGGATGGTTCGCGAACTGGTGGAGAAATTAGCCAATTTAGCTTATTCCTTCACACCGAATTCGATTTTTTCCAACATGATAAACTTGAAACTTGATACAAACAATATTTTAAACTTTTAAATATGATCATAACATATAAAATCCATATAACATATATTCAAAACCAAGATTTTATGATTTTCAAAGAAAACTAAAAAATCAAACGTTCTTGACGAAAATTGCTACTACGAATTCATTTTTTATTCAATTCAAGTGATTCCAATTGTAATAACTTCTATTCTTAACATACTAACATAATACTTGATCAATTTTAACAATAACTCATAATTAAACACCAATTTGATAGTTTCAAAAACTATTTTTTAGAAATTAGTTCACATAAAATCACTATGAACCCCGTTCTTCTTGTTTATCAAAATTTCATGAATTAAATTGTTAAAACAACCATATAACTCATATATAATCATGTTATATCACATATTACATATAACTTCATGCTTTCATCAATTCCTTTGATAATTTAAGAACTATTTTCAAGATAACTTCATGATAAAACACTATGAACATGATTTCTCCATGTTCATCCCATCTTTGTGAATTAAAATACTTATACAACTATAAAAATCATATGTAAACATATATATACACACATATATATATGTACACACCCCATACATATATCAAAATCAAGAGCTTTCACACCAAGACTTTACAAGAGAACTCTAAAACCATGAAAACATAGAAGAACATAGTTTAAAACTTGTTTTTTACAACAATTGATTTCTGAAAATCTTTCATGGTATACAATTACATATGAATACCACATATACATATAAGATTCATGATTATACAAGTTCATGAAAACCTAATTTGACAAAAACTAAATACAAAACATCTTAATTGAGTATAAGAGTTAGTATGATACCTTTCTAGGTTAAATTGGGAGAAAAGATAGAGATGATGAAAGCTTTTCTTTTGGTTTCTCAAGGTTTCCCTTCTTCTTCTTCTTCTCTGTATTCTCTCTTCTTCTCTTAGACTTAGGCCTTTTAGAAAAACTAACGTACTAACTCTTTTAACTTAATGTATATTGTATATACATATGATATATAACTTATACAATATAATTACTCTATAATAATTAACATAAATACAATTAATCACATAAGTTACAAGTTTGAATTTGAAAAGCCCTAAGGCTTGTTTAGCAAAACTCATCATTTTAAAAACAGGTTTTAATAGTTAAGGCCCCGTTTGGTAAAACGAATTTAAAAACGGTGCTAAGGCCTTGTTTGGGAAAATAGTTTTGAAAACTCTTTTAATAAATTATTTTAACACATACTTTTTAATGTTATCCTTTAACTAATTAAAACTCAACATTCTAATTTAATTAATTAAAAGTCTAACATCAATTAATCACATAAAATTATCACACTATAACTACTTGCTAATTATAACTTCATTTAATACTTACCACATCACTACATCTAATTTAATTATCTCAATTAAATTAGAACTATAACATAAAATTATTACATATTAATTAAATTAAATATTAAATAATTATTTAATTAATATAATACACTTAATTATATTACTCCATATTAATCACATAATCTCAATAAATAATTCAATTAAAATATTTATTTACTTCAATAAATATTAAAATTAACATTTAAATTCTCTTCACACCAAATCACATATTTCACAATATATAACACTTATACACATACTCGTACTTAAACATCTTAAAATAAGAATTTTATTTATTAAATTCTCATTTATTAATTCTTAAAAATCCGGGATGTCACAGTAGGAGTGTAACAAGGATGACTGGTTTGACCCTGGTTCAAAACTCCTTTTATTTTAATATCGGGAATAGAAAAATCACTTAAGACTTCAGTATCTTTTCTGGAAATAACCGAAGGAGCTGAGGAATTAGTAAATTCTTCTATTATCAAAGTTCTTCGGGTACGTTCAAAGCTAACTCTGACAGTACCATTAGAAAATTATTTAATATTATCTAAATTTAACAAATTATTAATAACTGGTTTTTGTGGAATTTCTTGAGGTAGAATCCACTGACTAGGTAGCGTAATATCTTTCCAAAGAATAGTCCTTGGAGTTCGAATATTAACGTTACTAGTACTACTTTGAATTAAAACAGTGTGATCTTTTGGGCTTTTATTAAGAGCATGAATATTTAAATTGGTTTTCATAACTTTATAATAAATTCTTTAAATTAAGGCTATAGGTTGTGAACCCTCAATCATATGAGTTATCTCACCTGCAGTCTTAATATTCAAAGTTAATGTTTTTAATAAATTAACATCACTTAAACTCAAAGGGAGATCAGGAAAGCAATTGAAATGGATAGGTCCATCATGCAAACTCGATTCCATGATACCAATTATGCTAGGAGCATAGTTAAGATATCTTGCATCTCTAAGACATAAAAAGATGCTTGAGTTTATTCCTTTAATAGATAAAGGCTTGACTGCGACCTGAACTAAACCAATATGAATAAAATTATAACCTTTCTTTTTATGTTTGTTAATAACATCAGAAGAAATAAGATTATAATTTTCATATTCTTTGTTGATCGCATAGACACGTTCAACCGTTTTAACATTATAATCAGTTTTAAAATTATCAATAAACGTTGACTGATAAATCTCCTTAGGAGACACACTAGGTATGTTCCAATTACTAAGAGTTTGATTAATATTTTTGTAACTATGTTCTTCCTGGTCGACTATGTCTGGAACCGGAGGAAGGGCTGATCTATTACTAACTGAAGAACTCGACCTGAATAATCTACTCATTTTTAAAAATTAATTTTTTTTAATAATTCTATGTTCTTCCATACATACCCTTCTTTCCTTAAGCAGACGTATACCTATGTCCTAGGTCAAACACCCGACACAGCTCCACACTGAGACTTACAAAGGGCAAAAAGACCGGGGGCGAACACGGTGTTCTACAGAAAGAGCTTAGGTTATCTCTTGAACAAAGAAGAACAAAAAAATTTTGAGTTTTCAAAAATGACTTTGGTTAAGCAGATTAAGAACAACACTCAGTAAACAAACAGCACATGGCTCTGATACCATAAAGGCGGAAGGATAAAAGAAGGGAGAGAAAGGAGAAGGGCGCATACAAATCTGAATCACAACCATAGTATAACTATAAGAAATGATAACAGCAGTTCATATGAATTAATAACAGTTTTAAATAAATAAACTTTTATTGAATGAAAAGATTTACAAATAGATAAATGAAGATAACTTACAAGTAGACTCGATTATAGAAAGCCTAACATGTTATAACTAAGAAGAAGGCAAGAGGGTTAAATATTTATCAGATAAGAATCTGAACATTTCTAAACTCTCTATTGGATTTCTAATCCTGCCTCTTACAAATGACTTCGCTTCTCTTATATAGGATAAGAAAAGGTAAACTGATTACAGCTCAATAATTACAAAACATCTTTAACTATTAGGAACAGTAATGCTTTTACAAAAGACATAAGCATTATTGGACCTTTTGACTAAATACAGACGCATTAATACAACTTTTGAATAAAATACAGACGCATTATTACAACTTTTGACTAAAACGACCAAATGACCGACAAAAGAAAATGACTCAGCTAAATGACAAACCGACTCAACTTTAACTTTCGGCTGCTTTTGAAAAGAAGCACGCGGTGCTGATGACTTTTTGAAAGCAACAGTCTCTGACAGTTGCTTGTGACTGTAGGCATCCTAGGCAAAAGGATCCTGAGCATCTTGGAGGCTGATGCTACCGTATAGATCATCTAAACTAGAAGCTTCATGACTGGATTTAGACGAAGATGATGAGCAAATTGAGGGAATACCATCCTCACTAAGCTTATCAACTCATTTTTGAATGAGCCGAGCTAACTGTTTTAACACAGCATTAGAACAATGATCAATATCCGCAAAATCTAATTTTGTCTGAGAAGATCTTTTGGATTTACTAGAGGAAGAATCTTTGGGAGGAACAGATTTAATAGGGGTAGGATTTACTGGAAATTCTTTCTGAACTTGACCAATAATGCGATAAATATCAAATTTATCCCACCATTTAATAGAAAACTCACGAGTCACATAAGTCAATTGACTAATATGATTGCGAGTAATAATGGATTTGTCTTTGGCTGACTCAAGATTAATTTCAGCAGTAGGAGTATAAAATCCATAATTCCATTTAAGGAACCATGGAACTTTATATTTACTGATAAATTGAAGAATAACTGGAATACAATCATTTTTAGGATTGTTGGGACATCTACAGCAAAAATGAGTAAGAACTGACTGAAGCTCAATAGGCAAAACACTATGGATGAGACCAAATCTTTCCCACCATAGAACAAACCAATGAGAAATTTGACTTTTGAATTTGTGATCAAACTGAACGAACCACGAATGACTGAAAGAAGGAGTTTGGAACAAGAAGACTCTGTTCCAAGCTTCCATATAATCATAATAGCAAAACTGGCTATTGTGATTATCTAACAGACGAAGATCAGACAGATGATTACTCCAGTCAGACATGGAAGTAATCTGTTTAATATATAGAGAATGATAGATAATCTTAGAACTATCATTTCTATCATAAATAGGCTTAACATGAATTGACTGGGTTTGAAGAAGAATATCCTTATAATACACGAGGGATTTATAAGGAGCAAGAGGAAGAAAGTGCCAACCAATTGGGAAGAACTGGGCAGCTAATTTAACTGGATCGTCAATAGATTTCATATGAGATTCAATATGAAATAAATTGACTGAATAAACAGGGACATACTGTGTTTGTTGACCAGGGTTAGGATTACTAGAGGAAGACGAAGCAAAAGGATCAATGGGCTTTGGTGACTGGGCCAAAATCGTATTGTAAGGCTTTGGAACAGTACCAAGAACAGTATACCTATTGGCTACATTAATAGGAGTAACTGGGGCAACTTGATGTGGGATTAAGGCTCCCTTGGGCCTTTGACTTGGGCTAGAAGCGGGCCGAACTGCATTGTTCCCACCTCTCACACTCATTTGTCTTGGATACCAGAGTGAAATCGAACAATTTGCTAAGGGGAAGCAAGAGTTAATTTCTGCTTTAGAATGCCACCAAAACCAATTTCAGAGGCATCAGTTTCAACAATTTTAAACGTAGATTCAATGAAAATGCCAAGGCAAGGCAAAACCTTAACATATTTTTTAACTTGTTAAACGATGGAAGTATGCTCATTAGTCCAAAGAGGAGGATTTTTCTGTAAACGGAGAAACAATGGTTTACAGATTTTTCTAAGGTTTTGATAGAATTTACCAACATAATTTAGAGATCCTAAAAATCGCTAAAGTTGAGTTTTGTCAATGATTTTGTCAGGAAATTTATTAACGAATTGAATAACTCGTTGAATAGGACGAACTAGACCACGATGAATATCATGACCTAGAAATTTGACATTTGTTTGGAACAAACTACATTTTGTAGGGGACAGAACTAAACCATTTACTTTGATTGCTTTGAAGAACGAATTCAAATGTTTGAAGTGTTCATCAATTGACTTAGAAAAAACTAATATATCATCAATGTAAACAATGATGAAATGACTGAAAGGATTCAAAATTTCATTAAGAATATTTTGGAATTCACTAGGGGCATTCTTGAGACCAAAGGCTTGAACGACCCATTCATAATGACCAAAGGGAGTGGTAAAAGCAGTTTTATACCTATCACTAGGATGAATACTAACTTGCTAAAACCCTGACTTGAGGTCGAATTTACTAAAAATGGTCGCATTACTAAGCCGACTAAGGAGGTCTTCCTTATTAGGCAAAGGGTACCTAATCCATTCTAAGACCTTATTAAAGGGATTGTAATTAATAACTAGCTTAGGAACTCTAATCTTTTTGCAAGCAAGTCGTTAATTTCTTGTTTGCAAAGTCCATCTACTGATGACTCATTTGAATAGGTCTGGCCTTAATAGGAATTAGGTGTTCCTTAAATTCCTTAGCATAAGGTAACCTAACCACATGCTTTCTTCTATGCCAGAAAGCATTAGGAGAATCAGCACATAAATTTTTAGTCATAAACACTCGAAGTTCTTCAATCTTATCTTGAATTTTTTTCAAGCAGAAGAAGATCCTCAACCTGTTTATATTTAATCTCTTATTTTAAAAATTTTAACTGAGAATTTTTACAGCTTAACAGATTAATCGATTTTGAAATAGTTTCATCTTGAATAAATTTCAAATCTCTTTCTCTAGGTTGAGTTATGAATTCGAAAACAACCTTTTGACCTAAGTGTTCAGTTGTTAAGCCATTATTACTAGTAGTAAAAGGATATAATAAATATATAAACGGGAGCCCTAAAATAATCTTGTCTGTCAAGTTGCAAATCAAAACAAAAGAAGTTTTGAAACACATATTGTCTTGGCAAATATGAACTTTAGGAAGTTTATATTTTATTTTCATCATACTACCATTAGCAGAATTTAATCGTTCACTAGTTTTTTTATAGAACTTAGTAGGTATCAAACCTTCTTGAATACAATTAAGATCCGCACCAGTGTCAACTAGAGCAGGAAGCTGAATTACAAAAGTTCCATCAATAACTAGGCGAACAATAATATACCATTTTTGAATGGTAATATCTTTAATCTTTTTAATGAATTACCTTGAACCATAAGAATTGACTCGTCATCTTTGACAGTAGAAGATTCAGCTTCTTTTTCATTATCTGACGAATCAGTAATGTGAAGCTCTGAACCTTTAGTAGCCAAAGTAGCCATTTCTTTGCGCAAATCAGAAATCTCAGTTTTAAGACCAGAAATTTCCTTTTTAAGTTTATTAACTTCTTGGTTTAATTCGGGAAGGGTAACTTCTCTATCCGAGGTTTTAAATCTTTTTAAAGTTTTATTAAGGCTGATAACAGGTTTATCTTTACCCTTAATAACCTTATTCTTTCCAAAATTATTTTTAGAAAACAAATCTTTTAACTGTTTCATGTATTACAATTTTAACTCCTCGTCAGTAATTTTACTAATTAACTCAATTAATAAAGAGCTCTCTTGGTCATCTTTGCTAAGAACATTAATAGTTTTACAACAATCAGACCTGCAATTATTAGTACAAAGAGTGACTTCATTTTCTTCTCTAGGCGTTTGATTATCTTCTTCATTACTAGAGGAATAAGGAATATCAGAATAATTGTTACTATCAGCATCATTCTCAATCCTTATTAACTCTAATATCTTATCAGTGTCATCGACAGAAATATTCAATTGACTCAATTTCTGTTTGATTTTACACTCACTCTTGTAATGACCCTTTTTACCACAATTATAACAAGTAATTTTACTATTATCTTGAGACTTAGAATTAGATTTTTTACTATGAGATTTCTTGCATGACTTGGGTTTTTCATAGTAATTGTCTTGATTTTTAGACTGGCTGGAACGCTTTTTATGATGCTTACTAGTTTTGCGTTTTTCAATATGTTTCTTCCGTTGTTTTCTTCTAGAGGGAGCAACAGGAGGTAAACCATATTGTTCACAAAACGTACCAAGCTCATATTTAGCTTTCCTCTTGTCTTTAGCAGCTTGTTTAGCAATTTTGAAATCAATACACATTTTTATACCAATCTTTTGAATATAGATGATATATATATATATATATATGTATTGACAGAAATGTAGTCAACCAATACTGGGTAGAGAACCCAGTTATGGTGAAAGTCGCTCATATATGCGTAAATATATATAAAAGCAGTAAACTACCTCGAATTTGACATCCGGGCTTGACAGAAGTGAAATATTAGTATATATACAGTTAAATATATATAAAAAAGGGCCAAACCCGAACTGAGAAGATAACCCAGTCCGATGAAGTTGCCAGAACGTGTGCGCTAGTGCATTGAAGCTGCTGGAGCTGACAGATCGTCAATCCGAGTTGTAGAAATGCCAGAAAATCAGTTTATGTACAAAACTGTACCAAATTTTGACGAAAACGGGCACGAAACTAAGTTTCGGGCATTTTTAGAAAACGAAACTTAACGTGCAAGTGTATAAAAGTATGAAGAAGTAATATTCACTTTCTGATCATGAAAATATACAATGGACAGCTACACGGGTTTTTTGCCAAATCATAGGCTCTATACGTCCAAATCTACAGGTTATTTTCTGATATGTGGTAGTATATGGGTATATCTACGTGTTAGAGTGAAAATATTTGGGTTTAGAAGAGGTGTAAAAGTCAAAAAATTGAACTGGCAGAGCTTCGCTGCGTTTCTAGATTTTTTAAAATGAAGGGGGGCACCACTATTTATAGGTCAGGGAGCCTCCACTCTACCTGCTGCTGCCGCAGGTAGAGGTGCGACTCCCTTGGTGGGGTCTGCGGGGCTGGGTTCTGTCGTCTCAAAGTACGTGCACTCCTGAGAACGCGCAGTTAAAGTCGAAACTTTCTAACTTTTGATCTAAGCTTCTGTTTGAGGCGTGCGATACGTTTTCGGAAAGCCCTTGCCGAGAATGTCTCAATGACATGGGATAAAACATTTTTTGGGTCCGAGAAGACGGGTTCATAACCAGGTCTTAGATTCCCTGCAATTTGTCCGTTGAGCTGTCTTGCGTCGTTTGCACTCGAGATCGTCGTTATGGTTCATTCTGACTTCGATGACATCAATTCGGCTTTAGTTTAACCGAATCGACTGATTGTTGAAAAAATAACCATTTTGCCCCTCCCGAGGTGGTCCTTGGTGGATCTGGCTTCCCAGGGTCATCTCTGGGGCTGAACTGTACTTCCCGGACAGACGCCGGGGCTGATCTGTACTTCCCTAGCTGAGATCGGGGATGACTTGACACGTCCTAGGTTGATGTCAAGGTTGACCTGTACCTCCCGGGTTGATGCTGGTGCTGACTAGATGGCCCGATATTGAGATCGGGATTAATCGGTATCTCCCGGGTTGCTGTCGGGACTGATTTGTACCTCTCGGGTTGCTGTCGAGGCTGATTTGAAGGCCTGATATTGAGATGAGGGTTTGAAATAACAGTCCGATAGGAGATCGGGGTTGATTTGATAGCCCGATACTGAGATCGGGGTTAATCTGACGGTCTGATTGGAGATCGGAGTTGGATTGACGGTCCGATTGGTGATCGGAGCGGAATAGATGCTCCGACTGGCGATTGGAGCTGGATAGAAGGTCCAATTGTCGATCGGAGTTGGATTGACGGTCCGATTGGAGATCGGAGCTGGATTGACAGTCCGATTGACGATCGGAGTTGGATTGACGATCCAATTGGAGATCGAAGCTGGATTGACGGTCCAATTGAAGATTGAAGTTGGATTGACGATCCGATTGACGATCAAAGTTGGTTTGACAATCCGATTGATGATCGAAGCTGGATTGATGGTCCGATTGACGATCAGAGCTGAATTATCTGTCCGATTGGAGATTAGAGCTGGAATGACAGTCCGATTAGAGATCGGAGCTGGATTGATAGTCTGATTGGAGATCGGAGCTGGATTGACAGTCTGATTGATGATCTGATCTGGATAGACGGTCTGATTAACCATCGGAGCTGGATTGACTATCCGATTAACTATCGGAGTTGGATTGACGGTACGATTGACGATCGGAGCTGGATGGAGCACCGATATTGGTGATCAAATTTGACTGGAGTACCGACATTGGGATCGAATTTGTTTTTATTAATATTGGGGATCAGATTTAGGTTTACCGATATTGGGGATTGGATTTAGGTTTATCGATATTGGGGATCGAATTTGGGTTTATCGATATTTTGGATCGGATTTAGGTTTACCGATATTGGAGATCAAATTTTAGTTTACCAATACTGGGGATTGAATTTAGGTTTACTGATATTGGGATTGGATTTGAGTTTACCGATATTGAGGATCAAATTTGAGTTTATCGATATTGAGGATCAAATTTGGGTTTGCCGATATTGGGGATCGAATTTAGGTTTACCGATATTTGGGATCGGATTTGGGTTTATCGATATTGGGGATCGGATTTGGGTTTACTGATATTGAGGATCGAATTTGGGTTCACCGATATTGGGGATCGGATTTGGGTTTACCGATATTGGGGATCGAATTTGGGTTTACCGATATTGGGGATTGGATTGGGTTTACCGATATTAGGGATCAGATTTGATTGACGGCTTTGCCCTCCCACAGTGTTCATATTGGGGCAAGGAAAATTTTGAGTGTCTACAAACATTAATTATAAAAGAACCTGTGAGTAAATAGTTACCGTACAATTCAATCCTTCCACCATACAATATCCCAATTAAATATAAGACATGGAATTACTGTCAAGTCTTATTTTATTTAATTATATGTATTTCGATTAGAAAATGCACAACTCCAAATAATGCAAATTAGAAACTCCTTTCTAATTTCATTCTGCCTTGGCCAAGGACAACTGGGTTGTCATTTAATGAATCACATAGGGCATATCTCTTCTTTTACTAGAAGTGGTAGATTCTTTATTAATAATTCATTATCTCTATATGTAACTTATTATACCCAAGCATTCCCTTTGATATACCCTAAGGGTCTTAAGGAATAAGTCAAGGTATAATTCATTACATACAAGATACTATGATGATCTCAAGTCCAAGGATCACTTCTACTACTATCACATTTGGAATTTCTATTGACAGATAAGTAAAACTCCATTAGGTATTATATAGCGAGTCACATTCAGTGAACTTATTCTCTAATAAGCACCTATATACTTGCTTTAGTGTCTCCATACAGATGATCATGAGATCAATCATCCTCATTCAATGAGCAAGCAACATATGTACCAATCTATCCGGATTTACTAATTTCCTTGTTAGTAATCCCACGATTGGGAACTATTTTAGTTTTAAGCTTTCTAAGAATTTAGATCTCATTAGCATGTTCAACATCATGATTCTAAAAGCATTGTTTAAAATTATGGGTTATTTACATATTATAAAAATAACATCATGTAGATAATTAAATGCCTTTAATAAATGAATACTTTTATTAATAAATAAATAAGATCGTTTACAAAGTATATGTTTTATCATCATATATGATTGGCTTGTATACATACTACTTTCACAGCAACTGTTTCTAGGGGAGGGGAACGATCACCGGTCGTACATTACAAATGCGAACAATAGGGACACATCAGTCCAAACTGCACACAGAAATCCAAGGTGTGCTATAATTGCGAAAAGGAAGGTCACATAGCTCGAGTGTGCCCTATAGCGAAGTCAAGTCTAGCTGGGATGGTGACACAAAAGGCAGTCCCAGACAAGTTAAAGTCGGTGGTTCAGGGGAGAGATTTGGTCATGACTACCCAAAAAGTGAGGAACCCAAAAAAAGTTATCACGGGTAAGCTAATCATAAACTCTTGCGAAGTCTATACCTTATTAGATACCGGTTCTATTCATTCTTTTATTTCACCTACTTGTGCTCAACGTTTGAACTCGACCCCTGAGAAATTAGACTTTGATTTATCTGTTGAAACTCCGTTGGGAGAAACTATAGTTACATCCACCATTTATGACGCCCCCAAATTCAGACAGTCACTGATCTCGAATTTTGTTCGTCACGTACTAATTCTAATAACAACTAAAATCTCAAACAATGGAATAACAGAATAATTTACATTGATATAACATAAATATTCTCGTCCTAAGTCTCGAAACTATTGCTAATACACTTCATAACTTAAATCAAACATATCTTAATACATAACATTAAATAAGTCTTAATACAACACAAAGAAAACATCCTAATATAGATAAGCACAGCTAGTTCATAGCCTTATCTTTGCTCTTGTCCTGTCCTGGGGTTCCACCTTGCCCTGCCCTAACTGAAATGTTTATGGGAAGCAAAAGTGAGCAAAAAATTTGCTCAGCAAGTAATATGCTAATAAATGTGAACAGGAATATATACGGTTCTTAATCTCAAGGGTAAAATGGTAATTAATGGCTCAGGAAATCAAACAAGAATGTTGTGAACAAAATAAATAGAAATGACTTCCAAATCTATTCTATGAAGTTAAATAAAGACCACTACGGGTCGAGAAATTATTAAAGGATTCAAAAGTTTCAACAATTTCAAGTGAATGAATAGATATCACTGAGTGTCGCTGTGGACCAAGGATTAATAAAAGAATCTAACGAGTTCAAAGTTTCAAGTTAATAAATACTAGATACTGAGTGGTTGCTAAGAACCATGAACTTCTACTAGAATCACCAAAAATATTTCTGGTAATCCAAAAAAGTACAATTAGGGGATCAGCCTATTGTACCTGGTGTTATGCATAACCTATCACACTACTGTTGGCACCCCGACTATATAGTCCCCCTTTCTTCGAGGGTTGTTCAACTCAGTCAATTTATAAGAGTCCGCACCAAGGTAATTGGTGTGGATCGCTTTCCAATTCATGATATTGGTCTAGCCGAATCAAATGGCGTAGAGAATTTCAACAATGTATGTAAGAACAATTTATGAGTTCAATACTCGCAACAATAATTCGAAGAATATAATCATGATTTAAATCAAGCAATGATATATAATTTTGAAAGGCAAGAATTATTCTAGCACCTATTTATTCGTACGATCAATGATAGTACAAGCTCAATTATGTGTTTAATAAATAGTATGAATCAAATACTTGCTCAATAAAAAGAGTAGTCATATACTTGCATTCAATATATAAATCAAATGAAGTTAGGAACCTTGCTCGATAAAAGTAGGGTAAGAACTTGCATTATGAATGGGTGAAAGTCAGGAAACTTGCTTACAACGTTCCTTGAATAAAGTAAACACAAGGATAGGATACTTGCAACATAATAAAAGTAGGGTTCAGATACTTCCCTTAAGTGTAGTTTATCCACATAAAGTAGTTCAATCCTTTTGAATTCCTATCGTAATATAGTTACGTATATATATAATATCCATTAGTCATATAGTTTGACAGTATACTTTATGTAATACCCGAGAATTTCCTGTTATTATTAAATAATTATATTAATGGAAATGAGAATTTATTTGAATATAAATGATTTTGTGTTATGAGAATGATTAAATTCAATTATATTAAATTGAATATCTATGACAATTGAGAAAAATGTGGAGTTTACGATAAACTCGTTGAGAGCCTAGTGTGGCACAGTGATGGAAAATATTAATAATTATATTAATTAACGAATGAATTATTAAGTAAACAATTAATCTATATTAATTGTTAATTGCTATTGTAAAATATTAGTTGATGGTTATGGAATATTAACTGTGATTGATTAATAATACGTGATTATTATTATTGCAAGAAATATAATAATAATAAACCACTTGTTTATAATTGTGCTGAGATTTATACTTGTTAATGTGATAATGAATCCTATGATTATTAATTAGGTGTTATTAATAATCGATGAGGAATGGATTAATTAATATTATTGTTAATTAATTGATAAGATAAATAATTTATTTATTTGACATTATGAATAATAAAACAAATAAGTAAGTTATTAATATAATAAGATTATATTGATTGTTATGTACAAGCATGCAATAATATATAATACGACTATATTATATAGTGTAGAGAAACACTTAGGTGTGACCATACAAGTATACATAAACTATGCTATATAATGCAATGTGAATATATTACACATATGGACCATGTATTAAGATTAATTAAACTATGTGAGCTACATGATTAATACCTATGTGACAATGTGTATGTAAGTATACATTAAAATGATATATCATGAATATATTGAAATCACTTGTTGATTGTAGAATTTAATGAAGGAAATAATGTGATGTGATTATATCCGGTATTAATAAATGTACATGGATGATATGTATGTTACATTGCCATATCACATCTACTACCTTGAAATATTAAGCATGTGACTTACATTATAATGTTAATTATAAAATATAGTATGAATAAATATATAATAGCCTAAGTGTATATGTATATATGGCCTTAGTGTTAATACACTTCATGTTGCAAATGCTGAGTTTCATATTGCCTTGTCCCTAAATGATAGTCACTATCTCTTCTCCCACGTGAAAGGCCAAAGGCCTAAGCTACTCCCTCATGTCAACTTCCTAGCTAGCCAACGATGCTCATGATGAAGAAGGATGTGGGTGATGGGGGTGGTTGGACACTATTCCATTAACTCCCCTCAATCCTCTAGTTCTTCATTTCCCCTATTGTTTCAAACCTTGGGGCAATTGCTTTGTATGGATATTGAATTCTCCTATAAATACCAAGCCTCTCTTCATTTTCTATATTGCTAAAATTTGTGCTAAGTTGATATAGAGAGAGTATTGTGAGTTTATAATCTGAATTTGAGAACAAGTCTTGTGCAAGTTTGAGCTCAAGAGGTATAACCTCTAAACCCATTTAAATTTCAATTCATAGAGATTGCATGATATTGTTGAAATTAGTGTGTGATAAGGTGCTAGCATAAGTTGTTAAGTATATCTATGTGTCAGGAATGTAAAGTGATGGTAGGCAAGCATGCTAGCTAAGTACATTATGAGAAATTCTGAAGCTCTACAATAACAGAACATCTTCTGGTCTAGAACGGGAGCCGCGCGGCCGCGCGTCTCCCTAGTACAATTTGGGCGCGGCCGCGCGCCACTGCAGAATTTGTTGATGATTTCTTTTATATCTTCTGATGTATTGAGCATGATGTACTGTTAGGATATGCATATAACTCACATTAACATATGGAATAAGGTTACTAGGTTATAGCAATCTATGCTACTTGTTTTAGTTGAATATTTCAAAGAAAACTTAAAGTTATGAAAAGAGGAACTTGGATATATAAATACCATAATAGTATTCTGACTTTTGAGACACGTTTGTATCTAGCATATGGAATAAGGTTACTAGGTTATAGCAATCTATGCTAGTTGTTTTAGTTGAATATTTTAAAGAAAACTTAAAGTTATGAAAAGAGGAACTTGGATATATAAATACCATAATAGTATTCTGACTTTTGAGACACGTTTGTATGACCTAGAAACACATGGAATGCATATTGACTTAAGTATATATGTATCGTGATATAATATGAACATGTGAACCCAACTAGTGCACCTTTCTAACAAAAATACAAGTTTTGAAGGTTGATATTGACATGTGAAGACCATGTATACATTCTGACTTTTCAAGCATGTTATATGACCTTGAAATGCGGGTCAAATATGTTAACATATGAATCTAGATAGCATGAGCATGTTATGCCTTATTAGCAAGCTTTACTAATGACAACATAAGCTTTAAATGTGGACTTTGACATGTTATATTAGGACTCTACATTCTGATATTTTCAACATGATTGAATGTAGTTTGAAGGCATCATATATGTACGTACTTGTTAGATGTAATGCAAGTTAATCAAGCATGAGTTTGATTAAGTCACGAACTAGTAATAGTGCTAGAATCACATATCCATGACATAAGAAACATATGAACATGCGTATCAATAAAATATATGACTACTTTATATGTCTAAATGATAAGCATGACAATTTATGTGAATTCATGGCATTGTATAACCCTAAGTCGTTAGGGATCGTGAATTAAAACAAAATCATAAATGATTAGAACGAGGAAAGATTGTATACAAACATAAAAGTATCCTTTAAAAATGTATACATGCTACGTGATATTATATGATGTCACTTGAACCCGATTTTGACGGTTAACTTATGAGAATGCCATAACTTGCTAAAATGAAATATATTTAGTATTGATTGTAGTCTTATGTGATATTAATAATATGCGAATATGTTTGCTAATTGTGGTAGTCTCACATGATAGTAACGATGTATGAATATGATCAACTTGAGAAAAGAGAAAGTTAAGAATAGAAATTAGTTACTAAATAATTGTGTAGCTAGGGTAAAACTTAGCTTGTGTGTTGATCGTATATTCGAAGATATAATGTGAAGTTAAATTATATGACTAATGACTATCATTACGATAGGAATTCAAAAGTGTTGACTAGCTTTACGTGAGTAAACTACGCATAAGGCAAGTATCCTAAACCCTTGCATTACTTTATTCAACGGATATCGTAAGCGAGTATCTAAAACTTATCTCTTTGGATACAAGTATTCTATCTTTGTATATTGCGAACTAGTTTCCTACTTAATTGTTTGAATTGAATTAGCATACTTGAACTCTTATTTCATTAAAGCTATTATTCATGTTGAACTTAGTATTGTTCTTGAATATTGTGAAAGTGTCTATGCCATTTGATTCGGCTAGACTTATGTTATTGAAAAATGACCCAAACTAATTGATTGATGCGGGATCTTGTATTTGATTGAGAAGAACAACCTTCTTTGAAGGGAATATATAATTGTCGGAGAACCGACGTGCACACTTGAGTATGATTGATTGTTATGCATAACGAGGGTACTTTAGGCTGATCACCTGCTGTATCTGTTTTTATTGGATTTTCAGTTTATTACTGTCAATTCTAGTAGAAGTTCATAGTCCTTAGTGACTGCTCAGTATTCAATTATTTAAAATCTTGAATTGACGTATTATTGAATCATATTGATATTATTCTGTCCTTAGCGACTGTTATTGAGAACTGTTGATATTCTTGTTATCCTTGAACTATCAAACCTTGTTATACCTTTTCGAGAATTGGGAATCTTATTACTCACCCTTATTATATATTACTTGCTGGGCAATTTGTGCTCATTCTTGCTTTCCCTAAAACATTTCAGTTAAGGCAGAGCATGGCAAACCTTAGGGTGTTGATAAGGGCAAGGGCAAGGCTACCAATTAGCTTGTCTCTTATATGTTTTAAATATTTTAATGTTGTATTAAGATGATGTAGTAAGACTGGATTTGTTTATGTTTAAGCTTAAGTTAGATTATATAACAAGTCGTTAATTGATATTGCTATGTAATCTATTAAGTACTGTAGGTTGCGAGACTTGGGGGAATAATTATAATAAATCATTGTAAATTATTCTAGAATAGATTTTCCGCTGTGGTTGTGTGATATTTAGTTATCATTATTGCGATGTATTACCATGAGCACGCGATGAACCGAATTCGAGAGACCAAGTGGCGGTCCTGGAATTTGGGGACGTCACAGGTTGGTATCAGAGCTGTAGTTATAAACCTTAGGAACGAGTGTCCTTGGACTATAGCTTAGGTGAATTTAGAAGTTAGGAAGGAGATAAAACTCATGTAGAGTTTTCCTTGAGAGACTTAGTCTGTTATGAAATGTAACTTCATTCTATACAATGAACTTATGTTTTATTTAACATTCTAATGGAGTTGCTGCTTGTTTGCCTTGTGTTTGTGATTGTAGGATGACAGACACAGGTGTAACTAGTAGAGTAGTAGAGGAGGAGCCCAGAGATATACATGTAGTATACGAGGCACCTCTAGAGGCTGTGCCAGTGCAGGCAGTTGCACCATCCGAGTTTGATGACGAGGATGAGATCGAGATTGAGATAGAGACTGATCCAGAGGAGGAGCCGATGGAGGATGAGCCAGTAGAGGACTCTGATGAGGCTACTATAGAGGAGCAGATGTTAGGAGAATACGAGGAGCGGATCCTAGAGTTAGACTGCAGGGTCCAAGAGTTAGAGGCAGAGGCCCAAGAGAGAGAGTCCGAGTTCCACAAGCTGAGGGACGAGGACCACCAGAGGAAGCTGACTATGCAAGAGTTAGAGGTGGAGATTGCCTACCGTAGGGAAGCAGGGATCCAGATGGGGACTCTATTTCACAGGTCAGTGGCTAGGAATGTAGATTTGGCAGAGAAGCTAGAAGAGGTTGAGCAGAGGGAGCTGAGTGAGAAGACTGAGAAAGAGGCACTCCGTACTCAGCTAGAGTTGGAGGTGATGGATAGGTTACACTTCGAGGAGAAGTGGGAAGCGTCCAATGAGAGAGCTGACGACCTTGAGGACGAGGTCAGGTGCAAAAAGAGAAAGATGAACAAGATGGGGTATGTGTTCCGTTCAGCTTTTGAAAGGGTGATTGATGGTGTGTACCACTACCCGGCAGAACAGGGACAGACTCTACATACCTTGAGCCGAGAGCTGGTTGCGTATATAGCACAGTTGGAGTACAAGAGCGCAGTGGAGCGCGGGATGATGGGATGAGATTTCCTTAGTCAGTCTAATGGTAGTACTAGTTGTGTCTTTATGTATTGTATATACTATGTTGTAATCCCGATCTTTTGTGTAAGATGTGGGATGATGATGTAAACCCCGAGTTAGCTTTTGTTAGAGGGGTAGTATGGTAGTAGGTTGGTATATTCCCCGTCTTTTGTGATATTAGGGGATATATGTGATAACATTTATAGCAGTATGCTAGGGAAATCATGTAATGAAACGATTTGGCATATGAATATAAATGAAGTTTATTTCAGAAATATGTTATAATTTTTTTTTTAGTATTAAAAAAAAAAGAAATACTTAAGTAATATACTTGAATAATAATAAAATGAAAACTTGTGATGCAGATAATGCCGCCCAGACGTAGATTGACAGCACCCGAAGAATCTGTTAACAACGAGAGGGAACAAGTAGACCCGATCCAGAAACTGGTAGACTTGTTAGGACAAGCCTTAAGGGGAAGGAACAATGAACCCGTTCGCCCGAACCCTCAGACTGTGCCAGTAACAACCTTTAAAGACTTTAAGAGTGTAGGACCCCCAGAGTTCGAGGGAACTACCGACCCAATCGTCGCACAAACGTGGATCAAGGAAATCAAAAAATCTTTCACTATAGCTAGCGCAGGCGAAGATCAGAAGACGGTGTTTGCCACATACATGATGAGGGGAGAAGCGAACTACTGGTGGGAGGCTAATCAACAAAGAGCTGGAGAAGGGATAATAGCTTGGGACAAGTTTAAGACGCTGTTCTTCGAGAATTACTTCCCGAATAGTATGAAGAATAGGATGGAGGTGAAATTCCTAGAGTTAAAACAAGGTGAGATGACGGTGGCGCAATACGCGGCTAGGTTTAACGAACTAGCGCGATTTGCGGAGCACCAAGTTGGTGATGAAGAAAGAAAGGCTATACGCTTCGAACAAGGGTTGAAGCCGTGGCTGTTCAATAAGGTATCAGTTCTTCAAATTGATTCATTTGCAACATTACTGGAAAAGGCAATCATTGCGGAAGGTGGCAGTGAGGCCTTAAGCCTATATAACAAAGAGAAGAAAGGAAAGAATGCTGGAGGAGAGAATCGTACCGGAGGAAGCAGCAGTGGAGGAAGTAATTTGGGAAAGAGAAAGTGGGAGAATAATAACAACTACTAAAACAACAATAATCAATCAGGGAATTTTCGTGGAGGTTTCAAGAAGAGGGCTGAAGGATGCCCGAAGTGTGGGAAGAATCACCAGGGCGAGTGCTGGAAGGGACGTGGCACTTGCTACAACTGCGGACAGGAAGGGCACATCTCGCCCAACTGTCCGAAACCAAAGAAGATACAAGGATGCTTTGCGTGTGGCTCGACGAAGCACTGGATTAAGGACTGCCCAAAGAAGGGAAGTGGCGGGTAGTAATCAGCAAGGAGGCAACAAGCTGATGATCGGTGGACCGACACAATCCAACCGCCCAACCGCCAGAACCTTTAACATGACCGTCCAGGACGCCGTGGCTGCGAAGGACGTGGTGTCAGGTATAATCCCAATCAATGATATAAATGCTTATGTATTATTTGATTCGGGTGCCACCTGTTCTTTTATATCTGAAGAATTTGCTAGTAAACTTAGTACACCCCGAGAACGATTAGAAAATCCTTTGATCATAGAAGTTGCTAATAAGGAAGTGATCCCTGTAGAATACATTTATCGAGATTGTCACGCAAACATTAGAGAATATAAACTGAGCGTAGACTTGATTCCTATTAGATTGGGAGAATTTGATGTGATACTAGGAATGGATTGGTTGTATAACCATGTGGCGATAATTGACTGTCAGAACAAATGTGTGAACCTTCAGACTCCGAGTAAGTCTAAGGTAGTGTTTTATGGTAGCTCATCACTAAAGCAATCGTGTTGCGTTATGATGATGCAGGCCAAGAAATTGTTAAGGAAAGGATGTGTAGGTTATTTAGCTTACATCGTTGATACTCGAAAAAAGGGAGTAGAAATTAAGGATATATCCGTAGTGAATGAATTTCAAGATGTATTTCCAGACGATCTGCCTGGTCTTCCGCCAGACAGAGAAATCGAATTCGTAATAGACTTTGCACCGGGAACGGCACCGATTTCAAAAGCTCCATATCGTATGGCGCCAGTAGAAATGAAGGAATTGATGATACAATTGCAAGAGTTGTTGGATAAGGGTTACATTCGACCGAGTGTTTCTCCTTGGGGAGCACCAGTGCTATTCGTTAAGAAGAAGGACGGATCGATGAGACTCTGTATCGATTATCGAGAATTAAACAGAGTAACGATCAAGAATCGATATCCGCTACCGAGGATAGACGACTTATTTGATCAACTGAAGGGAGCAAAGTGTTTCTCGAAGATCGACCTACGAACAGGATATCATCAACTGAAAGTGAGGGATGAGGACATACCAAAGACTGCGTTTCGAACCCGTTATGGACACTACGAGTTTTTGGTAATGTCATTTGGATTGACTAATGCTCCGGCAGCATTTATGGACTTGATGAACCGAGTTTTCAAGCCATACTTGGATAAATTTGTAGTGGTCTTTATCGACGACATTTTGATCTACTCGAAGACAGAGGAAGAACACGCCAAACATCTAAAGATTATTTTGGAGGCACTAAGGAAGGAGAAGATGTATGCAAAATTTTCTAAGTGCGAATTTTGGATGGAGAAGGTTCAATTCTTAGGCCACGTGGTGGATAAGAATGGAATCTCTGTAGACCCTGCGAAGGTTGAAGCAGTAAGTAATTGGGAAAAACCGAGAACACCGACGGAGGTAAGAAGTTTTTTAAGGTTAGCTGGGTACTATCGAAGATTCATCCAAGATTTTTCTAAGATAGCAACCCCGCTGACCAATTTGACTAGAAAGACGGTGAAATTTGTATGGACCGACAAATGTGAAGAGAGTTTTCAGGAGTTGAAGAAGAGATTGAGCGAAGCACCTGTATTATCATTACCAGATGATGCGGGAAATTTTGTGGTGTATAGTGATGCATCGCACAAGGGACTTGGCTATGTGCTTATGCAGCACGGCAAGGTCATTGCATATGCATCACGACAATTAAAGGATTACGAAAAACGATACCCTACTCACGATTTAGAGTTAGCGGCAGTAGTTTTTGCGTTAAAGATATGGAGGCATTATCTATACGGAGAAAAATGTGAGATATACACGGACCACAAAAGTCTGAAATATATCTTCACACAGAAGGAGTTAAACATGCGGCAGAGAAGGTGGTTAGAATTAATCAAAGACTATGACTGCGATATTCTTTATCACCCGGGAAAGGCAAATGTGGTTGCCGAAGCTCTGAGCAGGAAAGGAAGGGAGAAGTTGTTTAATTTGACGACTCAGGAAGAGTTGATAAGAGAGATGGAGAAATTGGAGATAGAAGTGAAAGGACCAGAAAAGTCTGGTGAGAAGTTGTTTGTAATGGAAGCTCATCCGATATTGTTGGATAAAGTAAAGGAAGCCCAAGAAAAGGATGAAGAGTGTGAGAAAATCCGAAAGAGGATCACGGAAAATGAGGAAGAAAAATTTTGAATGGATAAAGATGGTATTTTGAGATTTGAAGGAAGAGTGTGGGTACCAGCGGTAACCGAGTTGAGGGAAGAGATTTTGCACGAGGCACATAATACGACATATTCCGTTCATCCGGGAGGCACAAAGATGTACCGAGATCTAAGGCAACATTTTTGGTGGCCCAATTTGAAACGGGAAGTCGCAGAGTGCGTCAGTAGATGTTTGACTTGCCAACGCGTTAAAGCAGAGCATCAACGGCCGAGTGGTTTACTACAACCGTTAGAAATACCAGAGTGGAAATGGGAGCATATTACCATGGACTTCGTGGTAGGACTTCCAGTTACACAGAAAGGTTATGATGCCATTTGGGTTATCGTGGATCGACTAACGAAGACCACACATTTTCTACCAATCAAGATCCGCTACAGTTTGAACCAATTAGCAAGCCGATATGTAAAAGAAATTGTCTCACGACATGGAGTGCCGGTATCTATTGTCTCTGATCGAGATCCGCGCTTCACGTCCAATTTTTGGAAGAGTTTGCAAGAAAGAATGGGAACGCAGTTGAGGTTGAGTACTGCTTACCATCCTCAGACAGACGGACAGAGTGAGCGAACAATACAAACGCTGGAGGACATGCTTAGGACTTGCGTGATGGATTTTAAAGGAAATTGGGACGACCATCTACCCTTAGTTGAATTTGCATATAACAATAGTTACCATGCGAGTATCGGCATGCCACCGTTTGAAGCTCTTTACGGAAGAAAGTGCAGAACGCCATTATGTTGGGACGAAGTCGGAGAACGACAAATACTCGGACCAGAGTTAGTACAACAAACCGCAGACATGGTGACAGTGATAAGAGCCTGATTAGTAGCAGCTCAAGATCGCCAGAAGAAATACGCAGATTTGCATCGACAGGACCGAGACTTCAAAGTCGGCAGTTTCGTATTCTTGAAAGTATCTCCATGGAAAGGAAAGATCCGTTTCGGCAAGAAAGGAAAATTGAGTCCAAGATTTATAGGACCGTTCGAAATACTGAAGCGAGTGGGCGAAGTGGCATACGAAGTTGCGTTGCCACCCGAGTTGGAGCACATCCACAACGTATTTCACATTTCCGTGTTGCGACTGTACAAGGCCGACTACAAACATGTGATTTCTTACGAGCCCATTCAAGTGGAGAAGAACTTGGCGTATGAAGAAATTCCTGTCCAGATATTAGATAGGAAAGAGCAAACTTTGAGAAACAAAATTATTTCGTCTGTAAAAGTACTTTGGCGTAACCACGATGTCGAGGAGGCAACGTGGGAATTAGAAGATAGGATAATGAGGGATTATCCCCATTTGTTTGTGTAACCTTGTAGCAATTCCGGGACGGAATTTTTATAAGGGGGGGAGGATGTAATACCCAAGAATTTCCTATTATTATTAAATAATTATATTAATGGAAATGAGAATTTATTTGAATATAAATGATTTTGTGTTATGAGAATGATTAAATTCAATTATATTAAATTGAATATCTATGACAATTGAGAAAAATGTGGAGTTTACGATAAACTCGTTGAGAGCCTAGTGTGGCACAGTGATGGGAAATATTAATAATTATATTAATTAACGAATGAATTATTAAGTAAACAATTAATCTATATTAATTGTTAATTGCTATTGTAAAATATTAGTTGATGGTTATGGAATATTAACTGTGATTGATTAATAATATGTGATTATTATTATTGCAATAAATATAATAATAATAAACCACTTGTTTATAATTGTGCTGAGATTTATACTTGTTAATGTGATAATGAATCCTATGATTATTAATTAGGTGTTATTAATAATCGATGAGGAATGGATTAATTAATATTATTGTTAATTAATTGATAAGATAAATAATTTATTTATTTGACATTATGAATAATAAAACAAATAAGTAAGTTATTAATATAAGAAGATTATATTGATTGTTATGTACAAGCATGCAATAATATATAATACGACTATATTATATAGTGTAGAGAAACACTTAGGTGTGACCATACAAGTATACATAAACTATGCTATATAATGCAATGTGAATATATTACACATATGGACCATGTATTAAGATTAATTAAACTATGTGAGCTACATGATTAATACCTATGTGACAATGTGTATGTAAGTATACATTAAAATGATATATCATGAATATATTGAAATCACTTGTTGATTGTAGAATTTAATGAAGGAAATAATGTGATGTGATTATATCCGGTATTAATAAATGTACATGGATGATATGTATGTTACATTGCCATATCACATCTACTACCTTGAAATATTAAGCATGTGACTTACATTATAATGTTAATTATAAAATATAGTATGAATAAATATATAATAGCCTAAGTGTATATGTATATATGGCCTTAGTGTTAATACACTTCATGTTGCAAATGCTGAGTTTCATATTGCCTTGTCCCTAAATGATAGTCACTATCTCTTCTCCCACGTGAAAGGCCAAAGGCCTAAGCTACTCCCTCATGTCAACTTCCTAGCTAGCCAACGATGCTCATGATGAAGAAGGATGTGGGTGATGGGGGTGGTTGGACACTATTCCATTAACTCCCCTCAATCCTCTAGTTCTTCATTTCCCCCATTGTTTCAAACCTTGGGGCAATTGCTTTGTATGGATATTGAATTCTCCTATAAATACCAAGCCTCTCTTCATTTTCTATATTGCTAAAATTTGTGCTAAGTTGATATAGAGAGAGTATTGTGAGTTTATAATCTGAATTTGAGAACAAGTCTTGTGCAAGTTTGAGCTCAAGAGGTATAACCTCTAAACCCATTTAAATTTCAATTCATAGAGATTGCATGATATTGTTGAAATTAGTGTGTGATAAGGTGCTAGCATAAGTTGTTAAGTATATCTATGTGTCAGGAATGTAAAGTGATGGTAGGCAAGCATGCTAGCTAAGTACATTATGAGAAATTCTGAAGCTCTACAATAACAGAACATCTTCTGGTCTAGAACGGGAGCCGCGCGGCCGCGCGTCTCCCTAGTACAATTTGGGCGCGGCCGCGCGCCACTGCAGAATTTGTTGATGATTTCTTTTATATCTTCTGATGTATTGAGCATGATGTACTGTTAGGATATGCATATAACTCACATTAACATATGGAATAAGGTTACTAGGTTATAGCAATCTATGCTACTTGTTTTAGTTGAATATTTCAAAGAAAACTTAAAGTTATGAAAAGAGGAACTTGGATATATAAATACCATAATAGTATTCTGACTTTTGAGACACGTTTGTATGACCTAGAAACACATGGAATGCATATTGACTTAAATATATATGTATCGTGATATAATATGAACATGTGAACCCAACTAGTGCACCTTTCTAACAAAAATACAAGTTTTGAAGGTTGATATTGACATGTGAAGACCATGTATACATTCTGACTTTTCAAGCATGTTATGTGACCTTGAAATGCGGGTCAAATATGTTAACATATGAATCTAGATAGCATGAGCATGTTATGCCTTATTAGCAAGCTTTACTAATGACAACATAAGCTTTAAATGTGGACTTTGACATGTTATATTAGGACTCTACATTCTGATATTTTCAACATGATTGAATGTAGTTTGAAGGCATCATATATGTACGTACTTGTTAGATGTAATGCAAGTTAATCAAGCATGAGTTTGATTAAGTCACGAACTAGTAATAGTGCTAGAATCACATATCCATGACATAAGAAACATATGAACATGCGTATCAATAAAATATATGACTACTTTATATGTCTAAATGATAAGCATGACAATTTATGTGAATTCATGGCATTGTATAACCCTAAGTCGTTAGGGATCGTGAATTAAAACAAAATCATAAATGATTAGAACGAGGAAAGATTGTATACAAACATAAAAGTATCCTTTAAAAATGTATACATGCTACGTGATATTATATGATGTCACTTGAACCCGATTTTGACGGTTAACTTATGAGAATGCCATAACTTGCTAAAATGAAATATATTTAGTATTGATTGTAGTCTTATGTGATATTAATAATATGCGAATATGTTTGCTAATTGTGGTAGTCTCACATGATAGTAACGATGTATGAATATGATCAACTTGAGAAAAGAGAAAGTTAAGAATAGAAATTAGTTACTAAATAATTGTGTAGCTAGGGTAAAACTTAGCTTGTGTGTTGATCGTATATTCGAAGATATAATGTGAAGTTAAATTATATGACTAATGACTATCATTACGATAGGAATTCAAAAGTGTTGACTAGCTTTACGTGAGTAAACTACGCATAAGGCAAGTATCCTAAACCCTTGCATTACTTTATTCAACGGATATCGTAAGCGAGTATCTAAAACTTATCTCTTTGGATACAAGTATTCTATCTTTGTATATTGCGAACTAGTTTCCTACTTAATTGTTTGAATTGAATTAGCATACTTGAACTCTTATTTCATTAAAGCTATTATTCATGTTGAACTTAGTATTGTTCTTGAATATTGTGAAAGTGTCTATGCCATTTGATTCGGCTAGACTTATGTTATTGAAAAATGACCCAAACTAATTGATTGGTGCGGGATCTTGTATTTGACTGAGAAGAACAACCTTCTTTGAAGGGAATATATAATTGTCGGAGAACCGACGTGCACACTTGAGTATGATTGATTGTTATGCATAACGAGGGTACTTTAGGCTGATCACCTGCTGTATCTGTTTTTATTGGATTTTCAGTTTATTACTGTCAATTCTAGTAGAAGTTCATAGTCCTTAGTGACTGCTCAGTATTCAATTATTTAAAATCTTGAATTGACGTATTATTGAATCATATTGATATTATTCTGTCCTTAGCGACTGTTATTGACAACTGTTGATATTCTTGTTATCCTTGAACTATCAAACCTTGTTATACCTTTTCGAGAATTGGGAATCTTATTACTCACCCTTATTATATATTACTTGCTGGGCAATTTGTGCTCATTCTTGCTTTCCCTAAAACATTTCAGTTAAGGCAGAGCATGGCGAACCTTCGGGCGTTGATAAGGGCAAGGGCAAGGCTACCAATTATCTTGTCTCTTATATGTTTTAAATATTTTAATGTTGTATTAAGATGATGTAGTAAGACTGGATTTGTTTATGTTTAAGCTTAAGTTAGATTATATAACAAGTCGTTAATTGATATTGCTATGTAATCTATTAAGTACTGTAGGTTGCGAGACTTGGGGGAATAATTATAATAAATCATTGTAAATTATTCTAGAATAGATTTTCCGCTGTGGTTGTGTGATATTTAGTTATCATTATTGCGATGTATTACCATGAGCACGTGATGAACCGAATTCGAGAGACCAAGTGGCGGTCCTGGAATTTGGGGGCGTCACACTTTATCTTATATATAAAATCCACATATAAGTTTAAGTCTTTAACCTTACTATACAATCATACCATGTATAGTATCAAATTAATCCACAAGACTTGATTGATATAACCTTCAATGTCTTCTATTCTTAACATTCCTCTTCTCAAGTTATATTATTACTAACGTATAAGACCATAACAAATAGCAAATATTTCCTATTTAGCAAGTTATAGCATTATTATAAGTTAACCGTTGAAATCGGATTTAAGTATTAACATATGATCTAACATAGCATGCATACATGTTAAAGGGTACTCCCATAATTGTCTAACCTTTCTAAGTTCAATCTTTCATGATATAGGTCCTAAGTCAACACTTTTAATAACTCGGGACCATGAAATCACGTTATCGATCGTGTTAGTTATTTTAAATATATGAGGTAATCAAATAACTTGTTTTAGGCATGCTTGCAAGTTTCTGTTTCATATACACATGACTAGTAATGTTACTTAACTTAAATCATGCTTCACTTATGCTCAACTAGTTTTCATGGCATCTAACATGGCATATGTACGTGTATGACATATCAATGAGGTTAAAAGCACTACCAAACATGTTTATAAATTTCAGAATTCAATCTCAAAGTAGCATGTTAACATTCACATTCAAAGTTCGTATTTTTATTAGTAAAGTTCACTAATAAGTCCAACATATTCATGCTTCCTTACGAATCGTATAAACACAAGTTAACGGGTTATTCATGCATTTCTAAGTCATCTAAACATGCTCGCAAAATCAAAATGTATGTATGATATTTATGTGCCAAGGCTCACCCTTGAAACTCACATTTTCGTTAGTAATTATTTACTAACGAAGTCCAATATGCTCTTGTTACATTACGAAACATATCTACGCAAGTCAACATGCATATTTCTTAATTCATATTAATATGTGTCAAAAGTCGAAATATGAACATGAATGTAATATATCAAAGTCCCCTTTTAAAACTCTAAGTTTATTTTGAAAACCATAAGTCGTTTCGTCAAAATGTATACCATCTTAGCTTAAACATGCTTATATTAGGTTTATGTACCCATATATACGTACTACCCATGTTAACATGTTCGTTTAAATCAATGCAAGAAAACTATCACATAACAGTAACTGATGCAGAAAGCAGCAACTGGAGCAGGGGATCGGCGCAGTTGCGCAGCATCCCAGGCTTAAACCGGCGCAGCTGCGCCACTACTGGTTCACCCCAGACAGCAGGCAGCTATGGCAGAAACTTAGCCCAATCACAAAAATTCTTCACGAATTCGATTATAATTAATATCATTGCATTACCAATATGTTTAAAAGCTAATATAGCAACTAATTAACATTATCAAATTGCAAACTCATGAAGTTTATGCTTAATTCAAGAATCAAAAATTTGACAGTGAACATAAATGAAGAACAATGAAAGAGGGATTATACCTCTGCTAGAATTCAAATAGAACTTGCTGCTAATCCAAACTTCTTCTACTGATATATATATATATATATATATATATATATATATATATATATATATATATATATATATATTTATATATAGATATTGTTTTCACTCACCACTTATGCAAACTCTCAGCAAATTGAAAATGAAGAAAAGAATTCATATTTATAGAAGAAAAATTATACAGTTATTGTCATTTTTCACTAAATTAAACCCATGGATTGAAGGATTGCATTAAGGTTATTAGAGGGTAGGTAATTAGTTGTTGAAGGCAATCATGAAATCCATATCCTTGTTCATCATTGCTATGATTTTACTGAGTTTGAGGAGTAGGGAGTAGGCTTAGACCTTATGGCTATGCACGTGAAGGAGAAGAAGTGCCTTATATTATGGGACAAGCAATATCAATCTCAGCATTTGCAAATGAACTACATGCTACACTTGTATTACAATACACATACCATATACTTATGTTATATATTATATGTACTTTTAGGTTATATTTTGTATACATTTTATCCATGCCACAATATAATTCACATAATGTAGTAAGTGTGACTTGCACACATATAATCCATGTTCATTTTATCATACTGGTATAATTCACTCGGATATAATCACATCACATTATCTCCTTTATTATTAAATTCTATTATTCAATTATATATAGAAGTAATCATCAATTATAATTGTTTACTATATATATTCATGATGTATTATGTATACTTCACATACAATTGTCACATACACATTTCAACAAACTTTACTATATAGTTTATATAACATAGTCATATTGCACTTTACACTTCGTATAATATATAATTAGCTACTATATATTATACTTTTAATATCGCATGCTTGAACATAACAATCAATATTAATAATTTACTTATTTGTCAATTAAATTAATTAGTCATCTCATCGATTAATTAACGATAATATTAATTAATCCATTCCTCATTGATTATTAATTTCCATAATAATGAACTAACATTTGCATTATTAATTATCACGTTAAATAAATATAAATCCTATTATATTAATAAACAAGTTGTTTATTATTATTCTATTATTTGCAATAATAATACTCACATATTATTAATTAATCACCATTAATATTTTATAACCATTAAATAACAATTAATATTTGATTAATTGTTCGCTTAGTAATTTCTTTATTAATTTACCCTTATAAATTATTATTATACGATAAATAATCACATTTCTCAATAGTTTAATAAATACAAATATTATTATATTTATAAATAATTTACTTATTATTATACTATCAGTTGCCATAATAATAAATCAACATACCATAATGACAATTAACAATTAATATAGATTAATTGTTTAATTAATAATTCCTCCCTTCTTGAATTAATTAATTCATTACCGAATCTATTATCGTGCCACACGAGGCATTTCAACGAGCTTATCATAACTCCGTATCTTTCTCAATTATTATAATTTTCATTCGAATTCATTTAAATTAACTCATCTCATAGCTCATAGATATTTATATTCAAATAAATATTCATTTACTCTTTAACCGGTTATTATTCATAATAACACTTAATAACATTATTATACGATTAACTATCTCATATATTACACTCAACAAATAATCAAATAAATATAACTCTTATTATATTCATTAATTACTTATTCGTAAATGTTTTGTTACTCACAATAACATACTATTAATAATTACTCATTAATAACAACAATTAATTAACAATGTAGTATTAATTAATCATTCGCTTATTGGTTTCCCTCTTGAATTAATTAAATTATCATCATTTCCATTCTCATGACACACAAGGTATTCTACAAGTTCGTTGAATTCCTCCACATTTTCTTCTAAATTTAATTTAATATAATCGAATTACTCATAACTCATAATCATTTATGCTCCAATAAGTATTCATTTTCTTATTATATCAATAAATAAATAATAATAAAAATTAAAAAAATTATTCATGAAATTCACGGTTCTTACATCCTCCCCCTCTTATAAAAATTCCATCCTCAGAATTGGTACAAGGTTACACAAATAGATAGTCCTTCGTCGTCCTATCTTCTAATTCTCACGTGGCCTCCTTGGCATCGTGGTTTCGCCAAAGCGCTATCACAGAAGATATAATTTTATTTCTTAATATCTGTTCTTTCCTATCTAGTATTTCGACAGGAATTCTTCATATGTCAGATTCTTCCCTACTTACATGGGCTCATAGGGTATCACACGCTTATAATTAGGCTTATATGATCGTAAGACAGAAACATGAAACACACTATAGATATGTTCCAGTTCAATAGGTAAGGCTACCTCATACGCCACTTTTCTTGCTCTCTGCAATACTTCAAAAGGTTTCACGAACCTCAGACTCAATTTCCTCTTTCTTACATAATCTTATCTTCCCCTCGCAGGGAAACATTTAAGAAATACAAAACTACCGTCTTCAAAATCTTGATTATGACGATGCTAATCTGCGTGTTTCTCATGTTGATCTTGAGTTGCTACTACTCTGGCTCTTTTTGTCTTCACAATGTCTGCCATTCGTCGTACTAAATCCGGTCCCAATTGAAGTCGTCGTTCTCTGACCTCATTCCAACATAGCGGTGGTCTGCACTTTCTTCCGTGGAGAGCTTCGTACGATGGCTCACCGATATTCGTATAATAATTATTACTATAAGCGAATTCTACTAAGGGTAAGTGATATTCTAAGTTACCTTTGAAATTCATTACGCAAACTCTTCCAAAACTTTGAAGTGGAGCGCGGGTCTCGATCGGAAATTATTAACACTGATATTTTGTATTGCAAAATGATTTCCTTAACGTATAATTTTGCTAACAGATTTAATTTGAATCGAATATTTATCGGTAGGGAGTGTGTCATCCTTTTCAATTGCTCGACATATTCTACAACTTCTCGTCTTATATTGACCACCAATAGTGTCTTCGAAGATCCTGGTACGTTTTCGTGCTTCCTGAGTGAACGAAATACGCCTAATTATCTGCCTCATGAAAACTCTTATCTTGCAATTTAGTTATGGTTGATTCTTACACTCTATCCAACAGCATTGAACAAACCCCTAATACAAAACTTCCCTTTTGACTTTCTGGGTCCCTTCACTTTTATTTCCAATCTCTCCATCTTCCTATTAGTTCCTCTCAAATTATTAACTTGAATAAGTTCTCCGTTCCCTTTAGCATATCGGCTACTACGTTCGCCTTTTCCGGGTGATAGAGAATTTCGCAGTGGTAGTCTTCGACTGCTCCCAGTTACTTACCACCTTCACCTTTGCCGGATTCGACGTGCCCTAAAACTAACTTTCTCATTGACACACAACACTGGTGCTTCCCAAGGAAAACACACTCAGCTGATTATATCCTTTATCTAACATTTTTTGCAACTATATCATCAATTCTTCATTTCTACCGGTGCCATAAGATAGGTGCTTTCAAAATCAGTGCAGTCTCCGATACTAAATCTATTACGACTTGTTTTCTCTGTTTGGAGGAAGGCCGGGCAGATCGTCTGGGAATACGCCTTGGATTTTTATCTCTACCGATACTTTCTTTAGTGCTACTCTCGCTCTCTTAGTATCTACAATATAGGTGAAACATTAATCTACACAAACTTTTCTTAACAATATCTTGGCCTGAATCATCGTAAGGCAAACAATTGCCTAAGCGACGAGCTACCATAAAACATTCCCTTAGACAGGTTTGGAGTCTGAAGGTTCACATTTTTCTTCCTAACAGTCAATTATCGAAGTATGGTTATGTAATCAGTCTATTTCTAGTATCCCATCACACCTTCCAAATTTTATCGAAATTCAGTCTATGCTTAGTTTACATCCCCTAATTTATGTGCAATAATTTTGGTAAACGAATTTCTACGGGAATTACTTCCTTATTCGCAACTTCTATGTTCAAAGGATCTTCTAATCATTCTTGGGGTAACTTAGTCGTCTCACAGTTCTTCAGATGCAAGGGAAATATAGCACTCGAATCAGATAATATATACGCATTTATATTATTGATTAAGACGGCACTTAACATCACAACTTGGAACTCCACTGCATCATGTATCATAACGTTAGTCGTACGTGGCATTGGTTCACTTGATTGAGCTGGTTCAATTATCGTTATCTCCCCACTATGGCTTCCTTTGTTGCCGTCTTCTTCCTTCCTTCCTTTCTTTGGGCAGTCCTTAATCCGATGATCTGCTGATTTACAAGCGAAGCATCCTCTGATCTTTTTCGGGTTTGGGCAATTCAGGGAAATATGCCTTTCCTGGCCGCAGCTATAGCAAACTCCTCGTCCCTTCCAGCACTCTCCTTGATGACTCTTTCCACATTTCGGGCAAACCTTGTTCTTTTTCTTGAGTCCTTCTTGGTGATTTCCCCACGGATTGTTGTTGATGTTGTTGTTGTCCCGTCTTCTTTTGTTTTCGTCCCCTTCCTCGTTTGTTTCCTTCTGCCAATTGCGTATTTGACGTTTTTCAGATCCATACGCAAAACACTCTTTGGTTTTCTCCTTCCTAGGACAGTTAGGAGAAATATGACCTTTCTCACCGCACTTATAACACACATGTTTTCCTTTTAAGCATGCTCCCATGTGGTTCTTTCTACATTTCTTACAGGCTTCTACCTTCTTCTTCCATAGTTGTTCTTCTCATCGTACATACTTATTCTCATTCCACTTCCTCTTGAAATTCTTACTGCTACCACTAGTACTCTCTTCCATCCTACCTTCTTTCGCTTTCTTTGAAATATTAACCTCTCCTCCTTTAGTTAAGTTAATATCTTTTCCTACCTTTGAAGTTTTCGTCTGTCTCTTCTTATAATCATTGATTCCTTCTTCAGAATCATGTACTATAAGGTCTACCAATTGTTGTAAGGGTTCTTGATTCAATTCCCTATCTCCATTCTCCGTTGCTTAACGAGTCTCTCCTCCCTGGGGTATTGACATTTTTGTATAGAAATAAAACGGTATTATCATTTATTTGTTAAACATTTAATATTTCTTAAGACGTATAAGTTTTATTGCTATTCTTCCTTGTCATTATTCAACAAAATCTGGTTACTACACGCACGTTTAATAAAAATATGCCACAAGAAAATATATCACATCGTATAGCATTCTGCTAGTCTCAATACATACCCCTCTCGGGTACTACTAAAGTTGGAGTTATAAAGATACTTCCCACATTATCCCTAAAATTGGGATCCACAACACTGTTCCATATCTATAAACATCTATTGTATCTTTCGTGACACTTATTCCAATAACTATCCACTATCTTTCCTCTCACTATGTCTGTAACTATTAATTACTAATTTGAAGGTCTAGAACTTCGCCTCCCACTATTGTATCTTATTTTTCATTTTAAGGTAACTCACACATGCCTCCATTTGGAAAGAAAACTTTCACCGTGGATTTCTGCTTGAATTCTGATTCCCTTTCCTCCTAGGTTAAGGCTACTACCGTTATTGGCTCAATTATAGGGGGTGTTGCAGATGCTACATGCATATCACGTGGTTCTTCCCTCATGGTCCTACTAGGTTTACCTATTTCGGACATCTATAATCACAAAACCAATAAACTTTATTATTGTCTTCGAGTAAAACATAATTTCATTGTATGGAATGAAATTATATTTCATAACACTACTTTCTTTCTAATAAACTCTACATGAGTTTTATCTCCTTCTATTCTATAAATTCTTCTAAGGTTATAGTCTAAGGACTCGCTCCTAAGGTTTATAACCTACAGCTTTGATACCAACCTGTGACGCCCCCAAATTCAGACCGTCACTGATCTCGAATTCGGTTCGTCACGTACTAATTCTAATAACAACTAAAATCTCAAACAATAGAATAACAGAATAATTTACATTGATATAACATAAATATTCTCGTCCCAAGTCTCGAAACTATTACTAATACACTTCATAACTTAAATCAAACATATCTTAATACATAACATTAAATAAGTCTTAATACAACATAAAGGAAACATCCTAATATAGATAAGCACAGCTACTTCATAGCCTTGCCTTCGCTCTTGTCCTGTCCTGGGGTTCCACCTTGCCCTGCCCTAACTGAAATGTTTATGGGAAGCAAGAGTGAGCAACAAATTTGCTCAGCAAGTAATATACCAATAAATGTGAACATGAATATATACGGTTCTTAATCTCAAGGGTAGAACGATAATTAATCGCTCAAGAATTCAAATAAGAATGTTGTGAACAAAATAAATAGAAATAACTTCTAAATCTATTCTATGAAGTTAAATAAAGACCACTACGGGTCGAGAAGTTATTAAAGGATTCAAAAGTTTCAACAATTTCAAATGAATGAATAGATATCACTGAGTGTCGCTGTGGACCAAGGATTAATAAAAGAATCCAACGAGTTCAAAGTTTCAAGTTAATAAATACTGGATACTGAGTGGTTGCTAAGAACCACGAACTTCTACTAGAATCATCAAAAATATTTTTGGTAACCCAAAAAAGTACAATTAGGGGATCAGCCTATCGTACCTGGTGTTATGCATAACCTATCACACTACTGTCGGCACCCCGACTATATAGTCCCCCTTTCTACGAGGGTTGTTCAACTCAGTCAATTTATAAGAGTCCGCACTAAGGCAATTGGTGTGGATCGCTTTCCAATTCATGATATTGGTCTAGCCAAATAAAATGGCGTAGACAATTTCAACAATGTATATAAGAACAATTTATGAGTTCAATACTCGCAACAATAATTTGAAGAATATAATCGTGATTTAAATCAAGCTATGAAATATAATTTTGAAAGGCAAGAATTATTCTAGTACCTCTATTCGTACGATCAATGATAGTACAAGCTCAAATATGTGTTCAATAAAGAGTATGAATCAAATACTTGCTCAATAAAAAGAGTAGTCATATACTTGCATTCAATATATAAATCAAATGAAGTTATGAACCTTGCTCGATAAAAGTAGGTTAAGAACTTGCATTATGAATGGGTGAAAGTCAGGAAACTTGCTTACAACGTTCCTTGAATAAAGTAAACCTTAAGCGTAGTCTATCCACGTAAAGTAGTTCAACCCTTTTGAATTCCTATCGTAATATAGTTACGTATATATATGATATCCATTAGTCATATAGTTTGACAGTATACTTTATCTTATATATAAAATCCATATATATGTTTAAGTCTTTAACCTTACTATACAGTCATACCATGTATAGTATCAAATTAATCCACAAGACTCGATTGATATAACCTTCAATGTCTTCTATTCATAACGTTCCTCTTCTCAAGTTATATCATTAGTAACATATAAGACCATAACAAATAAAAAATATTTCCTATTTAGCAAGTTATAGCATTATTATAAGTTAACCGTCGAAATCGGATTTAAGTATTAACATATGATATCACATAGCATGCATACATGTTAAAGGGTACTCCCATAATTGTCTAACCTTTCTAAGTTCAATCTTTCATGATATAGGTCCTAAGTCAACACTTTTAATAACTCGGGACCATGAAATCACATTATCTATCGTGTTAGTTATTTTAAACATATGAGGTAATCACATAACTTGTTTTAAGCATGCTTGCAAGTTTCTGTTTCATATACACATGACTAGTAATGTTACTTAGCTTAGATCATGCTTCACTTATGCTCAACTAGTTTTCATGGCATCTAACATGGCATATGTACGTGTATGACATATCAATGAGGTTAAAAGCACTACCAAACATGTTTATAAATTTCAGAATTCAATCTCAAAGTAGCATGTTAACATTCACATTCAAAGTTCGTATTTTTATTGGTAAAGTTCACTAATAAGTCCAACATGTTCATGCTTCCTTACGAATCGTATAAACACAAGTTAACGGGTTATTCATGCATTTCTAAGTCACCTAAACATGCTCGCAAAATCAAAATGTATGTTTGATATTTATGTGCCAAGGCTCACCCTTGAAACTTACATTTTTGTTAGTAATTATATACCAACGAAATCCAATATGCTCTTGTTACATTACGAAACATATCTAAACAAGTCAACATGCATATTTCTTAATTCATATTAATATGTGTCAAAAGTCGAAATATGAACATGAATGTAATATATCAAAGTCCCCTTTTAAAACTCTAGGTTTATTTTGAAAACCATAAGTCGTTTCGTCGAAATGTATACCATCTTAGCTTAAACATGCTTATATTAGGTTTATGTACCCATATATACGTACTACCCATGTTAACATGTTCGTTTAAATCAATGCAAGAAAACTATCACATAACAGTAACTGATGTAGAAAGTAGCAACTGGAGCAGGGGACCGGCTCAGCTGCGCAGCATCCCAGGCTTAAACCGGCGCAGCTGCGCCACTACTGGTTCACACCAGACAGCAGGCAGCTACGGCAGAAACTTAGCCCAATCACAAAAATTCTTCACGAATTCGATTATAACTAATAGCATTGCATTACCAATATATTTAAAAGCTAATATAGCAACTAATTAACATTATCAAATTGCAAAATCATGAAGTTCATGCTTAATTCAAGAATCAAAAATTTGACAGTGAACAATAATGAAGAACAATGAAAGAGGGATTATACCTCTGCTAGAATTCAAATAGAACTTGCTGCTAATCCAAATTTCTTCTACTGATATATATATATATATATATATATATATATATATATATATATATATATATTGCTTTCACTCACCACTTATGCAAACTCTCAGCAAATTGAAAATGAAGAAAAGAGTTCATATTTATAGAAGAAAGATTATACAGACATTGTCATTTTTCACTAAATCAAACCCATGGATTGAAGGATTGCATGAAGGTTATTAGAGGGTAGGTAATTAGTTGTTGAAGGCAATCATGAAATCCACATCCTTGTTCATCATTGCTGTGATTTTACTGAGTTTGAGGAGTAGAGAATAGGCTTAGACCTTATGGCTATGCACGTGAAGGAGAAGAAGTGCCTTATATTATGGGACAAGCAATATCAATCTCAGCATTTGCAAATGAACTACATGCTACACTTGTATTACAATACACATACCATAGACTTATGTTATATATTATATGTACTTTTAGGTTATATCTTGTATACATTTTATCCATGCCACAATATAATTCACATAATGTAGGAAGTGTGACTTGCACACATATAATTCATGTTCATTTTATCATACCGGTATAATTCACTCGGATATAATCACATCACATTATCTCCTTTATTATTAAAATCTATTATTCAATTATATATAGAAGTAATCATCAATTATAATTGTTTACTACATATATTCATGATGTATTATGTATACTTCACAAACAATTGTCACATACATATTTCAATAAACTTTACTATATAGTTTATATAACATAGTCACATTGCACTTTACACTTCGTATAATATATAATTAGCTACTATATATTATACTTTTAATATCACATGCTTGAATATAACAATCAATATTAATAATTTACTTATTTGTCAAATAAATAAATTAGTCATCTCATCAATTAATTAACGATAATATTAATTAATCCATTCCTCATTGATTATTATTTTCTATAATAATGAACTAACATTTACATGATTAATTATCACGTTAAATAAATATAAATCCTATTATATTTATAAACAAGTTATTTATTATTATTCTATTATTTACAATAATAATACTCACATATTATTAATTAATCACCATTAATATTTTATAACCATTAAATAACAATTAATATTTGATTAATTGTTCGCGTAGTAATTCCTTTATTAATTTACCCTTATCAATTATTATTATACGATAAATATTCACATTCCTCAATAGTTTAATAAAAACAAATCTTATTATATTTATAAACAATTTACTTATTATTATACTATCACTTGCCATAATAATAAATCAACATACCATAACGATAATTAACAATTAATATAGATTAATTATTTAATTAATAATTTCTCCCTCTTTGAATTAATTAATTCATTACCGAATCTATTATCGTGCCACACGAGGCATTTCAACGAGCTTATCATAACTTCGTATCTTTCTCAATTATTATAATTTCCATTCAAATTCATTTAAATTAACTCATCTCATAGCTCATAGATATTTATATTCAAATAAATATTCATTTACTCTTTAACCGGTTATTATTCATAATAACACTTAATAACATTATTGTACGATTAACTATCACATGTATTGCACTCAACAAATAATCAAATAAATATAACTCTTATTATATTCATCAATTACTTATTCGTAAATATTTTGTTACTCACAATAACATACTATTAATAATTACTCATTAATAACAACAATTAATTAACAATGTATTATTAATTAATCCTTCGCTTATTGGTTCCCCTCTTGAATTAATTAAATCATCATCATTTCCATTCTCATGCCACAAAAGGCATTCTACAGGTTCGTTGAATTCCTCCATATTTCCTTCTAAATTCAATTTAATATAATCGAATTACTCATAACTCATAATCATTTATGCTCCAATAAGTATTCATTTTCTTATTATATCAATAAATAAATAATAAAAAAAATAAAAAAAATTATTCATGAAATTCACGGTTCTTACACCATTTATAAATCTTGCTTGATTCAAATTGGCACTCTCACATTAACTGTTGATCTCATCTCTTTGAAAATACTTTCATTTGATGTGATTTTAGGAATCGACTGGTTAACCACTCATCATGCTAAAATTGATTATTTTCGTAAGGTTGTTAGCTTTCATATTCCTAACCAACCTGTTATGCGAATTCAAGCAACCAAACCACTAAAATCAATCACTGTCATTTCAAGTCATAAAGCTATTCGTTTATTGAAAAACGGAGGTCAACCTTTCTTAGCCCATGTCACCGATTTAAACAAGAATACGTCAGATTTGAATGATATTTTTGTTTTTAATAAATTCCCTGATGTATTTCCCGAATAACTTCATGGCCTACCTCCGGAATGTGAAGTTGAATTTTTTATTGACCTTGAACCCGGTACAAAACACATTTACAAAACCCCATATCGAATGGCTCCTATTGAACTTCAAGAGTTAAAGATCCAACTACAGGAGTTGTTAGACATCGACTTTATACGTCCTAGCACATCTCTTTGGGGTGCTCCTTTTTTATTCGTAAAGAAGAAAGATGGGAGTATGCGATTTTGTATTGACTATCGGGAGTTGAACCATGTCACCATCAAAAATAGATATCCGTTACCTCGCATTAATTACTTGTTTGACCAGTTGCAAGGTGATAAATTCTTCTCAAAGATCGATCTTCGTTCTGGATATCATCAGTTAAAGATTAAAATTGATGACATTCCAAAGACTGCCTTCAGAACTCGATACGGGCATTATGAATTCCTAGTCATGTCTTTTGGATTGACTAATGCTCTTGCTGCCTTCGTAGACATGATAAACCGGATATTCAAGAAATATTTGGATCATTTTGTGGTTGTCTTTATTGATGACATTCTCATTTACTCCAAAAGCCGTGAATATCATGGGCAACACTTGAGGCTGATACTCCAATATTTTCGTGAAAACAAACTATATGCCAAGTTGAAGAAATGCGAGTTCTGGCTTGAGAAAGTAACATTCCTTGGGCACGTGGTATCGAAACATTGAATATCAGTTGACCTGGCAAAGATTGAAGCAATACAAAGTTGGGAGCAACCTAAGTCAATAACTGAAATACGTAGCTTTCTGGGCTTAGCTGGTTATTATTGGAGATTAGTGGAAGGATTTTCTCGAATCGCCACTCCATTAACTCAGCTGACTAGAAAAGATACAAAATTCGAATGGAGCGAGGAATGTGAGAATAGCTTCTAAGAACTCAAGAAGAGACTCATTTCAGCTCCTGTTCTAATAATACCATCTGGTTCAGACGTATTTGTTATCTACTGCGATGCGTCAGGCAAAGGGTTATGATGTGTTCCCATGCAACATGGGAAAGTCATAGCCTATGCCTCACGATAACTTAAAGAATATAAGAGGAATTATCCTACTCATGATCTAGAGTTGGCAGCTGTCGTTTTATCGTTGAAGATCAGAAGACACTACCTGTATGGGGAGAAAGTGGAGATCTACACGGATCATAAGAGCCTTAAGTATTTCTTCACTCAAAAGGAACTTAACATGCGGCAACGACGTTGGCTTGAGCTGTTAAAAGATTACGACCATACTATCCAATACCATCCTGGAAAAGCGAACATGGTAGCTGACGCGTTGAGTAGAAGATCATATGGGGGAACGAATGTGATGCTGTCAACACAAAGGCCCATTTTGTATGACTTACAAAGGATGAAGATAGAGTTAAAGACTCCAGGGATCCACGTGAAGCTGGAAAATATACGCTTAGAACCAGCTTTAATTGATAAAGTTAAAGCTTCTCAAGCTACAGACCCGGAGCTGATGAAAATGAAGAAGAAGGTGCAAGAAAGTGCTATTCCAGAAGCAAGAATCGACGAAGAGGGAATGCTTCGAATCAACCCCAGACTTTGTGTTCCTAAAGACTCTGATTTGAAGTATAAAATAATGATGGAAGCACACAACACGCTATGTGCAATCCATCCTGGAGGTACCAAAATGTATCGTGATCTTTGACATACATTTTGGTGGAGCAACATGAAGAGAGAGATTGCAGAGTTTATCTCGAGGTGTTTAACGTGTCAACGTGTCAAGGCAGAGCATCAAGTGCCAAAAGGTCCATTGCAACCACTTGAAGGAAGTGTGAACACATCAACATGGATTTTCGTTACAGGTCTTCCTAAGGTTTCTCAAGGCATAGATGCAATTTGGGTCATTGTCGATAGATTAACCAAGTCTGCTCATTTCTTTCCTATATGAGAAACTTATTCACTGGAACGTCTTACTCGTATGTACACAAATGAGATTGTAAGACTGCATGGTATGCCAGTATCTATAGTTTCTGATCGAGACCCAAGATTCACTTCACGATTTTGGGTTAGCTTGCAGAAAGCTATGGGCACTGATTTACGATTCAATTCTGCAAATCATCCTCAAACGGATGGGCAATTGGAAAGGACTATTCTAACTCTTGAAGATCTATTGAGACTCTGCGTTCTAGACTTCAAAGAAATTTTGGACAAGTACTTACCATTGGTGGAATTCTCCTATAACAACAGTTATCAGGCAAGTATAGGCATAGCTCCATTCGAGGCGTTGTATGGACGAAAGTGTCATTCTCCAGTATGCTGGGATAAGGTGGGTGAAGCAACATTATTGGGACCGGAGTTAGTACGTATGACTACAAAAAAAATTCAAATAATCCGGCAACGTATACAAACAGCACAAGATCGATAAACGAGTTATGCTGATCTTCATCGAAGGGACGTAGAATTTAATGTCGGAGACCATTTATTATTACGTGTTGTCCATGCAAAAGAGTTACGAGATTCGAAAAGAGATGGAAGCTCAACCCTCGATTCATTGGCCCATTTGAAATCCTCGATCGAGTAGGAACTGTGGCCTATAGACTCGCCTTACCACCAAGCATATCTCGTGTTCATAACATTTTTCACATATCCATGCTAGGTAAATATGTGATAGACCCAAACCATATTATTGAACTAGAAACAGACGAGATAGCAGAGGATTTAACATATGAGGAGGTACCTGTCAAGATCTTGGATAAGAAGGAGCATATTCTACGCTCGAAGGTTATACCTCAAGTCAAAGTTTTTTGGAGAAATCACGATGTTGAGGAAATGATCTGGGAGTTAGAATCTGAATTAAAAACAAGGTATCCTCACCTCTTCGAATTACCAGGCACGTACATCAATTACGAGGACGAAATTTCATAAGGACGAGAGGTTGTAAGACCCCAACTTTTATGGATAAAGATTTAATTTTCTTTATATATTATTTTTAATAGTAAGGTGTTGATTTGATATAATGTTATAGTTATGGGTGATTTGTGCAAATTTTACAAAGTAAGCAAGTTGTCATAAAATATTCGTTGTGTCGGGGGATATTCGTTTGGTCGGAAATATTTTTTTTGTTGGGGAATATTCGTACGACGGCGCAATCATTGGTGGACCCCACAACGGAATGATTGTCGAATATAGAAAGCGATACCTTTTTATAAAAATAACGGCAAGACTTTTACCGTTAAACTATTGAAATACCCAGTGATAAAGGTACAGTAATACGCGTTGTTGCACAGTAGCACATGGTTTTGCACAATATTTCAGATTATTGATTCTTACGTAAGAAGTAACTCAGTATTTCATTCAATAATTTCCACAGTAGTTGCTGCTTAGTATCTTACATTATTGATTCAATTATTGTCACAGTATCATTTGCACAATATTTTATGTTATTAAATTAATAATTGTTACGACACAGTTACTCATAGTATTTAATATTATTAGTTAGCATTATTGGCAATGTCTAGAAAGTTCTGTCTAGGAAATGGGTTAGGTTATTTAATTGCGCGCCAGTAAGGAGAAATTCTTATCGGAAAGCCCCCTCTTTCCTGGGAACAATCTGGTTGTCAATATTGTGAGTTATAATATTAATGATGACTAATTGTTGAAAGATTGTGTTAATTAAAGATAAGTGATTTGTGGTGGATATTTGTTTAATTTTTGATATAAATAGAAGAGTTGTTGTAAGTTTGGCTTATCATTCTATGGACCCCTACGTGCTAAATTATTCAAACCGTTGGTAGAACGTTATCTCAGTTTTGTTTTAATATTATTATAATAGTAATAAAATAGAAAACTTTTTATATAAAATAGAAAACTTTTTATAATATATATAAAGTTGTTTGTTTTATTAGTATATAAATAGAATATATTATATTATATATTAAGTTTTTGTTTTATTAGAATATTTTATTGCATAGTGATGCATAGTAAAAATCAAAATTTCCGCCGATTCTTAGTCCGTGATTCAGTTACTATGCGTCCGTGATTTTTTTTCTTAAATAGTACCCTGTCATTCTCCTATAAATAGGATGCTTAGTTAGAAATGAAAATCACACCAGAATCAGAGAATTCTTCTTCTATAATATTGTGCGTATTTCTTTCTAGTATAAGAATACTTTGAGTGTATCTTATAGTGAAAGATTTTCTCAAGAATATCTCCACTATACTAGTCAAATTTAGCCTCCTACTAAGGTAAAAGATGTTATTTTCTTTCAATACTCGTAAGGGTTGTCATTCTATTTCTTATTAATCTGTGGGAATAACCTGTCTACGTGGACTACCGCATGCATGGTGAATAATCTTTCTTATTCATTCTTTATTAAGTTGTGAAAATGATCTGTCTACGCGGATTACCGCATGACGGGTGAAAATCCATTTGCAATTTCATATATTCTTTCATACTCGTTTGGGATATCATTTCTTTTGTACTCGTCAAGGGATATTGTTTTCTTTCATATTTCTCCATTTATGGTACGAAATTATTGTTTGTTTCCATAACCTTATTATTAAATGGTGGAAATCCTTGAAATTAGTATAATATCCTTGAGTTTTGCGCTTCATCTAATATCATTTCACTGGAATATTGGTCGGAACTTTCTTATAAAATTTTAATATTTTCATGTCGGGGTACTATTCATATGGGGTACTATTCATGCAGTACTATTCATACAGGGCACTATTCATATAGTACTATTCACGATATAAAAAAATGATTTCTTTTCTGTCCAAATTATTTTTTATATATGAATATCATTCTTGAATTTTTCTCCACAATTGATTATCGTGTTGACAATTTGACATTCTTAAACTTGGATAAATTAAATTATAAACCTCTAGTATTTGTCTTTGATCTCACATGATTCGTTCTTTATATCATTTTTCATCATCCTCAGTCTTAAATTGTGGTGAAAGTTATATTTGGCCCGCAGTGCAAAGATGAACTGTTGATTGACGTATATATTTGCCCTGTAGTGCAAAGATTAACTGTTGGTTGATAAATATCTTTGGCCCATAGTGCAAAGATGGACAGGTGTTTGGCATGATCATGACCACTGGTGATACAAACGAATATCTTTGGGCTGTAGTGCATAGATAATTCGTTAATTGGAAATAATTATTGATTGGTGTTACAGGGATAAAATATTAATGATGGACTTTTAAATCATAGAAGATAGTAGACAACATGTTATACTTGACTTTTCTAATGGATTGCTATTTTCTGCTGCAGTTGTTGATCTAAAACTTGTTGTCTATTGTATTCTATCAGATTTATCCCTGTTGAGGACTAAGGATAATTTGTTATACATTATCTTAGTCATAATATTCTTTACTGGGCTAATTGAGCTCACCCTTTTTCGTTTGGTTCCATTGTTCTTCTCAGGAAGCGTGAGTGTAGCTGGGACTAGTCGGGGAGTGGAGTAATAGTCCAAGATGGTTACTATAGTAGTCCTCACTATTCTATAAAATAGTGTGACAATAATTGTAATAAGGACTTTATTTGAGTTTGGATATTGTTTACAAGACAATATTTGTATTAAAACTCACAGTTTATGTGTTGTCGTATTTTGCACGATAGTTAATAGTTGTAATAATGAAGTTTGTATTTGGATTCTGTACTATGTATTTGGGGACTCAGAATGGGTTGTGTGGACCTATTTTGGGGGAGTCACACTTGATGTAAGAATTCATCCATCTCGTTCAATTAAAGTAATATTTTCTCCCCCGATGCTTGCAAATCGAAGTTCAATTTTCGAATGGCCCTATATGCGTTATGTTCCAGCTTTACTGGTAAATGACACGCCTTTTTGTAGACCATTCTGTATGGTGACATTCCGATAGGGTTTTTGTAGGTCGTTTGATATGCCTATGAAGCATTGTCTAATCGCATTGCCTAATCTTTACAAAGACGGATTCACAACTTTTTCCAAGAATCGTATGACTTCTAGATTAGAAACTTCCACTTGTCCACTGGTTTGGGGATGATAGGCTGTATCAATCTTATGTTTCACCACATACTTGGCAAGCAATACGGTGAAGTGCTTGTTGCAGAAATGAGTGCCTTCATCACTGATTATAGCTCTTGGCATACCGAATCGGCTAAAGATATTCTTTCATAAAAATAGCAGTAATACCTTGGCATCGTTTGTGGGTAATGCAACTGCTTTAACCCATTTCGATAAATAATCCATGGCCAATTGTATGTACTGATTGTTGAAGGATGACGGGAATGGCCCTATAAAGTCAATGCCCCAAACATCAAAAAGCTCAACCTCTAGAATTGTATTAAGAGGCATTTCATTGCGTTTCAAGATATTACCAACCCTTTGGCACCAATCGCACTTTAGAACATAGAGGTAGGCATTTTTCAACAATGACGACTAGAAAAAACCTGATTGCAACACTTTTGCTGCCGTTCTATCACCTGCGTAATGGCCTCCATAATTCGACGAGTGACAATGACTCAGTATACTTTCCATCTCTTCATGTGGCACACAACGTCGAATCATCTGATTCGCACAAGTTTTGAACAGAAAAGGTTCATCCCAAAAATACTACTTGACATCGCGAATAAACTTTATCCGTTGTTGAGAATTCAAATTCGATGGAAGCACATTACTCACTAGATAGTTTACATAGTTCTCATACCTAGGCACTTGAGTTGTGTCTCAAAAAAGTTACTCATCAGGAAAATACTCATTAATCACTTCATCTTTTTTCTGAATTTCTGAATTTTCCAAGCGAGAAAGGTGATCAACCACTTGATTTTCGGTACCCTTTCTGTCTCGGATCTCCAAATTAAACTCTTACAGTAGAAGAACCCACCGAATCAACCTTGGTTTTGCATCCTTCTTTGCTATCAAATATTTTATGGCAGAGTGATCCGTGTAGATAATTACCTTGTTCCCTATCAGATAAGCCCGAAATTTGTTGAAGGCAAATATTACTACAAGCAACTCTTTTTCAGTAGTGCTGTAATTCAATTGAGCATCAGGTAGAGTCTTACTTGCATAGTAGATGGTATGAAAAATCTTTTCTCTTCATTGGCCCAATACCTCACCAACTGCGAAATCACTCGCGTCACACATCAGCTCGAATGGCAAGGTCCAATCAGGGGCAACAATGACTAGAGTTGTGACCCATTTCTTTTTCAGCACTTTGAAAGCTTCAATGCACAGCTGATCCATCTTAAATGGCACATCTTTTTCTAGGAGCGAACACAAGGGTTTTGAAATTTTAGAAATGTCTTTGATGAATCTTCGGTAAAAACCCGCGTGTCACAGAAAACTCCTTATACCCTTCACAGAAGTCGGTGGAGGTAGCTTCTCAATAGTTTTAATTTTTGCCTTGTCGACCTCCAAACTTGCTGCGAAAACCTTGTGCCCCAAAATAATTTCTTCTTGTACCATGAAGTGACACTTTTCCCAATTTAGCACGAGATTTGTCTCCACGCAGCGTTTCAAAACCAAAACCAAAATTTTGAGACATAGATCGAAACTATCTCCAAACACCGAAAATTCATCTATGAAGACTTCCAAATTCTATTCTACTATGTTTGAAAAAAATTCCATCATACATCTATGAAAAGTCGCCGGAGCACTATAGAGACCAAAAGACATACATCAGAATGCGAAAGTGCCATAAGGACATGTAAACGTGGTATTATCTTGATCCTACGGAGATATGGCAATTTGATTGTAACCCGAATACCCATCAAGAAGACAGTATAATTGGTGACCCGACAACCTATCCAACATTTAATTAAAGAATGGCAAGGGAAAGTGATCCTTACGCGTGGCTTTGTTCAATTTACAGTAATCCATGCATACTCTCTAACTTGTAACTGTTCTAGTGGGGATGAGCTCATTATTCTCGTTTTTAACCACAGTCATTTCCCTCTTTTTCGGCACACACTGCACTGGACTTACCCAAGAACTGTCTGAAATTGGATAGATGATACCGGTATCTAACCATTTTATGGTCTCCTTCTTTACTACTTCCTTCTTGATCGGATTCAGTCTTCTTTGTTGCTCAATGCTTGGATTTTTCCCTTCCTCAAGTAAAATTTAGTGCATGCAAAATGATGGACTAATTCCTTGAATATCTTTTATAGTCCACCTAATTGCCATTTTATACTCCCGTAGTACTCTCAACAGCTTTTCTTTTTGATTATCACTTAGATCCGTCGAGATGATCACTAGTAGAGTTTCGGACTTTCCCTAGTAAGCATACCTTAAATGAGAGGGAAGAGGTTTAAGCTCGAGCACCGGTGGCTCTTCTATGGATGTTTTGGATTTCTTTCCCCCTTCCTCGGTGCGGTCAAGAGTGTCGAATTGCTTGTTTAATTTTCGAGATACTGAAAGTGTATCTAACCATTTGACATATCCAATATCTTCCAAGTCATCGAAGGTGTCAATCCTAACCAAGGCAGCTTTCAATGGATCCTCAAAGTAACTTCCGCTGATTTTCTCATTTAATATCTCCTCAATCACATCTATCCGTAAACACTAGCCTTCTTCTTTTGGGAACTTCATGGATTTGAATACATTAAAGGTGACTTCTTGATCTTCAACTCGCATTTTCAACTCACCTTTTTGTACATCTATCAAAGTTCTCCAAGTTACTAAGAATGGACGACCGAGGATGATTGGGATTTCCTTATCCACCTCACAATCCAGAATAATAAAATCCACCGGAAAGATGAATTTATCTACCTTAACTAGTATATCTTCTAAAATACCCCTCAGATACGTTACTGACCTGTCTGCCAACTGTAAGCTGATATTTGTCGGCCTTGGTGCCTTTAACCCCAGTTGAGTGTGAACGGATAGTGGCATCAAATTTATACTAGCCCCCAAATCACATAATTCCCTCCCCAAAAACTGAGTACCAATCACGCATGGAATACTGAAACTCCCTGGATCTTTCAACTTTGGAGGTAATTTATTCTGTGAGATAGCACTGCATTCCTCGGTTAATGCCATTGTCTCAAATTCACCCAATTTCCTTTTCTTAGACAAAGCCTCTTTCATAAACTTAGCGTAACTAGACATTTGTTCCAAGGCTTCTGCGAAAGGTATTTTGATGTGCATTTTTTTGAAACATCAAGAAATCTGGAGAACTGCTTGTCTAATCTGGACTTCTGAAATCTTTGCGGATACGGGATGGGAGGCACTATACTCCTTTGTTTGGTTTCAGTTTGTTTATTCTCCACCTCCTTCTCTTTTTCCTTTTCTATCTCCGTGATTTCCTCTTAATCCACAAGTACTACGTTTGGCTTTTCTTTACCTCTCACAGTCTCATGCAACTCTTTCCCACTTCTTAGAGTCACTGCTTTGCATTGTTCATTTCTCCCTGGATTGATCTCGGTATCACTCGGTAGTACTCCTTATGATCAACTGTTCATGCTCAAAGGGGATGCAAATTTCTGGTGGGAAGCAAACAAGACCAAAGGTGGCACAAGTGTGATTAGCTAGGAAAGGTTTAAGGAAATATTCTTTGAAAATTATTTTCCTCCTGGAATGCAAAGCAGAATGGAAGTTCGATTTCTTGAACTTGAAAAAGGTGATATAACAGTATCAGAATATGCAGCAAAGTTAATGAATTGGCACGATCTGCTCCACATCAGGTGGACACTGTAGACACTTGAAATTTTGCTTCCCTTGTACTTACCTTGCAGGAGGGCAAAAGTGTCTTTTCACACTCCAGAGATAGCCTTGGAGAATTAAAACATCAAATCAAACCCTGAAGACATCCCCGTGGTATATCAAATTAACCACGGAGATAACCCCGAGAAGAGACAAAGATAATAGAAGTCAATGCCTTAACCCCGAGGGACAACAACAGCCACTTTAAGACCGTAAATAACCCCGGAAGGGCAAAGAGGTCATTTTTCCAATCACAACATAAACAACAACAGTCCAGCTACAGATAAGGTTACAAAGATCCATCTCAGCAACCCCAAGCGCAAACTACGCAAGACAGCACAACGGACTACCTACGAAGACCTGAAGATGCTATTTTAGTCATGGACCCATATTCCCGGATTCAAAAATGGTTGAGCCCAATGTCATTGCATAACCTTCTGAAAGAGAGTTCTAGAATGGTTTGGCACACCTCCATAGGATTCTCGGATTGAAAGGATTGGAGTAAGCTTCCCAGCGCATAGCAAGGCGAATGGCTATCTGACATCTACTTAGGGGTGGTTTTTCCAATTTTTGCTTATCTTCTCAAACTCAAAATGGGGTGAATAATATACCATTACGAAGCTATCGGGAAGAGCTTTCCGTATTGATATATCACGTCTTCTAACTCCTCTCGGATTGAGAGTTATTGCCTTTCCAGCGGGCAGCATGAAAACTTAACCTCTTGGGACGAATACCGAGAAAGTGGAGCCCACTTTTGGGCTGCCGCAGGTAGACCCATGGCTCCCCCATTTTTTTGTATAAAAAGTGGAGCTTAGCTTCTAAAAGAAGAGAGTTAGAGGGAGGAGAGAGAGAGGGGGAGATCTAGAGAGAGGGGCACGAGTTTAGAGAGGAAAAGAGCTCAAATCTTGCTCCAAATTTTATAAAAATTCTTTGTAGACACTCTTATACATATATACTACAACATATCAAATTTTAACCAGTGGAAATTTAGTTTTGAGGCACCAGAAGCCGTTCGATAGCCATTTTCGTGCAATACTGTAAGATTTCGCCAGATATGCTTTCTTCGCTTGCTCTAACGTATATATAAGTACTATATATATAGTTAGTAGTGTATATTGGTTAGTTCTGACTTTTTAATCATTCATTTCTTGTAAATGGGCGATATTTATGCTTTCTTAACTAGATTTGTACTAGATGTTTTAATTGGTTCAAAAGTTGTAAAACTTGAACGTGGAAGCTAGAGTGGCTAAGATCTGTACATATCTAGTTTTTTTTTCTAGTTTTTGTAAGTATTTAGCAACCATGTGACTCTAGATCTATATCTAGAGGAAACTGGAAGCTTTGGGTTACTCGCATACAAGGATTTAACTGATGAATCCTTCGTTCAGCGATGTCTAGAATAGATATGTATTTTATTGTAATATATTCATTGTGCATGCTATTTATGTGATATCATGTGAGCCTAGGAGCCACATGATATACGATTCAATCAATGGATCTAGATCCAGTTTCCATGATGGACTTTTTAAGTTGTACAGCTAGCTTGCAAACCCTTGTACTTGTAAATCCAGGGCCTTAAAGCGGGTATCCGAATTTAAGGCCCAAATAGTGAAAATTATGGTTTGTGGTGCTCGGGCATACTTCGATGGCTTTCTTGCCCATAAGAAGCCCGACACTTATATATAATATTTATATACTGTTAAAGATGCTTCGCATCTTAATAAAATCAAATAAAGCCGAAGATGAAATAAAATGGAAGTATTAAAGGGCTTCAATTCCTATGCGAGCGAAAGGGTTTGAAAACCTCTTTTCAAAACATCACTTTCATATGATTATTTAAAATAAACATTTCAATAAACCAAACCCTTCGTATATAGGTCCCGAAGCACAACATAACTTTTAAAATATTACATTTCGAGCACATTTATCTGCATCACACACACACACAATTCAAATGCATAGGGAATGAAAAGACGCTGTAATCGTATTTCACGAAAGTCGAGGGATTCCTAACACCTTCCCCTCGCTTAAGCAAGCCTCCGAACTCTTTGAATCTTGGTTTCTAGACCAAATTGAACAGTGTCACATATTGGGCCATATTGCGAAACCTTTTAAAATCCAGTTGAGTTGGTACAACCATTTAAACTCATACCAACTGGCGGCTTTGTTTAATTCGGCCCAATCATTAAAATTAATCTTTTTAAATATTCGACATTGTATGTCGGTCTTTTCTAAAATCTCACCCTTTAAGAAAGACAAAATCAATATAGTGAAATATAAAGGGTAGAGAACGTGATAGGAAATTTTCCCGGCGTCGACAGACACTGAGGAAAGAAAAGCAAGACGGTTTGAATTAGGATTGAAGCATTGGATCTATAATAAATTGTCAGTTCTACAAATTGGAAATTTTGGTGCAATTCTTGAAAAAGCCATAATAGCTGAGGGTGGCAGTGAAACAATGAGTCTTTACAATAAGGATAAGAAGAATAAAAGCAAGTTAGAAGGATTAGTCAAAATAGAGGGTGGTAGGAATTGGAATAAGAAAAGGAAATGGAATAGTTTTGGTAACACATGTAATGTTCAATGAGATCAGCAGAAATGAAAATTTTGGACCCTGTAAAACTTGTGGAAATAATCATTCTGGTATTTGTCTGAAGGGAAAGACAGTTTGCTACAAATGTGTATAGGACGGACACATTTCTCCTAACTGTCCAAATCCAAAGAAAAGTTCTGGGTGTTTTGTTTGTGGATCAATGGACCACTTTGTTAGAAATTATACAAAAAAGAATGTAGATGGAGGGAGCAGTGGTAAAGGAAATAGTGGCAACAAAGCACTTACCATTGGGGCAGCCACACCAAATAAATCAGATGCCAAAACGTTCAACATAACTGCAACGGATGCGATGGCATCAAAGGATGTGGTTTCAGGTATTGTTCCGATCAACGATTTAAATGCATATGTGTTGTTTGATTCTAGAGCATCCTGTTCTTTTGTATCACATGAGTTCACTAAACGTCTAGAAATACCTTTAGTGAATCTAGGAACTCCCATGAACACAAAATTCGCCAATAAAGAGGTAATTCTTGTAGAGCACATCTATAGGAATTGTTCCGCTAAAATAAGAGAACGAGAGTTGGCGGTAGATTTAACTCTGATTTGATTGGGAGAGTTTGCTGTTATTCTGGGAATGGATTGGTTGTTCAAACATGGAGCAACAATAGATTGTCAGAAGAAGTCGGTGAGCCTTAAACATGCAAAGAAGTCAAAGATAGTATTCTACGGTAGTAAATTGACAAAACAATCACGTTTCTTAATAATGATGCAAGCAAGGAAGTTGCTACAGAAAAGTTGCATGGGTTATCTGGCATATGCGGTGGACACTCAGCAAAAAGGAGCACAGATAGATGAGATTGCGGTAGTAAATGAATTTGCAGATGTTTTTCCTGATGAGTTACCAGGTCTTCGCCAGATAGAGAAATTGAATTTGTTATCGATTTAGCACTTAGTACAACACAAATTTTAAAAGTACCATATAGAATGACTCCAGTTGAGATGAAAGAATTGATGATACAATTGCAGGAATTGCTAGATAAGAAGTACATTTGACCCAGTACATCTCTGTGGGGAACGCCTGTGTTGTTTATAAAGAAGAAAGATGGATCATTGAGACTTGTATTAATTACAGAGGGTTGAATAAGGTGACGATCAAGAATAAATATTTATTGCCAATAATTGACGATCTTTTTGATCAACTGAAAGGGGAAAGATACTTTTCAAAGATAGACTTGAGAACTAGATATCACCAGTTAAAATTAAGAGATGAAGATGTTCCAAAGACAACCTTCAGAACTCGTTATGGCCATTACGAGTTTCTTGTAATGTCTTTTGGATTGATAAATGCACCAGCTGCATTCATGGATATGATGAACAAAATATTCAAGCCATACTTAGATAAGTTTATGGTGGTGTTTATAGATGATATTCTGATCTATTCCAAGACACAGAATGATCATGCAGATCATTTGAGAATAGTGTTGGAGACACTAAGGAAGGAAAGGTTATATGCAAAATTCAGCAAGTGTGAATTTTAGCTAGAAAGAATTCAGTTTTTGGGTCATGTGATTGACAAAGACAGAATTTCTGCAGACCCATCAAAAGTAGAAGTAGTTATGAACTGGGAACAACTAAAGACGCCAACTGAGGTGCGTAGTTTTCTAGGGTTAGCAGGGTACTATCGAAGATTCATACAAGATTTTTTGAAGATAGCTACCCCGTTAACTAATCTGATAAGGAAGGTAGTGAAATTTGTTTGGGCTAAAAAATGTGAAATGATTTTTCAAGAACTCAGGGAAAGACTAAGTGAAGCGCCAGTAATGTCATTACCAGACGAAACGGGGAATTTTATGGTGTACACTACGCGTCGCATAAAGGATTAGGATGTGTGCTTATGCAACATGGGAAATTTATCGCGTACGCATCACGATAATTGAAAGATTATGAGAAAGGATATCCTACTCACAATTTGGAATTGGCAGTCGTGGTTTTTGCCTTAAAGATTTGGAGGCATTACTTGTATGGAGAGAAATGTGCGATATATACAGATTATAAAAGTCTAAAGTATATCTTCACACAAAAGGAATTGAATATGAGGCAAAGAAGATGGCTAGAATTGATTAAGGATTATGACTATGAAATCCTTTATCATCCCAAAAAAGCAAATGCGGTAGCCGACGCCTTAAGTAGAAAAGGTCGTGAAAAGCTAATGATGTTAACAGCTTAGAATGAGCTAATAACAGCCATGGAAAGAATGGAGATAGAAGTTAAATTTCCATAAGAATCAAAGGAAAAGTTAAATTCAATAGAGGCTTGCCCAACTCTATTGGATAGGATAAAAGAGGCACAACTCAAAGATGAGAAATGTGAAAAATTAAAGGAAAAGATTTCTGAAGGAAAAGAGAATAAGTTCAAAATCGATAATGATGGAATTATCAAATTTGAAGGAATAATTTGGGTTCCGTTAAATCCGGAACTGAAGGAAGAAATTTTGCAAGAGGCGTAATATTCAAGGTATACAATACATCCTGGTAATACAAAAATGTATCAAGACCTCCGACGACATTTTTGGTGGCCAAGTATGAAAAGAGAAGTGGCAGAATATGTGAGTAAATGTTTAACATGCCAGCAAGTCAAAGCTGAGCATCAGAAACCTAGTGATTTACTTCAACCATTAGAAATTCTTGAATGGAAATGGGAACACATCACAATGGATTTTATGGTGGGACTTCCGAGAATGCAAAAAGGATTTGACACAATATGGGTAATAGTCGATAGATTGACAAAATCGGCACACTTTTTACCAATAAAGATCAGATATAGTCTAGATCAGTTAGCTAGACTTTACATTAAAGAAATTATTTCTCGGCATGGAGTGCCATTGTCAATTGTGTTGAACAGAAATCCAAGATTTACTTCCAATTTTTGGAGAAGCCTGCAAGAGAATATGGGAACGCAGTTGAGGTTGAGTACGACTTATCATCCTCAAACTGATGGACAAAGTGAAAGAACAATACAGACTCTAGAAGATATGCTAAGAGCCTGTGTAATGGATTTCAAAGGAAGTTGGGATGATCACTTTCTTTTGGTAGAGTTTTCATACAATAACAATTATCATGCTAGTATTGGTATGTCGCCTTATGAGGCATTATACGACAGAAAATGTAGGACACCATTGTGTTGGGATGAGATAGGCGAACATCGTTTGTTAGGACCAGAGTTGGTGCAGCAGACGACAAAAGTTGTGAAATTAATACGAATGTGACTAGTAACGGCTCAAGATCAACAAAAAAAAGTATGCGGATCAATATAAACAAAAGGGAGATTTTGAGGCAAGGTCGCATGTGTTTTTGAAAGTATCTCCATGGAAAAGGAAGATACATTTCGAAAGAAAGGGAAAGTTAAGTCCTCGTTTTATAGGGTCATTTGAGGTTTTGAGGAAAGTAGGAAAAGTAGCCTATGAAGTAGCCTTACCTCCAGAATTAGAATATGTCCACAATGTGTTTCACGTGTCGGTCTTACGAACATACAAACCAGATTAAAAACACATGATAGAATTTGAGCATATCCAATTCGAGAAAGATTTAAATTATGAGGAGGTTCCTGTCCAGATATTGGATAAGAAAGAGAAAATTTTACGAAACAAGATAATACCTTCGGCGAAGGTGTTATGGAGAAACCACAGCGCCGAAGAGGCCACGTGGGAGTTAGAGGAAAAAATGAGACAAAATTATCCCCACCTTTGTGAATAACTTTGTTTTACAAATCTGAGGACAGAATCTTAATAAGGGGGAAGAATGTAGTGATTCAGAGTTTTTAAATAATAAAATGAAGATTTAAAGGGTTAAAATTTTATTTTAACAATATATTATATTGCATTGTATATGTGATTATGTGAAATATAATATGTGAATGTATGTGGTATGATAGATATAATGATTTATATTTATTATATTTAATAAATTGTTGTAGACAATTTATTGTGAAAGAAGAAAGTAAAATTATTATTTTACTTGGTTGATTATACTGCTTATTTAATTATTTGCGGTATAAAATATATGCGAACGTGACGTGATAAATATATTTATTATGTGAATTTATGGGAGAAAACAATGATAATACATTTGATGTATTTTGGTGAATATTAAGATAATTTATGGAAAATAAATTATTTTACTATAATAAAATTTATTTATTAAATAAATTATTTTTATTTAATAAATAGTTTCCATTTTAATGGAAATGATTTATGGATATTTTATCTTAATTTTTGGATAGCATTATGATATTTAAAATGCAATATATGTGATGCGGAATGTACGGAGGATAATAATGAGTTATATAAATTTTTCAAAACCAAACGGAACCTTAGGCTAATAAGCCTTCTTAGCTAAATAAAGAAGCTGGAGCTGTAAGAAGAATAAGCTAGTTTTACATACTGAGTAGAAGTTGGCTTTATAATGGAAGTATAGACCTTAAGCTTTAGCAAACCTATAGAACGTGGAGGCCAAGTTTGGGTCTTCTATAAAGCTAAAAGCTTTAGCTATCGAATGAACAATTATGTTCTTTTATATTCATCCTAAATTCTCTCATACTGGCTATAAATCAATACTAAAGACATAAGAAGAAGGAAATGTAGCATTAAGGCAAGGAATCTTCAGTTGTTCTAAGATAATTGGGTGTTATGGGATTGAATTATACTAATTGATACCTATAAATCTGGAAGTATGTGGTATAAGATTTTCAAGTGAATTCTGGATACAAACATGATAGTTAAGCTGTGGTATTTCAGATTTCTTCCATGTATTTTGAATGTTTGTGTAAATGTCTAAATGGGAAATCATGGCCAAACTTTTGAGAATTGAGGAAATTTGGTTGATAGATGTGGTAGATGATGATCTGAGATAGCCATAAATGATGTTTTTGTATATCTAATATAATTAGTTGCAGGGGCGGAGCCATGAGTAGGCTTTTGGGGCTATAGCCCAACCCAAATTTTTTTTTATTAGATATACTATATAATTATGTAGCCCAAAATAAATAGGTTGGAATAGCTTTGGTTAGCCCAGTCCAAATGTACAATTTTGGCATTATAATATCTTTGGTCCACCCAGCCCAAATATACAATTTTGACATTATAATATTTTTAGCCCGTCCCAATTTTTATTCCTGGCTCCGCCCCTGATTAGTTGTTATTGGAATAGCATGTTGATTGGATTTTTGGTTTGAAACTCGAGTTCTGCAGAACAAAGTTTATTCCTGAACTGAACTCGCAGTGGCGCAGCTGTGCCATGTATTTTATAAAACCTGCGCAGCTGCGCGGGGCCTCAGTTTTTGAAAATGATTTTCTTTGTGTTTTGCAATCTGGAGCATGTGTATAAGAACCTTATGTGTTCTTATATGAATATGTTAGTATGTTCATGATAGTATAGCATAAAATGTATTTATCTTGATATCGTTTGATTTAAGTTTTCAAATAGAAAACTAGTTGAAACTTTGTGAAGAAAATAGATGTATCTAACTAAAATGGTAATATGTATCCATTTCGAAGTAGGAAATCTTTGTATATTTCAGTTGGAACACAAGAGGGCCAAGAAGATATTGCATTTGCTAAACAAAAAATTTTTAAAATAAAATTTTATAGTTTTGGGAAACCAAGCTTAATACATGTAGAATAAGACTCAAGGCTTGTTTACAAATTGTGCTATGTGTTACATGACATTTATAGAACTATGACTTATGTGAACTAGAACTACACATTAGGAATATCAGTTCTGGTTTGGCCAGGGGGTAGCATAACTGCGCCACTTTCAAGGCCAAACATGGCGCAGTTGCACTGAACTGCAGTCCGGCCAAGACATTTTTTTGTAATCTGAAGCTAAGAACATGTACATATAAACATGATATGCCATAATACATTATCAGGAAGATGTTGTAACCACGCAGACTTGTATTGTCTATAATGAGCAAGTATTACAAAGTATTTGTAATAGTTTTCAAAACGAAAACATATAGTTTACAAAATTAGAAATAAGATTGTGTATTATTGCAACTAAGTGATGTATGAATTGCATATGAGAACTGTATGTGTTCTTTATGACTGGGTATGATTACTTGTTCTATGTAGCAACGAGTAATCACACGAGAATTAGAATGTATAGCTAATACATGTGATATGATTAATATAGGATACGTGAAAAGCGGCTAAGACTTAAATTGTAAACATAGCCTACTGGAAAGGCAAGTATCCAAACTCTACTCTTTAATGAGGAAATATCCAGAACTTTTGCATTTCTTATATGCAAGTATTTCAAAGCCATGTTGTTATCAAGAAGCATTTTGTCGATATGATGTATACTCGTTGAACTGCAGTATGCATGAACAGTTTAAAGATAGTCTAAGCCTTTTGTTTCGGGTAGACACAGATTAAATATTTTAATTCTTTCATAATTAGTCTTGAAATATATTTGTGATATGGTTTAAGTTGTCCAGCTATTTGGATATAGTTTGGATTCCAGTGTGAGAATGAACAATTCCTAAATTGGGAAAATTTTATAATATGCTCTGAGAGCGGTGATAGACTAAACAATTGTTGGTCAGAGCAAGACAATATTGATCAATACAGGGCATAAAGGGCTGATCACCCATCGTGCCCGTAGGACAAGACGGTCATACACATATGAAATTCTGATAGAACATTTTCAAGAAAAGAAAAAGAATGTTCATGGTCTTATGACCTCTCACCTGTTCAAATGTTGACATGTTATTCATAAATATGAATGGTTCAAGATTTATTCTAATTGCTTTATAGTTTTTTCTCACTATAAAAGCATGTTTTAAAGAAAACATTTATTTCTTATCAAGGTATTTATGAATGTTATTACTTGTTGAGCAATTGAATGCTCTTTCTTGCTTTGTTATAAATATTTTTAGGTAGGCAAGGACCCATAGAGGGATCAGGTACAGATAAGGGCAAAGGAAAGCTCAATGAATGATGAAAGGCAATTACTTGTTTTAGAAAGATGTGTATTTGTAAATATTAAATATCATGTAATAAGTTTTTAAAGGTTATCGTGTTTAGGATAGTAAGAATATGATGTAATAACTTTATTTAAGTCGGGTATCATATGATGTTGAATTATGGTTATCGTGGAGCACCGAATACGGGTTTCAAGTACCCGAATTTGGGGGCGTCATAGCAAGTATGAGCTACAAAGCTCAGCAAGTATAAACAGTTGAATAAATAACAAAATCAAGAATCACGTTACTATTTCTACAACTGAATAATAGTTGTGAAAGCATTCTGAATAAATAGGAATAATAATAACAAATTCTTTTTTATCTAACATTTTTGAAACGACGTACTGAGCTGTAAAAAGACCTCAAATATTTTTGTTTTCTCAAGGGTAATTCAACTATGAACCAATCTAGCTTACGGGCACGTTGGGTGATCAGCCTAGTGTACCCTATGTTATACAACACTCTAGCTAAACGACTATATGTGTTTGTTTAACCACCTCAGGGGTCTGTCGGGATTTTTTTGACTTAAAAATACCCCAATATTAGGGTTGTTCATCTCAGACTGGAGTCCGAACCCAAAATAATTTGGGTGGATAGCTCTACCTATCATCAATAATATTTCAAGGATTTATTTTTAAACCGATAAAATATTTAAATATGTGTCTAGCCTATACAAATGGCGTTGACGTACATCTCAAACAGTTCATACAATATCAAACTTTAAAACTTGAACAATTCATGTCAAAGCAAAACTTAAACAATTTAAGCATTATAGCAAACCGTTAAACAATTTATGCATTATAGCATAGCTAAACACTTATACAATTAAGAAAGAGTTTATATAAATCTGAAGGTTGCACAATCAATAAATATTGTGTAGACTGAAACGTACATAAGGATTATTCATAAGAATATATACCCAAAAATTGACATTCAAATGAAAGTTGAATGGATTTAGAATACTTACCTCAAGTGTCTTCTATACTTTGACGTTAATCGCCCTTTGAAAGTCCTACACATTTAGTGCACATAGACATACCAATTAGCCAAGTATAAATGTAACTCATGGTTTACTTTAATCCTATTCCATGTTTTATAATGTTCATTTCATTAAAATCGGAACACTATTTAAGTTCATTAATATTTGACTCGGTGTTTCGACGTTCGTACGTCGTACGCCCGACTTGCCTAACCCGAAGGCCCAACTGACAAGCTATTGTGTACGATTGATTCGTCCAATTCAACTATCATAACTTTTTTTACGTTCCTCTAGACTATATTTACAAAGTTCAATGATTAGAACTCAAAAATACTAGCTAAACATGGCTTGGCATCACGACGTTCTGAAGAAACTGTAATACCCGAGAATTTCCTATTATTATTAAATAATTATATTAATGGAAATGAGAATTTATTTGAATATAAATGATTTTGTGTTATGAGAATGATTAAATTCAATTATATTAAATTGAATATCTATGACAATTGAGAAAAATGTGGAGTTTACGATAAACTCGTTGAGAGCCTAGTGTGGCACAGTGATGGGAAATATTAATAATTATATTAATTAACGAATGAATTATTAAGTAAACAATTAATCTATATTAATTGTTAATTGCTATTGTAAAATATTAGTTGATGGTTATGGAATATTAACTGTGATTGATTAATAATACGTGATTATTATTATTGCAAGAAATATAATAATAATAAACCACTTGTTTATAATTGTGCTGAGATTTATACTTGTTAATGTGATAATGAATCCTATGATTATTAATTAGGTGTTATTAGTAATCGATGAGGAATGGATTAATTAATATTATTGTTAATTAATTGATAAGATAAATAATTTATTTATTTGACATTATGAATAATAAAACAAATAAGTAAGTTATTAATATAATAAGATTATATTGATTGTTATGTACAAGCATGCAATAATATATAATACGACTATATTATATAGTGTAGAGAAACACTTAGGTGTGACCATACAAGTATACATAAACTATGCTATATAATGCAATGTGAATATATTACACATATGGACCATGTATTAAGATTAATTAAACTATGTGAGCTACATGATTAATACCTATGTGACAATGTGTATGTAACTATACATTAAAATGATATATCATGAATATATTGAAATCACTTGTTGATTGTAGAATTTAATGAAGAAAATAATGTGATGTGATTATATCCGGTATTAATAAATGTACATGGATGATATGTATGTTACATTGCCATATCACATCTACTACCTTGAAATATTAAGTATGTTACTTACACTATAATGTTAATTATAAAATATAGTATGAATAAATATATAATAGCCTAAGTGTATATGTATATATGGCCTTAGTGTTAATACACTTCATGTTGCAAATGCTGAGTTTCATATTGCCTTGTCCCTAAATCATAGTCACTATCTCTTCTCCCACGTGAAAGGCCAAAGGCCTAAGCTACTCCCTCATGTCAACTTCCTAGCTAGCCAATGATGCTCATGATGAAGAAGGATGTGGGTGATGGGGGTGGTTGGACACTATTCCATCAACTCCCCTCAATCCTCTAGTTCTTCATTTCCCCCATTGTTTCAAACCTTGGGGCAATTGCTTTGTATGGATATTGAATTCTCCTATAAATACCAAGCCTCTCTTCATTTTCTATGTTGCTAAAATTTGTGCTAAGTTGATATAGAGAGAGTATTGTGAGTTTATAATCTGAATTTGAGAACAAGTCTTGTGCAAGTTTGAGCTCAAGAGGTATAACCTCTAAACCCATTTAAATTTCAATTCATAGAGATTGCATGATATTGTTGAAATTAGTGTGTGATAAGGTGCTAGCATAAGTTGTTAAGTATATCTATGTGTTAGGAATGTAAAGTGATGGTAGGCAAGCATGCTAGCTAAGTACATTATGAGAAATTCTGAAGCTCTGCAATAACAGAACATCTTCTGGTCTAGAACGGGAGTCGCGCGGCCGCGCGTCTCCCTAGTACAATTTGGGCGCGGCCGCGCGCCACTGCATAATTTGTTGATGATTTCTTTTATATCTTCTGATGTATTGAGCATGATGTACTGTTAGGATATGCATATAACTCACATTAACATATGGAATAAGGTTACTAGGTTATAGCAATCTATGCTAGTTGTTTTAGTTGAATATTTCAAAGAAAACTTAAAGTTATGAAAGGAGGAACTTGGATATATAAATACCATAATAGTATTCTGACTTTTAAGACACGTTTGTATGACCTAGAAACACATGGAATGCATATTGACTTAAGTATATATGTATCGTGATATAATATGAACATGTGAGCCCAACTAGTGCACCTTTCTAACAAAAATACAAGTTTTGAAGGTTGATATTGACATGTAAAGACCATGTATACATTCTGACTTTTCAAGCATGTTATGTGACCTTGAAATGCGGGTCAAATATGTTAACATATGAATCTAGATAGCATGAGCATGTTAGGCCTTATTAGCAAGCTTTACTAATGACAACATAAGCTTTAAATGTGGACTTTGACATGTTATATTAGGACTCTACATTCTGATATTTTCAACATGATTGAATGTAGTTTGAAGGCATCATATATGTACGTACTTGTTAGATGTAATGCAAGTTAATCAAGCATGAGTTTGATTAAGTCACGAACTAGTAATAATGCTAGAATCACATATCCATGACATAAGAAACATATGAACATGCGTATCAATAAAATATATGACTACTTTATATGTCTAAATGATAAGCATGACAATTTATGTGAATTCATGACATTGTATAACCCTAAGTCGTTAGGGATCGTGAATTAAAACAAAATCATAAATGATTAGAACGAGGAAAGATTGTATACAAACATAAAAGTATCCTTTAAAAATGTATACATGCTACGTGATATTATATGATGTCACTTGAACCCGATTTTGACGGTTAACTTATGAGAATGCCATAACTTGCTAAAATGAAATATATTTAGTATTGATTGTAGTCTTATGTGATATTAATAATATGCGAATATGTTTGCTAATTGTGGTAGTCTCACATGATAGTAACGATGTATGAATATGATCAACTTGAGAAAAGAGAAAGTTAAGAATAGAAATTAGATACTAAATAATTGTGTAGCTAGGGTAAAACTTAGCTTGTGTGTTGATCGTATATTCGAAGATATATTGTGAAGTTAAATTATATGACTAATGACTATCATTACGATAGGAATTCAAAAGTGTTAACTAGCTTTACGTGAGTAAACTACGCATAAGGCAAGTATCCTAAACCCTTGCATTACTTTATTCAACGGATATCGTAAGCGAGTATCTAAAACTTATCTCTTTGGATACAAGTATTCTATCTTTGTATATTGCGAACTAGTTTCCTACTTAATTGTTTGAATTGAATTAGCATACTTGAACTCTTATTTCATTAAAGCTATTATTCATGTTGAACTTAGTATTGTTCTTGAATATTGTGAAAGTGTCTATGCCATTTGATTCGGTTAGACTTATGTTATTGAAAAATGACCCAAACTAATTGATTGGTGCGGGATCTTGTATTTGACTGAGAAGAACAACCTTCTTTGAAGGGAATATATAATTGTCGGAGAACCGACGTGCACACTTGAGTATGATTGATTGTTATGCATAACGATGGTACTTTAGGCTGATCACCTGTTGTACCTGTTTTTATTGGATTTTCAGTTTATTACTGTCAATTCTAGTAGAAGTTCATAGTCCTTAGTGACTGCTCAGTATTCAGTTATTTGAAATCTTGAATTGACTTATTATTGAATCATATCCTGTCCTTAGCGACTGTTATTGAGAACTGTTGATATTCTTGTTATTCTTGAGCTATCAAACCTTGCTATACCCTTTCGAGAATTGAGAATCTTATTATTCACCCTTATTGTATATTACTTGCTGGGCAATTTGTGCTCATTCTTGCTTCCCTAAAACATTTCAGTTAAGGCAGAGCATGGCGAACCTTCGGGCTTTGATAAGGGCAAGGGCAAGGCTACCAACTAGCTTGTCTCTTTTACGTTTTTAAATATTTTAATGTTGTATTAAGATGATGTAGTAAGACTAGTTTTTATTATGTCTAAGCTTAAGACAGGTTATGTAATAAGTCGTTAATTGATATTATTATGTAATCTATTAAGTACTGTAGGTTGCGAGACTTGGGGGAATAATTATAATAAATCATTGTAAATTATTCTAGAATAGATTTTCCGCTGTGATCGTGTGATATTTAGTTATTATTATCGTGATGTATTACCATGAGCATGTGATGAACCGAATTCGAGAGACCAAGTGGCGGTCCTGGAATTTGGGGGCGTCACAGAAACCACCACGCCTTGCCCCCGATTACACAATAACCCTAAAGATGCCAAATTTAGACCATGCTCCAAACCTCAAATCTCAAAACTTAAAGAATTAAAATTATAGTTTTATCTCTTAGATTTCCAGATCATCTTAAATCACCTCAATCGGTGTCCGGACGAAAGAGTTATGTCTAATTTAGTAAAGGACATCGAAGTAGTCCTACACAGACTTTTTGGCCAGTGCCCCGGTGCCCAACTTAGGTTTATGTCCAGCAGCCCGGTGCTGGAGAGAAGTAGGTTGCTTGGCAAAAAGTTTTATTTTCAAAAAAAATCGGTTTCGAACAATTTCAACGCGCCTACTTTGAAACATCACAACTTGATCGTCTGATATCGGAATGAGCTTGTTCTTGCATCTATTTCTTCCTTGTAATAAATTCTTCAAATCTCCTTGGATAGAATTTTTTTTAAAATTCTCTAACTTGTCGGGAAATCAGCTCAGAACTCCCTCGTGAGCCATTTTTTCACTGAAATGACGCTTTAACGTCGAATTTTCTAAACTTTGTAACTTGCTCATCCAAAGTCGGATTGAGCTCGTTCTTAAGCCCACGGCTCACGTTTTCACCCAATTAAAATTATCCCAGAAAGAAATAATTTTTCAAAAGCGTTAACTACCTGTAACTTGACCTGAAAAGGGTACCAACCTAGGATTTTTCATGATTGACATCTTTTACAGAAAATTTCACCATAACTACGTTATATCGTATTTTTCCTCCGTTCCATTTGAAACTTTTCCATAACTTCCTCATCTAAAAATCCTTCTCCTCGGATTTCACAAACAATAAACATTAAAAGTCCGATTTAAGCCCTCTACTATGTTTTCCATCCTTTACGCTTAGGCTTACGATTTTAAAATCCTTTTACATTTTTCATGCATACTAAGAAGTGACTTAACATGTTTAAACCACAAGTAACCTTATCTGTGATGCCCCCAAATTCAGACACTTATATCTTAAATTCAGTGCTTCACAATCTCACTCTAATAGCATACTAAAATCTCAAACAACGAAATATTAGAATAATTTAGATTAATATAACATAAATATTCTCGTCCCAAGTCTCGCAACCATTACTAAACAAAATATTACTTAAACCATGGCATATCTTAATACATAATATTGATTAAGTCTTATTACAACATAATAATAAACTTCTAAACTAAAAGAACAAAGCTACTCCATAGCCTTGCCCTTATCCTTGCCTGAAGTACCGCCCTGCTCGGTCTTAACTGAAATGTTTAAGGGAAGCAAGATAAGAAACAAATTTGCCCAGCAAGTAATATAATAATAAATATGAACAGACATATATAAAGATCATAATCTCGAAGGGTATAAAATGATAGCTCAAGAATTTAAGTAGGAATGTTGTAAGCAAAGTACATATCAATTTCTCCAAATTTGTCCTTGGAATTGAATAAATAGTCACTATTGACCGAAAGGTTGTTAAAAGAATTCAAAGGTTTCAATACTTTCAACTTTAAAGAATTTCCAACACTAAGTAGTCTCTATGGACCAAGAACTTCTACTAGAATTAACATTATTTCACTGATAACCCAAACAAAACAAATACAATAGGTGATCAGCCCATAGTATCCTATGTTATATATAACACTCAAACATGTTGTTCGCACGTGTGTTGGCTTCCCAACATATAATGATTTCCCCCTTTTTGAGGGATGTTCATCTCAGTAGATTATAAGAGTTCGCACCAAGGCAATTAGTTTGGATAGCATTCAATCACATGGATATTAATCTAGCCGAAAAAAATGGCATAGATGTAAGACCCAACTTTTTATGAATAAAGATTTAATTTTCTCTAATTATTATTCTAAATAGTAAGGTGTTGATTTTATATAATGCTATAGTTATGGGTGATATGTGCAAATTTTATAAAGTAAGAAAGTTATCATAAAATATTCGTTTGGTCTGAAAATATTCTTTTTGTCGGAGAATATTCCTACGACAACGCAATCATTGGTGGACCCCACAACAGAATAATTGTCGGATATAAAAAGCGACAAAAATAACCTTTTTATAAAAATAACTACAAGACTTTTACCGTTAAACTGTTGAAATAACCTGTCATAAAAGTACAGTAATACACGGTATTGCACATTAGCACATGGTATTACACAGTATATCTGATTATTGATACTTACGTAAGAAGTCACCCAATTTTATTCAATAATTTCCACAGTAGTTGCAGCATAGTATCTCATATTATTGATTCAATTATTGTTATAGTAACATTTGCACAATATTTTATATTATTAAATCAATAATTGACACAACACAGTTATTCATATTATTTTATGCATTATTGACAATGTCTAGAAAGTTATGTCGAGGAAAGGGGTTAGGTTATTTAATTGCACGCTAATAAGGAGAAATCCTTATCGAAAAGCCCCATCTTTCCTGAGAACGATCTGGTTGTCAATATTGTGAATTATAATATTAATGATGAATAATTGTTAAAAGAATAAAAATGTGTTGATAAGTGAATTGTGGTAAATTTTTATTCAATTTTTGATATAAATAGAAGGGTTTGTCATGAGGCGTTTGTTGTAAGTTTTGCTTATTATTCCTTGGGGAGACGTGCTAATTATATGGACCTTCGATTAAAGTTTTAATAGTAAATCAATATGGACCGTCAGTTGAAGTTTTAATAGTAAATCAATATGGATCGTCAGATTAAAGTTTTAATAGTAAATCAATTTGGACCATCCATGAATAAGTTAGTATTTAGTCCATTCTCCTATAAATAAAAACTCATTTTTCCTTCTATCTCACCAATTCACTAAGCTATAGAGAGAGAAATAATAGAAAGAGGGTAAGAGAGGAAGAAGAAGAGTATTTTGCAACTAAACTATTGCAGTATCCAATCGCCTACTAAGGTAAATGATGTTATTTTCTTTCAATACTCGTAAGGGTTGTCATTCTATTCCTTATTAAGCTATGGGAATAACCTGGCTATGTAGATTACCGCATGCATGGTGAATAACCCTTAGTATTCATTCTTTATTAAGATGTGAGAGTAACCTGTCTACGTGGACTACCCCATGCCTAGTGAATAACCTTTCGTATTCATTCTTTATTACAGTTCTAGAAATGATCTGTCTACGCGGATTACTGCATGTCGGGTGAAAATTCATTTGCAGTTTCGTATATTATTTCATTTCATATTCCTAAATCTAAACTTACTATGGTAAATATTTCTTCTATAATTCCTGAAAAGATTAAAAATTGCTTAAGGTTTTCACTTCATCTAATATCATTTCACTGGAATATTGGTCTGACCTTTCTTATTAAATTTTTATCTTTTCATACGGTACTATTCATGAGTATTATCACAACGAAATTAAATTTTCTCTTCTTTGTCTAAGTTATTTTTTATGAATCTTATTCTTGAAATCGGATCCATGTTTTGATCTTCATGTTAGCAATTTGGAAATTCTTGAACCCTGGATAAATTAAATTATAAATCTCTAATACGTATCCTTGATCTCACAGGATTCATTCTTTATATCATTGTCATAATCCTTAGACTTAAATTGTGGTGAAATTTATCTTTGGCCCGTAGTGCAAAGATGAACTGTTGATTGATATCTTTGGCCTGTAGTGCAAACATGAACTATTGATTGATATCTTTTGTTCGTAATGCAAAGATGGACAGGTGTATGGCATGATCATGACCACTGGTGATACAAATGATTATCTTTGGCCCGTAGTGCGTAGATAATTCGTTGATTGGAAATAATTATTGATTGGTGTTACAGGGAAAATATATTAATGATAGACTTTTAAATCATAGAAAATAGTAGACATCATGTTCTACTTGACTCTTCTATTGGATTGCTATTTTCACTGCAGTTGTTGATCTAAAGCTTGTTGTCTATTGTTATTTATCAGATTTTTCCCTGTTGAGGACTAAGGATAAATTGTCCTACATTATCTTAGTCATAATATTCTTTACTGGGCTAATTGAGCTCACCCTTTTCCTTTTTGGTTTCATTGTTCTTCTCAAGAAACAAGTGTAGCTAGGACTAGTCGGGGAGTGGAGCAATGGTCCAAGATGGCTACTATAGTAATCTTCACTATTCTATAAAATAGTGTGACAATAATTGTAATGAGGACTTTATTTGAGTTTGGGTATTGTCTACAAGATTATATTTGTATTGAAACTCACAGCTTATGTTTTATCGTATTTGCACGATAGTTTAATAGTTGTAAATAGGAAATTTGTATTTTGATTCTGTACCATGTATTTGGCGACTAAGAATGGGCTGTGTGGACCTATTTTGGGGGCGTCATAGTTGGTATCAAAGCTTAGGGAATGATCTCTGGTGGGGATCTGGGATTAGAACTAGGAGGGGAGAGATGAGTAAAACCTTCGCTAGTGTGTCCTACCTAAGTTTATTTGTTATTTAATTGGTCAACCGGAATAGGGGGATAATATGTGACATGTTAATTTTCTTTAATTAACCCTTATTTTGTGGCAGTACTTGAGAATGACATCTGAAAATCTAAGCAATGGAGAATATGAGACCATTGAGGCACCGCCAATTAATAAGCAGGATAATGTGCATCAGGAAGGCAATAATCCTCTGTAAACAACACCACCGACCAAACGATGAACGATGGGGTGTTTAGGAGCTTTCTAAAATTCATGCAAAACCAGACGAGAGAGACTCCTGTTCAAAATATAGGTGGAAACAATGGTAACTCATGGCTGGTCACTGCTAAGCAATTCAAAGAGTTGGGACGACCGGAGTTTTTGGGAAAGCCAGAGCCACTCAAGGCAGAAGCTTAGATTAAGCAGATCACCAAAATATTTGATGTCCTGGGATGCACAAAGGAGCAAAAGGTTCCCTTCGCCACCTTTATGTTGTGTGGAGAGGCATATTACTGGTGGGAATCTGTGAAACGTACTCAGCTTTCCACACTTAAGATGTCTTGGGAGAAGTTCCAGGAATTGTTCAACGACAAGTACTTTCTAGAAAGTATTCGTCATATGAAGGAGGTGGAATTCATCAAACTAGAATAGAATAATATGACTGTATCACAATACGAGGCCAAGTTTGCGGAATTATCCCGGTTTGCATCCCATTTGGTGGATAATTAGGAACGAATGACACGAATGTTTTTGAGAGGTTTGAAACCTGAAATTCGTCAATACCTCATTTCTCATAAACTTTATTTGTATTCAGATGTTGTGAATAGGGCTCAATTATTGGAGCGAGATAACGAGACTGTTCATCCAAAGGACAACAACAGACAACACGATAATAGTCGTACCGGTGGCAATAGTCATCGGACTAATGATAACCAGCGTGGAGGAAATTATCATGCCAAAAATGGTAACCACTTCGGTGGTAATCCTGGCCAAGATAATAGAAGAAATGAGTCAAGTGAAAATTTCAAAAAGAGAAGATTCAATAATGATGGAAAGATATCAGCACCAGCACCAGCAACCGTTTATAGGGGAGGAGAACGACCACCGGTCGTATGTTACAAATGCGGACAAGAGGGACACATCAGTCCAAATTATACACAGCAACCCAAAGTGCGTTATAATTGAGCAAAAGAAGGTCACATAGCTTGAGTGTGCCCTATAGTGAAGTCAATTCCAGCTGGGATTGTGACACCAAAGGCTGTCCTAGACAAGTCAAAGTCGGTGGTTCAGTGGAGAGCTTTTGTCGTGACTTCCCAAAAAGAGAGGAACCCGAACAAAGTTATCACGGGTAAGCTAATTATAAACTCTTGCGAAGTCTATACCTTATTAGATACCAGTTCTACCCACTCTTTTATTTCACCTGCTTGTGCTCAACGTTTGAACTTGACCCCTGAGAAATTAGACTTTGACTTATCTGTTGAAACTCCGTTGGGAGAAACCTTCATTACGTCCACAGTTTATAAATCTTGTTTGATTCAAATTGGCATCCTCACATTACTTGTTGATCTTATCTCTTTGAAAATAGTGGCATTTGATGTGATTTTAGGAATCGACTGGTTAACTACTTATCATGCTAAAATTGATTATTTTTGTAAGGTCGTTAGTTTTCATATTCCTAACCAACCTGTTATGCGAATTCAAGCAACCAAACCACTAAAATCAATCACTATGATTTCAAGTTATAAAGCCATTCGTTTATTGAAAAATGAATGTCAAGCTTTCTTAGCCATTGTCACTGTTTTAAACAAAAATACGTCAGATTTGAATGATATTTTTTTTGTTAATAAATTCCCTAATGTATTTCCCGAAGAACTTCCTGGCCTACCCCCAGAATGTGAAATCGAATTTTGTATTGACCTTGAACCCTGTACAAACCCATTTCCAAAACCCTATATCGAATGACTCCTATTGAACTTCAGGAGTTAAAAACCCAACTACAGGAGTTGTTAGACATTGGTTTCATTCGTCCTAGTATATCGCCTTGGGGTGCTCCTGTTTTATTCGTAAAGAAGAAAGATGGGAGTATGCAACTTTGCATTGACTATCGGGAGTTGAACCATGTCACTATTAAAAATAAGTATCCGTTACCTCACATTGATGACTTGTTTGACCAGTTACAAGGTGCTAAATTCTTCTCACAGATCGATTTTCGTTCTGGATATCATCATTTAAAGATTAAAACTGATAACATTCCAAAGACTGCCTTCAGAACTCGATACGGGAATTATGAATTATTAGTCATGTCTTTTGGATTGACTAATGCTTCTGCTGCCTTCATGGATATGATGAACCGGATATTCAAGGAATATTTGGATCATTTTGTGGTTGTCTTTATTGATGACATCCTCATTTACTCCAAAAGCCATGAAGATCATGAGCAACACTTGAGGCTAATACTCCAAAAAGCTTCGTGAAAACAAACTATATGCCAAGTTGAAGAAATACGAGTTGTGGCTTGAGGAAGTAGCATTCCTTGGGCACGTGGTATCGAAACATGGAATATCAGTTGACCCGACGAAGATTGAAGCAATACAAATTTTGGATCAACCTAAGTCAGTAACCGAAATGCATAGCTTTTTTGGGCTTAGCTAGTTATTATCGGAGATTTGTGGAAGGATTTTCTCGAATTGCCACTCCATTAACTCAGCTGACTCGAAAAGATACAAATTCGGATGGAGCGAGGAATGTGAGAAGAGCTTCCAAGAACTCAAGAGGAAACTTATTTCAGAACATGTTCTGACAATATCAGCAGGTTCAGAGGGATTTGTCATCTACAACGATGCTTTAGGCAAAGGTTTAGGATGTGTTCTCATGCAACATGGGAAAGTCATAGCATATGCCTCACGACAACTCAAAGAAAATGAGAGGAATTATCCTACTCATGATCTAGAGTTGGCATCAGTCATTTTTGAGATAAAGATATGGAGACACAACCTGTATGGGGAGAAAGTGGAGTTATATATAGATCATAAAAGCTTCAAATATTTCTTCACCCAAAAGGAACTCAACATGCGACAACGACGTTGGCTCGAGTTGTTGAAAGATTACGACCATACCATCCAATACCATGTTGGAAAAGCAAACGTGGTAGCTGACGCGTTGAGTAGAAGATCATATGCGAGTACGAGTGCGATATTGTCAATTCAAAGACCCATTTTGTATGACTTACAAAGGATGGAGATAGAGTCAAAGACTTCAAGGACCCATGTGATGATGTCAAATATATGAGTAGAACCGACTTTAATCGATAAAGTTAAAGCTGCTCAAGATACAAACCTAGAGCTGATGAATATGAAGAAGAAGATGCAAGAAGGTGCTATGACATCCTCATTTACTCCAAAAGCCGTGAAGATCATGAGCAACACTTGAGGCTGATACTCTAAAAGCTTCGTGAAAATAAACTATATATCAAGTTGAAGAAATGCGAGTCTGGCTTGAGGAAGTAGCATTCCTTGGGCACGTGGTATCGAAACATGGAATATCAGTTGACCCAGTGAAGATTGAAGCAGTACAAAGTTGGGAGCAACCTAAGTCAGTAACTGAAATACGTAGCTTTTTGGGCTTAGCTGGTTATTATTGGAGATTCGTGGAAGGATTTTCTCGAATCGCCACTCCATTAACTCAGTTGACTAGAAAAGATACAAAATTCGGATGGAGCGAGGAATGTGAGAAGAGCTTCCAAGAACTCAAGAGGAGACTCATTTCAGCTCCTGTTCTGATAATGCCATCTTGTTCGGAGGGATTTGTCATCTACAGCGATGCGTCAGACAAAGGGTTAGGATGTGTTCTCATGCAATATGGGAAAGTCATAGCCTATGCCTCACGACAACTCAAAGAATATGAGAGGAATTATCCTACTCATGATCTAGAGTTCGCAGTTATCGTTTTCGCGTTGAAGATCTGAAGACACTACCTGTATGGGGAGAAAATGGAGATCTATACGGATCATAAGAGCCTTAAGTATTTCTTCACTCAAAAGGAACTTAACATGCGGCAATGACGTTGGCTTGACCTATTAAAAGATTACGACCATATTATTCAATACCATCCTAGAAAAGCGAATGTGGTAGCTGACGCGTTGAGTAGAAGATCATATGCGAGTACGAGTGCGATATTGTCAATACAAAGGCCCATTTTGTATGACTTACAAAGGATGGAGATAAAGTCAAAGACTCAAAGGACCCACGTGATGATGTCAAATATACGAGTAGAACCGACTTTAATCGATAAAGTTAAAGCTGCTCAAGGTACAGACCCAGAGCTGATGAATATGAAGAAGAAGGTGCAAGAATGTGCTATTCCAGAAGCAAGAATCGACGAAGAAGGAATACTTCGAGTCAACTCCAGACTTTGTGTTCCTAAGGACTCTGATTTGAAGTATAAAATCATGATGGAAGCACACAATGATGAGTGGATTTTATACCTACGAATCGGTGTTCGTTATAGCTTGATTCTTTTATTTTCAAGTAATTTTCCCATCATTTTACTAGGTTTAATGATATTGTGTGCAGGAGATGAAAGGGAGGTAAAAGGAGCTCAAAAGGACAATTCTAAGCACACTTGAAGGGTCCCGTGACTTTGGAAATAATGGGCTAACGGAATTCAACAAGCTATGATAATTATTAAGTGGGTCGTCTAATTTCAGGTTCATGTCTATGCAAAGCCTTGCATGCATTCAAAATAGAGCCCGCGTTCCTACCAGCTCATTCCAAAGCAGCATTACATAGGCACGAAATCATATTCAACAAATATGGATGTGGGCCAGAGTCTGTATAATTAGCAGCTAACGGAATACAAAACCAACATAGAGACCTAGAACAGCTCACGCACATGTAACTTGCAAGGGATTATGATGGGCCCACGGTTTCTAGTAATGCAAGGAGCAGACCATTCCTAGCAGCTCGCAAATGTCAACAAAGCAGATCCGTGCAAGCGTTATGCAAAAATCCGGCTGGGAAGTGTGTTGCCCCGCTGGGGCGGGTCACTTAGCTTGAGGATACCCGCTAGGGTGGGGAGGCGACAGTAGCAAGAGATGGGCTGAGTAGGACTCGGGTGTAACAAGATGACAAGTCAGCAGCTGTACTTTCCTTTGCCAAGTGGGACTCTAGTGCACTATGAGAGAAAGTGGGACACGTAACTTGTATAAAAGGAGAGCAGCTTGGTTATATAAGATATAGGAGGTATTATTTGATTGGGACTCAACCTGGAGCTACTTTATAGCATGTCCCCTTGTTCTATTCGGATATGGTACATGATATAAAGTGGGGGGGACCGAACCTAGTATGAGAAAAACAAGGCAGCAGTTTGCATTCCTACTTTGGGCATGACTCCTTTCCAATTCGGATTGTGGGACACGAAATAATAAGTGGGTTGGCATATTTTCTTTTGTCATTTTCTGATTGAGCAGTAGGAGATTTAGTGGGCTACATTATATATATAGACTAATATTTATGGGACTTAGGCTGGTGCAAAAAGGGGCGGCATGTGTGATATATATATATATATATAAGGGACAGTTACTAGAAAAAGGGGAGATAATACCTAGCCACCGGATTGAGCATTAATTCTGGGATCTAAAATCGGAGGAGGAGAATTGACAGGGAGCATGATCGGATGAACACGGAGCAATTTGGAGACAGTAACGATAGGAGTTTTATATTCCTATCTTTCTCAATCCATATTATCTTTGTATTCGTTATGATTAGTACTCTGTGGATTATAGATTTTATTTCATTCATTATGAACTAATTATTTATTTAAGCCTATGACGGATCTTATTATGTAATGGAGGATTAATTATTTTTAAATCCAGTTTATGGAGGTTATTCCCAGGTTATTCATTATGTGTGTGATTTATTTATATAATTGCCTGATCAACGATTATTATGTTTTTTCTTATGAACTTGTGAAGGAACATAGGAGATTAGAACTGGCCATAGTGACATATGTTTGTGAATTTTGCATAGATGGAATTCGTGATTCGTGTTTAGGATAGATGTATTCCTTTACGCCATATGTAATCTGAAAGGGAACTTGGTAATAAATTCTGGATAATTGTAATTCACATAGAAATATAGTGAATTAGTTAATTGGGATGTCTTATTTGAATCTATCATATGTGGATACAAATAAGTACGGATATTATGCATCGTGAGGTGGTTTTATCTACATCAGTGTTTTCGATTAATAACCTGGGAGTAATTGAAATAAACTGGGGACAAAAGATATTATCTGAAGTGAAATAATAAGTGAAGTTGTAGGCTTAATTATCTCAATTTTGTTAAGATCTCGATTTAGTGTGTGCTTACTTTCATTATTAATTTAGTTATAGAAGAACCTATCTTTTTGCTGATAGTTTGATAAAGTTGAAATACTCTAAAATTGATACTTGTTCGATTAAATAGTAATTATTGTCTTTGTGGGTGCGATCTTTGATTTATCACTATATTACTTGTTGACCACGTACACTTGCGTGTTGCGCGTAGAAAATACCCAACAAGTTTTTGACGTCGTTACCGGGGACAGTAATTGCATTTATAACTTACAATATCGATTTAAGTAGATCAATTTTAATTAAACCTAAATATATTTATTCTTGTTTTTGTTTGTTTGGATATTTCAGGTACTTTCGATTAGTGCATGCAAACTAGATCAAAGAAACCAGAGTTGTTGCCCTTTGAGGACGATATCGACAAACGGTTTCGGGGGGTAACTGAGTGGATTGCAAAGAATCGACAGGAATTTGAAATACCCAAAACAAACATGGCGGACCAACAACAGGAAGACAAACCAATGAAGGATTATGATATACCAAAAATCTCAGAAATCCATTCAAGTATAGCCAGGCCAGCAATTAATGCAAATAACTTTAAGATTAAGCCTAGAACAATACAGATGGTGCAGAACACGTGTCAGTTTGGGGGTCTTTCGAATGATGATCCAAATGATCATATCTTCACTTTCATAGAAATCTGTGACACTTTCAAGTGCAATGGAGTGTCAAACGATGCACTCAAGTTGAGGTTATTCCCATTCTCGCTCAGAGACAAGGCGAAAGCTTGGCCATATTCTGAACCACCGGGGTCAATTACGACATGGAATGACCTAGCAAATAAATTTTTGGCCAAGTTCTTTCCACCATCGAAGACACACAAGATAAGGTCGGAGATATCTGCATTTAAACAGTATCAAGGGGAGCCACTGTATGAAGCATGGGAAAGATACAAAGAATTGTTGAGGAAGTGCCCTCATCACGGATTTCCACCATGGATGCAGTTGAGTAATTTTTATAATGGAGTATCGAGTCAGATACGGTCTAGCATTGATGCAGCATCACAGGGAACTTTTCTGACGAAGAAATTTGAGGATGGATGGGCATTGATAGAAACAATGGCTTTGAATGGGTACCAATGACCGACTGAAAGATTGACTCAGCCCACAGTAGTGGGTGTTCTGCAAGTGGATAATTCGACAACTATATTGGCACAACTGGCTTCGTTACAAAGGAGTATTGAGACCATGACAAAGGGAAACATGTAGCAGGTAGCAGTCGTATGCGAACTTTATGCAGGAGAACATCCGATTGAATAGTGTGCAATCAACCCAGCTGCAATTAATTATGTGGGTAACTATAACAGATCAGCCAACACATACCAGAATACATATAATCAAGGGAACAGAAACTACCCGAACTTCCCATGGAGCAACACACAGAATCAACAACAGGCTCCACGACAGCCATACCCTCCTGGTTTTTAGAATCCGCAGCAACAGTCAGCACCACAACAGGATGAAAAGCTAGGTTGGGAAGAAGCTATAGCCAGAGTCAGAACAGAAAATGAATTGGCGAGGAAAGAGACGAAGGCTCTTGCGGTGGACATGAAGAATCTAATGATTCAAATGGGACAGATAGCAAGTGCAATGAATAACCGGCCCCAGGGATCGTTGCCTAGCGACACCGAGAAGAATCCGAAGGGAGGATATGAGCAATGTCAAGTTGTGACACTCAGGAGTGGGAAACAGTTAGATGAGCTAGATTTGGAGAAGCTGGTAATCGAGAAGCAAGTCGAGGCTAATAAGGAACAAACAGTGGAAAGAGAAGCAGGAGAAAAACCAGCAGAAAAGGAACAAGTGGTTACACAGTAGTCTACCCACCACCACCGTTTCCATAAAGGCTCCACAAACAGAAATTACAACAACAGTTCACAAAATTCCTAGAAGTGTTCAAGAAGCTACATATAAATATACCGTTTGGGGAGGCATTAGAGCAGATGCCCAGTTATGCCAAATTTATGAAGGATATTCTTTCAAAGAAAAAAAGACTAGAGGACTTCAAAACTGTGGCACTGACAGAAGAATGCAGTGCAATTCTGTAAAAGAAGCTTCCATCGAAGTTGAAAGATCCGGGTAGTTTTACCATTCCATGCACTATAGGAAGTGTAACCTTCAACAAATGCCTTTGTGATTTAGGTGCTAGTATTAACCTTATGCCACTATCAGTTTACACTCAGCTAGGATTACCGGTACCTAAACCTACCAACATCTCCCTACAATTGGCGGACAGATCAGTAACTTATCCTCGGGGAATTGTCGAAGACTTTTTGGTGAAAGTGGACAAATTACTCTTCCCAGCAGATTTCATCATCTTTGATTTTGAAGAAGATAAGGAAATTCCAATAATCCTTGGACGACCATTCTTGGCTACTGGTAATACACTCATCGACGTGCAGAAAAGAGAGTTGACCATGAGGGTGCACGATCAACAAGTCACCTTCAATGTATTCAAGGCCATGAACTTTCCCAAGGAAGATGAGGAATGTTACCGGATGGATACAATAGACACAGTGGTGGATGAGGAACAACTGCGGATACTGAATACTGACCCACTAGAATTAGCATTGATGGAAGAGTGTGATGAGGAGGATGCAGAAATAATAGAATATATACAGCTATTGGAAGCAATTCCGAGAGCAAATAGGTTCACACCACCAGTTGAACCTTTGGAAATAGAAGGAGCTTTATCAGAAAGAATCAAGCCATCTCTCCAGGAACCACCTAAGCTTGAACTTAAGCCGTTACCTGATCACCTTAGGTATGCATTCTTAGGCGATTCATCTACTTTACCTGTTATTATTGCATCTGCACTTAACCTAATGCAGGAAAGTAGGCTGCTGAGAGTGTTAAGGGAACATAAGTCGGCTATTTGCTGGACCATCGCCGACATTAAAGGGATCAGTCCATCATTCTGTATGCACAAGATCCTGATGGAGGAAGATAGCAAGCCCACGGTAGAACAACAGAGGTGGCTCAATCCTATAATGAAAGAAGTGGTGAAGAAAGAGATCTTGAAATGGCCGGACGCAGGAATCATCTACTCAATTTCAGACAGTGCTTGGGTGAGTCCGGTCCAATGTGTGCCGAAAAAGGGTGGCATGACAGTGGTGAAGAACAAAAATAATGAGTTAATACCGACAAGAACAGTAACTGGCTGGAGAGTCTGCATGGATTATAGGAAACTGAATAAGGCGACTAGAAAGGATCATTTCCCCTTGCCTTTCATTGATCAGATGTTGGACAGATTAGCCGGACATGAATATTATTGCTTATTGGACGGGTATTCTGGATACAACCAGATCGTCATTGCACCGGAGGATCAAGAAAAGACGACATTCACATGTCCATATGGCACCTTTGCCTTTAGAAGGATGCCATTCAGATTATGCAACGCACCGGCAACATTCCAGCGGTGCATGATGGCGATATTTTCAGATATGGTGGAGCGAAGTGTTGAGGTCTTTATGGACGATTTCTCCGTCTTTGGGGAGTCGTTTGATAGATGCCTCGAAAATCTGGTATTGGTTTTGAAGAGGTGTGTGGAAACGAACCTGGTGCTCAACTGGGAGAAGTGCCACTTTATGGTCCAAGAGGGGGTAATTCTTGGCCACAAAGTCTCAAAAAAAGGGTTGGAAGTCGACCGAGCAAAGTTAGAAACAATTGAAAATCTGCCACCGCCGACATCGGTAAAGGGTATTCGGAGTTTTCTTGGTCATGCTGGATTCTACAGACGGTTTATCAAGGACTTCTCAAAAATCACTAACCACTCTTCAGTCTATTAGAAAAAGATGTCCCATTCAAATTTGATGAAGACTGTCAAGTGGCCTTTGAGCAGTTAAAGAAAAAGTTGACCACGACCCCCATAATAATAACACCTGATTGGACCAAGCCCTTTGAACTCATGTGTGACGCTAGTGATTTTGAAGTTGGAGCAGTACTAGAACAAAGACAGGATAAAATCTTTCATGCCATCTACTATGCAAGCAAGACTCTAACAGATGCACAGTTAAACTACACTACCACGAAAAAAGAACTACTTGCGGTTGTGTATGCCTTTGACAAGTTCCATTCATACTTGGTGGGAACTAAGGTGGTGGTGTACACCGACCATTCAGCCATCAGATATTTAGTTAAGAAGAAAGACGCAAAGCCAAGGCTTATCCATTGGGTATTGCTACTACTGGAATTTGACTTGGAAATCAAGGATAGAAAGGGGACAGAGAACCAAGTGGCCGATCACCTCTCACGACTTGAGAACCCAAAGCAGGATGAAACAGACAAGTTAGCCATCAATGAGCTATTTCCTGATGAGAAACTATTTTTGATAAACGGCGAGTTTCCGTGGTATGCGAACTTCACCAATTACATGGTCAGTAACGTCCTCCCACCAGACTTGTCCCGTCACCAAAAGAGAAAATTCTTACACGATGTAAAGTGGTACATGTGGGACGAACCATACTTGTTCCGCTAATGTGATGATAAAATGATCCGGCGATGTATACCGGAAAGTGAAGTGGAGAGTATCCTACAGGCGTGTCACGCATCACCATATAGGGGACACTATGGAATTGATAGCACAGCAGCAAAAGTTCTTCAATCAGGATTCTACTGGCCCACGTTGTTCAGAGACACACATCAATGTGTGAAGAATTATAATACATGTCAGAGAGTGGGGAATATATCGAAATGGAATGAAATGCCATTAAACATGATCTTGGAAGTCGAGGTTTTCAATGTATGGGGGATCAATTTTATGGGATCCTTTCCATCTTTATTCAACAATCTGTACATCCTCTTGGCCGTAGATTATGTCTCGAAATAGGTTGAAGCGGTGGCATTACCGACAAATGATGCAAAAGTGGTGTTAAGGTTTCTGTAAAAGAATATATTCACTCGGTTCGGAACCCCACGAGAAATCATTAGCGATGAAGGGAGCCACTTCTGTAACAAATACTTCACTGTTTTTGTGGCAAAGTATGGGGTTAAACATCAGATAGCTACAGGCTATCACCGACAAACAAATGGACAAGCGGAGGTGTCCAACCGGGATGTCAAAAGAATTTTGGAGAAAGTCGTAAATCCAAATAGAAAGGATTGGTCAGTAAAGTTAGACGATGCTTTATGGGCGTATCGGACTGCCTACAAGACTCCAATAGGCATGTCTCCTTATCAACTCGTCTACGGGAAAGCATGTCACTTGCTGGTAGAACTAGAGCATCAAGCATATTGGGCAATCAAAAAGCTGAATTTTGATCTGTCAGCAGCAGGTGAGAAGCGGTTGTTACAACTCAACGAACTAGACGAATTTCACCTGTAGGTGTATGAGAATTCAAAGTTGTACAAGGAGAAGATGAAGAAATGGCATGATCAAAAAATAATGCACCGCCAGTTTGAACCGGGTCAATCTGTATTGTTATTCAACTCTCGGTTGAAGTTATTCCCCGGAAAGCTGAAGTCTAGATGGTCAGGACCATTCACAATAAAGACGGTATTCCCGTATGGCGCCGTTGAATTATTCACCAAAGAATTAACCAAAACATTTAAAGTCAACGGTCAATGGTTAAAGCATTACTGGAGCGAAAAAATTGATCGCCAAGCAACCACGGTCGACTTGGCCGAACCAAAATGAAACAACAAAGGAGTCAGGTTAAAGACTTAAAATTAGGCGCTTGATGGGAGGCAACCCATCGGTTATTTCATTTTATTTTTATTTCGCATGAATATCATTTAATAAGGTAAAACTGTTTAATACTTAGAAACCTTCCTTCATAATACATGTCTAATAAAATTTCACGTTGTGTATGGATACAGGTCACATGAATCATTATTTGAACCTGGCATCAAGGTGGGGTCACTTATTCACTTAAAGGGAGTAAAGGAATTTTAACTTCCAGATGAATCAAGGAATAATACAATAAGCAAAAAAAAGGGGAGAAAACGGATTTGAGGGAATAAGAAAAATTTGGCTGCCAACACAGGACAACCCGTTGGGGCGGCTCTTAAATATTGTTGGACAGAAGAATATCCCGCTGGGGCGGAAATCAACAAGCATTATCCCCCACTGGGGCGGGTACACGGAACCTACAATACACTCCAATTCCGTCCCACTACCCAAATCCTCACATACCCACTACATCTCCAATAATCCTATCACCCCACTACATCCCCCCCCCCCACTACCCTAACCACTATCGAATTACCATCCCCCACGACTCCCCACTATCATATCATCCAATCTCTCCAAAAATCCACCTTAGCAACAATCAAATTCTAAACTCAACTTATCTCTCCAATACCCACTACGTCCCCCACTATCTTATCCCATCTCCACCCTAAATCCTTAACCAACCCCACGAAATCCCCAAAACACGAATCCCCCAATTACTTCCCCACAAATTCGCGAATCCCAACCCACCATCCGACATTATCCAGCCGAATTTCAAGGATATTGCATTCAATATTGACGCTCAATCATACAGTCCACTACATCCGAATTGAATGGCATACTAAGGTAATGGTTTTTATTGTTCAATTGGGTAAAAAGAACACTTGGAAATTCTGTTTGGATTGGATAAGTGCTTGTGAAGAATGGGCGGTTCATTGTTATATTATAATTGATTGCTTGGTGGAGTAGCAAAATTTGGGGAAATCAGAGTAGGCAACTTCACTCAACATCATTCCAAGGGCCAATCGCACACCAAGTGTTTGACGAAAGTCCTGAATAATAATTCTGTCGCAATACTTAAGAGTGTGCACAATTGCATCATGCCACCACGCCCACAGAAGAAGCAAAAGGGGGAAGGGTCCTCATCCGTTGTCGTTCCACCATTCGACAGAAGAAAAAAAATTCAGAACGCGGCAGCCGCCGAACGTTTTAAGTATGTGTCAGGAAAAGCCATCATCCTAGAATGTGGACTTAGACCAGATCTCATAGATGACGAAATGCACAGGCAAATCAATGAACGGCTTTGGCACTATTTCACACAACAGCCTGAACCAGCAGTGGTAGCAGTAGTGAAAGAATTCTATGCCAATGCGGAGAACGACCCTCCATATAGAGCTTTTGTAAGAGGCAAAATGGTCGATTTCAGTCCCGAAGCAATCAATGCCTTCTTCAATATCACACCGCCTGCTATGTGTCAGTACACTTAGATGCGAGACGCCGGGATAGACTACGATCGGCTTATTAAAGAAATATGTAAGCCGGACACTGTTTGGGTAAAAGACAGTCGAAAAGGTATTATCATTCCGACCTCCACTTTGAACAAATATGGGAAAGTCTGTTATTCTTTCCTCTGTGCTAAACTACTGCCCTCAACACACACCAGCGATATCACTAAAGAGAAAATCTCACTATTGTATGCGATTGTCAAAGATCTTAGCATCAATATTGGGACAGTTATAAACTTTTCAATTCGCCGGTGTTTGGAAGGAGGAATACCCGAAGGATTACCACACCCATCCTTAATCACTGGGTTGTGTTTACAAGCAGGGGTAGTCTGGACACCGAATGAGACAGTCCAATCACCTTCGATGGTTCTGGATTCTAAGCTGATCAACAGATTTGAGTCATGGACAGGAGCTCCAGCACATCCTCGTGGCCTCGGGTTTATAGTTTCAGACGCGGAAGAGGAGATTCGAGGTGAGGAAAATCGGATGTCCGATGAGGAATTGGAACCACAAGCATCGTCCACATCGACAACTGCCATGTTTAGACGCCTTCAGCGAAGAATTGACCGCACAGCGGAGCGACAGAGCCACATGTTCGCTACACAGAACACTTTTAATGCCGTTCTTGCTGAGGCTTTCTCCCCCCTCAACACCGCCACTGGTCCACTCCAGTTCCCTGCTCCACTCCGATTCCCTGCTCCACAGCCGATCCCGCCATACCCACCATCTGACTCAGACATCGAGGAGGAGGCCGGCCCGAATGTTTGACTGAACAGGGAAGTCCTCTACACTTAAATTCTATATGTTTCACAATGAGGGCATTGTTTCATTTATGTTTGGTGGTGTGTTGTGTCTTAATCATCATGAATTTAGTTAGCATGTGCTTGAATGGTCAGAATATGTATAGTTGCATAGTAGGTTCGTTAGAATTTGCATAGTAGAGTAGTTTAAGTTTTTATGCTTATCAAATATTGTAAAGAAAAAAAAATGAAAAATCATAAAAGACCAAAAAGAGTTTGTAAGTAGGATTGTATGAGTCAGTATGTTAGTGGTAAGAAATAACTTTAGCCTGTGATGAGACTGGACTTACATAAGAATATAAATATAATGATAACCAGAATGTTGATGTGTATTCAATCCTTTGCATGATTTCTTACCTGTTTGACATTGATGCACCGGTTAGCACAATAAGACACCAATTTAGTCAACTCAGTTCGAATAGTCACATAATTGTCGTCTTAAATAGAACTTAGATTTAATGAAGGGAATTTAGTGAACTGGTAGTAGTGACTAAGATTAGACTAAAACATAAGTTTGGGGGAAGATATGGGACCTATCTGAAAGAAAAAAAAACAGAAAAAGAAAAGAATTAAAAAATGTGAAAAATAGAAACATGAATAAACACCGTGACTTGTTTAGCTTCGTGGCCAGTGGTACTCGAGTAAGTACGCCCTAGGGGATGTCTTTACACCCAGCGCCCTAAAGCCATTCGGTTTGGGAGTCGTTGGTCGAAAACTCGCTACATAGGTATCACTGAAGAGCCTAAGAGAACTAAACATTGCACAGTCATGAGGAAATTTGAGATACAGAAAAAGAGCATAACGCTTCCATGAATAAAGAAAGATAGAAAATCTCCCATATTAACTTCTGACTTGGTTAATGTTTACTTGAATTCACTGTACTTGGTTCACGCAATTTTTAGAATTGAACTCTGATTGTATTCTAAGACACGTAGTATGTTATATATTTGATCTGTAGTTGGATATATTGTTGTTAAGCACATACACACAGCATCAGTGTTGACAGGTATAGATTCATAGATTGGTTTGAATTACGGATACGTATCTGGTTGGATTTAATGTCTATATCTGTTGTGAGTTTTCTGAGGCGCAATGAGTTAGCTTTGTAAACACTAACAGTTACAGTCATGAGCATTGTATATTTTTGCATATGCATGGTTTTTACTTGAGGACAAGCAAAGTCTCAAGTTTGGGGGTATTTGATGAGTGGGTTTTATGCCTGCGAATCGGTGTTCGTTATAGCTTGGTCCTTGTTATTTTCAAGTAATTTTCCCATAATTTTACTAGGTTTTATGATATTGTGTGCAGGAGATGAAAGGGAGATAAAAGGAGCTCAAAAGGATAATTCTAAGCACACTTGAAGGGTCCCGTGACTTTGGAAATAATGGGCTAACGGAATTCAACAAGCTATGATAATTATCAAGTGGTCGTCTAATTTCAGGTTCTTGTCTATGCAAAGCCTTGCATGCATTCAAAATAGAGCACACGTTCCTAGCAGCTCATTCCAAAGCATCATTACATAGCCACGAAATCATATTCAACAAATATAGATGTGGGCCAGAGTCTGTATATTTAGCAGCTAATGGAATACAAAACCAACATAGAGACCTAGAGCAGCTCACGCACATATAACTTACAAGGGATTATGATGGGCCCACGATTTCTAGTAATGCAAGGAGCAGACCATTCCTAGCAGCTCGCAAATGTCAACAAAGCAGATCCGTGCAAGCGTTATGCAAAAATCCGGCTGGGCAGTGTGTTGCCCCGCAGGGGCGGGTCACTTAGCTTGAGGATACCCGCTGGGGCGGAGAGGCGGTAGTAGCAAGAGATGGGCTGAGCAGGACTCTGGTGTAACAAGATGACAAGTCAGCAGCTGTACTTTCCTTTGCCAAGTGGGACTCTAGTGCACTATGAGAGAAAGTGGGACACGTAATTGTATAAAAGGAGAGCAGCTTGGTTATATAAGATAGAGGAGGTATTATTTGATTGGGACTCAACTTGGAGCTACTTTATAGCATGTCCCCTTGTTCTATTCGGATATGGTACATGATATAAAGTCGGGGGGACCGAACCTAGTATGAGAAAAACAATGCAGTAGTTTGCATTCCTACTTCGGGCATGACTCCTTTCCAATTCGGATTGTGGGACACGAAATAATAAGTGGGTTGGCATATTTTCTTTTGTCATTTTAGGATTGAGCAGTAGGAGATTTAGTGGGCTACATTATATATATATACTAATATTTATGGGACTTAGGCTGGTGCAAAAAGGGGCGGCATGTGTGATATATATATATATATATATATATATATATATATATATATATATATATATATATATATATATATATATAAGGGACAGTTACTAGAAAAAGGGGAGATAATACCTAGCCACCGGATTGAGCATTAATTCTGGGATCTAAAATCGGAGGAGGAGAATTGACAGGGAGCATGATCGGATGAACACGGAGCAATTTGGAGACAGTAACGATAGGAGTTTTATATTCCTATCTTTCTCAATCCATATTATCTTTGTATTCGTTATGATTAGTACTCTGTGAATTATAGATTTTATTTCATTCGTTATGAACTAATTATTTATTTAAGCCTATGACGGATCTTATTATGTAATGGAGGATTAATTATTTTAAAATCCAGTTTATGGAGGTTATTCCTAGGTTATTCACTATGTGTGTGATTTATTTATATAATTGCCTGATCAACGATTATTCTATTTTTTCTTATGAACTTGTGAAGGAACATAGGAGATTAGAACTGGCCATAGTGGCATATGTTTGTGAATTCTGCATAGATGGAATTCGTGAGTCGTGTTTAGGGTAGATGTATTCCTTTACGCCATATGTAATCTGAAAGGGAACTTGGTAATAAATTCTGAATAATTGTAATTCACATAGAAATATAGTGAATTAGTTAATTGGGATGTCTTATTTGAATCTATCATATGTGGATACAAATAAGTACGGATATTATGCATCGTGAGGTGGTTTTATCTACATTAGTGTTTTCGATTAATAACCTGGGGGTAATTGAAATAAACTGGGGACAAAAGATATTATCTGAAGTGAAATAATAAGTGAAGTTGTAGGCTTAATTCTCTCAATTTTGTTAAGATCTCGATTTAGTGTGTGGTTACTTTCATTATTAATTTAGTTATAGAAGAACATATCTTTTTGCTGATAGTTTGATAAAGTTGAAATACTCTAAAATTGATACTTGTTCGATTAAATAGTAATTATTGTCTCTGTGGGTACGATCTTTGATTTATCACTGTATTACTTGTTGACCACGTACACTTGCGTGTTGCGCGTAGAAAATACCCAACACATAACACACCATTTTCAATCCACCCTGGAAGTACCAAAATGTATCATAATCTTCGACATACATTTTGGTGAAGTAATATGAAGAGAGAGATCGCAAGATTCGTCTCAAGGTGTCTAATTTGTCAATGTGTCAAGGCGAAGCATCAAGCGCCAAAGGGTCCGTTGCAACCACTTGAGATTCCAAAATGAAAGTGGGAACATATCAACATCGATTTCGTGACGGGTCTTCTCAAGGTTTCTCAAGGTGTAGATGCAATTTGGGTCATTGTCGATAGATTAACCAAGTTTGCTCATTTCTTGCCTATACGAAAAACTTATTCACTTGAACTTTTTGCTCTTATGTATATAAATGAAATTGTAAGACTGCATGATTTGCTAGTATCCATAGTTTCTGATCGAGACCCAATATTCACTTCACGATTTTGGGTCAGCTTGCAGAAAGCTATGGACACTGATTTACGATTCAGTTCTGCATATCATCCTCAAACGGACGGGCAATCGTAAAGGACTATTCAAACTCTTGAAGATCTATTGAGACTCTGCGTCCTAGACTTCAAAGGAAGTTGGGACAAGTACTTACCATTGGTGGAATTCTCATACAACAACAGTTATCAAGCAAGTATAGGCATGGCTCCATTCGAGGAGTTGTATGGACAAAAATGTCGTCCTCTAGTATGCTAGGACGAGGTGGGTGAAGTAATATTGTTGGGACCAGAGTTGGTACGCATGACTACGAAAAATATTCAAATGATCCGGCAACATATACAAACAGCACAAGATTGACAAAAGAGTTATGTTGATCTTCATCGAAGGGATGTGGAGTTTAATATCGGAGACCATGTATTATTACGTGTTGCTCCATAGAAAGGAGTTATGAGATTCGAAAAGAGAGGAAAGCTCAACCCACGATTTATTGGTCCATTTGAAATCCTCGACCGAGTAGGAACTGTGGCCTATAGACTCGCCTTACCGCCAAGTATGTCTCGTGTTCATAATATTTTTCACATATCCATGCTACGTAAATATGTGAAAGACCCAAAACACATCATTGAATTAGAACCAGATGAGATAGCCGAAGATTTAACATATGAGGAGGTACCTGTCAAGATCTTGGATAAGAAGGAACATATTCTACGCTCAAAGGTTATACCTCAAGTTAAAGTTTTATGGAGAAACTATGATATTGAGGAAATGACCTGGGAGTTAGAATCTGAAATGAAAGCAAGTTATTCTCAGCTCTTCGAAATACCAGGTACGTACATCAATTTCGAGGATGAAATTTCATAAGGGGAGGTTGTATGACCCTAACTTTTTATGAATAAAGAATTAATTTTCTCTAATTATTATTCTAAATAGCAAAGTGTTGATTTGATATAATGATATAGTTATGGGTGATATGTACAAATTTTATAAAGTAAACATGTTGTCATAAAATATTCGTTTGGTCAGAAAATATTCTTTTTGTCGGAGAATATTAATACGACGACGCAATCATTGGTGGACCCCACAACAGAATAATTATCGGAAATAGAAAGCGACAAAAATAACCTTTTTATAAAAATAATGACAAAACTTTTACCGTTAAACTGTTGAAATAATCGATGATAAAAGTACAGTAATACGCGGTATTGCACAGTAGTACACTGTATTGCACATTATCTCTGATTATTGATGCTTACGTAAGAAGTTGTTGGGTTTGTACGAAATTGTGACGCAATCAAATTGCAAAAATTAGCGGAAGCATGGTATATCAGAGTTTAAAAATTTCTACAAAACCATTACCCGGATCATCCTTTATGCAAATTATTAATTTAAAACGATAAATAAGAAGTTATGGAATCATACCCTTGTAGAACGAAGCTTCCACAGGTACTAGTTCAACTCCTTGTTCTTTGTGATCTCCTTGAATTTTCGGGTTAGATTCCTTCCTTTGATCAACGTTAGCCACCCAAGTGTTTGGCCTCTATAGGTGATCCACCAAGAAAGAGAAATTATCAAGGAGGGTGTTTTTCTAAAACTTAGTTTTCTATCCTCTATAAAAAAGGAGTACTCTCCAACAATTGGAATTGCATCATCTAATATCTATTATAAGACTCCTCTTATATAGATATTAGTCAACTCTTCTAATCCTATTAGACATGGGATTTCTTTTAATTAATTAAACTCCTTTAATTAATTTAGGCTTCCCACCACATGTGAATAATTAATTAAATTCATTTAATTAATTTGTCTCCTAATCTTATTAGGAATAAATGAGAGTACTAAATATTAAATTAATTACTAAACTCCTTTAGAAATTAAAATAATAATAATTGTAATAATATTAATAAGACTCCTCTTATTAATTTATATTTAATATTTCCAAAATATTAAATAATAAATATTAAGCTATTTAATTTATTCTATCACCATAGATTAAATTAATTATACTTAATGCATTATTACGATTATGCCATTACCTTCTTAAATAATTATTCTTCCTTTTATGGTGTGACCCTTTAGGTTCTCCATATTAAACCGGTTGTGAATAAATCAATTAAAATAATTTTAATCTTATTTAAATAAATAAATTAAACTAATAATCTATTTAAATAAATAATATTTATTCTACAATAGGGATAAGCCTCCCTAGCGATCAACGACTTTCCAGATAATATAGATTTCAACATTAATCATAAAAGAACCTGTGAGTTAATAGTTACCATACAATTCAATCCTTCCACCATACAATGTCCCAATTAAATATAAGACATGGATTTACTGTCAAGTCTTATTTTATTTAATTATATATATTTCGATTAGAAAATGCACAACTCCAAATAATGCAAATTAAAAACTCCTTTCTAATTTCATTTCACCTTGGCCAAGGATTCCTGGGTTGTCATTTAACGAATCACATAGGACATATCTCCTCTTTTACTAGAGGTGGTAAATTCTTTATTGATCATTCATTATCTCCATATGTAACTCATTATACCCAAGCATACCCTATATATGCCTTAAAAGGTCTTAAGGAATAAGTCAAAGTATAATTTGTTACATACAAGATACTATGATGATCTCAAGTCCAAGGATCACTTGTACTACTATCACATTAGGAATTCCTATTGACATGCGAGTAAAACTCCATTAGGTATTCCATAGCGAATCACGTTCAGTGAACTTATTCTCCAATAAGCACCTACATACTTGCTTTAGTGTCTCCACACAAATGATCATGAGATCAATCATCCTCATCCAATGAGCAAGCAACATATGTACCAATCTATCCGGATTTACTAATCCCTTTTTTAGTAATCCCACGATTGGGAACTATTTAAGTTTTAAAACTTTCTAAAAATTTAGATCTCATTAGCATGATCATCATCATGATTCTAAAAGCATTGCTTAAAACTATGGGTTATTTACATATTATAAAAACAGCAATCATGTAGATAATTAAATGCCTTTAATAAATGAATATTTCATTAATAAATAAATAAGATTGTTTACAAAGTACGTGCTTTATCATCATACATGATTGGCTTGTATGCACACTACTATCAATCTCCCACTTGCACTAAAGCCAATCGTCATGGTATCTCATACCCATCTTCTCTAAGTGACGATCAAACTGCTGTTGTGTTAAAGCTTTAGTAAATGGATCTGCAATGTTGTCTTGAGAGTCTACACGCTCCAAGGTGACGTCTCCTCTTTCAATGATCTCCCTGATCAAATGAAATCGCCGCAACACGTGTTTAGATTTCTGATGAGACCTCGGTTCCTTAGCCTGTGCAACTGCTCCTGTGTTGTCACAGTAAATGGGAACTGCTTCTCCAATGCTAGGAACCACACCAAGTTCAGTTATGAACTTCTTCATCCAAACAGCTTCCTTTGCAGCTTCACTTGCAGCTATATACTCTACCTCTGTCACTGAATCAGCAACTGTTTGCTGCTTGGAACTCTTCCAACTCACTGCGCCTCCGTTCAAGGTAAAAACATACCCCGAAACAGATTTACTGTCATCTTGGTCCGTTTGAAAACTTGAGTCTGTGAAGCCCTCGAGTTTTAATTCAGACCCACCGTAGACAAGAAAAATATCCTTAGTCCTTCTCAAGTATTTTAGGATATTCTTCACTGCCTTCCAGTGCTCTTCTCCTGGATTCGACTGGTATCTGCTCGTTACACTAAGTGAATGAGCAACATCCGGTCTAGTACATATCATACCGTACATGATAGATCCTATTGCAGAAGCATAAGGGATCTTACTCATACGGTCTCTCTCCTCAGGTGTCTTTGGGGCCTGTTTCTTGGAGAGATGTATTCCATGGCTCATCGGCATGAGACCTCTTTTGGAATCTTCCATGCTAAATCTCTTTAGCATTGCATCAATGTACGTTCCTTGGGATAAACCAAGCATCCTTTTAGATCTATCTCTATAGATCTTTATCCCCAAAATATAGGATGTTTCTCCCAAGTCCTTCATGGAGAAGTGTTTAGATAACCAGATTTTAATCGATTGTAGCATAGGAATGTCATTCCCTATCAGTAATATATCATCAACATATAATACAAGGAATGAAATTGCGCTCCCACTAACCTTCTTGTACACACATGGTTCATCGTCATTTTTGATAAAATCAAACTCTTTGATTGTCTCATCAAAACGAATGTTCCATCTACGAGAAGCTTGCTTCAATCCATAAATGGATCGTTGCAGCTTACAGACTTGATTTATTCCAACCTTTGAAACAAATCCCTCTGGCTGTGTCATATACACATCCTCCTCAAGTTTCCCATTGAGGAAGGCCATTTTCACGTCCATTTGCCAGATCTCATAGTCGTTATAAGCTGCAATCGCAAGCAAAATCCGAATGGACTTGAGCATAGCTACTGGTGAAAAGGTTTCATATAATCAACTCCTTGTCTTTGTTTGAAACCTTTTGCAACCAGTCGGGCCTTATAGGTCTCCACCTTGCCGTCCGCTCCAGTCTTTCTTTTAAAGACCCATTTACGCCCAATAAGCTTAATGCCTTCAGGTGGTGAAACCAAAGTCCATACTTTGTTTTCATACATGGAGTCCATTTCGGATTTCATGGCTTCAAGCCATTTCCCTGAGTCTTTATTACTCATGGTCTGTTCGTAATTCAATGGATCATCATCATTCATGATGCGTACGTCATCGTCATCCTCTAAAACGAATCCATACCTCTCAGGTATCTACGGTACTCTTCCAGATTTACGAACAGGGTGTGGTATAGTAGGTTCTTCTACTTGGTCAGGTACCTGACTTTGATCCGTGGTAATTTGTGGTTCTTGAACTTCTTCAAGATATATCTTACTCCCACTGACCCCTTCATGGATAAACTCCTTTTCCAAGAAGGCAGCATGTTTCGCAACAAACACCTTTTGATCAGTTGGATGATAGAAATAATACCCTACAGTTTCTTTAGGGTATCCCACAAATCTACACTTTTCGGATTTAGTTTGTAGCTTATCATGTTCAAACGTTTTGACATAAGCTGGACAACCCCAAGTCTTAACATGCTTAAGATTTGGTTTCCTCCCTTTCCACATCTCATATGGAGTCTTTGGGGCGGATTTGGTAGGTACCTTGTTAAGTAGGTATGCAGCCGTTTCTAGGGCATATCCCCAGAAGGAAATTGGAAGGTCGGTAAAACTCATCATGGATCGAACCATGTCTAACAGTGTTCGATTTATCCTTTCAGATACTCCATTTAACTGTGGTGTACCTGGAGGAGTCCATTGTGAGATTATACCATTTTCTTTGAGACAATTGAGAAACTCACCGCTTAAGTATTCTCCACCTCGATCTGATCGAAGTATCTTTATACTCTTGCCCGTTTGTTTCTCTACTTCACTTCTGAACTCTTTGAACTTTTCAAATGATTCTGACTTGTATTTCATCAAATACACATATCCAAATCTTGAGTGATCATCAGTGAAAGTAATAAAATAATAATACCCACCCCGTGCACTTGTTGTCATAGGCCCACAAACGTCTATGTGAATCAATGCCAACAACTCTGTAACTCTTTCTCCTTTTCCACTAAAAGGAGATTTAGTCATTTTACCCATGAGACAAGATTCACAAGTTGGATATGATTCATAATCGGATAGCTCGAGGAGCCCATCTTTATGCAACTTGGATAATCTTGTTTCATTGATATGACCAAGTCTACAGTGCCACATGTAGGTATAATTAATATCATCTCTTTTCCTTTTCTTAGTTTGTTCAATTTGAAATATATTTTCTTGTAAGTCAAGTGTATAAAGTCCATTTCGCAAATTTTCAATACCATATAAAACATCGTCTTTATAAATAGAACAACTATTGTTCTTTATAACAACGTTAAATCCTTCCATATCCAATACAGAAATTGAAATAATATTTTTAATAATATTCGGAACATAATAACAATTATTAAGATAAATGGATTTGCCCGAAGGCATTGCTAAAAAATAAGTTCCTACAGCTAATGCAGCAACCTTTGCTCCATTCCCTACTCGTAGGATCACCTCATCATTGTTCAGCTTTCTACTTCTGACCAGTCCCTGCACAGTATTACATATGTGAGAACCACAGCCGGTATCCAATACCCAAGTAGAATTATGACTTTCAGAAAAATTAATTTCAATCATAAACAAACCTTGATTGGAAGTCGAAGCTTTTCCAAGCTTCTTCTCTGCTAGATACTTCTTGCAGTTCCTTTTCCAATGTCCCGGCTTGTTGCAATGAAAGCACATTCCTTTAGCTGGTTCAAGTTTCTTTTGTTCCTTTTCTTTCCCCTTTCCCTTAGCCTTCTTGGATTTCTTCTTTTCAGAAGATACCTTAGGTCTCTTCCTTTTATTGGAAGAATCCACCATCAAGACATGGTTCTTCTTGGATGGGAAGTGACCTTCTGCAGTTTTCAGCATGTTAAGCAGCTCAGGCAAGCTGACATCTAGCTTATTCATGTGAAAATTAACCACAAACTGCGAGAAGGTCTCAGGGAGTGACTGCAAGACCAAGTCTTGACTCAACTCCCCATCCATGACGAACCCAAGCTGTCCAAGGCGTTCAATCAAATTGATCACTTTCAGGACATGAGTCTCGACGGCAGTACCCTCGGTCATCCGAGATCGGAAGAGCTCCTTAGATATCTCATATCTAGCAGTCCTACTCTTTTCACCATACAACTCCTTGAGGTGAAGCAGCATAGCAGGAGCATCCATGTTTACGTGCTGACGCTGAAGCTCGTTATTCATGGATGCGAGCATGATGCATTGAGCCACAGATGCATCATCTTGCCACTTATTGAAAGTGGCAATCTCTTCCTCATAGGCTGTTTCTGAAACAGATTCAGGGACAGTTGAATTTAGGATATAAGAAATCTTTTCAGCAGTGAGAACAATTCTCAGATTTCTTAGCCAGTCCTCATAATTCGGTCCGGTAAGCTTGTTTGCATCAAGTATGCTTCGTAGTGAGATTAGTGATTTAGACATTTTTAAAATTCTGCATGTGAAAGAAAACAACATTTTAGCAAACATTCGTTTTATTAACTTTGCATACCAAAATAAATTTAGGTCTTTATTTTAAATTGGTATCTCCCACTATTTTCATCAAACTATATTACCCTCACTTATATAGTTCGGCAACATCTAATTAAAGATTTGCTAGTGAGAATAAGGATCCCATTTCAAATGTATATAACCTTGTGGATAGCACAACAAGCGATATACAAATAAATAGGTAGACAACTCTTGTCAATTACATCACTATATAACTCCTTTTATTTTGCCTCTTAAATCATAATAGTCAAGTGAGTGCACATCCGAACTAAAATAATTTAAGTTAAGTCCAGCCTAGCACTTTCATAAATTCAAAAAAGAAAAATGTTCGTCCTTGTGGATAGCACAACAAGACTAGATCGTTCAATTTTCTTGATAAGCATCAAATGTGATTAATTAACATCTTAAATATGCAATACTCGCCTTGTGGATAGCACAACAAGCTCATATTAAATATTTAATACTTTATTAATTTATCATGCTAGAAGGCGACGTTCGATATTCCAAATATCATTTGAACGCTTCGGACTTAATATTATTTCTTTGAGGGGTTTGTTATTATTTGTCTCATCTTGTTTAGCGCGCATGCACATATATATATATATATAAAATACGCGTTATTTTATTAAACATGCGAAGCATGTTTGCATAAAATATAATATATATATATATATATATATATAATATTTAGCATGCAATATAGAATACTATATTCTATCCGGATTGATTATGGACTTTTATTCTAGTTTGGTTCACTAGAGCCACTAAGTGAACCAAAAGGTCAAACCTAGGAGTGCAAGAATTTAAATTTAAACATAACTATTACATTTAAACCCGGGCTCCATACAAACGGGTCTTCACGCTCTTCTTGCTCCTTGGTCTCTAATTTCTTCAAGATAATTTTAACTATTTCTATTACATTAAACTATTTAATTTAAATAGAAACCTTGATCAGCAGTCAAGGGAAAGTACATAGGAGGGAGATAGAATTTTACATCAAGAAAAAAATTAGAGAGGACGAGGTACGCCGACCCCATTTAATAAAACTCATTCATTCAAACATTCAACTAAAATAAAATCCAATCACATTGGTCAAATAGTCCATAATCAATCCCTATTTATTATCATACATATCACCATATATATATATATCAATAAATAAATATCCATCTCATGAATTAAAATATTCCATATATATATGAGTATCATTTAATGGGCAATTTTAAATTGCATGAAATCCAATTTCAAGATTAAAATAAACTTTTTATTTTAATTATAAAATTATTAATAATATAATATATATATATATATATATATATATATATTATTACCGAAGTAACCTTCAGTGAATCACCTTAACTATTATATATATATATATATATATATATATATATATATATATATATATATATATATAATTAATGAATGAATTGAAAATCTTCCAGGATGTTGATTCACTTTTACTAAGGTACATTATATATATATGTAAATAAAGTGAATCACTTTTATTAAAGCTTCCTGCAGGTTCATATTTGATGAATCACGTCAACTTTCCTTAAAGTCCAATTCGCGAATCAAAACCGTGACTAACCACGGAACAAAATAATTTCGTTTTTTTTTTATAAAAAAAATAAAAATATAATTTTGTACAATTAATTATGCCCAATAAATTATTCTAAATACATACCCATATGTATATAAAATCAAAACAATTAATAATTGCATAAAGGTTTGGCTCTGATGCCACTGTTGGGTTTGTACGAAATTGTGACGCAATCAAATTGCAAAAATTAGCGGAAGCATGGTATATCAGAGTTTAAAAATTTCTACAAAACCATTACCCGGATCATCCTTTATGCAAATTATTAATTTAAAAAGATAAATAAGAAGTTATGGAATCATACCCTTGTAGAACGAAGCTTCCACATGTACTAGTTCAACTCCTTGTTCTTTGTGATCTCCTTGAATTTTCGGGTTAGATTCCTTCCTTTGATCAACGTTAGCCACCCAAGTGTTTGGCCTCTAGAGGTGATCTACCAAGAAAGAGAAATTATCAAGAAGGAGGGTGTTTTTCTAAACCTTAGTTTTCTATCCTCTATAAAAAAGGAGTACTCTCCAACAATTGGAATTGCATCATCTAATATCTATTATAAGACTCCTCTTATATAGATATTAGTCAACTCTTCTAATCCTATTAGACATGGAATTTCTTTTAATTAATTAAACTCCTTTAATTAATTTAGGCTTCCCACCATATGGGAATAATTAATTAAATTCATTTAATTAATTTATCTCCTAATCTTATTAGGAATAAATGAGAGTACTAAATATTAAATTAATTACTAAACTCCTTTAGAAATTAAAATAATAATAATTGTAATAATATTAATAAGACTCCTCTTATTAATTTATATTTAATATTTCCAAAATATTAAATAATAAACATTAAGCTATTTAATTTATTCTATCACCATAGATTAAATTAATTATACTTAATGCATTATTACGATTATGCCATTACCTTCTTAAATAATTATTCTTCCTTTTATGGTATGACCCTTTAGGTTCTCCATATTAAACCGGTTGTGAATAAATCAATTAAAATAATTTTAATCTTATTTAAATAAATAAATTAAACTAATAATCTATTTAAATAAATAATATTTATTCTACAATAGGGATAAGCCTCCCTAGCGATCAACGACTTTCCAGATAATATAGATTTCAACATTAATCATAAAAGAACCTGTGAGTTAATAGTTACCATACAATTCAATCCTTCCACCATACAATGTCCCAATTAAATATAAGACATGGATTTACTGTCAAGTCTTATTTTATTTAATTATATGTATTTCGATTAGAAAATGCACAACTCCAAATAATGCAAATTAAAAACTCCTTTCTAATTTCATTTCACCTTGGCCAAGGATTCATGGGTTGTCATTTAATGAATCACATAGGACATATCTCCTCTTTTACTAGAGGTGATAAATTCTTTATTGATCATTCATTATCTCCATATGTAACTCATTATACCCAAGCATACCCTATATATGCCTTAAAAGGTCTTAAGGAATAAGTCAAAGTATAATTTATTACATAAAAGATACTATGATGATCTCAAGTTCAAGGATCACTTGTACTACTATCACATTAGGAATTCCTATTGACATGCGAGTAAAACTCTATTAGGTATTCCATAGCGAATCACGTTCAGTGAACTTATTCTCCAATAAGCACCTACATACTTGCTTTAGTGTCTCCACACAAATGATCATGAGATCAATCATCCTCATCCAATGAGCAAGCAACATATGTACCAATCTATCCGGATTTACTAATCCCCTTTTTAGTAATCCCACGATTGGGAACTATTTAAGTTTTAAAACTTTCTAAAAATTTAGATCTCATTAGCATGATCATCATCATGATTCTAAAAGCATTGCTTAAAACTATGGGTTATTTACATATTATAAAAACAGCAATCATGTAGATAATTAAATGCCTTTAATAAATGAATATTTCATTAATAAATAAATAAGATTGTTTACAAAGTACGTGCTTTATCATCATACATGATTGGCTTGTATGCACACTACTATCAGAAGTTTCCCAGTTTCATTCAATAATTGCCACAGTATTTGCTGTATAATATCTCATATTATTGATTCATTTATTGTTACAGTAACATTTGCACAATATTTTATATTATTAAATCAATAATTGACACAACACTGTTGATCATATTATTATTTATATTATTGACAATGTCTAGAAAGTTCTGTCGAGGAAAGGAGTTAGGTTATTTAATTGCGCGCGAATAAGGTGAAATCCTTATCGGAAAGCCCCCTATTTCCTAGGAACGATCTGGTTGTCAATATTGTGAATTATAATATTAATGATGAATAATTTTTGAAAGAGTAAAAATGTGTTGATAAATGAATTGTGGTAAATATTTATTCAATTTTTGATATAAATAGAGGGATTAGTCATGAGGCGTTTATTGTAAGTTTGGCTTATTATTCCATGGGGAGACGTGCTAATTATATGGACCATCGATTAAAGCTTTAATAGTAAATCAATATAGACCGTCGGTTGAAGTTTTAATAGTAAATCAATATGGATCGTCGGATTAAAGTTTTAATAGTAAATCAATATGGACCATCTATGAATCAGTTACTATTTAGTCCGTTATCCTATAAATAGAAGCTCATTCTTCCTTCTTTCTCACCAATTCACTAAGCTCTAGAGAGAGAAACTATAGAGAGAGAATAAGAGAGAAAGAAGAAATGTAAGGACCGAGAATTTTATACAACTATATTGTTACGAATGATTTTTTTTTATTAATTATTATCATTATTGTTATCAAAAATATTTTGAATATATGCGATATGAATTAAGCATATTAGTCAATTTAATTATTATAAGTTGACTAAGAAGGGAAACCAAGATGAATAGTTGTTGAAAACCCTAATTTGAATTTTAAATAGGGATTTGAATATTAATACAATTAAAATTGTATTTCAGAATGATATGTATTTGTAATTATGTGATTAAGGTTAAGTGATTGATTATTTATTTGAATTATATAAAGTGATTATATGAGTATGTGAGTATTTAAATATGATAAGAATTTACCAAAAATGATAAATGTGTTATGGATTATGTGAAATAATGTTAGTATTTAAAATATATATTAATCCTAAGGGATTTATTTTATACATCTCTATTAGTTAATTTTTTAACTTAACTAAAGCAAGTCTAATTGGGTTATAAAAATTTAAGGTACATAAGTGATTATTTAAATTACAAATAAGTAAGATGGAAACCCTAATTAAATGATTAGAGAAGAATGAAATTAAAAGTATTGGACCTAACCTAATTTCATGGTCCAAAACATTTTATTAGAGAGCCCAACAATTTAATTCTATAGCCCAAGCTAAGCCCATGTGTTAAGGAACTTATTGGACATTTAAGTGAGTAAATAAGGTAATAAAAATTAAACCAAAGTGGGGCAAAAATGGGCCATAATTTCGACCCAAGAAGGAGAAGGGGAGGTGCATGTTATGTAATGATGATAAGTTATTAACTCCTACCAACTACTAGCTAGGTGTCAAACTTTGATTTTAGCCATCACATTTCTCTAAGTGTGCAACCAACCTCAATCTTGCAAGCAACAACATAATAAATAAGAGAGAGAAAGCAAGGAGTGTGGTGAATGTATGTTAGATATACCTAATATATCTAAACATCTTTTGCCAACAAAAAAATCTAACTCTTTATTCTCTTTCTTAAACATAAGCAAAAACAAAAACAAGTGAGAGGGAGATAGGGGATTTTTGGCCAGCCCTAAGAGAGAGAGAGAGATTTGTTTACTCATAGTTCCATAAACAAATCATAGGAAGAAGAAGAGGGAAGGAGCATACAAGCAAAGGTATAAAAATTTATAACTTTAATCTAGTTTATTTCTTCTTGTTTTGTTGTGATTTTGATGATCTAAAGTTTATGATCTTGAGATATAAAACTCTAGATCTACATGTTTATAAGTCTATTATGTTTATATCTAACCCTTTTGAGTGTCAAAAGTTAGATCTAAAGTAAAAAAATAAAAACTATATTTTGAAAATTAGAAAGCCCAAATTTTTTACTAGTTTGAGGGGCTATAACTTGATATCTATAACTTTGTTTTGCAATCCGTAAAAGAGGGGTACTAAATATATAAGTTAACTACTAAAATCAAGTGTTAGAACTCAAAAACAATGTGTTTACAAGTTATGATGTTTATTTTAGTTGAAACAGTCCTCGTAGTAAACAAAAAGTCCATAAATCATGCTGACTATGCACTTCCAGGGACATTTTTGTAAAAATTTTGTACTTTAAAAATTCTAGAAAAATTTGGAGAGATAATATAAGAGGTTATGTGAGTCCCAGAAAAATGTGAGAATTTTTGGCCATGTATAATGAGAGTTATGGCTGATACGGTGAAGGACTACTTTCAAATGTACACCCAAATAACTCTTTGTGGCTAACTCCAAAAATTATGAAATTTTTACTAGAAGTACATATTGCTGTATTTGAACAAGTGTTGATACATACTATTAAATTTCGGTATGTATACATGATTTAAAAGCTGTCTAAGTTATTTGACTCGGCTAGACATAGTTGTAAAGGTATCATTAAATATTGTTCGTTATGATAGAGTCGTCCAACTAAATTGCTTTAGTTTGGACTCCAGACTGAGTATGAACATCCCGAAATTGGGAAATTTTTATGCGCCAAAGGTGATTACGATGAACTCATATGTCATTCCAGCATGTAGTGTTGATCAATACAGGGCATACGTGATGATCACCCAAAATGTTCGTAAGTCATGACGATTTGCAGATGAAGTTCTGTACAAACATTTTCAAACTTGAAATAAATGGTTCAATGTCTATTCACCCAAAAATGTAAACGGTTTGATATATTATTACGAATTGTTTCAAATGGCTTCACAACTATTGATTCGTTGTAGAAGTATACTTCAAAGAAAATATTTATTTCTTTCAACTGATGTTTATTATCTTCTATTACTTGCAGAGTAATTAAATTCTCATTCTTGCTTTAAATTAAATATTTTCAGCTAAGCGTGATCAACAAGAAGGTTCCGGCAAGGACAAAGGAAATGGGGAAGCTGAAGGAATAGTTATAAGGTGTTAGTTGTATTGTGATAATATGTTATCTATCATGTAATAAAGTACTTAAGGGTCGCCGTACCTGGGGATTAGTCCACTTTGATATAATTTTTAAGTTTATAATATATTAAGTAGTTCGAATAAATGGTATCGTGTAGCACCAAGTACGGGTTTTAAGTGCCCAGATTTGGGGGCGTCACAAGTTGATATCAAAGCTTTAGGTTAGAAACATTAGGTGGGGATACCTTACGCTACAACCTTAGACTAGATAGAAGCATTGAAAAATAAATAACTCAAATAGAGTTTAAAGGAGATGAGTTAACGAAATTCATCGTAAAATAAAATGAAAGTAACTTATATGAAACTATTTCTTGTTTTGTGTATATAATATATACTAATCAGAAATAAAATTATGCGTAGATGTTAGGCGGAAAAGGATTAGGAGACTCTCATATCGTGAAGAAAAAGCAAATTACTCTATCCGAGCCAATATCTAAGCCAATAGATGAAATAGAGGCTCACATTGAAAGCAACCCTGATGAGGTGATCATTTTAGAAAATATAGTACCAGAACCAGTAACGGCGATACTGACAGATAGTGATTCAAACACGAAAGTTGGAGCTGATCAGGCATCAACTGAAGTGCAAAATTTGAAGAATAAGGCTTCTTCTCTATAAAAGTTGTGGGAAATAGAAAAGTTACTAAATAGCCAATTGCAAAAGGCTTTAATCGAAATAATGGAAGAACAAGATAAGTTGAAGATCCAAATTGATCAGATGGAAGCCAAATGCAGCATATCGTGTGCAGTTCCAAGCTAGAAGGGGAAAAGAAATATGAATGATCGTGATGTAGAAAACTCTGATTATAACTCCGGAAACTTTAAAAAAAAATAGGAAAGTGTACAAACTGTAAAAGGAAACATGAAGGCGTACGCAGGAAAGGGCAAAACGTATGCTGTAATTGTGGACATGAGGGACATATATCTCCTCATTGTCCCAATCCGAAGCAAGGTGCATGTTTTATATGTGGGTTGGTAGGTCACCAGGAGAAAGGTTGTACAGGATCAAGGGAGGATGTAGGGAACAAGTAGAATAAGTATTATATGAATAGGTAGGGTAGGTAATGTGTGTATGATATGCATATGTGTGTAATGTAATACCCCCAACTTTTGAATAAGTTGTAGCAGTGATTCCCGACTTTTTGTTATCACAAAAGGGATATTAGATGTTTATAACAATATATGTTATATAATGTAAAGTATTATGAACTAGTGGAATGAATATGAATATATGTTTAATTAAGTAAATAAGTTTTCAGAATTAAGATACTAAGTGTCTATCTGATTATATGATTATTTGAGTTTAAGATTTCGCTTTACATTTTAAATGTTAACACTTATACGATGAGGCATAAAATGTAAAAATAAGAAAGAATAATTTAAGGTTTTGTTTAACAAGATAATGTCGCCAAGGAGACAAAATCGAAACCAAAGAGCAGAAGAATATGTTAATAACGCAGAAGGTCAAGCAAACCCAATACAGAATCTTGTTAATATATTGGCACAAGCCATGCAGAATAGAGCACCAGCAGCAAGAAATTGGACAAATAAACGATTGGAAAAATTTAAAGACTTCAAGGCAATAGGACCGCCAGAGTTTAGAGGGATAACTGACCCTATTGAAGCCCAAACTTGGGTAAAGGAGATGGAGAAAGCATTTGTTATTGCTAGGGTAGCAGAGGAGCAAAAGACGGCTTTTGCTACCTATATGATGAATAGGGAGGCAAATTTCTGGTGGGAGGCAAATAAACTAGAGCCGGGGAAGGAGTGGTTACATGGACTAGGTTTAAGGAACTATTCTTTGAGAATTATTTCTCGTCCAGTATGCATGCCAGGATGGAGGTTAGATTTTTAGAGTTGAAGCAGGAAAATATAACGATTTTAGAATATGCCGCTAAGTTTAATTAGTTAGCTAGATTCACTCCACACCAAGTGGATACGAAAGCAAGGAAGGCAAGAAGGTTTGATTACGGCCTAAAACCCTAGCTCTATAATAAGGTGGCAGTGTTGCAGATTAATTCTTTTGGATCGCTCTTGGAAAAGGCTATCATAGCTGAAGGAGGAAATGAGGCCATGAGCCTCTACAATAAGGAAAAGAAGAATAAGGTAAAGGTCGAAGGAGCTGTCAAGGTTGAGGGAAGCAGTGGAAGTGGAAAAAGGAAGTGGAATAATTATGGAAATACTGATAATAGGTAGGGAGGCATATGGAAGAAGGTTGAGCAGTGCGGTAATTGTGGGAAAACTCATTCGGGCGAATGTTTGAAATGGAAGTTTGTGTGTTGTAAATGTGGGCAGAAGGGACACATCTCTCCTAACTGCCCTAATCCAAGGAAGAATAGTGGGTGTTTCATTTGTGGATTGACATATCATATGCTGAGGGATTGTCCGAAAAGGAGAACTGACAGGGGAAATGCGAATGCATGGAAAAGTAGCGGAACGTTAGCAATAGTTGGTCCAACTCCACTAAATAAAATAATCGCAAGGACCTTCAATATGACGGTCCAAGATACAGTAGCAACTAGAGATGAAATTCCAGTTATGATTTCGATCAATGTATATGTTTGATTCGAATATAATCTATTTTCCTTACCACGAGATTGTTAAGATAAGTACGTTTACCCTTGTAAACCCTAGCACCCTTGAATATAGACATACAAAAGATAATTTCAGGAAAAGATATATATTACAATAATAACTCGTTAATAAAAGGATTTTGAAGGAGAAATTTGAGTTTTATTAGGAACAACCATAATTAGTGCAAGCAGACTGCAAGCAATAGAAACGCGCAGCAGTTCCGGACTCGTAATACGGAATCTTATAAGGAGGGGAAAATGCAGTAATTCAATAAAAAATTTAATAAATAAAAATCTAAGAATAAACATGAAATTAAGCGTATGGTAATGGTGATTCCGGGGACGGAATCTTTATAAAGAGGGGAGAATGTAAGGACCGAGAATTTTATACGACTATATTTTTGCGACTGATTTTTTTTTTATTTTATTAATTATTATCATTATTGTTATCAGTAATATCTTGGACATATGCGATATGAATTAAGCAGATTAGTTAATTTAATTATTATAAGTTGACTAAGAAGCGAAGCCAAGATGAATAGTTGTTCAAAACCTTAATTTGAATTTTAAATAGGGATTTGAATATTAATACAATTAAAATTATATTTTAGAATGATATGTATTTGTAATTGTAGACACTCAAAATTTTGCATTCTTGTTACTAATCACGCAGGAGGGCAAAACTATTTTTTAACCTCGGCGACAACCCCGGGAGATCAAATCAAACCCCGACGACAACCCCGAGAGATCAAATCAAACCTCGACGATAACCCTAGGAGATCAAGTCAAACTCCGGCAACAACCTCGGAAGATAAAATCCAACCCTGGCGACAACCCCGGGAGATCAAATCCAACCCCGGCGACAACCCTAGGAGATCAAGTCAAACCCCGGCGACAACCCCCGGAGATCAAATCCAACCTCGGCGACAACCCCAGGAGATCAAGCCAAACCCTGGGGACAACCCCGGGAGATCAAATCCAACCCCGGCGATAACCCCGAGAGATCAAGTCCAACCCCGGCGATAACCCTGAGAGATCAAATTTAACCTCGACGACAACCCCGAGAGATCAAGTCAAACCCCGGTGACAACCCAGAGAGATCAAATCTATCCCCGACGACAACCCCGGAGACCAATCCAACCTTGGAGATAACCCTGAAGCATCAAATCAATCCACAGAGACAACCCTGGGATATCAAACCAACCCTCGGAGACAACCCCCAGAAGGGAAAAACGGTCATTTTGCCAACTTAACATCAAATTAAGTCAAAATCAAGCCAAATCACCACCATAAGGTTCATGCAGAACCATAACGTCAATCTCGAGTGAAAATAACACAAGACAGCTCAACGAACGGACTACGAAGACTCAAAGATCTGGATATGGACCCATCTTCCTAGATTCGAAAAAGATAAAATCCCATGTCATTGTGTAGCTGTCGGAAGGAGCTTTCTGGAAAGGTATAGCACGCCTCCATCAGATTCCTGAATTGAAAGTTATGAAGGTTTAAGCGGATAGCGCGTTGGTCGGACTGCACGTACTTTGAGACAACGGGACCCACGGGACCAGGGCCACCCGAGTTAGCCGCAGGTGGACCCGTGGCTCCTTGGTCTATAAATAAGACCCCCCACCAGCCATAAAAAAAGGAGAAAAAAAGAGGAAATTTCATCCATTTTAGCTCTTAACCCTACCATCAGTGCTCCAAACTTCAATGGTGTTCATCTTAAACACTTGTATACACATATATACTAACATATCAAGTTTTAACTGGTGGAAACGGAGTTGTCAAGCCTCAAAGGCAGTTTAAAGCCTTTCTCGCTGTACACTGTGAGATTTCTTCAAGTCTGAAGCTTTTTATTGCTTTAACATATATATATATATATATATATATATATATAGCTTTTGGTTTTGCCTGAATTTCAAATCTGTGGCCTTTCTAGCTTTAATATATATATATATATATATATATAAGTATATATATATATATATACATTTATAAGTGTTATTTCGGCCTGGATTACAAATCTGTGGCTTTTATCACTTTAATATATATATATATATATATATATATATATTTACATTAACTCAAACATTATATATATATATATATATATATATTATATATATTTATACTAACTCGTTTGGCCTGGATTGCTAATCTGTGGCCTTTTCAGCTTTATATATATATATATATATATATATATATATATATATATATATTTACATTGATCAATCACGCCTGGATTGGAAATCTGTGGCTCTTTCCAGTTTTAATATATATATATATATATATATAAGTAATATATATTATTTATTCAAATATAATTAAATATCAGTTTTAACTGTTCATTTGATATAACTCTGTAATGATGTTGTAAGACCCCAACTTTTATGAATAAAGATTTAATTTTCTCTATATATATTGTTTTAAATAGTAAGGTGTTGATTTGATGAGTGTGGTAAGTTATGGGGAGATTTGTGCAAGCTTTACAAAGTAAGCAAGTAGTTATAAAATATTCATTGTGTCGGGAAATATTCGTTTGGTCGGAGAATATTCTTTTTGTCGGGAAATATTCGTACGATGGTCATTTGTGGGCCTTATAACGAAAAACTGTCGGATGAAGAAAACGACAAGAATAAGTTTTCTAAAAATAACAGCAAAACTTTTACCTTTAAAACTGTTGAAATACCCGGTGATAAAAGAACAGTGATACACGTGGTTCCACAGTAGCACACGGTATTGTACAGTATCTTTGATTATTGATGCTTACGTGAGAAGCCACTCAGTTTTATTCAATTATTGCCACAGTAGTTAATGCATAGTATCTCATATTATTGATTCAATTATTGTCACAGTATCATCTGCACAATATTTTATATTATTAAATCAATAATTGAGACGACGAAGTTATTCATATTATTATTTGTATTATTGACAATGTCTAGAAAGTTCTGTCGAGAAAAGGGGTTTGGTCATCTAATTGTGTGCCAATAGGGAGAAATCCTTTTCTGAAAGCCCCCTCTTTCTTGGGATTGATCTGGTTGTTAATATTGCAAGTTATATTATTGATGAATAAATATTGTTAAAAATATTGAGGGGATTTTTATGAAGTATTTGTTGTAAATTTGGCTTATTATTTGGACCCCCACTTACCCATTTTTCAAAACTGTCGGTAGAAAATTATCTCAGTTTTGTTATATATATATATATATATATATATATATATATTTGTTAGTCAGGGGAAAAGGGGGGGGGGTGGTGACGTGAAGTGGAGGGAGTATATATATATATATATTATAAGTTTTGTTTTTTTATGAAAAATAGAATATATTATATTTTATTATGCATAGTATTTACATAGTGTCTGCATAGTGTTTGTATAGTAAATCATATGAATTCAGATTCGGCGCCCGTGAATTCGTCCGAATTTCTGCACTTTGCGTCCGTGATTATTTTTAAATAGTATCCTTCCATTCTCCTATAAATAGGATGCTTAGTTTAGAATTGAAAATCACACCAGAATTAGAGAATTCTTCTTCTATAATATTGAGCGTATTTCTTTTGAGTTTAAGGAAGCTTTGAGCGTAGAAAACAGTATAAGTTTTCTTCAAGAATATCTCTGCTATACCAATCAGAAATACTCTCCTTTTAAAGTAAAGGATATTTTTTTTTCATAAGGGATATTTTTTTTCTCGTAAATGATGTTACTTTCTTTCAATATTCATAAAGAATAGTATTTTCTTTCATATTTCATATTATGAAAGCGATAATATTTCATTTCATATACCCAAATTAAAACTTACTACGGTAAGTATTGCTTCTATAATTCCTGAAATGATCAGAAATTCTTCGAATTTTGCGTTTCATCTAGTATCATTTCATTGGAATGTTGGTATGAATTTTATTATAAAAGTTTTACCTTTTCATGTCGGGGTTACTATTCACGTATACGACACTATTCACGTATACGACACTATTCACGTATATGGCACTATTCATGAAAAAAAATTAAATTTTCTTCTATTTGTCCAAGTTGACTATTATGGGTCCTATCTTTGATTGGATCCAAGTTTTGATCTTTATTCTTGAATTTTGCTTCACAAAGTATCATTATGGAGTATTCTTAAACTTGGATAAACTAAATTACGAATCCCTAATCTTTTCCTTTATCTCATTGGATTCGTTATTTATATTATTTTTCATCATCCTCAGTCCTAAATGGTGATATAACTGAATATTTTTGGCCTGTAAAGCAAAGATGAATGATTACCTGATGAATATCTTTGGCCCGTAGTGCAAAGATGGACAGGTGTTGAGATGAACATGACCAACTGGTGATACAAATGAATATCTTTGGCCCGTAGTGCAAAGATGAATATTTGATTCGAGGTGTATATTGATTGATGTTACATGGATAAAATATTGATGATGGGCTTTTAAATCATAGAAGATAGTAGACTTTATTCTCTACTTAATTCTTCTAATGAATTGTTATTTTCGCTGCGAATATTGATCTAAAACTCGTTGTCCATAATATTTTATCTGATTTATTGAAGGCTAACGATAATTTATTTTTCATTATCTTAGTCATAATATTCTTTACTGGGCTAGTTGAGCTCACCCTTTTCATCTATTGTCCTTTTCAGGGAATGAGAATGTTGCGGGAACTAGTCGGGGAACAGTGTGATGGTCAGAGTAGAGCAGTAGTAGTTCTCACTATTTTTGTAAAATAGTGTAATAATAATTGTAATAAGGACTTAGTTTGAGTGTTTATATTTTCTACATGTTTGTATTTGACACTCACAGTTGTATGGTCGTATTTCTCACGACCTTTTATTATAAAAGATTTATATTTGGAGACTCAGAATGGGTTGGTATTGAACTTATTTTGGGGGCGTCACAGATGTAAAGTTTGTGGTCTAGATTTATCTAAATCTAGCTATATCTAACTTTCAATTGGTTCAAAAGCTGTAAAGATGGAACCGTTAAGCTAGAATGGCTAAGATTTATTTAAATATAGTTTTCTTTCAAGTTTTGTAAATATTAAAGCAACTACAAGACCCTAGATCCGTATCTAGAGTGAACGAAAAATTTTGGCTACGCGCATGCAATGATTTAACTAATGAATCCTTTGTTTTGCGACGTTTAGATATTAATTTGCATTTTATTTTAATATATCTGCTGTGCAAGCTTTTTGATAATATTGTGTGATCCTAGAAATCATGGGATCTATGATTAATCACATTGATCTAGATCCGATTCCCAAGATGGATGAATTTAAACTGTAAATACAGCTTGCCTGTCTTTTTGTAAATGTAAATCAGAGGGACCTTAAAACGGTTATCCGGATTTAAGGTCTCAGCATAGTAAATTGTGGTTTGTGGTGCTCGGGTCACTTCGATGGCTTTTATGCCCAAAAGGAGCCCGACACTTACGTATATATTATTTGGTCGAGGATACTTTGCATCCCGACAATAAAATTAAAATCAGTCGAATATGGAATAAAATGGAAGTATCAAAAGGTTTCAATTCCTATGTTAGCGAAAGGGTTTGAAAACCATCTTTCAAATCATCGTTTTCATATATTGTCTAAAAATAGACTTTTCATTATATCAAACCCTTCGTATATAGGTCCAACGAAGCACAACACTACTTTCAAATACAGCACTTTAGGCCCAATTAAACACACACTACAAATAAATTAGGGAAATTGAAAATACGCGGTAACCGTGTTTCACGTAAGTCGGGGGGTTGCTTAACACCTTCCCCTGCTTAATCAAGCCCCCGAACTCTATGAATCTTGGTTTCCAAGGCCAAGTTTAATAGAGTCCAACAATTGGGCCTACTTGCAAAATTTTTCAAATCAAAACTCGGTTGAGTTGGTACAACCATTTCAAACATACCAACTGGCGACTCTGTAAAATCAAACTTTTCAAATATTCGACATTATCTGTCAGTCTTTTCCTGAAAATTAACCCTTCAAATCAAACAAATCAAATAGAGGGCATAAAGGGTAGAAATACATAGGAAAAGGGATCCCAATGATTTTTCTCGACGTCGACAGGTGGCGACTCCTTTGGGGACAGTAGAGGGCTTAAGTCGCATTTTAATCTTTTCAAAAAATTTCTTTTTGTCTGCATGTTTGTGGATGTTTTGTTTACATTAAATGGATGTAAATAAATGATTTACTTCTTTAAATATTAGTGCTTCGCACAATGTCATCATTTTATACGGTGAGACACGTTGTATGTTAATGTATGTTGTGTGATTCCTCCACCAGAAGGCGAATCCGTCGGCATTTGATTACTGGACTCAAAGGAGACTAATCCTGCGAGGCTCAGGAAAGGCACCACTCAGATTCACTCCAATTGAAAGAACGGATTAATTTCCCATCTAGAAAATTGCGATGATCTGGGGACCTTCTTGTCGAAAAACCGCGAGAGTAGCCTAAGATAGGTCAGCCTCTGATAAACCAAATCTGAAGGGGAGTCTCTTCATGCCTTCCCCGTTCAAATTTAATGTAAATTCAATATAAATTTCAAATTCCATGTAATTATCAAATAAATATAAATATACATTCCATTTCCTGTCAATTTTATTAAATCCTGTCATACTATCCTGTCATCAAAACAACTAACCTTTGTTTTACAGGAAAAGATTAAAAAACTTCAAAAAATGACGCATTGCATAGCATGCATCCTGTTAATATATACATCAAAATTAACATACCTACTTTTATTGTAAGAAAAAATTGGCCTCGTTGCCAGATCAAAGTCTAAAAAGGCACTAAGCCCATCTCTAGGCATAGCTTCAAATGCCTAACCTGAATCCACCTCTGTCTCTCGGGAAGAGTTCGAAGGACAAAGAAATCAGATAGCAGAATTGGCTATTTTCCTAAAAGAACAAAGAAAAAGTATTCGGGGTAAACAAATACCTGTTCAAACAGAGTCATAAGCTCCTCCTCATCAGAATCAATACTCGGCTTCGAGTGAACAAACACGGCCAATGCAATGTCTGCCTCTAGCCATACAGAGTTGTGACACCCCCAAATCCGGGTACTTCGTTTCCACATAATTTGGTGTTCACTTTCTATTACATCTACCCAATAATAAAGAATTGTAAAACCAATTACAATCTTCATAAAACTTAAATAAAATCTTCCTTGACAAAGGATTACAACTTGTCCAAATAAAATCCCAAGGTTAACTAAACCTTATCATCAAGCAAAGTAAATGTGGAAATAAAACATCGTCAACTAAATTTTATTACAATATAAACTTGAAACCACAAGCCTTCACTTGCTCATCTTTCCTTTTCCTTTACTTGTTGACGGAATGTCAACATTCTCGGCCTTAACTGCAAGGGTTTGTAAAAATATGCAAGAGTGAGCAAACAAAAGCTCACTTGAAATACAACAGTGATATGACATAGTGAATATTTACAAAAGAGTTTGAATCACCTTACTTTCATCAAAATAAAGAATTGAATAATAATTCTTCCATCATGTTTAAAGTTTGAGTATAGACTTTATCTGAGGGTCATACGACCTTGAACTATGTCCTAGGTTATAAATATTTCTATTTAAACATTTAACAATCATTAAGACTATGGACCTTCAACTCGTACTAAGGGGGATCAGCCTTTCGTACCATGTATTGTGCACAACCATCTTAACGCTTTCGCATAAATGTCCCCTAATAGATACGGTTGTTCATTCTCAGTATTTGAATACAAGTCCGCACCAAAGAAATTTTGGTTTGGATAGGTAAAGGAACTTTAGAGTTTCAACTATCATCAACTAAGGAGTAGTTGAATCGACTCACAATGCTTTAACAGTTCAATAATATAAGAATCATGAACCAATTGTAAGATAGGAACATAATAAGTAGGCATGCTTTAGAAATAACTTAAAGAAATTGAAAGAATAAGTAGATCTTGCTTGAATAATTAAGTCAAGATCACAACACTATGGCAATAATTGTATTATGAACATTGAAATACGATATAACTTGTACAATACATAACAAGTTAAGAATCAGAAATAAACTTGCAAGACATCTTGAGCAAGTGTTAGAGAACTTGCATAATAAAAAGATGCATTGATAAAGCTTGCATAGCGTACAAGAATAGTTTAGAAATCTTGTATAAAGTAAATAACGAGTTTAGAAATAGAAACTTGCTTAACGTATAAGAGTAAGGATTAGAAGACTTGCCTCAAGCGCAAGCTACACTTTAACAATTACAATCACTTTACAGTTACCCTAAACATTTACATTACATTTAAAGCGTCTATTAGTATCCAACTACAACGTTTAAACCATCGAACTTCATACTCAACTCCAACTCACAACGTTGTTTACAACATAGGTTGATAACTAGCCACATACGTGAGTCTACACTCACGACATACATTTCATAAGCTTATAACGCTTTGAATCGTGTTGTGTGCCTTAGGAAAGTAACACACTCATACACATGTAACACATTCATATACAACTTCAATCTATCTTAAACACATCAAAAATATGTTATCTTATTACCTATTACACTTATCAGCTCATAAAAATAAGTTAGCTAAACAAACGGGGCATGAAAACTCAAAAACCAAATTTCCCAGAAAGCAGAAACACCCCCTGGGGCGGGTCCCCCAAGGGCAATAGCCCCGCTGAGGTGGGTCCCTGGTCTGGTGAAGGGGCTGGTTTGCGAACTGGAAGAGAAATAAGCCAATTTGGCTTATTTCTTCACACCGAATTCGATTTTTCCCAACATAATTAACATGAAACTTGATATAAACAATATTTTAAACTCTTTAACATGATTATAACATATAAAATCCATACATCACATAATCAAAACCAAGATTTCATGATTTTCGAAGAAAACTACAATATTAAGCGTTCTTGACGAAAATTGCTACTACGAATTTGTTTTTCAATTAATTCAAGTAATTCTAATTGTAATAACTTCTATTCTTAACATACTAACATAATACATGATCAATTTCAACAATAACTCATAATCAAACATCAATTTGATAGTTTCAAAAGCCATTTTTTAGAAATTGATTTACAGAAAGTCACTATGAACATAATTCTTCTTGTTTATCAAAATTTCATGAATTGAATTGATAAAACAACCATATAACTCATATATAATCATGCTATATCACATATTACTCATAGCTTTATGCTTACACCAATCTCTTTGATGATTTAAGAACTATTTTCAAAATAACTTCATAATAAAACACTATGAACATGATTTCTCCATGTTCATCATATCTTTGTGAATTAAAACACTTAAACCACTATAAAAATCATATGTAAACATATATATATATATATATATATATATATATAAATATATATGTACACATCCCATACATGTATCAAAATCAAGAACTTTCACACAAAGATTTTTATAAAAAATTCTAAAACTATGAAAGATTGAAGAACATAACTTTAAAAACTTGTTTTTATAACAATTGAATTCTGAAAATCCTTTCATAGCATATAATTACATATGAAGAACATATGAATACCATATATACATATAAATTCATTATTATGAAAACCTAATAAACACAAAATATATGAATTGATTATAAGGGTTAAGATTATAACCTTAGTAGTTTGGATTAAGAGATAGAGATGATAATGTTGTTCTTCCCTTGTTTTCTCAAGCTTCTCTTCTTCTTCTCTGTATTCTCTCTTCTCTGCTCTTCTTTCTTCTTTGTTCTTAGTTTAGACTTAGGTTTAGAAAACTAACGTAACTTTACTTAACGTAGTATACATATATAACTGATACATTAATATACGTATACTAATTACAATTAATATTACTAATATAGCTGTTATAGAATTTCAAAAGCCACTAGAGCTAGTTTGACAAAGCATTTTATAAAACAGATTATTAGTACTAAGGCTTGTTTGGTTAAAATAGGTTTAAAACAATACAAGGGCCCGGTTTGGCAAAATCCTTTTAAAACAAACGTAAGGGCCTTGTTTGGTTACAAAAATTTAAAAGCTCTTTTTCTTTATTTAAATAAATCTTTAACCCAGAAGTTAAATGCTATACTTATTTAATTAAATTACAACATTCTAATTCAATTAAATAAAATCTAACATTCATTAATTAATAAAAACGCATAATACCACATTGTTACACTTGAAATTTAATTTATGTAACAATTAGTAAATTACAACTAATACTTTACACATAATTTTAAATCTAATTTAACTATTCTCAATTAGATTAGAATTATGCCACAACATTATTAACACATCCATTTAATTAAATATTACTCTTAATTAAATCAGTCCACACAATCACATAATTTATTTATTTAACTCAATAAATAAATCACATATAATATTTATTCACTCAATAAATATTAAAATTTACTATATAAAATCTCAATCGTTACAATCTTCCCTCCTTAAAAGGATTCTGTCCCCAGAATCACAACATAAAAAAAATTCTTATAAAAAAAATTCTCATAAAAATTCTCATCTGTTACATTCTTCCCCCCTTAAAAGGATTCTGTCGATGTTGATTGGCATATTTCTTCTGTCTGTCTTGAGCAGCAACCAATCTTGTTTTGATCAACTTCACAATTTCGGCAGTTTGTTGCACCAATTCCGGTCCCAACAGTTGTCGTTCACCGACTTCATCCCAGCATAAAGGAGTTCTGCATTTCTTGCCATATAACGCTTAGTAAGGCGGCATGCCGATACTCGCGTGGTAACTATTGTTGTAGGAAAACTCCACCAATGGTAGATGATCATCCCAGCTTCCCTTGAAATACATCACGCAAGCTCTCAGCATATCCTCAAGCGTCTGAATTATTTTCTCGCTCTGGCCATCGGTCTGAGGATGGTATGTTGTATTCATTCGCAATTGCGTTCCCAGACACTCTTCCAAACTCTTCCAGAAATTCGACGTAAACTGCAGATCTCTGTCGGACACAATCGACACCGGAACACCGTGTCGAGAAATAATTTTCTTAATGTACAGCTTCGCCAATTGTTCTAAGTTATACTTAATCCTGATTGGCAGAAAGTGGACTGACTACGTCAGTCGATCTATAATGACCCATATTACATCAAAACCCTTCTGAGTCGTTGGAAGACCAACCACGAAATCCATCGTGATATGCTCCCACTTCCACTCTGGAATTTCCAATGGTTGTAGCAATCCTCTAGGTTTTTGGTGTTCTGCCTTAACTTTCTGGCAAGTTAGACATTTTGCAACACACTCAGCAACATCCCTCTTCATATTCGGCCACTAGAAATGATGCCTAAGATCCTGGTACATCTTCGTACTCCCAGGGTGAATTGAATATTTTGAACTGTGAGCTTCGCTCAAAATCTCCTCAACTTCTAGTACTAGCGGTACCCAGATTCTAACTTCAAATCGTAGCAGTCCCTCACTGTCAATCTTGAATTTGAACTCTTCACCATCCGCTATTCTTTTCTGAATCTTTTTGCATTCTTCATCGTGAAATTGTGCTTCTTTCACCTTGTCTACCAGAGTAGAACCAGTAGTTACTTGAAAAAACTTCTCATCCGATTCCTTTGGAAACTTCACTTCCAGCTCTAATCTAGCCATCTGTTTTATCAACTGATCCTGATCAGTTAACATATTCAGCTTCGCCCGACCTTTTCTACTCAAAGCGTCCGCGACAACGTTAGCTTTACTCGGATGGTAAAGTATTTCGCAGTCGTAGTCTTTGATCAGTTCCAACCATCTCCTTTGGCGCATGTTCAAATCCTTCTGGGTAAAAATATACTTCAGACTCTTGTGATCTGTGTATATTTCACACTTCTCTCCATATAGGTAGTGTCTCCAAATCTTTAGAGCAAACACTACTGTCGCCAATTCTAAGTCATGAGTCGAATACCCCTTCTCGTAATCCCTCAGCTGACGTGACGCATAGGCAATGACCTTGCCGCTTTGCATTAACATGTAGCCTAAACCCTTATGTGAGGCATCACTATATACCACAAAATTCCCCGTACTATCCGGTAAAGACAACACAGGCGCAGTACTCAACCTCTTCTTTAATTCCTGGAAACTTTCCTCACACTTTTTCGTCCAAACAAACTTAACTATTTTACGAGTCAAATTCGTTAACGGAGTGGCGATCTTGGAAAAATCTTGGATAAATCTTCGATAATAATCTGTCAATCCCAAGAATCTCCTCGCCTCAGACGACGTTTTCGGTAGATCCCAATTCATTACCGCTTCAACCATCGATGGATCCACAGAAATACCATCCTTGTCGATCACGTGGCCAAGAAATTGCACACGACCCAACCAAAATTCGCACTTCGAGAATTTCGCATAAAGTTTTTCTCGTCTCAGCGATTCTAAGGTTAGCCTTAAGTGTTCAGCGTGTTCCTCCTCGGTCTTGGAATAAACCAGAATATCATCTATGAACACCACTACAAACTTGTCCAGGAGTAGCTTAAACACGCTATTCATTAAGTCCATAAATGCAGCTGGGGCATTCGTTAGACCAAATGACATCACCAAGAACTCGTAATGACTATATCGAGTCCTAAAAGCCATTTTCGGTATATCTTCCTTTTTGACCTTCAATTGATGATACCCGCTTCTTAAATTAATTTTCGAGAAGTATTTAGCACCCTTCAACTGATCAAACAAGTCATCGATCCTAGGTAAGGGATACCTATTCTTGATTATAACTTTGTTCAATTCACTATAGTCAATGCAAAGACGCATTGTTCCATCTTTCTTTTTCACGAACGACACTGGTGCTCCCCACGGAGAAATGCTCGGTTGAATATACTTCTTGTCTAATAATTCTTATAATTTTATAAACAGTTCCTTCATTTCAACTGGAGCCATTCGGTACGGAGCCTTCAAAATTAGAGCAATTCCCGGTGCTAAGTCGATCACGAACTCTATCTCCCTATCTGGCGGAAGTCCTGGTAAATCGCTCGAAAAAACGTCCACAAACTCCTTAACCACTAGTATCTCTTCTATCTTCAGGCTCTCCTTACGCGTATCTATTATATAAGCTAGATATCCTACACAGCCTTACGTCAAAAGTTTCTTAGCTTACATCATCGTCAGACAACTCGCTTGTCTAGGCGATTTACTATCATAGAACACTACCTTCGACGGAGTCGTAAGGTTTATCGACTTCTTCTGACAGTCGATTACCGCCCCATGGTTGAACAACCAGTCCATTCCCAATATGAGATTGAATTCCCCAAGTTTTATCGGAATCAAATCTACCTCAGCTCCTAACCCTTAATGTCCAATCTACAGTTCTTGTATACTGTCCTAACAGGAATGACTTTCCTATTCGCAATTTCTATGTTCAAAGGATAAGCTAACTCCTTTATAGGTAAGTCTAGGGTTTTAGGAAAATCATCAGATATGAATGAACAAGTAGCACCCGAATCGAATAATACATATGCATTTATACTATTGATAGGAATAATACCTGCCACCGCATCCTTTGATTGCACGGCGTCCTGCACTGTCATGTTGAATGTGCGGGCAGTGGGTCGAACGGCTTGCAATGGCGACGGTCCAGTAATAGTCAGAGTGCTGCCGCTGCCATTTCCTGTTGACCCTACCGCTGGCTTCTTAGGGTAGTTATGAGCCCTGTGATCCTTGGATCCACATGTATAGCAAGCTCCCTTCTTTGGGTTTGGGAAATTTGGCGCGATGTGGCCTTCCTGACCACAGTTGTAGCACACGCGTTTCCCTTTTATGCACACTCCAGTGTGAGTCTTCCCGCATGTAGCACATGCTTTAAGCTTCCTCTTCTGTTGGCCTCCCTGCTGACTCCCAGCAGAGGTACTATCATTCCACTTCCTTTTCTGATGGATAGCCCCGCTACCACCAGCCTTGTTTTCCGTCTCATTCTTCTTCTTCTTCTCTTGGTTAAACTTAGTCACCGCGTCGCTTCCTCCCTCAGCAAGTATGGCCTTTTCCAGCACAGCAGCAAACGTATTCAGCTGGAACATAGAGACCTTGTTGTAGAGCCAGGGTTTTAGTCCCTGCTCAAACCTCTTCCTAGCATCCGTGCTGACTTGGTATGTAGCAAACCTGGCCAACTCGTTGAACTTTGCGGCGTATTCCGACACTGTCATCCCCCCTGCTTAAGCTCTAAAAATTGGACCTCCATCTGGTCCTGCAAACTCATAGGGAAGTGCATTTCAAAGAACATCTCTTTGAAACGTACCCACGGTATGACTCCTTCACCTTCTCTGGTCTTATTAGCCTGCCACCAGAAGCTAGCATCTAACTTTAACATGAAAGTCGCGAATGCCATTTTCTGGTCTTCACCGACCTTAGCCATGTCAAAGACCTTCTCCATTTCTATAACCCACGTCTGTGCATCTATCGGGTTTGTCGATTCCTTGAACTCCGGCGGACCTACTTGATAGTAGTGTGCATACAAGCCAATCATGTATGATGATAAAGCACGTACTTTGTAAACAATCTTATTTATTTATTAATGAAATATTCATTTATTAAAGGCATTTAATTATCTACATGATTGCTGTTTTTATAATATGTAAATAACCCATAGTTTTAAGCAATGCTTTTAGAATCATGATGATGATCATGCTAATGAGATCTAAATTCTTAGAAAGTTTTAAAACTTAAATAGTTCCCAATCGTGGGATTACTAAAAAGGGGATTAGTAAATCCGGATAGATTGGTACATATGTTGCTTGCTCATTGGATGAGGATGATTGATCTCATGATCATTTGTGTGGAGACACTAAAGCAAGTATGTAGGTGCTTATTGAAGAATAAGTTCACTGAACGTGATTCGCTATGGAATACCTAATGGAGTTTTACTCGCATGTCAATAGGAATTCCTAATGTGATAGTAGTACAAGTGATCCTTGGACTTGAGATCATCATAGTATCTTGTATGTAACAAATTATACTTTGACTTATTCCTTAAGACCTTTTAAGGCATATATAGGGTATGCTTGGGTATAATGAGTTACATATGGAGATAATGAATGATCAATAAAGAATCTACCACCTCTAGTAAAAGAGGAGATATGTCCTATGTGATTCGTTAAATGACAACCCAGGAATCCTTGGCCAAGGTGAAATGAAATTAGAAAGGAGTTTTTAATTTGCATTATTTGGAGTTGTGCATTTTCTAATCGAAATACATATAATTAAATAAAATAAGACTTGACAGTAAATCCATGTCTTATATTTAATTGGGACATTGTATGGTGGAAGGATTGAATTGTATGGTAACTATTAACTCACAGGTTCTTTTATGATTAATGTTGAAATCTATATTATCTGGAAAGTCGTTGATCGCTAGGGAGGCTTATCCCTATTGTAGAATAAATATTATTTATTTAAATAGATTATTAGTTTAATTTATTTATTTAAATAAGATTAAAATTGTTTTAATTGATTTATTCACAACCGGTTTAATATGGAGAACCTAAAGGGTCACACCATAAAAGGAAGAATAATTATTTAAGAAGGTAATGGCATAATCGTAATAATGCATTAAGTATAATTAATTTAATCTATGGTGATAGAATAAATTAAATAGCTTAATGTTTATTATTTAATATTTTGGAAATATTAAATATAAATTAATAAGAGGAGTCTTATTAATATTATTACAATTATTATTATTTTAATTTCTAAAGGAGTTTAGTAATTAATTTAATATTTAGTACTCTCATTTATTCCTAATAAGATTAGGAGATAAATTAATTAAATGAATTTAATTAATTATTCCCATGTGGTGGGAAGCCTAAATTAATTAAAGGAGTTTAATTAATTAAAAGAAATCCCATGTCTAATAGGATTAGAAAGGTTGACCAATGTCTATATAAGAGAAGTCTTATAATAGATATTAGATGATGCAATTCCAATTGTTGGAGAGTACTCCTTTTCTATAGAGGATAGAAAACTAAGGTTAAGCCAAACACCCTCCTTCTTGATAATTCATCTTCCTTGGTGGATCACCTCTAGAGGCCAAACACTTGGGTGGCTAACGTTGATCAAAGGAAGGAATCTAACCCGAAAATTCAAGGAGATCACGAAGAACAAGGAGTTGAACTAGTACCTGTGGAAGCTTCGTTCTACAAGGGTATGATTCCATAACTTCTTATTTATCGTTTTAAATTAATAATTTGCATAAAGGATGATCCGGGTAATGGTTTTGTAGAAATTTTTTAAACTCTGATATACCATGCTTCCGCTAATTTTTTGCAATTTGATTGCGTCACGATTTCGTACAAACCCAACAGTGGCATCAGAGCCAAACCTTTATGCAATTATTAATTAATTTTTGATTTCATATACATATGAGTATGTATTTAGAATAATTTATTGGGCATAATTTTATTGTATAAAATTATTTTTATGAAAAAAAAAAAAACCGAAAAAGAATTTTTTTTTCTCTTCGTTCTGCATCCGTGTCATTAAAGAAAAAAATGTTATGCGAATATTTTTTTTTTCGGCCGCTTTATCAATTGAGTCGTGGGCTACTGCAAGTTTCCAAAGATGGTGAATGATTAAAGGTGACCCACGGTTTTGGTTTTGGAAGGTGAATGATTCAAGTGAATCAGGATTCACTTTTACCTTATATATATATATATATATATATATATATATATATATATTAAAGTAACTATAAGATGGTTACCCAATTTTTTTTTTTAAAAGGTACGGATATACATATATATATATATATATATATATTCTTAATAATTTTATAATTAAAATAAAGAGTTTATTTTAATCTTGAAATTGGATTTCATGCAATTTAAAATTGCCCATTAAATGATACTCATATATATATGGAATGTTTTAATTCATGAGATGAATATTTATTTATTGATATATATGGTGATATGTATGATAATAAATAGGGATTGATTATGGACTATTTGACCAATATGATTGAATTTTATTTTAGTTGAATGCTTGAATGAATGAGCTTTATTAAATGGGGTCTGCGTACCTCGTCTTCTCTAATTTTTTTTCTTGATGTAAAATTCTATCTCCCTCCTATGTACTTCCCCTTGACTGCTGATCAAGGTTTCTATTTAAATTAAATAGTTTAATGTAATAGAAAGAGTTAGAATTATCTTGAAGAAATTGGAGACCAATGAGCTAGGAGCGCGTGAAGACCCATTTGTATGGAGCCCGAATTTAAATGTAATAGTTATATTTAAATTTAAATTCTTGCACTCCTAGGTTTGACCTTTTGGTTCACTTGGTGGCTCTAGTGAACCAAACTAGAATAAAAGTCCATAATCAATCCGGGTAGAATATAGCATTCTATATTGCATGCTAAATATTATATATATTATATTTTATGCAAACATGCTTCGCATGTTTAATAAAATGACGCGTATTTTATATATATATGTGCATGCGCGCTAAACAAGATGAGACAAATAATAACAAACCCCTCAAAGAAACAAGATTAAGTCCGAAGCGTTCAGTGATATTTGGAATATCGAACGTCGCCTTCTAGCATGATAAATTAATAGAGTATTAAATATTTAATATGAGCTTGTTGTGCTATCCACAAGGCGAGTATTGCGTATTTAAGATATTAATTAATCACATTTGATGCTTATCAAGAAAATTGAACAATCTAGTCTTGTTGTGCTATCCACAAGGACGAACATTTTTCTTTTTGAATTTATGGAAGTGCTAGGCTGGACTTAACTTAAATCATTTTAGTTCGGATGTGCACACACTTGACCATTATGATTTAAGAGGCAAAATAAAAGGAATTACATGGTGATGTAATTGAAAAGAGTTGTCTACCTATTTATTTGTATATCGCTTGTTGTGCTATCCACAAGGTTATATACATTTGAAATGGGATCCTTATTCTCACTAGCAAATCTTTAATTAGATGTTGCCGAACTATATAAGTGAGGGTAATATAGTTTGATAAAAATAGTGGGAGATACCAATTTAAAATAAAGACCTAAATTTATTTTGGTATGCAAAATTAATAAAATGAATGTTTGCTAAAATGTTGTTTTTCACATGCAGAATTTTAAAAATGTCAAAATCACTAATTTCACTGCGAAGCATACTTGATGCTAATAAGCTTACCGGGCCGAATTATACGGACTGGCTAAGAAATCTGAGAATAGTTCTCACTGCTGAAAAGATTTCTTATGTCCTAAACTCACATGTCCCTGGAACTGTTCCAGAAACAACCTCTGAGGAAGAGATTGCCACCATTGTAAAGTGGCAAGATGATGCATCTGTAGCTCAATGCATCATGCTCGCATCCATGAATAACGAGCTTCAGCGTCAGCAAGAAAACATGGATGCTCCTACTATGTTGATTCACCTCAAGGAGTTGTATGGTGAACAAAGTAGGACTGCTAGATATGAGATATCTAAGGAGCTCTTCCGATCTAGGATGACCAAGGGCAAGATGAACATAAAGGAACAAAAGAAATCTGATCCAGCTAGCAAAGGAATGTGCTTCCATTGCAACGAGCCGGGTCATTGGAAGAAAAACTGCAAGAAGTTTCTGGCAGACAAGAAGCTTGGAGAAGCTTCGACTTCCAATCAAGGTTTGTTCATGATTGAAATTAATTTTTCAGAAAGTCAAAATTTTACTTGGGTATTGGATACCGGCTGTGGTTCTCACATATGTAATAATGTGAAGGGACTGGTCAGAAGTAGAAAGCTGAACAATGATGAGGTGATCCTACGAGTAGGGAATGGAGCAAAGGTTACTGCATTAGCTGTAGGAACTTATTATTTAGCAATGCCTTCGGGCAAGTCCATTTATCTTAATAATTGTTATTATGTTCTGAATATTATTAAAAACATTATTTCAATTTCTGTATTGGATATGGAAGGATTTAACGTTGTTATAAAGAACAATAGTTGTTCTATTTATAAAGACGATGTTTTATATGGTATTGGAAATTTGCGAAATGGACTTTATACACTTGACTTACAAGAAAATATATTTCAAATTGAACAAACTAAGAAAAGGAAAAGAGATGATATTAATTATACCTACATGTGGCACTGTAGACTCGGTCATATCAATGAAACAAGATTATCCAAGTTGCATAAAGATGGGCTCCTCGAGCTATCCGATTATGAATCATATCCAACTTGTGAATCTTGTCTCATGGGTAAAATGACTAAATCTCCTTTTAGTGGAAGAGGAGAAAGAGTTACAGAGTTGTTGACATTGATTCACACAGACGTTTGTGGGCCTATGACAACAAGTGCACGGGGTGGGTATTCTTATTTTATTACTTTCACTGATGATCACTCAAGATTTGGATATGTGTATTTAATGAAATACAAGTCAGAATCATTTGAAAAGTTCAAAGAGTTCAGAAGTGAAGTAGAGAAACAAACGGGCAAGAGTATAAAGATACTTCGATCAGATCGAGGCGGAGAATACTTAAGCGGTGAGTTTCTCAATTGTCTCAAAGAAAATGGTATAATCTCACAATGGACTCCTCCAGGTACACCACAGTTAAATGGAGTATCTGAAAGGAGAAATCGAACACTGTTAGACATGGTTCGATCCATGATGAGTTTTACCGACCTTCCAATTTCCTTCTGGGGATATGCCCTAGAAACGGCTGCATACCTACTTAACAAGGTACCTACCAAATCCGCCCCAAAGACTCCATATGAGATGTGGAAAGGGAGGAAACCAAATCTTAAGCATGTTAAGACTTGGGGTTGTCCAGCTTATGTCAAAAAGTTTGAACATGATAAGCTACAGACTAAATCCGAAAAGTGTAGATTTGTGGGATACCCTAAAGAAACTGTAGGGTATTATTTCTATCATCCAACTGATCAAAAGGTGTTTGTTGCGAAACATGCTGCCTTCTTGGAAAAGGAGTTTATCCATGAAGGGGTCAGTGGGAGTAAGATATATCTTGAAGAAGTTCAAGAACCACAAATTACCACGGATCAAAGTCAGGTACCTGACCAAGTAGAAGAACCTACTATACCACACCCTGTTCATAAATCTGGGAGAGTACCGAAGATACCTGAGAGGTATGGATTTGTTATAGAAGATGACGATGAGGTACACATCATGAATGATGATGATCCATTGAATTACGAACAGGCCATGAGTAATAAAGACTCAAGGAAATGGCTTGAAGCCATGAAATCCGAAATGGACTCCATGTATGAAAACAAAGTATGGACTTTGGTTGCACCACCTGAAGGCATTAAGCCTATTAGGTGTAAATGGGTCTTTAAAAGAAAGACTGGAGCGGACGGCAAGGTAGAGACCTATAAGGCCCGACTGGTTGCAAAAGGTTTCAAACAAAGACAAGGAGTTGACTATGATGAAACCTTTTCACCAGTAGCTATGCTCAAGTCCATTCGGATTTTGCTTGCGATTGCAGCTTATAACGACTATGAGATCTGGCAGATGGACGTGAAAACGGCCTTCCTCAATGGAAAACTTGAGGAGGATGTGTATATGACACAGCCAGAGGGATTTGTTTCAAAGGTTGGAATAAATCAAGTCTGTAAGCTGCAACGATCCATTTATGGATTGAAGCAAGCTTCTCGTAGATGGAATATTCGTTTTGATGAGACAATCAAAGAGTTTGATTTTATCAAAAATGACGATGAACCATGTGTGTACAAGAAGGTTAGTGGGAGCGCAATTTCATTCCTTGTATTATATGTTGATGATATATTACTAATAGGGAATGACATTCCTATGCTACAATCAATTAAAATCTGGTTATCTAAATACTTCTCCATGAAGGACTTGGGAGAAGCATCCTATATTTTGGGGATAAAGATCTATAGAGATAGATCTAAAAGGATGCTTGGCTTATCCCAAGGAACGTACATTGATACGATGCTAAAGAGGTTTAGCATGGAGGATTCCAAAAGAGGTCTCATGCCGATGAGCCATGGAATACATCTCTCCAAGAAACAGGCCCCAAAGACACCTGAGGAGAGAGACCGTATGAGTAAGATCCCTTATGCTTCTGCAATAGGATCTATCATGTACGGTATGATATGTACTAGACCGGATGTTGCTCATGCACTTAGTGTAACGAGCAGATACCAGTCGAATCCTGGAGAAGAGCACTGGAAGGCAGTGAAGAATATCCTAAAGTACTTGAGAAGGACTAAAGATATTTTTCTTGTCTACGGTGGGTCTGAATTAAAAGTCGAGGGCTTCACAGACTCAAGTTTTCAAACGGACCAAGATGACAGTAAATCTGTTTCGGGGTATGTTTTTACCTTGAACGGAGGCGCAGTGAGTTGGAAGAGTTCCAAGCAGCAAACAGTTGCTGATTCAGTGACAGAGGCAGAGTATATAGCTGCAAGTGAAGCTGCAAAGGAAGCTGTTTGGATGAAGAAGTTCATAACTGAACTTGGTGTGGTTCCTAGCATTGGAGAAGCAGTTCCCCTTTATTGTGACAACACAGGAGCAGTTGCACAGGCTAAGGAACCCAGGTCTCATCAGAAATCTAAACACGTGTTGCGGCGATTTCACTTGATCAGGGAGATCATTGAAAGAGGAGACGTCACCTTGGAGCGTGTAGACTCTCAAGACAACATTGCAGATCCATTTACTAAAGCTTTAACACAACAGCAGTTTGATCGTCACTTAGAGAAGATGGGTATGAGATACCATGGCGATTGGCTTTAGTGCAAGTGGGAGATTGATAGTAGTGTGCATACAAGCCAATCATGTATGATGATAAAGCACGTACTTTGTAAACAATCTTATTTATTTATTAATGAAATATTCATTTATTAAAGGCATTTAATTATCTACATGATTGCTGTTTTTATAATATGTAAATAACCCATAGTTTTAAGCAATGCTTTTAGAATCATGATGATGATCATGCTAATGAGATCTAAATTCTTAGAAAGTTTTAAAACTTAAATAGTTCCCAATCGTGGGATTACTAAAAAGGGGATTAGTAAATCCGGATAGATTGGTACATATGTTGCTTGCTCATTGGATGAGGATGATTGATCTCATGATCATTTGTGTGGAGACACTAAAGCAAGTATGTAGGTGCTTATTGAAGAATAAGTTCACTGAACGTGATTCGCTATGGAATACCTAATGGAGTTTTACTCGCATGTCAATAGGAATTCCTAATGTGATAGTAGTACAAGTGATCCTTGGACTTGAGATCATCATAGTATCTTGTATGTAACAAATTATACTTTGACTTATTCCTTAAGACCTTTTAAGGCATATATAGGGTATGCTTGGGTATAATGAGTTACATATGGAGATAATGAATGATCAATAAAGAATCTACCACCTCTAGTAAAAGAGGAGATATGTCCTATGTGATTCGTTAAATGACAACCCAGGAATCCTTGGCCAAGGTGAAATGAAATTAGAAAGGAGTTTTTAATTTGCATTATTTGGAGTTGTGCATTTTCTAATCGAAATACATATAATTAAATAAAATAAGACTTGACAGTAAATCCATGTCTTATATTTAATTGGGACATTGTATGGTGGAAGGATTGAATTGTATGGTAACTATTAACTCACAGGTTCTTTTATGATTAATGTTGAAATCTATATTATCTGGAAAGTCGTTGATCGCTAGGGAGGCTTATCCCTATTGTAGAATAAATATTATTTATTTAAATAGATTATTAGTTTAATTTATTTATTTAAATAAGATTAAAATTGTTTTAATTGATTTATTCACAACCGGTTTAATATGGAGAACCTAAAGGGTCACACCATAAAAGGAAGAATAATTATTTAAGAAGGTAATGGCATAATCGTAATAATGCATTAAGTATAATTAATTTAATCTATGGTGATAGAATAAATTAAATAGCTTAATGTTTATTATTTAATATTTTGGAAATATTAAATATAAATTAATAAGAGGAGTCTTATTAATATTATTACAATTATTATTATTTTAATTTCTAAAGGAGTTTAGTAATTAATTTAATATTTAGTACTCTCATTTATTCCTAATAAGATTAGGAGATAAATTAATTAAATGAATTTAATTAATTATTCCCATGTGGTGGGAAGCCTAAATTAATTAAAGGAGTTTAATTAATTAAAAGAAATCCCATGTCTAATAGGATTAGAAAGGTTGACCAATGTCTATATAAGAGAAGTCTTATAATAGATATTAGATGATGCAATTCCAATTGTTGGAGAGTACTCCTTTTCTATAGAGGATAGAAAACTAAGGTTAAGCCAAACACCCTCCTTCTTGATAATTCATCTTCCTTGGTGGATCACCTCTAGAGGCCAAACACTTGGGTGGCTAACGTTGATCAAAGGAAGGAATCTAACCCGAAAATTCAAGGAGATCACGAAGAACAAGGAGTTGAACTAGTACCTGTGGAAGCTTCGTTCTACAAGGGTATGATTCCATAACTTCTTATTTATCGTTTTAAATTAATAATTTGCATAAAGGATGATCCGGGTAATGGTTTTGTAGAAATTTTTTAAACTCTGATATACCATGCTTCCGCTAATTTTTTGCAATTTGATTGCGTCACGATTTCGTACAAACCCAACAGTGGCATCAGAGCCAAACCTTTATGCAATTATTAATTAATTTTTGATTTCATATACATATGAGTATGTATTTAGAATAATTTATTGGGCATAATTTTATTGTATAAAATTATTTTTATGAAAAAAAAAAAAACCGAAAAAGAATTTTTTTTTCTCTTCGTTCTGCATCCGTGTCATTAAAGAAAAAAATGTTATGCGAATATTTTTTTTTTCGGCCGCTTTATCAATTGAGTCGTGGGCTACTGCAAGTTTCCAAAGATGGTGTGATTAAAGGTGACCCACGGTTTTGGTTTTGGAAGGTGAATGATTCAAGTGAATCAGGATTCACTTTTACCTTATATATATATATATATATATATATATATATATATTAAAGTAACTATAAGATGGTTACCCAATTTTTTTTTTTAAAAGGTACGGATATACATATATATATATATATATATATATATATTCTTAATAATTTTATAATTAAAATAAAGAGTTTATTTTAATCTTGAAATTGGATTTCATGCAATTTAAAATTGCCCATTAAATGATACTCATATATATATGGAATGTTTTAATTCATGAGATGAATATTTATTTATTGATATATATGGTGATATGTATGATAATAAATAGGGATTGATTATGGACTATTTGACCAATATGATTGAATTTTATTTTAGTTGAATGCTTGAATGAATGAGCTTTATTAAATGGGGTCTGCGTACCTCGTCTTCTCTAATTTTTTTTCTTGATGTAAAATTCTATCTCCCTCCTATGTACTTCCCCTTGACTGCTGATCAAGGTTTCTATTTAAATTAAATAGTTTAATGTAATAGAAAGAGTTAGAATTATCTTGAAGAAATTGGAGACCAATGAGCTAGGAGCGCGTGAAGACCCATTTGTATGGAGCCCGAATTTAAATGTAATAGTTATATTTAAATTTAAATTCTTGCACTCCTAGGTTTGACCTTTTGGTTCACTTGGTGGCTCTAGTGAACCAAACTAGAATAAAAGTCCATAATCAATCCGGGTAGAATATAGCATTCTATATTGCATGCTAAATATTATATATATTATATTTTATGCAAACATGCTTCGCATGTTTAATAAAATGACGCGTATTTTATATATATATGTGCATGCGCGCTAAACAAGATGAGACAAATAATAACAAACCCCTCAAAGAAACAAGATTAAGTCCGAAGCGTTCAGTGATATTTGGAATATCGAACGTCGCCTTCTAGCATGATAAATTAATAGAGTATTAAATATTTAATATGAGCTTGTTGTGCTATCCACAAGGCGAGTATTGCGTATTTAAGATATTAATTAATCACATTTGATGCTTATCAAGAAAATTGAACAATCTAGTCTTGTTGTGCTATCCACAAGGACGAACATTTTTCTTTTTGAATTTATGGAAGTGCTAGGCTGGACTTAACTTAAATCATTTTAGTTCGGATGTGCACACACTTGACCATTATGATTTAAGAGGCAAAATAAAAGGAATTACATGGTGATGTAATTGAAAAGAGTTGTCTACCTATTTATTTGTATATCGCTTGTTGTGCTATCCACAAGGTTATATACATTTGAAATGGGATCCTTATTCTCACTAGCAAATCTTTAATTAGATGTTGCCGAACTATATAAGTGAGGGTAATATAGTTTGATAAAAATAGTGGGAGATACCAATTTAAAATAAAGACCTAAATTTATTTTGGTATGCAAAATTAATAAAATGAATGTTTGCTAAAATGTTGTTTTTCACATGCAGAATTTTAAAAATGTCAAAATCACTAATGTCTAGGCATATTAAGACGTCGCACAACCTCTCTTCGTTCTTCCTCCATCACCCGAAACGTTGTCCTCCGGTCCACCACATACCATGGTAAACCTTGGAACTGAGCTGGGTAATAGAAGATACAGTCCTGGGCCCTATCTATGGCCGTATGGAAAGCGTATTCTGTCTCCCTTAGCTTCGCTCTCTTGGTTTCAGCCTCGTTCTCAGCTCGATCAGCTCGTTGAGTAGCCTCAAGCTTGTTTTCTCAGCTCGGGCACGCTTTGTTGACTCTTCCTGGATGTCTTGTTTCAGCTTTGCTAGCTCGCCTCGAGCCGCGTCTCTATCATTCTCTACGTGGATTAGCTTCCACTGTGCTTCTCCAAGGTCACTAGCTATCTCTTCGATAGTCTCGTCCCGCTGCTGGATGGTTTCTTCGAGATCTCCAACTCGACCAAGTAGCTCCACATTACTGTCGTAGACTGCTTTGTATATCTCAGCACTAACAGAGTGAGGTGGGAATTCCTCTTCAGGATCCTCTTCAGACTCGTCTTCGTCCTCTTCCTCTGGAATAGGTGTCAGTTCACGCTCCTGACCAGCTACGGTGATCACTGGAGATGGCTCTCTCCTAACCAGCTGCTCCCAGACAACATGGATGTCTCGGGGCTCTTTCTCTCTAGGCACCTGAGGTATATCCTCTCTAGCCTGACTGAGTTCTCCAACGTTCGTCATCCTGACAAAAGAATTTTAAAGTTTATTATTATGTGATATCGAGTCATCACTCTTCGAATACCTAAACGTAAACACATAGCACATAAGGTAGTTTATTATCTTTACCTATCATCACTATCTTTTCGATCTTACTATAAGGCTACTACCTAAGGTTTTTCCCCACCTAAGGTTCATAACCTACGACTTTGATACCAACCTATGACACCCCCAAACCCGGGTACTTCGTTTCCACATGATTTGGTGTTCACTTTCTATTACATTTACCCAATAATAAAGAATTGCAAAACCAATTACAACCTTCATAAAACTTAAATAAAATCTTCCTTGACAAAGGATTACAACTTGTCCAAATAAAATCCCAAGGTTAACTAAACCTTATCATCAAACAAAGTAAATGCGGAAATAAAACATCGTCAACTAAATTTTATTACAATATAAACTTGAAACCACAAGCCTTCACTTGCTCATCTTTCCTTTTCCTTTACTTGTTGACGGAATGTCAACATTCTCAGCCTTAACTGCAAGGGTTTGTAAAAATATGCAAGAGTGAGCAACAAAAGCTCACTTGAAATACAACAGTGATATGACATAGTGAATATTTACAAAAGAGTTTGAATCACCTTACTTTTATCAAAATAAAAAATTGAATATTAATTCTTCCATCATGTTTAAAGTTTGAGTATAGACTTTATCTGAGGGTCATACGACCTTGAACTATGTCCTAGGTTATAAATATTTCTATTTAAACATTTAACAATCATTAAGACTATGGACCTTCAACTCGTACTAAGGGGGATCAGCCTTTCGTACCATGTATTGTGCACAACCATCTTAACGCTTTCGCATAAATGTCCCCTAATAGATACGGTTGTTCATTCTCAGTATTTGAATACAAGTCCGCACCAAAGAAATTTTGGTTTGGATAGGTAAAGGAACTTTAGAGTTTCAACTATCATCAACTAAGGAGTAGTTGAATCGACTCACAATGCTTTAACAGTTCAATAATATAAGAATCATGAACCAATTGTAAGATAGGTACATAATAAGTAAGCATGCTTTAGAAATAACTTAAAGCAATTGAAAGAATAAATAGATCTTGCTTGAACAATTAAGTCAAGATCACAACACTATAACAATAATTGCATTATGAACATTGAAATACGATATAACTTGTACAATACATAACAAGTTAAGAATCGGAGATAAACATGCATGACATCTTGAGCAAGGGTTAGAGAACTTGCATAATAAAAAGATGCATTGATAAAGATTGCATAGCGTATAAGAATAGTTTAGAAAGCTTGTACAAAGTAAATAACGAGTTTAGAAATATAAACTTGCTTAACGTATAAGAGTAAGGATTAGAAGACTTACCTCAAGCGCAAGCTACACTTTAACAATTACAATCACTTTACAGTTACCCTACACATTTACATTATGTTTAAAGCGTCTATTAGTATCCAACTACAATGTTTAAACCATCGAACTTCATACTTAAGTCTAACTCATAACGTTGTTTACAACATAGGTTGCTAACTAGCCACATACGTGAGTCTACACTCACGACATACATTTCATAAGCTTATAACGCTTTGAATCGTGTTGTGTGCCTTAGGAAAGCAACACACTCATACACATGTAACACATTCATATACAACTTCAATCTATCTTAAACACATCAAAAATATGTTATCTTATTACCTATTACACTTATCAGCTCATAGAAATAAGTTAGCTAAATAAACGGGGCATGAAAACTCAGAAATCAAAAACCAAATTTCCCGGACAGCAGGAACACCCACTTAGGCGGGTCCCCCAAGGGCAATAGCCTTGCTGGGGCGGGTCCCTGGTCTGGTGAAGGGGCTGGTTCGCGAACTTGAAGAGAAATAAGCCAATTTGGCTTATTTCTTCACACCGAATTCGATTTTTCCCAACATGATTAACATGAAACTTGATACAAACAATATTTTAAACTCTTTAACATGATTATAACATATAAAATCCATACATCACATAATCAAAACCAAGATTTCATGATTTTAGAAGAAAACTATAATATTAAGCGTTCTTGACGAAAATTGCTACTACCAATTCGTTTTTCAATCAATTCAAGTAATTCCAATTGTAATAACTTCTATTCTTAATATACTAACATAATACATGATCAATTTCAAAAATAACTCATAATCAAACATCAATTTGATAGTTTCAAAAGCCATTTTTTAGAAATTGATTACAGAAAATCACTATAAACACAATTCTTCTTGTTTATCAAAATTTCATGAATTGAATTGCTAAAACAACCATATAACTCATATATAATTATGCCATATCACATATTACTCATAACTTTATGCTTACACCAATCTCTTTGATGATTTAACAACTATTTTCAAAATAACTTCATAATAAAACACTATGAACATGATTTCTCCTTGTTCATCATATCTTTGTGAATTAAAACACTTAAACCACTATAAAAATCATATGTAAACATATATATATATATATATATATATATATATATGTACACATCCCATACATATATCAAAATCAAGAACTTTCACACAAAGATTTTTACAAAAAATTCTAAAACTATGAAAGATTGAAGAACATAAATTTAAAAACTTGTTTTTACAACAATTAAATTCTGAAAATTCTTTCATGGCATACAATTACATATGAAGAACATACGAATACCATATATACATATAAATTTATTATTATGAAAACCTAACAAACACAAAACATATGAATTGATTATAAGGGTTAAGATTATAACCTTACTAGTTTGGATTAAGAGATAGAGATGATGATGATGTTCTTCCCTTGTTTTCTCAAGCTTCTCTTCTTCTTCTCTGTATTCTCTCTTCTCTGCTCTTCTTTCTTCTTTGTTCTTAGGTTAGACTAAGGCTTAGAAAACTAACGTAACTTTACTTAACGTAGTATACATATATAACTGATATATTAATATACGTATACTAATTACAATTAATATTATTAATATAGCTATTATAGAATTTCAACAGCCACTAGGGCTAGTTTGACAAAGCATTTTATAAAACAGATTATTAGTACAAAGGCTTGTTTGGTTAGAATAGGTCTAAAACAATACAAGGGCCCGGTTTGGCAAAATTCTTTTAAAACAAAAGTAAGGGCCTTGTTTGGTTACAAAAATTTAAAAGCTCTTTTTCTTTATTTAAATAAATATTTAACCCATAAGTTAAATACTACACTTATTTAATTAAATTACAACATTCTAATTCAATTAAATAAAAGCTAACATTCATTAATTAATAAAAACACATAATACCACATTGTTACACTTGAAATTCAATTCATGTAACAATTAGTAAATTACAACTAATACTTAGCACATAATTTTAAATCTAATTTAACTATTCTCAATTAGATTAGAATTATGCCATAACATTATTAACACATCTATTTAATTAAATATTACTCTTAATTAAATCAGTCCACACAATCACATAATTTATTTATTTAACTCAATAAATAAATCACATATAATATTTATTCACTCAATAAATATTAGAATTTACTATATAAAATCTCAATCGTTACAAGAGTACCCTAAAGAACGACCTGGATGACTAGTCAAAAAATCAGCCCTCTCGCGACGGGTCCAATAATCATAAATCCTGGTCAAATCATCTGCTGACAGAGATGAAGCTGATAGTCGCTGATCCATAGCCCCATCAAAATGGTGAATATCCTGAAACTAGTTAAATTATCACATGACAGCCAGTGGATAATGTGTGGTCACCCCTCTCAGACCAACCAGGGGTAGATAATCTATGCCAACTGCATGAGTAATGAAGCTATAAGGAGAGCTGAGTCCTGAGCATGTCAAGATCGGAAATGGATGCTCGATCGCAGTCAGAAAGGCCAACCAAGATGCCGTATTTGTACACTCAACTGGCTAAAAAGAATAGGACATGGCTATCTCATGAGTAAAACAGTACCTATGATGTCTAAAAGTGACGATCGATCTTGTAGACACTCGAAATTTTGCATTCCTGTTACTAACCCTGTAGGAGGGTAAAACCATCTTTTGCCTCCCGGCGACAACCCCGGAATGTCAAGCTCAACCCCTGTCACTATACCGGGATGTCAAGTCAAACACCGACAACACCGGGATGTTAAGTGAAGCCCTGGTGACAATACCGGGATATCAGCAGCCCCGGCGACAACCCCGGGATGTCAAGCTCAACCCCGGTCACTATACCTGGATGTCAAGTCAAACTCCGGTAACATCGGGAAGTCAGATGAAGCCCCGGTGAAAATACTGGGATGTCAAGCACCCCGGCGACAACCCTGGGATGTCAATCTCAATCCTGGTCACTATACCGGGATGTCAATCAAACCCCCACAACACCGGGATGTCAAGTGAAGCCCCGGTCACAATACCGGGATGTCAAACAGCCCCGACGACAACCCCAGGACGTCAAGCTCAACCCCGGTCACAATACCGGGATGTCAAACAGCCCCGACGACAACCCCAGGACGTCAAGCTCAACCCCGGTCACAATACCAGGATGTCAAATAGCCCTGGCGACAACCCCGGGATGTCAAGCTTAACTCCGATCACTATACCGGGATGTCAACTCAACCCCGATCACAATTCGGGAGGTCAGGTCAAGCCCCGGTCATAACCCAGGAGGCCAAATCAACTTCGGTGACAACCCCAAAGCATCACATCATCCCCAGAGACAACCCTGGAAGGACAAAGCAACCTCGGGGACAACCCTGAGGACGAATAGACTCGGTCGGGATCAAAACCTCGGAGACAACCCCGAAAAGACAATCGAAGGCCGTGCTAGTACAGGAGACAACCCCTGGAGGGGCAAAATGGTCATTTTACTAACTTGAAGTGAATTCGATCAAAATTAAGCTGAATTATTGCAATCAAGGTCAGAAAGAACCGCAACAATGATCTCGAGTGAAAATAGCACAATACAACTAAACGGATAAACTGCAAAGAAATGAAGATCCGATTATGAACCCATCTTCTTGGACTCGAAAAAGGTTTTGTCCCATGTCATTATGACGCTCTCAGCGAGGGCTTTTTGGAAAGGTATAGCACGCCTCAAACGGAGGCTCTGATCAAAAGTTAGAAATTTGTGAACCTAACATCGCGTTGCTCAGAGTGCACGTACTTTGAGATGATGGGACCTACCATGTGAGCCCTGCCACGTGGAGCCGCAGGTAGACCAGCGGCTGCCACAAGTAAGTTCGCTTCCATTAGGTCTTTAAATATAAGTGCCCCCCTTGCCAAAAAAAGAAGAAAAAAATAGAAAACGCTCTGAAACTCCGCCCATTTCGTTTCCTAGCCCGACTTCTAGTACTCCAAATCTCATTTTTATTACTCTAACACGTAGGTATACTTATATACTACACCATACCAAAAATTAACCGGTGGAAACGTCCATTTGAAGCCTACCAAGTGGTAAAAAGCCCGTGTAGCAGTCCATTGTAAGTATTTTTACGATCAGAACTCGTTTTCTACTTCATTACGTCAATTTCACTTGCACGTAAAGTTTCATCTTCTGGTTTTTCCCGGAACTCAGTTCTGTAGCCATTTTTGCTTGCTTTTTGGTACATTTTGCATATATACGTTTTTTCGCATTTGTATAGCCCGGATTGACGATCCGTGACTTTTACTCGCTTTTATGTATATATATACATATATGTACTAACTTGCATGACTTCGATCGCTGATTCGTGGCCTTTTTCTATTAAGTATATATATATTTGACTATATATATATACTAACTTTTCATTCTGTCAAGCCTGGATGGCAAATCCGTGACAGTTACTGCTTTTATATATATAACTATATATATATATAACTATATATATATATATATATATATATAATTTTCTAACTTCGTTTGGTCTGGATTGATAATTCGTGGCCTTTATTGCTTTAATATATATAGACTAACTGTATATATATATATATTAACATTTATATTTCAGTTTGGCCTAGATTGGAAATTCGTGGCTTTTTTACTGCTTTTATACATATATATATATATATATATATATATATATATATATTTCCGTTCTGTTGAGCCTGGATAAATTCTTGGCTCTTTACAGCTTTTATAATATATATTTCAATTCTGTCGAGCCTGGATTAATTCGTGGCTCATTTACAGCTTATATATATATATATATATATATATATATATATATATATATATATTTCAATTCTGTCAAGCCTGGATTACTCCGTGGCTTTTTACAGCTTTTATAAATAAATATATATATATATATATATATATATTTACATTCCAGTCCAGGCATAGGATTGGAAATATGTCGTCCTTTACAGCTTATATATATATATATATATATATATATATATATATTTCCACTATGTCAAGCCTGGATTACTTCGTGGCTTTTTATAGCTTTTATAAATATATATATATATATATATATACATTTACATTCCAGTCCGGGCATAGAATTGGAAATCCGTCGCCCTTTACAGCTTATATATATATATATATATATATATATTCTTTATTCATTGTGATTAAATTTCTGCTTTAAATATTCATTTGATATGAATTGGCATTGACATCCATTTTGGTGGTTTAGATTTATTTGAATCTAGCCCTTTCTACCTTTCAAACGGTTTAAAATAGGTCCAATCGGAACCGGAAAGCTAGAATGGCTAAGATTTATTTAAATCTATCTTTTTTTCTAGTTTTATTCATTTTAAAGCAACCTCGCAACCCTTAGATCGCTATCTATTGGGAACGAGAAGCTTTGGCTATGCGCATGTCAGGATTTGACTGATGAATCCTTGGTTTTTTTGCGACGTCTAGATGTAAATATACATTTTTTGTGAATATCTGTGTTGTGCAGGTTTTCTTGGCTACTCTCTGTGAGCCTAGGAATCGTGGGATTTATAATCAAACTGATCAGAATCTGATTCCCACGATGGACAAACTCCACATTACAAATGTACCCTGCCAGTTTTTCTGTAAAAATGTACATCCGAAAGAGCTTAAAACGGTTTTTCGTGTTTAAGGTCTCAAACATAATGAAATAATGGTTTGTCGTGCTAGAGTCACTCCGATGGCTGTCATGCCCATGAGAAGACCGACACTTGTAAATACTCTGTGGTCGAGGATGCTTCGCAGCCCGACAATCACCATTCTAATAGAGCCAAAAGGCTGAAAAGATAAGATGGAAGTATCAACATGCTTCAATTCCTATAAGAGCATAGGGGTTTGAAAACCACCTTTCAAAAACATCATTTTCATATCTTGTCTAAAAAGGACTTTTACAAATCAAATCAAACTCTTCGTATATAGGTTTAACGATGCAATGCACTAATTTCAAAATCAAACAAACGTAGGCTCAATTACTTCCAGCATTCACACAAACATTGCAAATAAAAAAGGAAATATTGAACAGATGCGGTACCGTGTTTCACGGGAGTTGGGGGGGTGCCTAACACCTTCCCCCCACTTAACTAACTCCCAAACTTAGAATTTCGATTTCAAAGACTAAGTTTCGACAATGTCCAGTAATTGGGCCTACTTTCAAATAAAACTCAGTTGAGTTGGTACAACCAGTTTCAAATCTACCAACTGGCGACTTTGTAAAATGTTCAAATCGTCGACATGATACATGTTGGCCATTTTCTAAAAAACCTTCACCCTTCATAAAACAGAAAATGTAATAAGGGTAGAAAACAAAAGACTTAGGAAAAGAGAAAGATTTCGTCCAACGCGACAGGATTTTTTCCCGACGTCGACGGGTGGCGACTCTGCTGGGGACAGTAAAGGGCTTAGGCCGCGTTCAAAATCTTTTCAAAATTTCCTTTTATATCTGCGTGTGTGTGAATGCTGCGTTTTACATTGAATGGATGTGAATGAATGCTTTACTGCTTTATGTTAGTGCTTCGCACAATGTCATCATTTCATACGGTGAGACACGATGTATGCGAATATATATTGTGTGATTCCTCCACCAGGAGGCGTACCTGTCAATGTTTGATTACTTAACTCAAAGAAGAATAATTCTGCGAGGCTTAGAAAAGGCACCACTCAGATCCGTTTCAATTGAAAGATTAGATTAATTTCCCCTCTAGTAGATTACGATGATCTGGGGACCTTCATGCCAAAAAGTCGCGAGAGTAGCCTAAGATAGGTTAGCCTCTGATTAACCAAATTCGAAGGGAAGCTTCTTCATGCCTTCCTCTTTCAATTCAATGTCAATTTCCAAATTCCAATGTAAATATTCAATATAAATAGACATTTCATGTCATATAAATTCTGTCATGCTATCCTGTCATCAAAACAACTGACCTCTATTTTGCAGGATAAGATTAAAAAAACCCTAAAAAATAAACACATTGCACGGCATGCTTCCGACTGATACTCACATCAGGAAATTAACACACCTATGTTTGTTGTAGGTAAAAATTGGTCCTCTCACCAGATCAAAATCTAAGAAAGCACTAAGTCCATCCCCATACATGGCTTCAAGTGCTCAGCCAGAATCCACCCCTGTTTCTAGGAAAGAGTTTGAAGGATTGAAGAACCAGATAGCAGAATTGGCTATCTTTCTGAAAGAACAAAGTAAAATCCTTCAAGGGAAGCAAACACCCGGTCATACAGAACCATCTACACCCGGTGGAAGTCAAGAGACTTGAAAGAAAGACACTCAGATTCCTGACCCTCAGAACCAGGACATGACCAACAAAATCCTTGAAATCACCAACCTCAACAAAGACCAAGATGCTGGTGATATTCTAAAAAAGGTTCAACAAATGGAAGAAACCATCCGGTCCATTAAAAGGACTGGGGCATTTGGAAGTGTTAATTACTCAGACTTATGTATATTCCCAGGGGCTCGTTATCTAGAAAAATTTTAAGTCCCTGATTTTGAGAAATATGATGGATTAGGAGATCCCTACACCCATTTGAAGGTATTTATTGGAGCGCTCGAATCCAATGCAAAGGACGAGAAGCTCAGAATGCAATTATTCCAGAAGAGTTTGATCGAAGAGGCTATGACCTGGTATGCTTGTCTGGATAATTCCAAGATTCACAGCTGGGAAGAGTTAACACATGCCTTCCTCAATCAATACATCTTTCAGTCCCAAATGGCTCCGAACAAATATCAAATAACCAAAATCAAAAAGCAAAGCACCGAGTCATTCAGGGAATATGCCCAACGATGGAGGCGGGTGGCAGCATAAGTCACCCCACCTATGACTGAGTCTGAGATAGTCATGACCTTCATCGACATTCAAGAAGCTCCGTTTTACGAAAGGGTCCTAGCAGGCATAGGAAAACCATTCTCGGAGATGATCAAGCACGGAGAAATAGCTAAAATGGGGATGAAATCTGGAAAGATAAAAGATCTTACCGCCTTGGAAGCTGTCGCCGAGCACATCTAATCTGGGAGTTATGGGAGTAATCCCCAAAGAGCGCACAAGAAGAAAGAAGAAGAAGTGTCCTTAGTACTGCAAGGACAAAATCAGAGGGGCAATTCGAGCAGCATGCCCATTCAAAGAAGGAACTATTCTTCTTTTCAAGCTCCAACCCAACCTTTTAATCCTCCATTTCAGAAAACTGCGGAGGCCAGACATCCAAGAACGTTCACCCCTTTAAGGGATTCACTCAAGAATGTGCTGAAAGTGGTGACAACGCAGAAGAAGATTGTTCAACTCCTTCCACCAACCAGTACCGGTGGGCGGAATTTCGACCCAAGCAAGAAATGTGCATACCATTCTAGATCTCTGGGCCATGATACACAAGAATGTTGGTCTCTCAAGCACAAAATCCAAGACTTGATAGACAACGGAGAGATTGTGGTGACCAAGCCCGAACAATAGCAGGTGCAGGATAATTCTCTCCCTCAGCACAAAGAGGAAAGTGTCAACATGATTAGCACAAAGAATGGAGAAGGATCAAAATACCTCCGGTATATCAGAGAGTCAACTCAATCCAGTACCAATAGCCCAAGACAGTTGGGAGTTTTCAGAAAGGCGAATCCTGATAGAACAAGAAATCAAGTCTATCAAGGAATAAATTGGACAGTTAGTGGATTTGGTCGTGTATCAACATCAAATAAGCCAGCAGCTGGTAAATCAGGCCATCCAGGATGAATCAAGTCCTCCCATACTGGAAATTAGTCTCATCGCCATGAGGGATCATTATCGATTTCATGAGCATTAACCCTGGGCCGATAAGGTGGTCAAGGAGGAGAAGTTCCAAGATGATAGAGAATTTGCCTTTCAGAGGAATTTCACTTATTTTAACCAGCTGTCGACGTCGGGAAAAAAATCCGCGGGTCGGGTCACAACCCGAATATTTCTCTCTTCCTAAGTTTTGTCTACCCTTACTCTTTTTATTGTGAAAAAGGTTTTCAAGGGTTTTTTTAGGAAAAGGCCAACATGTATAATGTCGACGATTTGAACGTTTTACAGAGTCGCTAGTTACTAGATTTGAAATGGTTGTACCAACTCAATCGAGTTTTGTTTGAAAAGAAGTCCAATTGCTAGACACTGTCGAAACTTGATCTTTGAAATCAAAATTTTGAGTTCGGGGGCTTGGTTAAGTGTGGGGAAGGTGTTAGGCACCCAACAACTCCCTTGTAAACACGGTACCGCATCTTTTCAATATTTCCCTTTTAAATCTGCAATGTGTGTGTGAATGCTGAAATGAATTGGGCCTATGTTTCATTGAAAGTATGTTTATGCATCATTGAACCTATATACAAAGGGTTTGATTTGATTTGCAAAAGTCTTTGATTTGATTTGCAAAAAGTATTTGATTTTGATTTGTAAAAACTTTCTTTTTCGATAAGATTATTAAAATGATATTTTAAAAGCAGGTTTTCAAACCCTTACGCTAACATAGGAATTGAAGCACGTCGATACTTCAGTTTTATCTTTTTAGCCTTAAGGCTCAATTTGATTGGTGATTATCGGGCTGCGAAGCATCTTTGACCACATAAATAAATACAAGTGTCGATCTTCTCATGGGTATGATAGCCATCGGAGTGACTCTGACACAACAAACCATATTTTCACTATGTTAAGACCTTAAATTCGTTTAACCGTTTTAAGGTCTTTTGTATATACATTTTTTTACAAAAAGAACTGGAAGGGTACATTCGTAAAGTGAATTTTGTCCATCGTGGGAATCAGATTCTGATCAATTGGATCACGAATCCCACAATTCATAGGCTTACAAAGGGAAGCCAATAAACCTGCACAGCTCAAATTTATACAGAAATATATCCAAACGCTATAATGGCCTAGGATCCATCAGTAAATCCTGGCTAGCGCATATCCAAGGCATCTCATTCCCACTAGATAGCGACCTAAGGGCCGCGAGGAAGCTTTTATAACAAAAACTAGAAAAATACCAAATTTAAATAAATTTTAGCTATTCTACCTTCCCGGTTCTGTCTGGACCTATTTTGAACCGTTTGAAAGCTAGAGTTGGCGAGATTTAAAGAAATCTAGTTCGCTAGCAGAAAATGTAAATGCCCATTCATATCAAATGAATATTTGAAGCAACGATTTAATAAAAATGAGTAAAGCAATATATATAATTAGATATATACAAAAGTTATAAAGGGCGATGGGTTTTCACTCCAATGCCCGGACTGGAATGGAAAATATATATATATATATATATATATATATTTATAAAAGCTGTGACACCCCCAAATTCGGGTACTTCGTTTTCACATGATTTGGTGTTCACTTTCTATTTTAAATATACATCTACCCAATAATAAAGAATTGCAAAACCAATTACAACCTTCATAAAACTTAAATAAAATCTTCTTTAACAAAGGATTACAACTTGTCCAAAAAAAAATCCAGGGTTAACTAAACCTTAACATCAAACAAAGTAAATGCGAAAATAAAACATCGTCAACTAAATCTTATTACAATATAAACTTGAAACCACAAGCCTTCACTTGCTCATCTTTTCTTTTCCTTTACTTGTTGACGGAATGTCAACATTCTCGGCCTTAACTGCAAGGGTTTGTAAAAATATGCAAGAGTGAGCAAAAAAAAGCTCACTTGAAATACAACAGTGATATGACATAGTGAATATTACAAAAGAGTTTGAATCACCTTACGTTCATCAAAATAAAGAATTGAATAATAATTCTTCCATCATATTTAAAGTTTGGGTATAGACTTTATCTGAGGGTCATACGACCTTGAACTATGTCCTAGGTTATAAATATTTCTATTTAAACCTTTAACAGTTATTAAGACTATGGACCTTCAAATCATACTCAGGGGGATCAGCCCTTCGTACCATGTATTGTGCACAACCATCTTAACGCTTTCGTATAAATGTCCCCTAATAGATAGGATTGTTCATTCTCAGTATTTGAATACAAGTCCGCACCAAAGAAAGTTTAGTTTGGATAGGTAAAGGAACTTTGGAGTTTCAACTATCATCAACTAAAGAGTAGTTGAATCGAATCACAATGCTTTAATAGTTCAATAATATAAGAATCATGAACCAATTGTAAGATATAGAAATAATCTACATAATAAGTAGGCATGCTTTAGAAATAACTTAAAGTAATTGAAAGAATAAGTAGATCTTGCTTGAACAATTAAATCAAGATCACAACACCATGACAATAATTGCATTATGAACATTGGAATACGATATAACTTGTACAATACATAACAAGTTAAGAATTGGAAATAAACTTGCATGACATCTTGAGCAAGGGTTAGAGAACTTGCACAATAAAAAGATGCATTGATAAAGCTTGCATAGCGTACAAGAATAGTTTAGAAATCTTGTACAAAGTAAATGTCGAGTTTAGAAATAGAAACTTGCTTAACGTATAAGAATAAGGATTAGGGAACTTGCCTCAAGCGTAAGCTACACTTTCATAATTATAACCACTTCACAGTTACCCTACACATTTATATTACGTTCAAAACATCTATTAGTAACCAACTACAACGTTTAAATCGTTGAACTTCTTACTTAAGTCCCAACTGACAACGTTGTTTACAACATAGGTTGCTAACTAGCCATATACGTGAGTCTATACTCACGACATACATTTCATAAACTTTTAATGCACTAAATCATGTTGTGTACCTTATGAAAGTAATACACCCATACACATGTAACACATTCACATAACACTTCAATCTATCTTAAACATATCAAAAACATGTTATCTTATTACCTATTACACTTATCAAGTCATAGAAGTAAGTTAGCTAAACAAAAGAGGCATGAAAACTCAACAAGCAAAAACCAACTTTTTCAGACAGCAAAGGTACCCGCTGGGGCGGGTCCCGTAGGCACAAAACACCCTCTGGGGCTGGTCACCCCTGGTGGAAACCCCAGTTCGCGAATTGATAGAGAAATAAGCCAATTTTGGCTTATTTCTTCACATCGAATTCGATTTTTCCCAACATGATTAACATGAAACTTATTAACAACTATATTTTAGACTCTTTAACATGATTATAACATATAAAATCCATACAACACATAATTAAAACCAAAATTTCATGATTTCTTTGAAGAAAACACAATATTTAGCGTTCTTGACGAAAATTGCTATTACGAATTCGTTTTTCAATCAATTCAAGTAATTTCAATTGTAATAACTCCTATTCTTAACATACTAACATAATACATGATCAATTTAAACAATAACCCATAATCAAACATCAATTTGATAGTTTCAAAAGACTTTTTTCAAAAAACTAATTCACAGAAAATCCTTATGAACACAATTCTTCTTGTTTATCAAAATTTCATGAATTGAATTGTTAAAACAACCATATAACTCATATATAATCATGCTATATCACATATTACTCATAACGTTATACTTACACCAATCTCTTTGATGATTTAAGAACTATTTTCAAAATAACTTCATAATAAACCACTATGAATATGATTTCTCCATGTTCATCATATATTTCTGAATTAAAACACTTAAACAATTATAAAAATCATATGTAAACATATATATATATATATATATATATATATATATATATATGTACACATCCTATACATATGTCAAAATCAAAAACTTTCACACAAAGATTTTTACAAAAAAAATCTAAAACCATGAAAACATAGAAGAACATGATTACAACTTATAAAGTTCTAAGTTTATACCTTTTCTAGTTTGAATTTAGAGGAGATGGAGATAATGATGTTCTTCTCTTGCTTTCTCAAGCTTCTCTTCTTCTTTGACAATTCTCTCTAACCATTTCTCTCTGTTTCTTTCTTTCTTTGTTTGTAAAAACTAACATACTAACTTGTAGTATATACATATAATACATATATAATATATATGTAACCTATATTATTATTATAAGTAATAAGTAAAATACTAATTACCATAATAATTGCTACTAATTACATAGGTTACAATCATTTGAAAGGTTAGGCCATGTTTGGCAACTCTTAAATAAAACAACTCTTTTATTAGCTAAAGTCATGTTTGGTAAAATAAATTTAAAAGAAAAGTAAGGCCTTGTTTGAGAGAATCACTTTAAAACCCTTTTCCATTCTTTTAATAGATCTTTAACCCATAAGTTAGTTGCTACACTTATTTAATTAAATTACAACATCCTAATTCAATTAAATAAAAACTGACATTCATAACTTAATAAAACACATAATACCAAATTGTTATACCATTGTAATTCTTTTATTAAATATAATTCATGTAACAAATTATTATCAACATTTAGCGCATAACATTAAATCTAATTTAACTATTCTTAATTAAATTAGAATTATGCTAAACCATTATAACACATCAATTTAATTAAATATTACTCTTAATTAAATTAATACACAAAATCACATAATTTATTTATTTAGCTCAATAAATAAATCACATACAATATTTATTTAACTCAATAAATATTTAAAATTATTATATAAAATCTCAGTCGTTACAAAAGCTGTATAAAAGCCACGGAATGATCTAGGCTGGACAAAATGTAAATATATATAGAAAAACAGTAAAGGGCGGTGTGGTTTCACTCCGATGCCAGGACAAAAAATGTAAATATATATAAAAGTAGTAAAAAGTCACAGAATGATCTAGGCCGAACTGGAATGCAAATATATATATATATATATATATATAGTTATATATAGTCAAAAAATAGTTAAACCGGGACTGGGATGATAACCCAGTCCAGTGAAGGGTGCATATATATGTATATATATATATATAAATAGTAAACTACAGCAGATTTGACATCCGGGCTTGATAGAATTGAAATGTTAGTATATATACAGTTAAATATATACAAAAAAGCCAATCCCAGACTGGGAAGATAACCCAGTCCAGCGAAGTTGCTCAAAATGAAGATATTAGTATATAAAAACTGTTAGAAGCGACGGATCGAAGATCCGAGTTGTATAAATGCCAGAAAATGCGTTTAGGTACTAAAATACACCAAAAGTTAACAAAAACGGCCACGGAACTGAGTTCCGGGCTTATTTAGAAAACGAAACTTGATATGCAAGTGTATAACAGCGTAATGAAGCAATATAAACTTGCTGATCATAAAAATACTCACAATGGACTGCTACACGGGCTTTTTGCCAAATCGTAGGCTTTAAACGTTCAAATCTACCGGTTAAGTTTTGAGATGTGGTAGTATGTGGGTATATCTACGTGTTAGAGTAAAAAAATTTGGGTTTGGAAGACAAGAAAATGGATGGAAAACCAAACGGGTAGGGGTTCAGAGCATTTTTGAATTGTTAAATGAGCTGGGGGTGAGCTCATACATATAGACCCGAGGGAAGCGGCTCTACCTGCGGCAGCCATTGGTAGAGGTGCGACTCCATGTGGGGGTCCACGTGGTGGGTCCCGTTGCATCAAAGTACGTGCACTTCGAGCAACGCGAGGTTATACTTAAAACTTTCTAACTTTTGATCGGAGCGTCCGTTTGAGGCGTGCTATACCTTTCTGAAAAGCCCTCGTCGAGTGCGTCGTAATTACATGGGGGAAAACCTTTTTTGAGTCCAAAAAGACAGGTTCATAACTAGGACTTTAATTCCTCGCAGTTTATTCGTTGAGCTATCTTGCGCTGTTTCCACTTTGGATCATTGTTATGGTTCGTTCTAACCTTAGTGGCGTAAATTCAGCTTGAGTTTGACCGAATCGGCTTCAAATTGGTAAAATGACCATTTTGCCCCTCCTGGGTTGCCCTTAGTGCTGGCATGGGGTTGTTTCCAAGGTTTCGATCTCAGTTTATTCTGTTTGTCCCCAGGGTTGTCTTTGAGGCTGACTTGGTCGCTCCAGGTTTTCATTTGGAGATGTTATGAGGCTTCAGGATTATTTCTGAAGTTGACCTGATTTCCCGAGTTGAGATCGAGCCTAACCTGTACTTCCCGGGTTGAGACCGGGGCTGACATGTACCTCCCGAGTTGAGACCTGGGCTGACCGGTACCTCCTGGGTTGAGACCGGGGCTGACCTGTACCTCTCGGGTTGAGACCGGGGATGACATGTACCTCTCGAGTTAAGACCGGGGTTGACCTGTATCTCTCGGGTTGAGATCGGGGCTGACCTGTACCTCCGGGTTAAGACCGGGGCTGATCTATAAATCTCGAATTGAGATCGGGGCTGACCTGTACCTCCCAAGTTAAGACCGGGGCTGACCTGTACCTACCGGGTTGAGACCGGAGCTGACCTGTACCTCCCAGGTTGAGACCGGGGCTGACCTGTACCTCCCGGGTTGAGACCGAGGCTGACCTATACCTCTCGGGTTGAGATCGGGGATGACCTATACCTCCCGGGTTGAGACCGGGGCTGACCTGTACCTCCCAGGTTGAGTCTGGGGCTGATCTGTACCTCCCAAGTTGAGATCGGGACTGATCTGTACCTCCTGGGTTGAGACTAGGGCTGACTTGTACCTCCCGGGTTGAGACTGGGGCTGACCTGTACCTCCCGGAATAAGATCGGGACTGACCTGTACCTACTGGGTTGAGATCGGGGCTGACCTGTACCTCTCGGGTTGAGATCGGGGCTGACCTGTACCTTCTGGGTTGAGATCGAGGATGACCTCTACCTCCCGGGTTGAGACCGGGGTTGACCTATAACTCCCGGGTTAAAATCGGGGCTGACCTGTACCTCCCGGGTTGAGACCGGGACTGATCTGTACCTCTCAGGTTAAGACCGGGGCTGACCTGTACCTCCCGGGTTGAGACCGGGACTGATCTGGATTTCTCGGGTTGAAACCGGGGTTGAATTGGTGGCCCTGTATAGAGACCGTTGTTGACTTGAAAAGACAGGTTTGCCCTCCTACAATGTTAGTAACAGGAAAACAAAATTTTGAGTGTCTACAGATGCCCCTCTTTATCATGTTCATGAAATGTAGTGGAATGAATAGGATAAAGATTGCTAGACACTAGAAATGTGAATGCAAAGGCAAGGCAAGGCATTGCCTGATGTGAATAACGTCGTTCATGATAACCTTTGGGGCAGCATTGTCATTTGATTACTGGTAGGATATAAGAGTTAAGCTATCATAGACTGTTTTCATCACTTTCTGCTAGGGATGACGTCCTTCGTGATAACTTTGTCGACTCTAATGGGGGTCACATTATTGATGTTACCTTGGTTTGAGACCAATGATTTCCCACGCCTGTCGATACTCTTCATGGGGCATATTTTCCTTCCGGTTGATGTCGTTGTACCTTTCTGAAGGCCCTCCGCTAGGGACATATCTTAGTTGCAGATTTACCTCAGTGGGTATTTCTGATGCTTATTCTAATGATAATTTATACCGGTCGTTGGCAACAGGGGGTTGAATCACCAATCCTTCTTGGTAATCCCTCTAAGGATGTGTATAACAGATTCCATCATCGGGGATGGATTATTATATTTCTTTCGTTACCAGATCACTTCCGATGCTTCGCGGGGGTCACACCAACGACTGAGACGTCGCTGGAGTTGAGCCAACGGATGATACTTCGTTAGGGTTGAGCCAACGACTGAACTATCATTGGTCAGTACCCGCCGCTTCGCTGGTGTTGTGCCAACGGCTGAGACATCGCTGGAGTTGAGCCAATGGCTGATACTTCGTTGGGGTTGAGCCAACGGCTGAACTGTCATCGGTCAATACCCGCCGCTTCGCTGGGGTTGTGCCAACGACTGAGACGTCGCTGGAGTTGAGCCAACGGCTGATATTTTATTAGGGTTGAGCCAACGGCTGAACTGTCATCGGTCAGTACCCGACGCTTCGCTAAGGTTGTACCAATGGCTGAATTGTTACTGTCAGTACTCGACGCTTCGCTGCGGTTGTGCCAACGGCTGAACTGTTATCGATCAGTACCCGATGCTTCGTTGGGGATGTGCCAACAGCTGAACTGTCCTCGGTCTGTACTGACGCTTTGCTAGGGTTGTGCCAACGGCTGAACTGTCCTCGGTCTGTACCCGACGCTTAGCTAGGGTTGTGCCAACGGTTCAACTGTCATCGGTCAGTACCCGATGCTTCGCTGGGGTTGAGCCAACGGTAAAACTGTCCTTGGTCAGTACCCGATGCTTCGAAAGTGGCAGTTCTTGGCAGTTTTGCTCAGTTTTTCGGCAGTTTTTTAGCAATTTTCATCATTAGTCCCCGAACATTGCTTCGGGATGAATACCAATGGCTTTCAGGAAGTTTCCCTTTTTGTCAGGATTCCGCTGCTTAAACGCAGGATTTCAGGACAAACCGCTCAATCGCGTAACGATGTTTTCTCAAATTTGGCTTTTCAGCTCATATAAACTCCATTTCAACTCGAACCGAACCGAACCGGAGGGGGTGTGGCCCACCCTAGGGAGCCGCAGGTAGAGGTCCAGCAGCCGCAGGTGGGCTCGCTTCTACCTGCATTTTTATATTGGCCGCGAGAGTTCATTTGAAATCTGTTTCATTTTGAGGTTCAAACGGAATCCGATTTTCTTTTTTAGATCTACGGAGTTCAAGCATCCTTTTTCAGATTCCTTCAGTTTCCACGCATTCAGTGCATCGCATGTAACGTTTTACATCCTTTTTTTACAAGTTTTGACTGTTAAAAGCATGTAAACCACATAGGGTGCTTTTAGACACAATGTATGAAAAATGTATGCCTATATGACCTGCTAAAAATTTTCTGACTTCATAAGTAAGCATATTTTACTACAATGCACGTTTTGATGTAAGAAAATTTAGACTCTAAGACAGTCATATTTTACTCTTTTTGATAAGTTTACTCATCCTTTTTGGGGCCTAGTTAGCCTGGATTTTTAACTAAAAATGTCCATGGTAATTTGGCTACCATGTGAAGTTTACTTTTGATTTTATTTCATAAATATGAACTGTTTTTGTTTTAGGAAAGGTGTGCTACTGAATGGCCACCTAGACATGCCTGTGTGCATGCGGACAGTCCATTTTACAAAAGAGACTCTGGCAAAAAATTTTAAAAAATTTAGGCATTTAAAACATGCAGTTTTGACTCTACTGGGGATTTTTGACTGATCCATGCATGTTTTAGGATTTAGCTTTTTGAAAAACATACAGTTTTGACTCTACTGAGGATTTTTGACTGACCCATGCATGTTTTAGGACTTAGAAATGCATAAAATACTGATTTAAATTAATAAGCCACAGGTTTTGGCTTACCACACCCTTTCTGAGGTGATTTGGAGACTTTGTCTAGGTGATGGACCGAGACAAACCCGGTAGTGCTAGCAGGGTAGTTTCAGGAGTTAGACGGAGGCGAGCTTCTGACATTCCTCAGCCATGTCCAGCTCGGCCGCTTCGCAGATTAGTAGAGTCGGTGATTCGTCCAGCCCAAGACGAGCAGCTGATTGATATAGATGATGAGCAGGCTCCTTTTTCTGCTCCCATTCCAGGTCAGGCCCTCTGTGTGGAGCATCCGGGCATTGTTGTGCTGACCCAGGAGCTGTTGGGAGACTTGAGTCGTCATCCTTCAAGATTTCTTCATGCCAATGAGGTGACTTGAAGTTTTTTTCTCTCTGGATTCTCTTTATTTTTTTTCCATTCTCAGGGCACAGGTTTTTGATACGAATTGGCTTTTGATGCAGGTTCCTGGCTTCACGCAGCCTCGTGGGAACTGGTTCAATGTGCATTCCCTGTACCATACTTTGCACCAGGAGTACAGGGATATCGTTGATGGCTGGGGGTTTCAGTCCTTCTTCTCTATTCTTCCCCGCTGTTGCCCTTGGGGGTATATGAGGGCTTTGTCTAAGCGCTGGTTCCACCAGACTCAGTCTCTTCACTTGTTGGACTGTGAGGTGATGATGACGCCTATGGATTAGAGGTTTATCACCGTCATCGAGTTTGAGGGTAAGCTAGTTCCTGTTGTTGCTAACATCACACCCACTGCCGTTCGATTCCTGTGACAGGGATCAAGGTTCGGACGGTCAGATCAGGTCCCTTGAGTATAGATGCCTAGAGTGGGGCTTTACTTGAGCCTCTGCCTGATGATCAGAGGGTTAGGGATCGCATTCTGAGGCGATTATTTTTGGTGATCACCGGGGGTTATTTTCTGGCGAACAACTCATCGACTGTGTCTTTCACCCTGGTCAGTGCTACCCGACATGTAAAGCACCTCAGTGACTTTGATTGGGGTTCTTACACCTTTGCCTATTTTCTTCGAGGTATGCGAATGCTCTCGGAGGTTGGTTAGGGTTCTGCCCATTTCTGCTGGTGAGTACATCTTTCTTGTACCTTTTTGATTTCTACATTTACATTTGTCAATCTTGGTCACTGAGGACTTTTGATATTTACATGACCAGTTCTAGGCGTATGAGAGGCTTCCTTGCCTACGGCCCGCCACTGCTTTAGGTCTGGAGACCTATCCTCGAGGACGGCATTGGCATCACTCCACTCTGACGGAGGTCCCTGTTACTGAGGGTTTTACTCATTCCCGCCTGTAGTTGGAGCTTTTGATAGCCAGAGCGATCTCGTGGATCCCATATACCTCAGAGTTTTTAACTGTTGGATTTAAGGGAGGCTTCCCCACTGGCCGGGAGTTTGTATTGTCGACCCGCAGAGTCCTATTTTTGACAGAGGGAGGCTGGGAGCTCTATCTAGGAGAGCGTGCTATTCGAAGTATCACGGGTCAGATCCGCATACCCTTTATTCTTCTGGCTTGGCATCATATGCCATTGGTACAGCCACTGACAGATATCCCTATAGAGGGCGTGAACGGCTTTACCCTATTAGAGGGCCCTTACAGCTAGGAGGCATTCAACCGCTGGTGGAGTCCTCGCACTATTGGAGTTCAGACTCAGGCTACCCAGTTTATGGTAGACATGGTGCCTGGGTCTGTGCTGATGACAGACTGAATAGCTTGCCTCAAGGAGCCAACTCACTTGGACCATATTACAAGACTGACCCAGGAGTTAGAGAGAGCTCATTTGTTCATCAGGAATCCTGGCCGAGATCCGTCAAAGGCATCTCTTTTTGATCCGTTAGGTTCCGGAGAGGGCCCCTCTTCAGGTCCATTTTCCAGCAGTTTTGTAGGGGCTAATCCTCCCTTGTACCGCCCAGACATGCCTAATGACCGCGACTTTGTGTTTACGGAGGAGATGGAGCAGGTTAACCACCTGAGTGTAGATATTTTGGATCTTTTTCGATAGCTATTATAGCTATATCTTTTGGTCGACCACTGTTTTGGCTGTTGGGCGGTTGTGCCCCATTTTGATAGATCACTGTTAGTAGTTGGGTGGTGGTGCCCTATATTCCTGTACTTTTTATTTTGCTTTGTATTATCAGACAGGGATGATGCTTACATTAGATAGTTTATCATAGATATGCATGATATTTCCTATCTATCGCATCATGTTTATCATTGTTATTATAGATGTATTATGTTATGTGTATGCATTTAGACAGATAAGCTCAGATTTGACCCCTGGATGGTCTTGTGATACTGTGATACAGATGTCGTCTTCCACCGTCAGTCGTATTGAGCACTTACCACCATCTATGGTGGCATCATCCTTGAGATCGTGGTATGAGAGCCTGCCCTTCCCAGCCAAAGGGGCAGTGGATCAGATGCTAGGGCATTCATTGACTCTCGTAGACTTTTAGGTTTTGTACGGGTTCATAGATGGCCTTTTACCCTTTTGGATACCCGAGAGACAGGTTTTCGGCTTTGGGCGGCACGAGCTGACTCCGACTTTAGAGGAGTATGAGCAGTTGACTGGTTTGGCTTTAGACTTGCCCTGCGCTCGTACTGCGATCAGCGACATGAGGAGACCGTTTCTTCGGATGTCTGGTATACGTCGGAGTGTAGTCTAGGATGAGATAGTTTATGGACATGTGATCTCTATAGACTTTTTGACTGATTGTTTTGGCCGGCTGGTTAGCTATGATCGACATGCTGGAGATTTTATTATTTCAACAGAGGCATGACATTTGGCCAGTATAGACATTTTGTTGATGTGCATAGTAGCCTACGTCTACATGCCACTTCATTTAGACCACCTGTATGTCGGATTGATGGTCGTGGTTCGAGCCCTTAGACAGGGTAGCACCATTATTCCGATGATATTGGCCGAGACGTTGAGAGCTACCACCCACTGCAGCATCCACCCAGAGGGGTTTTTTAAAGGCAGTTCGGTCTTGTTGTACATATGGCTCATGTCTTATTTACGACCAATTGGATTTTTCAGACACCAGGGGTGTTGTTTCACCCATGAGATAGCCATGTCACACTCCTTCCAGCCCCCGGAATGTACCGACGCAGAGACATGGTCAGTATTTCTGTATGATATTACACATCCATTCTCGATTCTGCCTTGATCCGGGCTAGTCTCCCCTTATAGCTTCATCACCCACGCATCTAGCATGGACCATTTGCCCCTAGCAGGATTGAGAGGAGTGATTACTTACCATCCTCTGGAAGTTATGGGCTAGTTCGATCAGTTTCAGAGCCTGCATCAGTTTGAGGGGGCTATTAATCAGAGGATGTCAGCTTCGTCTATGTCATCTGCCGATTTGATCAGAGTGTATAAGTGTTGGACTCATAGGGAAATGGTTGAGTTCTCCAGTAGCTATCCGGATCGTTCTCCAGAGTACTCAGCATGGTTGGAGGTAGATATAGCATCAGCTGCATTCATCCGGTCAGCTCCTATAGTGGATTCAGATGAGGAGGAGCCTATGGAGGATCCTGAGTCTCCTACTGAGGATGAGTTATTTATGGGTCTGACATCCGCATTAGTTAGTGATCCACCGATCATTCCTGCAGGGACAGATCCAGCTTTGTTAGACTCGCTAGCTAGGATGACCTTTGAGAGAGATCAGGCTAGAGCACTGATGTTGACTGCCCTGTCTGGCAGAGATATAGCTTTTGCGGGGAGAGATGAGGCTCGAGCCACTCGATATATGACATTGGTTGAGAGAGACGAGGCTCGATCTTTTTGAGACGCTGCCTTTGTCGATATTGAGGAGGCTTTGATTGTTAGGGACGTAACTTTTGCGAGGGATGAGATTCGATCTTCTAGAGATGCAGCCTTTGAGGAGATTGAGGAGGTTTTGATTTCTAGGGATGCTGCTTTTGTGGAGAGGGACGAGGCCATAGCTCCCAGGATTTCCACATCGCCGACAGTACTGCTCTCTGATCTTATACTCATTGTCTGGTTGTCGAGATGAGTACATATATTGATGATCACAGTGCCACGATGCAGATGGCTGTGGATGTTTTGGCCCGTATGGAGGCTGAGTGTAATACCCGAGAATTTCCTATTATTATTAAATAATTATATTAATGGAAATGAGAATTTATTTGAATATAAATGATTTTGTGTTATGAGAATGATTAAATTCAATTATATTAAATTGAATATCTATGACAATTGAGAAAAATGTGGAGTTTACGATAAACTCGTTGAGAGCCTAGTGTGGCACAGTGATGGGAAATATTAATAATTATATTAATTAACGAATGAATTATTAAGTAAACAATTAATCTATATTAATTGTTAATTGCTATTGTAAAATATTAGTTGATGGTTATGGAATATTAACTGTGATTGATTAATAATACGTGATTATTATTATTGCAAGAAATATAATAATAATAAACCACTTGTTTATAATTGTGCTGAGATTTATACTTGTTAATGTGATAATGAATCCTATGATTATTAATTAGGTGTTATTAGTAATCGATGAGGAATGGATTAATTAATATTATTGTTAATTAATTGATAAGATAAATAATTTATTTATTTGACATTATGAATAATAAAACAAATAAGTAAGTTATTAATATAATAAGATTATATTGATTGTTATGTACAAGCATGCAATAATATATAATACGACTATATTATATAGTGTAGAGAAACACTTAGGTGTGACCATACAAGTATACATAAACTATGCTATATAATGCAATGTGAATATATTACACATATGGACCATGTATTAAGATTAATTAAACTATGTGAGCTACATGATTAATACCTATGTGACAATGTGTATGTAAGTATACATTAAAATGATATATCATGAATATATTGAAATCACTTGTTGATTGTAGAATTTAATGAAGGAAATAATGTGATGTGATTATATCCGGTATTAATAAATGTACATGGATGTTATGTATGTTACATTGCCATATCACATCTACTACCTTGAAATATTAAGCATGTGACTTACACTATAATGTTAATTATAAAATATAGTATGAATAAATATATAATAGCCTAAGTGTATATGTATATATGGCCTTAGTGTTAATACACTTTATGTTGCAAATGCTGAGTTTCATATTGCCTTGTCCCTAAATGATAGTCACTATCTCTTCTCCCAGGTGAAAGGCCAAAGGCCTAAGCTACTCCCTCATGTCAACTTCCTAGCTAGCCAATGATGCTCATGATGAAGAAGGATGTGGGTGATGGGGGTGGTTGGACACTATTCCATCAACTCCCCTCAATCCTCTAGTTCTTCATTTCCCCCATTGTTTCAAACCTTGGGGCAATTGCTTTGTATGGATATTGAATTCTCCTATAAATACCAAGCCTCTCTTCATTTTCTATGTTGCTAAAATTTGTGCTAAGTTGATATAGAGAGAGTATTGTGAGTTTATAATCTGAATTTGAGAACAAGTCTTGTGCAAGTTTGAGCTCAAGAGGTATAACCTCTAAACCCATTTAAATTTCAATTCATAGAGATTGCATGATATTGTTGAAATTAGTGTGTGATAAGGTGCTAGCATAAGTTGTTAAGTATATCTATGTTTTAGGAATGTAAAGTGATGGTAGGCAAGCATGCTAGCTAAGTACATTATGAGAAATTCTGAAGCTCTGCAATAATAGAACATCTTCTGGTCTAGAACGGGAGCCGCGCGGCCGCGCGTCTCCCTAGTACAATTTGGGCGCGGCCGCGCGCCACTGCTGAATTTGTTGATGATTTCTTTTATATCTTCTGATGTGTTGAGCATGATGTATTGTTAGGATATGCATATAACTCACATTAACATATGGAATAAGGTTACTAGGTTATAGCAATCTATGCTAGTTGTTTTAGTTGAATATTTCAAAGAAAACTTAAAGTTATGAAAAGAGGAACTTGGATATATAAATACCATAATAGTATTCTGACTTTTGAGACACGTTTGTATGAACTAGAAACACATGGAATGCATATTGACTTAAGTATATATGTACCGTGATATAATATGAACATGTGAACCCAACTAGTGCACCTTTCTAACAAAAATACAAGTTTTGAAGGTTGATATTGACATGTAAAGACCATGTATACATTCTGACTTTTCAAGCATGTTATGTGACCTTGAAATGCGGGTCAAATATGTTAACATATGAATCTAGATAGCATGAGCATGTTAGGCCTTATTAGCAAGCTTTACTAATGACAACATAAGCTTTAAATGTGGACTTTGACATGTTATATTAGGACTCTACATTCTGATATTTTCAACATGATTGAATGTAGTTTGAAGGCATCATATATGTACATACTTGTTAGATGTAATGCAAGTTAATCAAGCATGAGTTTGATTAAGTCACGAACTAGTAATAGTGCTAGAATCACATATCCATGACATAAGAAACATATGAACATGCGTATCAATAAAATATATGACTACTTTATATGTCTAAATGATAAGCATGACAATTTATGTGAATTCATGGCATTGTATAACCCTAAGTCGTTAGGGATCGTGAATTAAAACAAAATCATAAATGATTAGAACGAGGAAAGATTGTATACAAACATAAAAATATCCTTTCAAAATGTATACATGCTACGTGATATTATATGATGCCACTTGAACCCGATTTTGACGGTTAACTTATGAGAATGCCATAACTTGCTAAAATGAAATATATTTAGTATTGATTGTAGTCTTATGTGATATTAATAATATGCGAATATGTTTGCTAATTGTGGTAGTCTCACAAGATAGTAACGATGTATGAATATGATCAACTTGAGAAAAGAGAAAGTTAAGAATAGAAATTAGATACTAAATAATTGTGTAGCTAGGGTAAAACTTAGCTTGTGTGTTGATCGTATATTCGAAGATATAATGTGAAGTTAAATTATATGACTAATGACTATCATTACGATAGGAATTCAAAAGTGTTGACTATCTTTACGTGAGTAAACTACGCATAAGGCAAGTATCCTAAACCCTTGCATTACTTTATTCAACGGATATCGTAAGCGAGTATCTAAAACTTATCTCTTTGGATACAAGTATTCTATCTTTGTATATTGCGAACTAGTTTCCTACTTAATTGTTTTAATTGAATTAGCATACTTGAACTCTTATTTCATTAAAGCTATTATTCATGTTGAACTTAGTATTGTTCTTGAATATTGTGAAAGTGTCTATGCCATTTGATTCGGCTAGACTTATGTTATTGAAAAATGACCCAAACTAATTGATTGGTGCGGGATCTTGTATTTGACTGAGAAGAACAACCTTCTTTGAAGGGAATATATAATTGTCGGAGAACCGACGTGCACACTTGAGTATGATTGATTGTTATGCATAACGATGGTACTTTAGGCTGATCACCTGTTGTACCTGTTTTTATTGGATTTTCAGTTTATTACTGTCAATTCTAGTAGAAGTTCATAGTCCTTAGTGACTGCTCAGTATTCAATTATTTGAAATCTTGAATTGACGTATTATTGAATCATATTGATATTATTCTGTCCTTAGTGACTGTTATTGAGAACTGTTGAAATTCTCGTTATCCTTGAACTATCAAACCTTGTCATACCTTTTCGAGAATTAAGAATCTTATTACTCGTCCTTATTGTATATTATTTGCTGGGCAATTTGTGCTCATTCTTACTTTCCCCTAAAACATTTCAGTTAAGGCAGAGCATGGCGAACCTTCGGGCGTTGATAAGGGCAAGGGCAAGGCTACCAACTAGCTTGTCTCTTTTACGTTTTTAAATATTTTAATGTTGTATTAAGATGATGTAGTAAGACTGGATTTGTTTATGTTTAAGCTTAAGTTAGATTATATAACAAGTCGTTAATTGATATTGCTATGTAATCTATTAAGTACTGTAGGTTGCGAGACTTGGGGGAATAATTATAATAAATCATTGTAAATTATTCTAGAATAGATTTTTCGCTGTGGTTGTGTGATATTTAGTTATCATTATTGCGATGTATTACCATGAGCACGTGATGAACCGAATTCGAGAGACCAAGTGGCGGTCCTGGAATTTGGGGGCGTCACAGGTTGGTATCAAAGCTGTAGTTATAAACCTTAGGAACGAGTGTCCTTGGACTATAGCTTAAGTGAACTTAGAAGTTAGGAAGGAGATAAAACTCATGTAGAGTTTTCCTTGAGAGACTTAGTATGTTATGAAATGTAACTTCATTCTATACAATGAACTTATGTTTTATTTAACATTCTAATGGAGTTGCTGTTTGTTTGCCTTGTGTTTGTGATTGTAGGATGACAGACACAGGTGTAACTAGTAGAGTAGCAGAGGAGGAGCCCAGAGATATACATGTAGTATACGAGGCACCTCTAGAGGCTGTGGCAGTGCAGGCAGTTGCACCATCCGAGTTTGATGACGAGGATGAGATCGAGATTGAGATAGAGACTGATCCAGAGGAGGAGCCGATGGAGGATGAGCCAGTAGAGGACTCTGATGAGGCTACTATAGAGGAGCAGATGTTAGGAGAATACGAGGAACGGATCCTAGAGTTAGACTGCAGGGTGGAGGCAGAGGCCCAAGATAAAGAGTCCGAGTTCCAGAAGCTGAGGGACGAGGACCACCAGAGGAAGCTGACTATGCAAGAGTTAGAGGTGGAGATTGCCTACCGTAGGGAGGCAGGGATCCAGATGGGGACTCTATTTCACAGGTCAGTGGCTAGGAATGTAGATTTGGCAGAGAAGCTAGAAGAGGTTGAGCAGAGGGAGCTGAGTGAGAAAACTGAGAAAGAGGCACTCCGTACTCAGCTAGAGTTGGAGGTGATGGATAGGTTACACTTCGAGGAGAAGTGGGAAGCGTCCAATGAGAGAGCTGACGACCTTGAGGACGAGGTCAGGTGCAAGAAGAGAAAGATGAACAAGATGGGGTATGTGTTCCGTTCAGCTTTTGAAAGGGTGATTGATGGTGTGTATCACTACCCGGCAGAACAGGGACAGACTCTACATACCTTGAGCCGAGAGCTGGTTGCGTATATAGCACAGTTGGAGTACAAGAGCGCAGTGGAGCGCGGGATGATGGGATGAGATTTCCTTAGTCAGTCTAGTGGTAGTACTAGTTGTGTCTTTATGTATTGTATATACTATGTTGTAATCCCGATCTTTTGTGTAAGATGTGGGATGATGATGTAAACCCCGAGTTAGCTTTTGTTAGAGGGGTAGTATGGTAGTAGGTTGGTATATTCCCCGTCTTTTGTGATATTAGGGGATATATGTGATAACATTTATAGCAGTATGCTAGGGAAATCATGTAATGAAACGATTTGGCATATGAATATAAATGAAGTTTATTTCAGAAATATGTTACAATTTTTTATTTTTAGTATTAAAAAAAAAAGGAAATACTTAAGTAATATACTTGAATAATAATAAAATGAAAACTTGTGATGCAGATAATGCCGCCCAGACGTAGATTGACAGCACCCGAAGAATCTGTTAACAACGAGAGGGAACAAGTAGACCCGATCCAGAAACTGGTAGACTTGTTAGGAGAAGCCTTAAGGGGAAGGAACAATGAACCCGTTCGCCCGAACCCTCAGACTGTGCCAGTAACAACCTTTAAAGACTTTAAGAGTGTAGGACCCCCAGAGTTCGAGGGAACTACCGACCCAATCGTCGCACAAACGTGGATCAAGGAAATCGAAAAATCTTTCACTATAGCTAGCGTAGGCGAAGATTAGAAGACGGTGTTTGCCACGTACATGATGAGGGGAGAAGCGAACTACTGGTGGGAGGCTAATCAACAAAGAGCTGGAGAAGGGATAATAGCTTGGGACAAGTTTAAGACGCTGTTCTTCGAGAATTACTTCCCGAAGAGTATGAAGAATAGGATGGAGGTGAAATTCCTAGAGTTAAAACAAGGTGAGATGACGGTGGCGCAATACGCGGCTAGGTTTAACGAACTAGCGCGATTTGCGGAGCACCAAGTTGGTGATGAAGAAAGAAAGGCTAGACGCTTCGAACAAGGGTTGAAGCCGTGGCTGTTCAATAAGGTATCAGTTCTTCAAATTGATTCCTTTGCAACATTACTGGAAAAGGCAATCATTGCGGAAGGTGGCAGTGAGGCCTTAAGCCTGTATAACAAAGAGAAGAAAGGAAAGAATGCTGGAGGAGAGAATCGTACCGGAGGAAGCAGCAGTGGAGGAAGTAATTTGGGAAAGAGAAAGTGGGAGAATAACAACAACAACAAAAACAACAATAATCAATCAGGGAATTTTCGTGGAGGTTTCAAGAAGAGGGCTGAAGGATGCCCGAAGTGTGGGAAGAATCACCAGGGCGAGTGCTGGAAGGGACGTGGCACTTGCTACAACTGCGGACAGGAAGGGCACATCTCGCCCAACTGTCCGAAACCAAAGAAGATACAAGGATGCTTTACGTGTGGCTCGACGGAGCACCGGATTAAGGACTGCCCAAAGAAGGGAAGTGGCGGGGGTAGTAATCAGCAAGGAGGCAACAAGCTGATGATCGGTGGACCGGTACAATCCAACCGCCCAACCGCCAGAACCTTTAACATGACCGTCCAGGACGCCGTGGCTGCGAAGGACGTGGTGTCAGGTATAATCCCAATCAATGATATAAATGCTTATGTATTATTTGATTCGGGTGCCACCTGTTCTTTTATATCTGAAGAATTTGCTATTAAACTTAGTACACCCCGAGAACTATTAGAAAATCCTTTGATCATAGAAGTTGCTAATAAGGAAGTGATCCCTGTAGAATACATTTATCGAGATTGTCACGCAAACATTAGAGAATATAAACTGAGCGTAGACTTGATTCCTATTAGATTGGGAGAATTTGATGTGATACTAGGAATGGATTGGTTGTATAACCATGCGGCGATAATTGACTGTCAGAACAAATGTGTGAACCTTCAGACTCCGAGTAAGTCTAAGGTAGTGTTTTATGGTAGCTCATCGCTTAAGCAATCGTGTTGCGTTACGATGATGCAGGCCAAGAAATTGTTAAGGAAAGGATGTGTAGGTTATTTAGCTTACATCGTTGATACTCGAAAAAAGGGAGTAAAAATTAAGGATATATCCGTAGTGAATGAATTTCAAGATGTATTTCCAGACGATCTGCCTGGTCTTTCGCCAGACAGAGAAATCGAATTCGTAATAGACTTAGCACCGGGAACGGCACCGATTTCAAAAGCTCCATATCGTATGGCGCCAGTAGAAATGAAGGAATTGATGATACAATTGCAAGAATTGTTGGATAAGGGTTACATTCGACCGAGTGTTTCTCCTTGGGGAGCACCAGTGCTATTCGTTAAGAAGAAGGACGGATCGATGAGACTCTGTATCGATTATCGAGAATTGAACAAAGTAACGATCAAGAACCGATATCCGCTACCGAGGATAGACGACTTGTTTGATCAACTGAAGGGAGCAAAGTGTTTCTCGAAGATCGACCTACGAACAGGATATCATCAACTGAAAGTGAGGGATGAGGACATACCAAAGACTGCGTTTCGAACCCGTTATGGACACTACGAGTTTTTGGTAATGTCATTTGGATTGACTAATGCTCCGGCATCATTTATGGACTTGATGAACCGAGTTTTCAAGCCATACTTGGATAAATTTGTAGTGGTCTTTATCGACGACATTTTGATCTACTCAAAGACAGAGGAAGAACACGCCAAACATCTAAAGATTATTTTGGAGGCACTAAGGAAGGAGAAGATGTATATAAAATTTTCTAAGTGCGAATTTTGGATGGAGAAGGTTCAATTCTTAGGCCACGTGGTGGATAAGAATGGAATCTCTGTAGACCCTGCGAAGGTTGAAGTAGTAAGTAATTGGGAACAACCGAGAACACCGACGGAGGTAAGAAGTTTTTTAGGGTTAGCTGAGTACTATCGAAGATTCATCCAAGATTTTTCTAAGATAGCAACCCCGCTGACCAATTTGACTAGAAAGACGGTGAAATTTGTATGGACCGACAAATGTGAAGAGAGTTTTCAGGAGTTGAAGAAGAGATTGAGCGAAGCACCTGTATTATCATTACCAGATGATGCGGGAAATTTTGTGGTGTATAGTGATGCATCGCACAAGGGACTTGGCTGTGTGCTTATGCAGCACGGCAAGGTCATTGCATATGCATCACGACAATTAAAGGATTACGAAAAACGATACCCTACTCACGACTTAGAGTTAGCGGCAGTAGTTTTTGCGTTAAAGATATGGAGGCATTATCTATACGGAGAAAAATGTGAGATATACACGGACCACAAAAGTATGAAATATATCTTCACACAGAAGGAGTTAAACATGCGGCAGAGAAGGTGGTTAGAATTAATCAAAGAATATGACTGCGATATTCTTTATCACCCGGGAAAGGCAAATGTGGTTGCCGACGCACTGAGCAGGAAAGGAAGGGAGAAGTTGTTTAATTTGACGACTCAGGAAGAGTTGATAAGAGAGATGGAGAAATTGGAGATAGAAGTGAAAGGACCAGAAAAGTCTGGTGAGAAGTTGTTTGTAATGGAAGCTCATCCGATATTGTTGGATAAAGTAAAGGAAGCCCAAGAAAAGGATGAAGAGTGTGAGAAAATCCGAAAGAGGATCACGGAAAATGAGGAAGAAAAATTTCGAATGGATAAAGATGGTATTTTGAGATTTGAAGGAAGAGTGTGGGTACCAGCGGTAACCGAGTTGAGGGAAGAGATTTTGCACGAGGCACATAATACGACATATTCCGTTCATCCGGGAGGCACAAAGATGTACCGAGATCTAAAGCAACATTTTTGGTGGCCCAATTTGAAACGGGAAGTCGCAGAGTGCGTCAGTAGATGTTTGACTTGCCAACGCGTTAAAGCAGAGCATCAACGGCCGAGTGGTTTACTACAACCGTTAGAAATACCGGAGTGGAAATGGGAGCATATTACCATGGACTTCGTGGTAGGACTTCCAGTTACACAGAAAGGTTATGATGCCATTTGGGTTATCGTGGATCGACTAACGAAGACCGCACATTTTCTACCAATCAAGATCCGCTACAGTTTGAACCAATTAGCAAGCCGATATGTAAAAGAAATTGTCTCACGACATGGAGTGCCGGTATCTATTGTCTCTGATCGAGATCCGCGCTTCACGTCCAATTTTTGGAAGAGTTTGCAAGAAAGAATGGGAACGCAGTTGAGGTTGAGTACTGCTTACCATCCTCAAACAGACGGACAGAGTGAGCGAACAATACAAACGCTGGAGGACATGCTTAGGACATGCGTGATGGATTTTAAAGGAAATTGGGACGACCATCTACCCTTAGTTGAATTTGCATATAACAATAGTTACCATGCGAGTATTGGCATGCCACCGTTTGAAGCTCTTTACGGAAGAAAGTGCAGAACGCCATTATGTTGGGACGAAGTCGGAGAACGACAAATACTCGGACCAGAGTTAGTACAACAAACCGCAGACATGGTGACAGTGATAAGAGCCCGATTAGTGGCAGCTTAAGATCGCCAGAAGAAATACGCAGATTTGCATCGACAGGACCGAGACTTCAAAGTCGGCAGTTTCGTATTCTTGAAAGTATCTCCATGGAAAGGAAAGATCCGTTTCGGCAAGAAAGGAAAATTGAGTCCAAGATTTATAGGACCGTTCGAAATACTGAAGCGAGTGGGCGAAGTGGCATACGAAGTTGCGTTGCCACCCGAGTTGGAGCACATCCACAACGTATTTCACATTTCCGTGTTGCGACTGTACAAGGCCGACTACAAACATGTGATTTCTTACGAGCCCATTCAAGTGGAGAAGAACTTGGCGTATGAAGAAATTCCTGTCCAGATATTAGATAGGAAAGAGCAAACTTTGAGAAACAAAATTATTTCGTCTGTAAAAGTACTTTGGCGTAACCACGATGTCGAGGAGGCAACGTGGGAATTAGAAGATAGGATAATGAGGGATTATCCCCATTTGTTTGTGTAACCTTGTAGCAATTCCGGGACGGAATTTTTATAAGGGGTGGAGGATGTAATACCCGAGAATTTCCTATTATTATTAAATAATTATATTAATGGAAATGAGAATTTATTTGAATATAAATGATTTTGTGTTATGAGAATGATTAAATTCAATTATATTAAATTGAATATCTATGACAATTGAGAAAAATGTGGAGTTTACGATAAACTCGTTGAGAGCCTAGTGTGGCACAGTGATGGGAAATATTAATAATTATATTAATTAACGAATGAATTATTAAGCAAACAATTAATCTATATTAATTGTTAATTGCTATTGTAAAATATTAGTTGATGGTTATGGAATATTAACTGTGATTGATTAATAATACGTGATTATTATTATTGCAAGAAATATAATAATAATAAACCACTTGTTTATAATTGTGCTGAGATTTATACTTGTTAATGTGATAATGAATCCTATGATTATTAATTAGGTGTTATTAGTAATCGATGAGGAATGGATTAATTAATATTATTGTTAATTAATTGATAAGATAAATAATTTATTTATTTGACATTATGAATAATAAAACAAACAAGTAAGTTATTAATATAATAAGATTATATTGATTGTTATGTACAAGCATGCAATAATATATAATACGACTATATTATATAGTGTAGAGAAACACTTAGGTGTGACCATACAAGTATACATAAACTATGCTATATAATGCAATGTGAATATATTACACATATGGACCATGTATTAAGATTAATTAAACTATGTGAGCTACATGATTAATACCTATGTGACAATGTGTATGTAAGTATACATTAAAATGATATATCATGAATATATTGAAATCACTTGTTGATTGTAGAATTTAATGAAGGAAATAATGTGATGTGATTATATCCGGTATTAATAAATGTACATGGATGTTATGTATGTTACATTGCCATATCACATCTACTACCTTGAAATATTAAGCATGTGACTTACACTATAATGTTAATTATAAAATATAGTATGAATAAATATATAATAGCCTAAGTGTATATGTATATATGGCCTTAGTGTTAATACACTTTATGTTGCAAATGCTGAGTTTCATATTGCCTTGTCCCTAAATGATAGTCACTATCTCTTCTCCCAGGTGAAAGGCCAAAGGCCTAAGCTACTCCCTCATGTCAACTTCCTAGCTAGCTAATGATGCTCATGATGAAGAAGGATGTGGGTGATGGGGGTGGTTGGACACTATTCCATCAACTCCCCTCAATCCTCTAGTTCTTCATTTCCCCCATTGTTTCAAACCTTGGGGCAATTGCTTTGTATGGATATTGAATTCTCCTATAAATACCAAGCCTCTCTTCATTTTCTATGTTGCTAAAATTTGTGCTAAGTTGATATAGAGAGAGTATTGTGAGTTTATAATCTGAATTTGAGAACAAGTCTTGTGCAAGTTTGAGCTCAAGAGGTATAACCTCTAAACCCATTTAAATTTCAATTCATAGAGATTGCATGATATTGTTGAAATTAGTGTGTGATAAGGTGCTAGCATAAGTTGTTAAGTATATCTATGTTTTAGGAATGTAAAGTGATGGTAGGCAAGCATGCTAGCTAAGTACATTATGAGAAATTCTGAAGCTCTGCAATAACAGAACATCTTCTGGTCTAGAACGGGAGCCGCGCGGCCGCGCGTCTCCCTAGTACAATTTGGGCGCGGCCGCGCGCCACTGCTGAATTTGTTGATGATTTCTTTTATATCTTCTGATGTGTTGAGCATGATGTATTGTTAGGATATGCATATAACTCACATTAACATATGGAATAAGGTTACTAGGTTATAGCAATCTATGCTAGTTGTTTTAGTTGAATATTTCAAAGAAAACTTAAAGTTATGAAAAGAGGAACTTGGATATATAAATTCCATAATAGTATTCTGACTTTTGAGACACGTTTGTATGAACTAGAAACACATGGAATGCATATTGACTTAAGTATATATGTACCGTGATATAATATGAACATGTGAACCCAACTAGTGCACCTTTCTAACAAAAATACAAGTTTTGAAGGTTGATATTGACATGTAAAGACCATGTATACATTCTGACTTTTCAAGCATGTTATGTGACCTTGAAATGCGGGTCAAATATGTTAACATATGAATCTAGATAGCATGAGCATGTTAGGCCTTATTAGCAAGCTTTACTAATGACAACATAAGCTTTAAATGTGGACTTTGACATGTTATATTAGGACTCTACATTCTGATATTTTCAACATGATTGAATGTAGTTTGAAGGCATCATATATGTACGTACTTGTTAGATGTAATGCAAGTTAATCAAGCATGAGTTTGATTAAGTCACGAACTAGTAATAGTGCTAGAATCACATATCCATGACATAAGAAACATATGAACATGCGTATCAATAAAATATATGACTACTTTATATGTCTAAATGATAAGCATGACAATTTATGTGAATTCATGGCATTGTATAACCCTAAGTCGTTAGGGATCGTGAATTAAAACAAAATCATAAATGATTAGAACGAGGAAAGATTGTATACAAACATAAAAATATCCTTTCAAAATGTATACATGCTACGTGATATTATATGATGCCACTTGAACCCGATTTTGACGGTTAACTTATGAGAATGCCATAACTTGCTAAAATGAAATATATTTAGTATTGATTGTAGTCTTATGTGATATTAATAATATGCGAATATGTTTGCTAATTGTGGTAGTCTCACATGATAGTAACGATGTATGAATATGATCAACTTGAGAAAAGAGAAAGTTAAGAATAGAAATTAGATACTAAATAATTGTGTAGCTAGGGTAAAACTTAGCTTGTGTGTTGATCGTATATTCGAAGATATAATGTGAAGTTAAATTATATGACTAATGACTATCATTACGATAGGAATTCAAAAGTGTTGACTAGCTTTACGTGAGTAAACTACGCATAAGGCAAGTATCCTAAACCCTTGCATTACTTTATTCAACGGATATCGTAAGCGAGTATCTAAAACTTATCTCTTTGGATACAAGTATTCTATCTTTGTATATTGCGAACTAGTTTCCTACTTAATTGTTTTAATTGAATTAGCATACTTGAACTCTTATTTCATTAAAGCTATTATTCATGTTGAACTTAGTATTGTTCTTGAATATTGTGAAAGTGTCTATGCCATTTGATTCGGCTAGACTTATGTTATTGAAAAATGACCCAAACTAATTGATTGGTGCGGGATCTTGTATTTGACTGAGAAGAACAACCTTCTTTGAAGGGAATATATAATTGTCGGAGAACCGACGTGCACACTTGAGTATGATTGATTGTTATGCATAACGATGGTACTTTAGGCTGATCACCTGTTGTACCTGTTTTTATTGGATTTTCAGTTTATTACTGTCAATTCTAGTAGAAGTTCATAGCCCTTAGTGACTGCTCAGTATTCAGTTATTTGAAATCTTGAATTGACGTATTATTGAATCATATTGATATTATTCTGTCCTTAGTGACTGTTATTGAGAACTGTTGAAATTCTCGTTATCCTTGAACTATCAAACCTTGTCATACCTTTTCGAGAATTAAGAATCTTATTACTCGCCCTTATTGTATATTACTTGCTGGGCAATTTGTGCTTATTCTTGCTTTCCCCTAAAACATTTCAGTTAAGGCAGAGCATGGCGAACCTTCGGGCGTTGATAAGGGCAAGGGCAAGGCTACCAACTAGCTTGTCTCTTTTACGTTTTTAAATATTTTAATATTGTATTAAGATGATGTAGTAAGACTGGATTTGTTTATGTTTAAGCTTAAGTTAGATTATATAACAAGTCGTTAATTGATATTGCTATGTAATCTATTAAGTACTGTAGGTTGCGAGACTTGGGGGAATAATTATAATAAATCATTGTAAATTATTCTAGAATAGATTTTTCGCTGTGGTTGTGTGATATTTAGTTATCATTATTGCGATGTATTACCATGAGCACGTGATGAACCGAATTCGAGAGACCAAGTGGCGGTCCTGGAATTTGGGGGCGTCACACTGAGGGTATTGCACTTGCAGCTGCTCCTCCATCTTCAGAGAGATATGCCATGTTGGCATTGCTGGCTCGCTTATCCATGGGTCCATAGACTAGCTTTATTTTTTCTGCACATACTAGATCAACCATTTTTGTCATGTACAAGACACCATGTATATATCAAATAGTATTATATATCACAAAAATATATTTTGATTCACTTCCCTGTTGGATATGTATTGTCATTGCTGAGTGATTACCACTTCTTTCATGACTTGCTGTTGTTGATGTATCTTGAGCTTCTTCTTGATGGACTGACATTGAGATGTCGAAGAGTACCTCAGATGGGTCTGTTGACCAGGGTAGCTTGATAGAATTTAGGTTTTATATAATTTCAGTGTCTTGGAACTTGTTTTATTGGTTTTTTTGTTTTTTTTTGAAGGTCAAACCGCACCGTAAATGGTTGCCTACGTACTCCTGGGTGTAGGTAGATCAGGTCATTTGTAGTTCACTTCTTTGTGCGAGACAGGTTTAAAAAGTATTTATCTTGGGTTTTAAGTTTGGTTTGATGAGTTTTTGAAATTTTTTGTTTGGTTTGACCGCACCAGAAATGGCTGCCTACGTACTCCCGGGCTGAGGGAGATCAGGTCATTCGTAGTTCCATCTTCTAGTGAAAACCAACTCTAATTTGATTTGTAGGACCAGGATGCGAGTATGCATGCATTTCAGACATAGTACTTTTTATGGTGTCTGAGTTGATGAGTTGGGGAAATTCGGTCCCGTCCATTTCTTGCAATCTGATAGCTCCTCTTGTCAACACCTCCTTGACAATGAAAGGGCCATCCCAATTAGGGGCGAACTTTCCTTTGGCTTCATCTTGATTGGCCAAAACTTTCTTTAGCAACAAGTTATTTTCTTTGAATTGCCATATTCGGACTTTCTTTTTGTAGGATCGAGCAATCCCTTGTTGATATAACTACCCATGGAAAATGGCTGTAGCCCTCTTTTCATCTATCAGGGACAGTTGGCGGTACCGCTCTTGCAACCACTGGTCTTCGTCCATGTGAGGGTATATTAGTACTCTCAGGGACTCCATCTCTACTTCTATAAGAAGGACAGCTTACATACCATAGACCAATGGTAGGGGGTAGCCCCAGTAGAACTATGCATTGACGTCCGGTACGCTAACAGGGTTAGAAGCAGCAGGTCAGGCCATTTTTTTTTTGGTTGGCGGACATTTTCTACATAATCTTCTTGATGTTCTTGTTGGCTGCTTCGACAACACCATTCATCTTGGGCCGATAGATGACAGAATTGAGATACTTGATGTGGAACTTGCTACATAGTTCTTTCATTGTTTGATTGTTCAGGTTATTGGCGTTGTCTGATACGATCATCTCCCGTTGTCCATAGTGACAGACGACGTTGTTTCTGATGAAACCAATGATGACCTCCTTGGTGACTTTGGGAAAAGAGGCAGCTTCAACCCACTTGGTAAAGTAATCGATCATGGTGAAGATGAATCGATGACTATTGCTGGCTTTGGGTTCCACTAGACCGATCACATTTATTCCCCACATGGAGAAAGGCCATGGTGAACTCATGTTGTGTAGCTCATTTGGAGGAGCGTGGATGGCATTTCTATGTATTTGGCATTGAAAGCATCTACTGACATGAACATCATAGTCAGCTTTGAGAGAGATCCAATAATGTCCTGTTCTTAATATCTTCTTAGCCAGCAGATGACCGCTCATGTGTGGACCACAGACTCCACCGTGAACTTCATCCATTAACCTCTGAGCTTGCTCTTTATCAAGGCATCTTAACAATCCTATTCCAGTATCCCTTTTGTATAGTGCATCTCCGCTCAGATAAAACTTTATAGCCATCTTGTGAATCCGCTTTCGTTCGGGTTGGCTGGCCCTAGCGGGTGTAGATCCATCTCAGAGTTATTCCTTGATGACTTGATACCAAGACTGATTGACAGGAGGTATTTCATCTGATACTTCTCCAATGTAATTCCCATATGTGGGGGCCTTCTGACTTATGAATTTAATGTTAGGAATCCCACTCCTATTGGATATGCCAATTAAGGAAGCCAACGTCGCCAATGCATCAGCGAAGTCATTCCTACCCCGAGGAATATGGATGAAGGTTACGTCTTCAAACTCCATGGATATTTTGTCGACCTGCAGATGATATGGCAGTAAATGTAGTTCTTTAGTGTGATAAACCCCAGTGATTTATCTGATAATTAATTCAGAGTCTCCGAATACTAGTAAATGTTTGATACCCATGGATTGCGCTAACTTCAACCCCATTATGCAGCCTTCATACTCGGCTATGTTGTTGGTGTTGCCAAACTGTAGTTTGGTAGCCACAGGATATTGTTCTTCTGTACAAGAGATAAGGACTGCCCCAGCTCCGGCACCTTCCATGTTTATAGCTCCGTCGAAATACATTTTCCATGGTTGGACTGTATTCTCTTGTCGGAGTTGTTGAATTGTCATGATCCCATCATCCGGGAAATTAGTCTCCAGAGGTTCAAACCCTCCTGATGGTGCTTCGGCTAATTGATCTGCAATGCCTTGACCCTTGATGGACTTTTGAGTCACGTAGACAATGTCGAACTGTTGTAGGATCAACTGCCATTTGGACAATCGACAATTCAATATTGGCTTGTTGAATACATACTTCAACGGATCCATGCGGGATATAAGGTAGGTCGTATGCCCATGCAAATAGTGTTGCAACCTCATGGCGGCCCATGCTAACGCACAACATGTCTTCTCGATTAGGGTGTACTTCTGTTCACCACTGCTGAATCTCTTGCTGATGTAGTAGATGGCTCTTTCTTTACTACTATCATCCTTCTGTCCTAGCATGCAGCCCATTGCATTGGCATTGACGGATAAGTACATGAACAGGGGAACTCCATCCCTCGAAGGTACCAAAATAGGTGCTTCGATCAGTTGTTTCTTGATGGCAAGGAAGGCTTGTTGACAATCCTCGTTCCATTTAGTGGAGGAATTCTCCCTTAATAGCTTAAAGATGGGTTAAAATGTCGTTGTGAGCTGGGAAATGAATCGGCTTATGAAGTTAATTCTCCCCAAAAACCCGTGTATCTCCCTCTCTGTTCAAGGTACTGACATCTCAGTGATGGCTTTAATCTTGGCAGGATCTAGCTCGATGACTCGATTACTCACCAGAAATCCCAACAACTTGCCTGATTTGACGCCAAAAGTATATTTGGCTGGATTCAGCTTGAGGTTGTACTTGCACAACCTGTTGAACAGCTTCCTGAGATGGTCGAGGTGATCATCTTCCTTCTGGGATTTGATGATGATGTCATCCACGTAGACTTCTATCTCCTTGTGCTTCATGTTATGAAATAGGGCCATCATGGCTTACTGATACGTAGCATCGGCATTGATGAGGCCGAAGGATAGTCATCTATAGCAGAAGGTTCCCCAGGGAGTGATGAAAGCTATTTTTTCCCTATCCTCTTTAGCAACCATGATCTGATGGTAACCCGAAAAGCAATCCACAAAAGAATACATATCGTACTATGCTGTATTGTCTATCAGGATGTGGATGAAAGGTATTGGGAAATTGTCCTTTAAGCAAGCTTTGTTCAAATCCCTGTAATCCACGCATACTCGTACTTTCCCTCCTAGTTTAGGCACGGGAACTATGTTTGACAACCACTTTGGTTATGTTGATACCATGATGACGCCGGCTTTGAATTGTTTGACCACTTCTTCTTTAACTTTCAGACTCCATTCAGGTTTCAATCGCCTGAGCTTTTGCTTTAAGGGCTTAAATCCATCTTTGATGGGCATTCGATGGATGACAATATCAGTAGACAAGCCGATCATGTCTTCGTGTGACCATGAAAATACATCCTGGACCTATGTTAAGAGTTCAATCAGGTCGGCTTTTTGATCTTGCGTGAGATCTAGGCCTATCTGGATTTCTTTAATATTTTCGGAGGTTCCTATGTTGACAGTGGTGGTTTGGTCGAGGTTAGGCTTGGGTTTGTCTTCGACCCATTCTTTGATCTCCTCGGGCACCCCATAGTCATCTTCCTCCTCTTGATTAATATCCATCAAGTCGAAGTTCAATTATACATCAAAGTTGTAGTAACTATGACAGGTTGGCATCTCATCAGCAGTGACAAACGAATCCAACCCTGGAGTCCTGAAAACAAAAATTCTTTCACTTTAATATATGCAACTACTTAAATATACAAAGCATTTGGCAAAGCATGACAAAAGTTACTGCTATAGCTGTGCAATCAAAAGTAAGCAGTAAATGAAAGCATGTTACAGGGCAGATGGACTCTCTGCCCTTTTACCCTTTTTGACTGAGGAAAGGGACACTGCTTCAGTTATAAATGTTTAGATCCTCATGAACAGGGAGGATCAAGGAATTGTGCTAGTCTGCCTCATCTCAGATAATGACTGAGACATCCTTTATAATAGGGCTGGGTTTTTCTTTAAACTACCCCCCTTCTCTTTCTTGATGCAAGGAATTTGGATCTGATCCTCGTTGTCATTGTCTAGGATCTCATCATTCATACCCTCGTATTTTATGATAACCTTCATGTTAGAAAATGGGTCTCGTCCTTCGTACAGGATCTTTTCTTTTCCCTTTTTGCTATCCGCCTTGGGTTTGGGAGTTGTTCTCTCACTTGCTGGTATAATGGGAGGAAATAACATGGTTAATACCACGACTGGGATTTTTCTCATGGGTTTCACCCATCCAACATCTATAAGGTTTGGCAACAAAATTGTGGAAGCATGAACCTTAGGATGCTTGTGTAGGTTCCGACGGCTTGACCCGGTTGAATAACACAATCCAGTTCTCCCTTATTGGCTCAGGATTTGGACTGGACTTGCAATACCTTGCTAATTCTTTTCTAACCCTTCTCCAGGTTGGAAACCCAAAGATACCATCTTCTAGCCTACTGTCATCACTTCAGGGGAGACTTTAGGCTTCAAGGCTGGTGCCCCAATTGGTAGGTATTTAGTATCACTCACCTCCAAGGCTTGAAAGCTAGCAGGTTCATTCCCTGCATCCAGGCTGATCACCGGCATGTCTCCCTGTATGCAGACAGAGAATTCTGGTTCAGCATTTAAGGTAATTAGGTTGCCGTTGATAATATATTTGAGTTGTTGATGGAGGGTGGATGGCACTGCCCCTACCATATGGATCCATGGCCTGCCCAGCAACAAGTTGTATCCAGTGGCAATGTTGAGCACCTGAAAGGACACATAGAAAGTGTGCGGACAATCTCCAGAGGAAGCTCTATTTCTCGCATAGCTTGTCGGTGAGATCCATTGAAAGCCCTGATTACCACATGACTGGTTTTGATTCGGTCGGGTTAATCTTTATTCTCTCTAAGGTATCGTAGGGATAGATGTTGAGGGATGATCCTCCATCTATGAGCAGACCTCAGATCACATACCCGGATGACATTACAGCTATATGCAGGGACTTACGATGGCCCGTCCCTTCTGCAGGGATATCATCGTCAGTGAAATATATCACATTGCTAATGAAAATGTGTTCTACCATGTGCCAAAATTTTTCGGCATCTACTGTCTTTGGCAGATGGGCTTTTTCCAATACTTTCACTAGAATGTCACGATGCTCCACCGAGGATAAAACCAAGTCTAGGATGGACATTTGCTTGGGTGCGTTTTTCAAGCTTTTCACTACCTTGATTTCATTGTATCCCATTTTACTGAGGAACTTTTCTATTTTCTCTTCGGCCACCTTTTCTTTGGCTTTGATGACTGATTTGATCACCCGCTGAGGCAGGTACAATGGATTATGCTTTGGTACAATGGCAATGTTGTTTGAGGTGGAACCTTTGTCATTCTCGTAGTTCTATGGAACCCTCTTCAGACTGATCACTGGATACTGAGGTCTGAAGGGCAAGATTAAAGGCTCGGGTGCAGCCACCTTCATAGGATTTTGTGTTTCTTGGACCCCTTTACCTAGCAATACTAAGGATGTGAGAGATGACTCCTTATCACAGGAAATAACAGTCACTGTATCCTGATTCCACATAATGGGAATAAAGAGAGTTTCTTCATCTGGGAGGCCATAATCCCGATTCCCACTTATCAATTCACCGCTTTCAATCATATTTTGAATTAGGTTACGAAGTGCCCAGTAATCCTCAGTATCATGGCCAGGTGCATTGGAGTGGTACTGACAATTTTGGTCAGGCTTGAATTTCCTAGATCGCGGGTTTAATGGAGGTAGTAAATCTGCAACCATTCCCTTGTTGATTAACATCTGGAGGATTTCCTTCATCGGTTGGTTCAGGTTAGTGAAATTCCTTTAAAAGGAAAATTCTCTACCAGCTTGGAAATTCTCCTCTTTGGCCATCTTGTCGGCCCAGGGTTCATGCTCATGAGACCGATAGTGATCCCTCATGGGGATGGGACTGATCTCCGATGTGGAAGGATTTACATCTGATTGGTTGGTCTGGTTCATCATCTGTCTGGTGATTTGATGTTGGTATACGACCAATTCTGTTAACTATTCAATTTGTTCCTTGATAGACCTAATCTCCTGCTCTATCAGGAATCGTCTTTCTGAGACTTCCCAACTATCTAGGCTATTGTTGCTGGATTGAGTTGACTCTCTTACGTATCGGAGGTATTTGGATCCTCCTCCATTTCCTGTGTTGATCATGTTGACATTTTCCTCTTTGTGCTAAGGGAGGGGATTATCCTGTACGTGCGGTTGCTCGAGCTTTGTTACCACAATCTCTCCGTTGTCAATCAAGTCTTGAATTTTTTGCTTGAGAGACCAACAGTCTTGTGTATCATGGCCCGGGGATCCGGAATGGTAAGCACACTTCTTGCTTGTGTCGAAATTCCGTCCACCAGTATTGGTTGGTGGAAGGAGTTGCACAATCTTTTTCTGTGCCATCAACAGTTTTAGCACATTCTCGAGTGAATCCCCTTACGGGGTGAATGTTCTGCGACGCCTGGCCTCCATAGTTTTCTGAAATGGAGGGTTTGAAGGTTGGGTAGGAGCTTGGAAAGGGGAATAGTTCCTTCTTTGAATGGGCATACTATTTGACTCGCCCCTTTGATTTTGTCCTTGTAATACTAAGGACACTTCTTCGTCATTCTTTTTGTGTACCCTCCGAGGACTACTCCCGTAATTTCAAGACTGGATATGCCCGACAATAGCTTCTAAGGCAGTCAAGTCCTTGATCTTCCCAGACTTCAGCCCCATTTCTGCCATTTCTCTGTGCTTGATCATCTCAGAGAATGGTTTTCCTATACCTTCTAGGACCCTCTCGTAATATGGAGCTTCCTGAATGTCGATGAAGGTCATAACTTTCTCAGACTCAGTCATGGATGGGGTAACTTACGCTGCAACCTTTCTCCATCGTTGGGCATATTCTCTGAATGATTTGGTGTTCTGTTTCTTGATTTTGGTTATTTGGTATCTGTCTGGAGCCAGCTGAGATTGGAAGCTATATTGACTGAGGAAAGCATGGGCCAATTCTTCTCAACTGTGAATTTTGGAGTTGTCTAGACGGGCGTACCAGGCTCTAGCCTCTCCGATCAGACTCTTCTGGAATAACTGCATTCGAAGTTTCTCGTCCTCTGCATAGAATCCGAGCTCTCCAATGAATACCTTCAGGTGGGTATAAGGGTCTCCTAGTCCATCGTATTTCTCGAAATTGGGGACTTGAAACTTTTTGGGATAACGAGCCCCAGAGAATATACAAAGGTCTGAATAATTGACACTGCCAAATGCCCCAGTCCCTTTGATAGACCGGAGAGTTTCTTTCATCTACTGTACTTTCTTCAGAATGTCACCAGCTTCCTGTTCTTTGTTGAGGGTGGTGATTTCAGGGGTTTTGTTGGTGTGTCCTGGTTTTGTGGTCCAGGAATCTGAGTATCTGTCTTTTCGGTCTCTTAACTGCCACCACTACCACCAGGTGTTCCTAGTTCTATGTGAGCTTGGGCTTGCTTCCCTTTAAGAGCCTTACATTGTTCTCTCAGGAAACTAGCCAATTCGGCTATCTGATTCTTCAGTCCTTCAAACTCTTCCCTAGAGACAGGAGTGGATTCTGGTTGAGCACTTGAAGTCATGTCTGTGGATGGACTTAGTGCTTTTTTTGGACTTAGATCTAGTAACAGGACCAATTTTTCACCTACATCAAAACGTAAGCGTGTCAATTTCCTGAATTAGGTAGGGATAGGATGCATGCCATGATGTGTTTTTGTGGTTTTTTAATCTTATCTTGTAAAACAGAGGTCAATTATTTTGATGACAGGATGACATGATAAGATGTATATAACAAGGAATGTAAAATTTTATTATGATATTTACATTGTGCTCCTTTACATTGGAATTGAAAATTAGACATTGAATTGAAAGAGGAAGGCATGAAGAAGCTTCCTTTCGGGTTTGGTTAATCAGAGGCTGACCTATCTTAGGCTACTCTCGCGATTTTTTGGCATGAAGGTCCTAAGATCATCGCAATCTACTAGAGGGGAAATTAATCCGATCTTTCAATTGGAGCGAATCTGAGTGGTGCTTTTTCATGAGCCCCAAAGACTTAGTCACCCTCGAAGACATTACTTATCACCGACGGGTTTGCCACCTGGTGGAGGAATCACATAACATACATTCACATACATCGTGTCTCACCGTTATGCATATGATGACATGGGTGCGAAGCACTAAAAAAGCAGGAAAGCATTCATTCACATTCACTCAATGTAAAGATGTAGCATTCACGCATTCATTCAATGTAAAGACGCAGCATTCACACATACGCATGTATGAAAGGGAAATGTTTGAAAAGATTTGAACGCGGCCTAAGACCTCTACTGTCCCCAGCAGAGTAGCCACCTGTCGACGTCGGGAAAAAATCCGCGGGTCAGGTCACAACCCTGATCTTTCTCTCTTTCTAAGTCTTGTCTACCCTTACTCTTTTTATTGTGAAAAAGGTTTTGCAGGGTTTTTAGGAAAATGCCAACATGTATCATGTCGACGATTTGAACATTTTACAGAGTCGCCAGTTGATAGATTTGAAATGATTGTACCAACTCAACCGAGTTTTGTTTGAAAAGAGGCCCAATTGCTGGACACTGTCGAAACTTGATCTTTGAAACTGAAGTTTTGAGTTCGGGGGATTGGTTAAGTGTGTGGAAGGTGTTAGGCACCCCACAACTCTTGTGTAAACACGGTACCGCATCTTTTCAATATTTCCCTTTTAAATATACAATGTGTGTGTGAATGCTGAAATAAATTGGGCCTATGTTTGATTGAAAGTATGTTTATGCATCGTTGAACCTTTATACGAAGGGTTTGATTTGATTTGCGAAAGTCTTTGATTTGATTTGCAAAAAGTATTTAATTTTGATTTGCAAAAGCTTTCTTTTTTTATAAGATTATTGAAATGATGTTTTGAAAGAAGGTTTTCAAATCCTTACGCTAACATAGGAATTGAAGAACATCAATACTTCAGTTTTATCTTTTTAGCCTTAAGGCTAAATTTGATTGGTGATTGTCGAGCTGCGAAGCATCCTCGACCACAAAAATAAATACACAAGTGTCGGTCTTCTCATGGGTGTCGACGTCAGGAAAAAATCTGCAGGTCGGGTCAAAACCCGGATCTTTCTCTCTTCCCAAGTAATGTCTACCCTTAATCTTTTTATTCTGAAAAAGGTTTTGAAGGATTTTTTAGGAAAAAGCCAACATGTATCATGTCGACGATTGAACGTTTTACAGAGTCGCCAGTTGGTAGTTTTTTAAAATGGTTGTACAACCTCAATCGAGTTTTTTTTTAAAGAGGCCCAATTGCTGGACACTGTCGAAACTTGATCTTTGAAATCGAAGTTTTGAGTTCGGGGGATTGGTTAAGTGTGGGGAAGGTGTTAGGCACCCCACAACTCCCGTGTAAACACGGTATCGCATCATTTCAATATTTCCCTTTTAAATCTGCAATGTGTGTGTGTGTGAATGCTGGAAGAAATTAGGCCTATGCTTGTTTTAAAGTATGTTTATGCATCGTTGAACCTATATATGAAGGGTTTGATTTGATTTGCAAAAGCTTTTTTTTCGATAAGATTATTGAAATGATGTTTTGAAAGTATGTTTTCAAACCCTGACGCTAGCATAGGAATTGAAGCATATCGATACTTCCGTTTTATCTTTATAGCCTTAAGGCTCATTTTGAATGGTGATTGTCGGGATGCGAAGCATCCTCGACCACAAAAATAAATGCAAGTGTCGGTCTTCTCATGGGCATGACAGCCATCGGAGTGACTCTGACACGACAAACCATATTTTTACTATGTTGAGACCGTAAATCCGGATAACCGTTTTAAGGTCTTTTGTATGTACATTTTTATAGAAAAACTGGCAGGGTACATTTATAAAGTGGAGCTTGTCCATCGTGGGAATCAGATTCTGATCAATTGGATCATGAATCCCACGATTCCTAGGCTCACCAAAAGAAAGCCAATAAACCTGCATAGCTCAAAATATGCACAGAAATATATCCAAACGCTATAATAGCCAAGGATCCATCAGTAAATCCTGGCTAGCGTACATCTGAAGAATCTCGTTCCCACTAGATAGCGATCTAAGGGCCGCGAGATTGCTTTCATAACTGAAACTAAAAAATTGCTAGATTTAAATAAATCTCAGCCATTCTAGCTTCCCGGTTCTGTCTGGACCTATTTTGAACTGCTTGAAAGCTAGAGTTGGCGAGATTTAAAGAAATTTAGTTCGCCCGCAGAAATGTCAGTGTCGATTCATATCAAATGAATATTTAAAATAACAATTTAATAAAATGAGTAAAGCAATATATATATGTATATATATATATATATAATTATACGAAAGCTGTAAAGGGCGATGAGTTTTTACTCCGATGCCCGAACTGGAATGTAAATACATATATATATATTTATAAAAGCTGTATAAAAGCCACAGAATGATCCAAGTTGGACATAATGTAAATATATATAGAAAAACAATAAAGGGCGGTAGGTTTTCACTTCGAGGCCCTGACGAAAATATAAATATATATATTTATAAAAGCTGTATAAAAGCCACGAAATGATCCAGGCTGGACAGAATGTAAATATATATAGAAAAACTATAAAGGGCGGTGGATTTTCACTTCGAGCCCAGGACGGAAATATAAACATATATATTTATAAAAGTTGTGTAAAAGCCACGGAATGATCCAGTCTGGACAAAATGTAAATATATATAGAAAAGCAGTAAAGGGCAGTAGGTTTTCACTCCGATGCTCGGACGGAAATGGAAATAGATATATATTTAAATATAGATAAAAAAATAGTCAAACCGGGACTGGAAAGATAACCCAGTTCGGTGAAGAATGCATATATATGTATATATATATATAAGTAGTAAATTATCGCGGATTTGACATCCGGGCTTGACAGAATTAAAAAGTTAGTATATATACAATTAAATAAATACAAAAAAAGCCAAACCCGGACTGGGAAGATAACCCAGTCCGGCGAAGTTGCTAAAAACGCAAATATAAGTATATAAAAGCTGTTAGAAGCGACGGATCGTCAATCCGAGTTGTAGAAATGCCAGAAAATGTGTTTAGGTACAAAAATATACCAAAATTTAACAAAAACGGCCACGGAACTGAGTTCCGGGCATATTTGGAAAACGAAACTTGATACGCAAGTGTAATGCAGTAATATAAAATTGTTAATCGTAAAAATACTGACAATAGAATGCTATACGGGCTTTTTGCCAAATCGTAGGCTTTAAACGTCCAAATCTACCGGTTAATTTTTGATACGTGGTAGTATGTGGGTAAATCTTTGTGTTAGAGTGAAAAAATTTAGGTTTGGAAGACAAGAAAATGATTGGAAAACCAAACGGACTGGGGTTTAGAGCATTTTTGAATTGAAAATGAGTTGGGGGTGCACTCATATATATAAACCAGGTGGAAGCGGGTCTAACCACGGCTGCCTCCACTCTACCTGCGGCTCCATGTGGCAGGTAGGGATGGTGGGCCTTGTTGCATCGAGGTCCATTCACTACGAGCAATGCGACGTCAGGTTCAAAACATTCTAATTTTTGATCGGAGCGCCCGTTTGAGGCATGCCATACCTTTCCAAAAAGCCCTCGCCGAGAGTGTCGCAATGACATGAGATAAAACCTTTTTCGAGTCCAAAAAGATGATTTCATATCTAGGTCTTCGATTCTTCTCCGGGTTTGTTTACTGTGCTGGCACGGTCTTCGGTTGTCTTCACGGAGTTATTCCCCGAGGTTTGGCTCCCAGCCGATTTTGTTTATCCTCAGGGCCGTCTATGAGGCTGACTTGTTCCTCCCAAGGTTAACTCCAAGGATGATGTGATGCTTCGGGTTTGTCTCTGAAGGTTGAATTGGCTTCCCAGGGTTATCTCTGGGGCTAAACTGGATCTCCCGGTTGCGACCGGAGCTTAACTGTACTTCTCGAGTTGTGACCAGGGCTGAATTGATATCCCAGTATTGAGATCGAGGATGACTTGAAGTCCAGGTATTGAGACCGGGGTTGACCTGACTGCCCGGTATTGAGTTCGGGGATGATCTGATGGCCCGGTATTAAGACCGGGGATGAACTGATGTCCCGGTATTAAGACTGGTTGGGTTGACATCCCAGTATTGGTGACCGGGGTTGAGTTAACGTCTCGATATTGGTGACCGGGGTTGAGTTAACATCCTGATATTCGTGACCGGGGCTGAGTTGACATCCCAAAATTGGTAACCGGGTGTGACCGGCGTTGAGTTAACATCCCGATTTGGTGACCGGGGCTGAGTTGACATCCCGGTATTGGTGATCGGGGCTAAGAAGATAGTTTTACCCTCCTGCAGGGTTAGTAACAGGAAAATGAAATTTTGAGTGTCTACAGATGCCCCTCTTTATCATGTTTATGCAATACAATGGAATGAACATGATAAAGATTTACTAGACACTTAAAATATGATAAGATATATTCTTAATGATGCAAATAGCAATGCAATGAATGTCAAAATATTTTTGCAAATCGCATTTCGCAATTCGCAAATCGCTTACCTTTACTGGTGCCTGTGTTGGGGCTGATATCCATGGTTGAATTTTATCAGTGATGCTGATGTTTATAGTGGTGTTAATTCCAACGGTTTGATTTCCATCGGTGTTGTCGATGCTTGTTTGATGAGGATAAACTAAAATGTTTTCTACATTTCTGCTGGGGATGACGTCCTTTATGATAGCATTTGCTGTTACCTTGGTTTTTAGACCAATGGTTTCCCCAATCTGTCGATACTATCAGGGGACAGATTTTCTCTTGGCTGATGTCGTTGTACATTTCTGAAGGTTCCTCCGCTGGGGATATATCTCTTTTGCCGAGTTACCTCAGTGGGTGCTCCCGATGCCTATCCTGATGATAACTTACACCGGTAGTTTGCAACAGTGCCTACCCTGATGGTAGGGATAATGGTTCATCATTGGACTGTCCCGATGCCTACTCGAACGATAGCAGAATTTTTCATCGAGTTTGTGTATTTAATGTGTATGCATTTTTAACTCTACTGGGTATGTATGCCTAATTTTTTGTAATGGAGATGTGCGCTGATGTAGCGCTTCTTGCACATGTGCAGACCAGACATGATATGATGATCTTAATTTGTCCTAGGTTGATGCATATGCTTAATTGAATTGATGTAGAACCATACCTCACCATTTTCTTAGGCAATTTGGAGTTTCTTTTCATGCATGGATTTTGATAGGCTTAGCAGCTCTAACTCCCGTATGGTTCCTTTTGTCATTCGCAGAGCAAATTCAGATGTTCCCCTTTTATAGATCGTCTTTGGTGGGAATCTCGCAGAGGCTGCCATTCTTCTTTCTGAATCGGGACCTGGTGCTTGTTCCTCTGCCGTTCAGACACTGATGGCTTTACTAGTGAGATATCCTGATATGTTTCGTTGAAGTAGTGTTCAATATCTTACATCACCGAATCCTTCCCCGATGCTATGTTGGATTGCCGCCAACGGTTTGATTATTGGGTATGAAAAGGGGCAAGCTCTTTACTTGTGACCTTCCTGGGTTAAATGCTGGCTTGGCTGATGGCCCAGGTGTTGCTGACGTCCTGGAGGATGTAGCCCGTTCTTTTAGTGCCCATATTTGAATTTTGATACAGAGGCCTTGACTTGTGATGACTTGGCACAGGTTGACATGTTTGATGATGTAGATTTCATTTTCCAAACCTTTTGTCATCAGGCATTTGTTTTTTCAAAGTTAAGGACTCTCTTGAGAATTTTTCCCTTCTTGTGGAGGGACAAGCTTATGTCGCCTTGATTTCTTTCAGGAATCCTCCCTTTTCTTTTGATGTGGAGCCTGGTCCCACCGTAGATCCTTTCCATTTCTTGGAATCAGAAATGCCCTAGCCCTTTTACAGGTCGTTACTGGGGTTCACAGAAGAAACTTGCTTTGTTGACCACATCCTGAGTGAGCAATTTCCTGTACATTGAACGAAATGTGCCAAAAGCTTGATGGCTCAGGCCGTCGGGATTAGTATGATCTTGTGAATGAGGCATTTGAAGTTTAAAGTTTATGGAATTGAATGCTTGTATTCAATGCGCTCTTATCTTATTACTAAAGATCTTGAAAGGGAGTATGAAAATGAATTTTTCCTAAGGAAATCAAAATTTTCATTTGACAAGTTATGAAATCGCAAGAAAACTTTTAAGCGTCCATGGTAATTTTTCATGGGTATGATCAGATTCAAAAGACTCATCTCCCTTCATCAGAGACACCTCATCTTCACTCTAGACACTGCTTCACAAAATTAAACATCATATGACATGTGCACTATGAGTGACGCAACCCTTAGCAGGGGTTTCTCTTATAGGACATTAGATGATCTCATTTTTATCTTGCAAAATTTTTTGTTTTCCCCGCTTAACTTTGTCTCATTTTCTTAGGCTATTCAGGGTTACCCATGTAACGAGTTTTGGACCAATGACTCCTAAACTAGATGGTTTTAGGGCACTAGGTGTTAAGACACCCCTTCGGGTTTAATGGCTCGAGTAACAAAGGCCATACTTCGAGATAAGTCAGGCGGTCTACTCTTTTTGATCCTCGCCTGAGCTTGTAAAAGATTCATTTTCTTAGGCTCTCAATTACCCGTGTAGCGAGTGTTAGGCCGGTGACTCCCAAACCAGACTGCTTTAGGGCACCAGGTGTAGAGACACGCCTCAGGCTTAGTTACTCGAGTAACCTAGGCCACGATTCGGATCTGCTCAGGTTTTGCCTTCTTCTTCTTGTAATGCTCGTTTTCTTAGGCACTGAGTTACCCATGTAACGAGTGTTGGGCTGGTGGCTCCCAAACCAGATAGCTTTAGAACACCAGGTGCAAAGACACCCCTCAGGCTTAATAACTTGAGTAACCCAGGCCATGATTCGAGACATTAGATTGGTTACTAATTGCCATCCCTGTTGCCATAGTTTCATACCCCACAGCTAATAGTTAGGGCAATCGCAAAGTGCAGACATGCATATGAGGTCAAGTTTGTTCCAAAAAAAGTACTTTAAACTAGGATGTCATGCCTAATCAAAAAGTTTAATTGTCTTAATTCTCTAATCGTTCCCGGGATTCTTGCTCCACGGACGCTTACCGGAATTAATCCCATTCATAACAAGTTAAGAAAAAAAATTCTTTCCTCTATTTTTTGAGATTCTAATGCAAGACTTATCTATACTTATCATGTATATTATCGCTAAAGCATGTAAATGGAAACTGAAAGCACATAAAGAGATGAAAGAGTCGTACCTTATCAGTGGATCGTAATATTCTAAGAAAGTTATTATTAGAAAAGACAGATTGATCATACCGGATTGCCAATAATGGAAGCTTTGATGATGACAGACCATGCTGATGGTGCCGACTGGTGCATTTTTATTGGATGGTCGATAAATGCCCCATGTTGAGTTGTCACAACTTCCGAAATTGGTCCATTCTTGTTGTAAGGGTCCCAACATCGGGTTGTCATTGATTCTGGACTTGCCCTAGTCTTGCTTATCATGTGGGATGATTGCTTTATTGTATGTTTAACCGATAGGCTGATAAGACGCCGACATCGCAATAGTCTTTTACCTCATAACCCACATAGTGAACAGGTAGTGGATATGGGCCTTGATGTTTGGATGCCCTAATCATTGTTTCTGACTTGTGGGCGCAATTGACTTTGATGGTTGATATCAAAATGCTTGTGAATTCCGCTGAATTGGACTCAAGAGCTTGTGAAGGTTGTTGATATGATGGCTTTAACCGTATTTGGTTTGATCTGTGAGGTTTAATCCGTGGCCTTTTGCTCAAGGAACAGATCATCGGGCATGAGATGGATTTTTTCATGACGGTCGCTCCTATTCTTCTATAGGTCAAAAGAGATAAAGTCTTCTCGCACTTCAGGAATGATGAGTTGCTGAAGGTTTGCATCCTATGATGATTGCCATTTCATCCCTGTGACTGGTCATCTTGATGTATCGATGTCTCTTCCTTTTGAGACTTGCTCCATATTTGATGGAGCAACATTGATGTACCGTTTGGTCCTCTCAACCTGGGTCATCAATCTTGAGTGTCTTTCTTGAATGTAGGCTTTTCAGGTTTGGCCTTCATGAGTCGACTCTTATACTGGAGGAGTATGAGATCCTTACAGGTTTGGCACTGGATCTGCCTTGGGCCAGGTCAGCCATCAGTGACTTGAGGCGACCGTTCATAGGTATGACTGGCCTGAGGTGCCGGGTCGTTGCTGAGGAGGTTACTGCAGGACATGTAGTGTCCATGGATTTTTTAATTAATCACTTTGGTAGGTTGGACAGCTACAAGCAATTCTCTGGGGATTTTATTATTCTGGCAGATGAGTGGAAGTTTGCACGAGTGGATATTCTGTTGATGTGCATTACTACTTATCTGTGCATGCCCTTGTATATGGACCACTTAGATACTGGCTTGATGGTAGTGGTTCGTGCCCTCAGACAGGGTTGTACGATTTTGCAAATGATATTAGCCAAGACTCTGAGGTCGGTTGCTTTCTACAGTACCCATCCAGGGGATTTTTTAGAGGTAGTGTCATTCTGCTGTATGTATGGTTCATGACGCATTTAAGTCAGATTGGCACCTTAAGACACCATGGGTACTGCTTTACCCATGATATAGCTATGTCCTACTCCTTCCATCTAGCAGAGTGTTCAGATGTAGCGAAATGGTTGACCTTTTTGTTGGAGATGGAGCATCCCTTTTCGATCTTGCCATGCTCAGGGCTTAGCTCTCCCTATAGCTTCATCACTCATGCAGTTGGCATGGATTATTTGCCCCTAACGGGTTTGAGAGGGGTGACCACATATCATCTGTTGGCAGTCATGGGCCAGTTTGATCATTTTTAGAGCTTTCACAACTTTGAGGGGCTACGGATCAACAAATATCATCTTCGTCTTTGTCGTCAGCTAACCTTACTAGGACTTATGAGTGTTGGACTCGTAGGGAGAGGTCTGATTTTTTACTAGCTATCTAAATTGTTCTCCAGAATATTCTGCATGGTTGGAGGCCGATATTACAGTAGCTGCGGCGATTTAGTCGGCTCCGATTGTGGATGCAAACCAGAAAAAGTCTGTGGAGGATCCTGATTCTCCCACGGAGGATGAGTTATTTTTTGGTATGACACTGGCTTTGGTTAGTGACCCTCTGAGCATCCCTACCGGGACAAATTCTATTCTTTTTTATTCATTAGCTCAGATGACCTTTGAGAGGGATCATGCTAGAGCACTGATGTTGACAGCCCTTTCCAGCAGAGACACGACTTTTGCTACTAGAGACGAGGCTCGAGCTACTTGAGATATAGCATTGGTTGAGAGAGAAGAGGATCGACCTACCCGAGATGCAACTCTTGAGGAAAGAGATGAGGTTCAATCTACTCATAATGCGGCTTTTGAGGATATTGATGAGGCATTAGTTGCTCGGGATGCAGCTTTTGCTGAGAGGGACGAGGCCATAGCTACACGAGATGTTTATATTGTGGACAACACTGCACTCAGATCATATACGGACAACCTGGTTGGAGAGATGAGTGCTTTCATAGATGGTCATAGAAGCACTATATAGATGACAGTGGATGTTCTTGCTTATATGGAGATCGAGGGTCAAGAACTTGCAGATGCCCCTCCATCTTCTAAGAGAGATGCTATGTTAGAACTGCTATCCCGATTGTCCACGGGTTCATAGATTGTCTATGTTTTTCCTCAGCAGGGCCTGTGGACCAGGAGGTTTGATAGAATTTAAGTTTTATCGGGTTTTGGTGTCTTGGGACTGGTTTTTTATTGGCTTTTGTTTTTTCTTGAAGGTTAGACCGCGCCATAAATGGCTGCCTACGTACTCCCGGGTGGAGGGAGATCAGGTCATTCGTAGTTCAGGTTTTGTGTGAGAGGTATGAGAAGTGTCTCTTTTGAGTTTGAGTTTGGTTTGATGGGTTTTTGAAATTTTTGTTTGGTTTGACAGCACCAGGAACGGCTGCCTACGTACTCCTGGGTGGAGGGAGATCAGGTCATTCGTAGTTCATGTTTTGTCTGATTGATTTGATTTTTTGATTTTTTTTTTTTTGATATTTATATGCATGGAAAATAAAAGGCATAATGCTAAGAAAGTGATAATGTCCCAACATCTCCTGGAACTCGCAACTTTCCTCTAGATCTACGTCTTCCTAGCTAGCTGAGGCCTGATAGTCCAGCTATCAGTGGTTATGTTGCCTTCAAAGCTGGTGATAGAGGTTACCTTCTGGTCAGGAATATCTTCAATTATGGCCATAACTTGATCGCCTCCTGAATCAGCATATCCCTTAAGGAGGCTCAAACTTGACTCGTCGCAGAAAGGGATGAACTCTAGATTCCTCGATGGGTTGGCTTCCCTGACAACTTCATCACTTTTTTCTTTATCTGTTCCTTCACCTTTATCATAGGCTTGAGAGGATTTGAGTATGAAATTACTCTCGCACTGTTGTTGTATTTCTAGCAAGGAACTTTCCTTTTTGGCTTTTTCCACCCTGGGAAGGATCAGTATTTCCTCTTCATAATCTAGGAGGGTAAAATCAGGAATGTGGTTGCTGGCTTTGGGCAACAAGATATTTGATGGTGGTGGATGAATTTCCGTGGAGGACTTTCTTGTCTCCTCTATCACTCCTGACATTAAGATCAATCCACTTTGCGTTCTGCCAGGATTGGTGTTCATAGCCTTCACCTCCTCTGAACTACCTGCCTCGAGTGGACATCTTAAGCTCTTTATTTCTCTCTCGCCTTTTCTGGTCATGGGGACTTCTATCTTCAGTTCTCTATTTTCCATGAGATCCTGGATTTTGTGTTTTAGAAACCAGCATTCCTCAGTTGCATGGCCAGGTAAGTTAGAATGATAAGCACACCTCTTGTTGAGATCATATTGCCTTCCTTTGGGATCCATAGGTGGATCGAGCTCAGTGATCTTTTTCTGCGCATTCAACAGTGCTAATATATTTTCCAACGAGTCTCCCAAAGGCGTGAATGCCCTTCTCCTCCTACTCTCCCTGACTCTCAGTGCGGCAGGATTTCGAGGGTTTCCAGTGTTTGAAATGTTGCTTGATATTTCCTATTTGGGAATTCGCATTCCTTCGGACGATTCTTCCTTTGGCGAGATCTTTTAGGAATTTTATCATTCCCCCTTTCTCGTCTACTCAGCATGCTTTGATCTTCTTCATGTAGATGGCTGATCTTGGAGGGAGATATGATTACATTCTGAATAACCTCCTCTTTCTCTTGGCTTTCTGATAGTTGAGTGAAAAGCTGCCTCGTATCCTGATGTTGGCGTACTATCAGATTAGCCAACAGAGTTACTTGTTGCTGGATCGTATCCAATTTTTACATCACTGGCATACCCTCCTCTGTATTTTTCAGTTCTAGGACATTTGTTCTGTTCCTTTGGGGGTATTCCTCCATCCTTCGTATGTATTTATGATTTGGATGCATTACATCGCTTCCTGACCGGATCATGTTTACTCTCTCCGTATTATGCGGCATCAGAAGGTTGGTGTTGACATTTGGATGGTCAGGTTATGGGACCACAATATCGCCATTTTTGATTAGCTTTTGGATTTTATGCTTCAAGGACCAACAATCTTGTTTATCGTGTCCTGCAGATCCTGAATGGCAAGGAAATCTCTGGCTAGGATTGTATCTTTTGCTTTTTGGATCCAGAGGTTGAGCCAATTCGGTAATTTTCTTGTGATCTATTAACATCACCAACATGTTTTCAAGGGAATCGCCTAGTGGAGTGAACACCCGATTTTTTGTTCTTTCAAATTTTCTCTTTATGTCCTGGCATTGGTTGAATACGGCCTATTATTGAAATGAAATATTGTCTTCCTTCTTCCAAATGGGGGGACTACGATTGGGTCTCCTAGACTGCCCCTGTACAATGAGGGATACATCTTCATCGCTTTTCCTGGGTATCCTCATGGGATCAGTCGCATAGTTGCCAAACTGTATATGTTCGGCGACTACTTTCAAGGCCGTGAGATCTTTAATCTTGCCTGCTTTCAGGCCCATCTCTGTCATTTCGCCGTGTTTGATCATCTCTGAGAATGGCTTTCCTACTCCAGCTAGGATCCTCTCATAGTAAGGTGCATCTTGGATGTCTATGAAAGTCATCACCATTTTAGTTTCTGTCATAGGTGGGCTGACCTGTGCTGCCAGACGTCTCCATCTTTGGGCATACTCACGAAAAGACTCGTTGTTTTGCTTTTTGACCTTGGTCACTTGATACCGATCCGGAGCCATCTAAGACTGGAAGCTGTATTGAGTTAGGAAGGCATGAGCTAGCTCTTCCCAACTGTGGATTTTTGCATTATTAAGTCGAGCATACCATGTCCTAGCCTCTCTAGTGAGACTGTTTTGGAAAAGCTACATTCTGAGGCTGTCATCTTCAGCATAAGACCCTAGCTTGCCAATGTATACTTTCAAGTGTGTATAGGGATCGCCTGCCACATTTTACTTTTCAAACTCTGGGACTTGGAATTTGTCAGGATATCTAGCCCCTGGGAATATGCAAAGACCTGAATATGTGACACTTCTAAGGTTTCCAGTCCCTTTGATTGAACGGATGGTTTCTTCCATTTGTCGGACTTTCCTTCGGATATCGCCAGTTTCCCGATCTTCCTTAGATTTGTAGTTTCAGGGGTTTTGTTGGTTCTTTGACTAGATCGAGGTTCAGGGATCTGCATTTCCCCCTTTTTCAGCACTTTAATTGCCACCCTGTGAGGTGGACTCTGTTTGATTGAGCATTGCCTGGCCCTGAGTGTTTTTACTCTGTTCTCTTAGGAGGATAGCCAAATCTACTATTTGATTCTTAAGTCCCTCAAACTCCTTTCGAGATACGGAACCTGATTCGTGTTGGCCACTTTCAGCCATGTCGGTGGATAGGCTTTGTGCCTTTTTAGATTATGATCTAGTAATGAGACCACTCTTACCTACAAGACGGGTAGGTAGTTTAGTCTTGATAGACACTAACCATATACATGTTATGCAATATGTCATGTTTAGGGTTTTTTAAATTTTATCCTGCAAAACAGAAGTCAGGATAACATGACAGGATTTACAAGACATGGAATGTACATTATTACATTTACATTGGAATTGAAAACTTGACATTGAATTGAAAGAGGATGGCATGATGAAGCTTCCCTTCGAATTTGGTTAATCAGAGGCTGACCTATCTTAGGCTACTCTCGCGGCTTTTCGGCATGAAGGTCCCCAGATCATCGCAATCTACTAGAGGGGGAATTAATCCGAACTTTCAACTGGAGCGAATCTGAGTGGTGCTTTTTCATGAGCCCCGAAGACTTAGTCGTCCTCGAAGACATTACTTATCACCGACAGGTTTGCCTCCTGGTGGAGGAATCACACAACACACATTCACATATATCACGTCTCACCGTATGCATATGATGACATTGGTCGAAGCACTAATATGGGTGAGAAGCACTAATAAAGCAGGAAAGCATTCATTCACATTCGTTCAATGTAAAGACGCAGCATTCACGTATTCATTCAATATAAAGACGCAGCACTTCACACATACGCAGATATAGAAGGGAAATGTTTGAAAAGATTTGAACGAACGTGGCCTAAGCCCTCTACTATCCCCAGCAGAGTCGCCACCCGTCGACGTCTGGAAAAAATCCGCGGGTCGGGTCACAACCCAGATCTTTCTCTCTTCCTAAGTTATGTCTACCCTTACTCTTTTTATTGTGAAAAAAAAAATTGAAGGGTTTTTTAGGAAAAAGCCAACATGTATCATGTCGACGATTTAAACGTTTTACAGAGTCGCCAGTTGGTAGTTTTTTAAAATGGTTGTACCAACTCAACTGAGTTTTGTTTGAAAGAGGCCCAATTATTGGACACTGTCGAAACTTGATCTTTGAAACCGAAGTTTTGAGTTCAGGGGCTTGGTTAAGTGTGGGGAAGGTGTTAGGTAACCCACAACTCCCGTGTAAACACGGTACCGCATCTTTTCAATATTTTCCTTTTAAATCTACAATGTGTGTGTGTGAATGCTGGAAGAAATTGGGCCTATGCTTGTTTGAAAGTATGTTTATACATCGTTGAACCTATATACGAAGGGTTTGATTTAATTTGTAAAAAGTCTTTGATTTGATTTGCAAAAGTGTTTGATTTGATTTACAAAAGCTTTCTTTTTTCGATAAGATTATTGAAATGATGTTTTGAAAGCTGCTTTTCAATCCCTTACGCTAGCATAGGAATTGAAGCATATCGATACTTCCGTTTTATCTTTATAGCCTTAAGGCTCAATTTGAATGGTGATTGTCGAGCTGCGAAGCATCCTCGACCACAAAAATAAATACAAATGTCGATCTTCTCATGGGCATGACAGCCATTGGAGTGACTCTGACATGACAAATCATATTTTCACTATGTTGAGACCTTAAATCTGGATAACCATTTTAAGGTCTTTTGTATGTACATTTTTACAGAAAAACTAGCCGGGTACATTTGTAAAGTGGAGTTTGTCCATCGTGGGAATCAGATTTTGATCAATTAGATCATAAATCCCATGATTCCTAGGCTCAGAAAGGAAAGGCAATAAAACTGCACAGCTCAAAATATGCATAGAAATATATCCAAACGCTATAATGGCCAAGGATCCATCAGTAAATCCTGGTTAGTGCACATCCGAAGCATCTCGTTCCCACTAGATAGCGATCTAAGGGCCGCGAGGTTCCTTTCATAACTGAAACTAAAAAATTGCTAGATTTAAATAAATCTCAGCCATTCTAGCTTCCCGGTTCTGTCTAGACCTATTTTGAATCGATTGAAAGCTAGAGTTGGCGAGATTTAAAGAAATCTAGTTCGCCCGCAGAAATGTCAGTGCCGATTCATATCAAATGAATATTTAAAACAATAATTTAATAAAATGAGTAAAGCAATATATATATATATATATAATTATATATACGAAAGATGTAAAGGGCGATGGGTTTTCACTCCGATGCCCGAACTGGAATGTAAATACATATATATATTTATAAAAGCTGTATAAAAGCCACGGAATGATCCAGGCTGGACATAATGTAAATATATATAGAAAAGCAGTAAAGGGCGGTAGGTTTAACTCCGAGGCCCGGACGGAAATATAAATATATATATTTATAAAAGCTATATAAAAACCACGGAATGATCCAGGCTGGACAGAATGTAAATATATATAGAAAAGCTGTAAAGGGCGGTGGGTTTTCACTTCGAGGCCCGGACGAAAATATAAACATATATATTTATAAAAGTTGTATAAAAGTCACAGAATGTTCCAGGCTGGACAGAATATAAATATATATAGAAAAGCAGTAAAGGGTGTGGGTTTTCACTCCGATGCCCGGACGGAGATGGAAATAGATATATATTTAAATATAGACAAAAAAATAGTTAAACCGGGACTGGGAAGATAACCCAGTCCGGTGAAGGGTGTATATATATGTATATATATAAGCAGTAAACTACCGCGGATTTAACATCCGGGCTTGACATAATTAAAAAGTTAGTATATATACAGTTAAATATATACAATAAAAAGCCAAACCCGGACTGGGAAGATAACCCAGTCTGGCGAAGTTGCTAAAAACACAGATATAAGTATATAAAAGCTGTTAGAAGCAACGGATCGTCAATTCGAGTTGTAGAAATGCCAGAAAATGTGTTTAGGTACTAAAATGTACCAAACTTTAACAAAAACGGCCACGAAACTGAGTTCCGGGCATATTTGGAAAACGAAACTTGATATGCAAGTGTATAACAGCGTAATGTAGTAATATAAACTTGTTGATCATAAAAATACTCATAATGGACTGCTACATGGGCTTTTTGCCAAATCGTAGGCTTTAAATGTCCAAAATCTACCAGTTAATTTTTGATATGTGGTAGTATGTGGGTATATCTACGTGTTAGAGTGAAAAAATTTGGGTCTGGAAGACAAGAAAATGGCTGAAAAACCAAACGGGCAGGGGTTCAGAGCGTTTTTGAATTGAAAATGAGCTAGGGGTGCACTCATATATATAGACCAGGTGGAAGCGGGTCTAACTACGGCTGCCTCCACTCTACCTGCGGCTCCATGTGGCAGGTAGGGGTGGTGGGCCCCGTTGCATCGAGGTCCGTGCACTCCGAGCAATGCGATGTCAGGTTCAAAACTTTCTAACTTTTGATCGGAGCGTCGGTTTGAGGCGTGCCATACCTTTCCGGAAAGCCCTCGTTGAGAGTGTCGCAATGACATGGGATAAAACCTTTTTTGAGTCAAAAAAGATGGGTTCATAACCAGGTCTTTGATTCCCCGCAGTTTATCCGTTGAGCTGTCTTGCACTGTTTTCACTCAAGATTAATGTTATGGTTCTTTCTAACCTTGACAGCATCAATTCGGCTTGGTTTTGATCGAATCGGTTTTAAGTTGGTAAAATGACCATTTTCCCCCTCTAGGGTTGTTTACTATGCTGGCACGGTCTTCGACTGTCTTCCCGGGGTTATTCCCCGAGGTTTGGCTCCCAGCCGATTCTGTTTGTCCTCAGGGTCGTCTATAAGGCTGACTTGGTCCTCCCAAGGTTGACTCCGGGGATGATGTGATGCTTCAGGTTTGTTTCTGAAGGCTGAATTGGCTTCCCAGGGTTATCTCTGGGGCTGAACTATATCTCCCGGTTGTGATCGGGCCTTAACTGTACCTCCCGAGTTGTGACTGGGGCTGAATTGATATCCCAGTATTGAGACCTGGGATGACCTGAGGTCCCAGTATTGAGACCGGGGTTGACCTAACGGCCCGATATTGAGACCGGGGATGACCTGATGGCCAGTATTGAGACCGGGGATGAACTGATGGCCCGGTATTGAGACCGGGGTTGGGTTGACATCCCGGTATTGGTGACCGAGTTGAGTTAACGTCCCGATATTGGTGACTGGGGTTGAGTTGACATCCCGATGCCCGGACAGAAAATGTAAATACATATAAAAGTAGTAAAAATGCCACAGAATGATCCAGACCGAACTGGAATGGAAATATATATATATATATATATATATATATATATATAGTTAAATATAGGCAACAAATAGTCAAATCGGGACTGGGAAGATAACCCAGTCCGGTGAAGGGTGCATATATATGTATATATATATATATATATATATAATAATAAAATACTGTAGATTTGACATCCGGGCTTGACAAAATTGAAATGTTAGTATATATACAGTTAAATATATACCAAAAAAAAAAAGCCAAACCCGGACTGGGAAGATAACCCAGTCCAGCGAAGTTTCTCAAAATGAAGATATTAGTATATAAAAGATGTTAGAAGCGACGGATTGAAGATTCGAGTTGTAAAAATGCCAAAAAAATGCGTTTAGGTACTAAAATGTACCAAAAGTTAACAAAAAGAGCCACAGAACTGAGTTTCGGGCATATTTAGAAAATGAAACTTGATATTCAAGTGTATAACAGCGTAATGAAGCAATATAAACTTGTTGATCGTAAAAATACTCACAATGGACTGCTGTACGGGCTTTTTGCCAAATCGTAGGCTTTAAACGTCCAAATCTACTGGTAAATTTTTGATATGTGGTAGTATGTGAGTATATCTACGTGTTAGAGTGAAAAAAATTAGGTTTGGAAGACAAGAAAATGGCTGCAAAACCAAACGGGCAGGGGTTCAGAGCGTTTTTGAATTGTTAAATGAGCTGGGGGTGAGCTCATATATATAGACCAGGGGGAAGTGGCTCTACTTGCGGCAGCTGCAGTTAGAGGTGCGGCTCCACGTGGCGAGGCCCATGTGGCGGGTCCCGTTGCATCGAAGTATGTGCACTCCGAGTAACTCGAGGTCCGATTTAAAACTTTTGAACTTTTGATCGGAGCTTCCGTTTAAGGTACGCTATACCTTTCCGGAAAGCCCTCGCCGAGCGCGTCGTAATGAAATAGGAGAAAACCTTTACCGAGTCCAAAAAGATAGGTTCATAACCAGGTCTTTAATTCCTCGCAGTTTGTACGTTGAGCTGTCTTGCGCTGTTTCCACTCGGGATCATTGTTATGGTTCGTTCTGACCTTAGTGGCATCAATTCGACTTGAGTTTGACCGAATCGGCTTCAAGTTAGTAAAATAACCATTTTGCCCCTCCCGAGGTTGCCCTTAGTGCTGGCATGGTCTTCGGCTAACTTCCTGGGGTTGTTTCCAAGGTTTGGATCCTAGTTGATTCTGTTTGTCCCCAGGGTTGTCTCTGAGGCTGACTTGGTCGCTCCATGTTTTCATCTGGAGATGTTATGAGGCTTCAGGATTATTTCTGAAGTTGACCTGACTTCTCGGGTTGAAACCGGGGCTAACTTGTACTTCCCAGATTGAGACCGGGGTTGACCTGTACCTCCCGGGTTGAGACTGGGTAGACCTGTACCTCCCGGGTTGAGACTGGGTAGACCTGTACCTCCCGGGTAGAGATCGGGGCAGACCTGTATCTCCCGGGTTGAGACCGGGGTTGACCTGTACCTCCCAGGTTGAGACCGGGGCTGACATGTACCTCTCGGGTTTAGACCGGTGCTGACCTGTACCTCTCGGGTTGAGACCAGGGCTGACCTATACCTCCCGGGTTGAGACCGGGGATGACCTGTACCTCCCAAGTTGAGACCTGGGCTGATCTGTACCTCCCGAGTTGAGACTGGGGCTGACCTGTACCTCCCAGGTTGAGACCGGGGCTAACCTGTACCTCCCGGGTTAATACCGAGGCCGACCTATACCTCCCAGGTTGAGACCGGGGCTGACCTGTACCTCCCCGATTGAGACTGGGGCTGACCTGTACCTCCCGGGTTGAGACCGAGGCTTACCTGTACCTCCCGGGTTGAGACCGGGACTGACCTGTACCTCCCGGGTTGAGACCGAGGCTGATCTGTACTTCCCGGGTTGAGACCGGGGTTGAATTGGTGGCCCGATATTGAGACCGGGGTTGACTTAAAAAGATAGTTTTGCCCTCCTACAGTGTTAGTAACAGGGAAATGAAATTTTGAGTGTCTATACCAGCCGATGAAGGAAATCCTCCATATATTGATCAATGAGGGGATTGTTACGGATCTGTTACCCCCGATAAACCCTCGATCTAGAAAGTTCAAGCCTGACAGAATCTTCCAGTATCATTCCAATGCGCCCGGTCATGACACCGAGGATTGCTGGGGACTTCGTCACCTGATCCAGAATATAATTGAAAATGGTGACCTGATAAAAGGGAATCAGTACGGTGGTTATCCTGATGAGGACACACTATTTATTCCCACGACATGGAATATGGAAACCGTGGCTATTATTTCCTGTGAGAAGGATTTAGCTGTGAAACCCCTAATACTGCAAGGGAAAGGGGTCCAAGAAGTACAGAATCCTGTGAAGGTGGTTGCGCCCGAACCTTTAATATTGCCTTTCAGACCCCATTATCCTATCATCAGCCTAAAAAGAGTCCCATGGAACTATGGGAAAGATGAGGGTTTAACCTCAAATAATATTGCCAACATATCCAAGGAGAATCTGTTTTACCTGCCTCAGCGGGTGATCAATTCAGTCATCAAAGCTAAAGAAAAAGTGGTTGAAGAGAAAATTGAAGAATTCATCAGCAAAATGGGGCATAATGAGATCAAGGTGGTGAAAAGCTTGAAGGATGCACCCAAACAGGTATACATCCTAGACCTGGTCTTATCCTCGGTGGATCATCGCGACATTCTGGTGAAAGTACTAGAGGAAGCCCATCTGCCAAAGACAGTCGATACTGAGAAATTCCGTCATGTAATAGAGCACATTTTCAACAGCAATGTGATATCTTTCACTAATGATGATATACCCGCGGAGGGGACGGGTCATCGTAAGTCGCTGCACATAGCAGTGATGTCCTCAGGGTATGTGATCGAAGAAGTGCTGATAGATGGAGGATCGTCCTTGAACATCTGTCCCTACGACACCCTGGAAAGAATGAAGATCAACCCAAACCAGATCAGAACCAGTCATGTGGTTATCCGGGCTTTCGATGGGTCTCGCCGAGAAGCTGTGGGAGAGATTGAGCTGCCACTGGAGATTGGTCCCCACACTTTCTATGTATCCTTCAAGGTACTCAACATTACCACCAGATACAATTTGTTGCTGGGAAAGACGTGGATCCACATGGTAGGAGAAGTTCTATCCACCCTCCATCAGCAACTCAAGTACATCATCAATGACAACCTAATCACGGTAAATGTCGAACCAGAAAACCCTGCCTGCTTACAGGGAGACATGCTAGTGATCAGTCTGGATGAAGGGGTTGAACATGCAAGTTTTCAAGTATTAGAGGTGATCAATATTCAGTACCTACCTATTGGGGCACCAACTCTGAAACCAAAATTTTCCCCCGAAGTAATGACGGTGGGTCAGGAGATGGTGTCTTTGGGTTTTTGCCCTGGAGAAGGGTTAGGAAAAAATCAGCAAGGAATCAAGAGTCCGGTGCAAATCCCGAGCCAGTCAGGAAAAGCCGGATTAGGCTATTCATTCGGGTCAAACCATCGGAACCCACACAAGCATCCAAAAGTCCATAGTTCCATGATTCTACTGCCAAACCTCACTGATGCAGGATTCATGAAACCAACGAGGAAGATTCTCGCTATTGTGTCAGCCAGGCTATTTCCTCCAGTCATACCGATAAGTGATAGAAAAGCCCCAAAGCCTGATGGGGAAAGCAAAAAGGGAAAAAAGTTTATGTACAAAGGACGAGACCCATTTGCTAACATGTATTGTCTAATGCACTACGAGGGTATGAATGATGATATCCCAGACAGTGATGAAGAAGATCAGATCTGAATCACTGGCATCAGGAAGGGGAAAGGAGACAGTTCAAAGAAGAATCCCAACCTTGATCTGAAGGATGTCTCAGTCGTCATTGGAGATGAGGCAGAAGAGCACAATTCCATGATCCTCCCCATTCATGAGGATTCAACCTTGGACAGCTGGAGCAGCGTCCCTTGCCTCATTCAAAAAGGGTAAAAAGGCAGAGAGTCCGTCTACCCTATAATATGGTTTCATTTACTGCTTATTTTGGTTGCACAGCTATAGCAGTAACTTTCATCATGCTTTGCTAAATGCTTTGTATGTTTAAGCAGTTTCATATATTAAAGCAAAAGCATTTTGTTTTTAGGACTCCAGAATTGGATTTGTTTGTCCCTGCTGATGAGATGCCAACCTGTCATAGTGACTATAACTTTGATGTAGAACTAAACTTCGACTTGATGGAAATTGTTCAAGGGGAAATAAATGACTATGAGGTACCCGGAGAGATCAAAGAATGGGTTGAAGATAAACCCAAATCAAACCTCGAACAAACCACCACTGTCAATATCAGAACCTCAAAAAACTTCAAAGAAATCCAGATAGGCCTAGACCTCACCCCAGACCAAAGAACCGACCTGATTGAAATCTTAACACAGTTCCAGGATGTGTTTATATGGTCACATGAAGACATGATTGGCTTGTCCACTGACATTGTCATCCATCGACTCCCCATCAAAGATGGATTCAAGATAATCAAACAGAAGCTCAGGCGATTGAAACTCGAATGGAATTTAAAATTCAAAGAAGAGGTTGTCAAGAAATTCAAAGTCGACATCATCATGGTATCAACATACCCAGAGTGGCTGTCGAACATAGTTCCCGTGCCTAAGCCCGAAGGGAAGGTATGATTATGTATGGATTACAAGAATCTGAACAAAGCTTGTCTCAAGGACAATTTCCCGGTACCTTTCATCCACATCCTGATAGATAATACAGCACAGTATGACATGTGTTCTTTCGTGGATTGCTTTGCTGGTTACGATCAAATCATGGTGGCTAAAGAGGACAGGGAGAAAACATTCTTCATAACTCTCTGGGGAACCTTCTGTTATAGATGTTTATCCTTCGGCCTTATCAACGCTGGTGCCACATATCAGCGAGCCATAATGGCCTTGTTTCACGACATGATGCATAAAGAGATAGAGGCTTATGTGGATGACATCATCGTCAAATCTCGGAAGGAGGACGATCACATCAGCCATCTCAAAAAGCTATTCAACAGGGGTTGCGTAAGTACAACCCCATGCTAAATCCAGCCAAATGTGTTTTTGATGTCAAATCGGGCAAGTTGTTTGGATTTCAGGTAAGCAATAGAGGCATTGAGATGGATTCTGCCAAGATTAAAGCCATCACGGAGATGTCGGTGCCCCGAATAGAGAAGGAGATAAGGGGGTTTTAGGGAAGAATCAATTTTATAAGTCGGTTCATTACCTAGCTCACAGCAATGTGTGAACCCTTCTTCAAGCTACTAAGGAAGAATTCCTACACAAAATGGAATAAAGATTGCCAAAAAGCCTTCCTTGCCATCAAGAAGCAGTTGATTGAAGCACCGGTCTTAATGCCCCCGAGGGATGAAGTTCCCCTGTTTATGTACCTGTCAGTCAATGCCAACGCAATGGCCTGTATGCTGGGACAGAAAGATGATAGTAGCAAGGAGAGAGCTATCTACTACATCAGCAAAAGATTCAGCAATGGTGAACAGAAGTACACTCTGATTGAGAAGACATGCTGTGCATTAGCATGGGCCGTCATGAGGTTACAACATTATCTGCATGGGCATACGACCTATCTCATATCCCGCCTGGATCCACTGAAGTACGTATTGAGCAAACCAATGTTGAATTGTCGACTGTCCAAATGGCAGTTGATCCTCCAACAGTTCGACATTGTCTACGTGGCTCAAAAGTCCATCAAAGGTCAAGGCATTGCAGACTAACTCGCCAAAGCATCGTCAGGGGATTTCGAACCTTTGGAAACTTATTTCCTGGATGATGGGATCATGACAATTCAACAAATCCATCAGGAGAATACAGTCCAACCTTGGAAAATGTACTTCGATGGAGCAGTAAACATGGAAGGTGCCGAAGCTGGGGCAGTCATCGTCTCTGGTACAGGGGAACATTATCCTGTGGCTACCAAGTTGTATTTTGTCAACACTAACAACACGGCTAAGTATAAAGGCTACATAATGGGGTTGAATCTAACCCAGTCAATGGGTATCCAGCGTCACTAGTCTTTGGAGATTTCGAATTGCTCATCAGACAAGCCACCGGGGCGTATCACACCAAAGAATTACATTTGCTGCCCTATCACCGGCAGGTCATCAACATATCCATGGATTTTGAAGAGATAACCTTCATCCACATCCCTCGAAGTAGGAACGACTTTGCTGACGCATTGGCAACATTGGCTTCACTGATCCACATATTTGGTAGGAGGAGAATTCCATACATCAAATTCACAAGCCAAAAGGCCCCGACATATGGGAATTACATTGGAGAAGTATCAGATGAAATACCTCCTATCAAACGACCTTGGTATCAAGAGATAAAGGAATATCTGCGAGATGGACCTACACCCGCTGGGGCAGATCAAGCTGGACGAAAGCAGATTCACAAGATGGCTATAAAGTTCTATCTGAGTGGAGATATACTCTATAAGAGGGATGCTGGAATAGGCCTTTTATGATGCCTCGATAAAGGGCAAGCCTAGAGACTGATGGATGAAGTACACGATGGAGTCTGTGGTCCACACATGAGCGGTCATTTGCTTGTTAAGAAGATATTAAGAACCGGGTATAACTGGCTCTCTCTCAAAGCTGACTGTAATGATCACGTCAGCAGATGCTACCAATGCCAAGTCCATGGAAACGCCACTCACGCTCCTCCAAATGAGCAAAATATGAGTTTGCCATGACCTTTCTCCATGTGGGGAATGGATGTGATTGGGCCGATAGAACCCAAAGCCAGCAACGGACATCGATTCATCTTCACTATAATCGACTATTTCACCAAGTGGGTTGAAGCTGCCTCTTTTCCCAAAGTCACAAAGGAGGTAATCATTGGTTTCATTAGAAACAATATCGTCTGTCGATACGGACAGTCGGAGGTGATCGTCTCAGACAACGCCAAAAAACCTAAACAATCAGATGATGAGAGATTTATGCAGCAAGTTTCATATCAAGCATCTCAATTCCGTCATCTACCGACCCAAAATGAATGGTGCTGTCGAAGCGGCTAATAAAAACATCAAGAAGATCATGCAGAAAATGTCAGCCAATCACAAAGAATGGCCTGACCTGCTACCTCTGACTCTGTTAGCATACAGGACGTCAATGCGTACCTCTACTGGGGCTACCCCCTATTCATTGGTCTATAGCATGGAAGCAGTATTGCCCATAGAAGTAGAAATGGAGTCCTTACGAGTGTTGATAGACGCTTAGATGGAAAAAGATCAATGGTTGCAAGAACGGTACCACCAACTTGTAGGAAACGATTTCCAAATAAAATTAATAATTTTTACTTTTAAAAATTATTATCCCAAGATCTTTCTCATAATATAGCATAATCAAAAAATATATTACATACCTCGTGCTTGGTTGTAGCACAATGGAGAATTTTTGCTTATTTGATGATGTATTTTTGTTCTTCCTGATCTTCCTCTCTATGACCCTTATTTTTGATATCACGTACTTTTTTGATTGTGGCTCAAAATACTACAAAGTGATATAATATATAGAGTCCTCAACTCCCTGATCTTTATCAGGATAATTTGAAAACATTTCTAATATATTTTATCCTGCTATTTTGTTATATCTTAATAAGAGCTAGAGTGGGGATCAAGTAGGATTCTACAATTCTAGCTCCAATATAATACTAATTTCTGATTAACTCCTTAATCAATTAGAATTATATTAATTATAACTAATTCCACTAAATAGTTATAATTGCACTTTAGAATTAATAGAATTAAAATTAATTAGTTAAATCCTTCCACTATTAGTATCTTGCAAAATACTCCTCTACAGTAAAATCCATAAACGCGTGTAGGAATAAAACTGTTAACCTACTACGTTTATTGCTTATATCCTTGAATAAATAATTTATAAACTTTTGATCACACATTAATTTAATAAATTAAATTAATACTTTAGTAATTTGAATTACTAAAATACTTGGCCAAGATTCTGGTGATCAACCAATAAATTATATCAAGGGGATATTATAATTTAATTGTAGAATTCGATCTTGAAAAATATATGTTCCTAATTTCATAACATATATCACCCAACATATTGAGGTATTGATTGTATTTAAAATCTCACTCTTTAATATATTAAAGTGACATACATTATAAAATCAAATTCATTATTCTCTCAGGATTAAGAGTAATTGCACATTAATAGTAATTGAAAAATTATTTATAATAACAGTATTTAACAAATAATTTTTCGTAACGATCCAGTTCTATGTATTTCAAAAATACACCAATACACTAGATTAAAGTCTTCACTTTACATGACTAAGACAAATCATCCAATCAAGTGTATTACAAACTACTAGAATGGTTTGTCCATTTTCATCTAAGATTGAGAACATTGTATTTCTTTAATTATACATAACATATAATTTATGTCTTCTGTATATGACACTCCTTCATATACATAAATTATAAAATATATAATTATGAACAAAATTTATGACACATTTAATTATGCAAAATGAAATTAAACTTTATTATTAAAATAATAAAATAAATATCAACATTGGGATTTTATGGGCTTAAAACCTTATAATCTCCCACTAGCCCTAAACCCAATCTACCATATGTCTAATACCCATCCCCTCAAGATGAAAAACAAAAAACTTTAGAAGACAAGATCTTCGTAAAAGGATCAGCCAAATTTAGCGCAGAAGCTATCTTTGAAACTATCACATCTCCTCGTTGAACTATATCTCGAATGAGGTGATATTTTCTTTCAATGTGTTTGCATTTCTTGTGGTTCCTAGGCTCCTTTGATTGTCCAATCGCTCCATTATTGTCACAAAACAGAACAATAAGAGATGATACTGAAGGTACCATTCCTATTTCTAACAGAACTTCTTGAGCCATACAGCCTCTTTTGCAGCTTTGAAAGCAGCAACGTATTCAACTTCCATGGTGGAGTCAGCTATGCAAGACTGTTTAACACTCCTCCAACTGATAGCTCTAGCTCCAAGAGTAAACACATAACTAGATGTTGACTTTCTAGAGTCTCTATCTGCCTGAAAATCCGAATCTGTATATCTTTTTGGACAAGATCATCACTAGAATAGTCAAGAATATAATCTATTATTCTCCGTAGATACTTAAGTATATGCTTTACTGCTATCCAATGTTCGAGTCCAGGGTTAGACTGATATCTGCTGACAAGGCCTACTGCAAAATAAATATCTGGTCTAGTGCACAACATTGCATACATAAGACTTCCCACCGCCGAAGCATAAGGGATTGTCTTCATGCGCTCTTGCTCTTGAGGTGTCTTAGGACACTGCTCCTTAGTTTGAGGAATTCCATGTCTGATAGGAAGTAGTCCTTTCTTGGAATTCTGCATGTTTAACCTAGCCAAAATTGTATCTATGTATGTAGCTTGGGATAGGCCCAACATTCAATTCTTGCGATCACGCCAAAGCTTGATCCCTAGAATGTAATTAGCCTCTCCTAGGTCCTTCATCTCAAAATTACTAGACAACCAAATTTTGGCGCTAGATAATACTCCCACATCATTACCCATAAGCAATATATCATCCACATAAAGAACTAAGAATACCACCACCCCATCTTTATTCTTCTTGTTCACACAAGATTCTTCTGGATTTTGTTCAAACCCATAAGATTTGATTGCTTGATCAAACCTTATATTCCAAGACCTTGATGCTTGCTTAAGTCCATAAATGGACTTTTGCAACTTGCATACCATATTTTCTTGGCCTTTAACTATGAAACCATCAGGTTGCTTCATATACATTTTTTCATCAAGATATCCATTAAGAAAAGCAGTCTTGACATCCATTTGCCATATCTCGTAATCTAGATGAGCTGTAATGGATAAGACTATTCTGATGGATTTAAGCATAGCTACTGGTGAAAAAGTTTTCTCATAATCGATACCTTCTTTTTGAGTAAAACCTTTTGCTACCAACTGTGCTTTAAAGGTCTCCACCTTCCCATCTACCCCTCTTTTTCTTTTGTAGACCCACTTGCACCCTATAGGTTTGACCCTATTAGGTGCTTCTACAAATTCCTATACTTTATTTAAGTACATGGAATCCATTTCTTGTTTCATAGCTATGTGCCAGTTGGATGCATCTACATCATTAATAGCTTCATGGTAGTTAGAGGGATCTGACTCTAATTCTTCCGAAATAACATCATAAGTTTCTCCAAGAAGTGAAAGTCTCTCAGGAGGCCTGATACTCCTCCCACTACGACAAAGCTTCGGTGTATTAGAAGAATCTGGTTGGTTAGTTTGTGGTAATTCATCCAAGTCTTGTGGTAGATTAATTTATTGAGTAATTGATGTACTTGACATTTCTTCTAAGACAGTTTTACTACTCGACTTGTGATCCATTATATAGTCATTTTTCAGAAAAACTGCATTTGCTCTAACAAATACTTTCTGGTCTAAAGGACTATAAAATAGACCACCTCTAGTTCCTTTTGGATATCCTATAAACAAACGTACTTCTGTTCTTGAACCTAATTTATTTAAGTCTGTCTTTCCTTTTCGTACATGTGCAGGTGTGCCCCATATATGAATATGGTGAAATACTGGCTTTCGCCCACTCCACAATTCTCTAGGTGTTAAAGGAATAGACTTTGATGGTATAAGATTCAATAAGTACATTGCCGTTTCTAGTGCATAACCCTAAAAGGAAATAGGAAGAGTAGAAAAACTCATCATAGACCTTACCATATCCAAAAGAGTCCTGTTTCTTCTTTCAGCCACACCATTTTGCTGGGGTGTACCCGGTGCAGTCAATTCAGATATAATTCCTATATCAGATAAGTAATCTTTGAATTCCCCAAGGAGGTATTCACCTCCTCGATCCGATCAAAGGGCCTTTATGTGTTTACCAGATTGCCTTTCTACTTCTGCCTGAAATACTTTGAATTTTTCAAATGCTTCAGACTTTCAATGCATTAGGTACACATAACCAAATCTTGAGTAATCATCTGTAAAGGTGATGAAATACTCAAACCCTCCTCGTGCTCGGATATTCATAGGACCACATACATCTGTATGAATTAATTCTAACTTATCACTGGCTCTATGTTTCTTTGCCTTGAAAGGCCCTTTAGTCATTTTTCCTTCTATACAGGATTCACAAACTGGAAGATTTTTAACTTCTAAAGAACTTAGAGGACCATCTTTAACCAGTCTTTGGATCCTATTTAGATTAATATGACCTAATCGTAAATGCCAGAGATAAGTTTGATTAACTAAAGAACCTTTTCTTTTTAATGAAATATGTTGACTACATTCAGTTTGCATCAATGAATAATAATTTGGAGTAAGAATATATAAATTATCTACCAATGAACCATAACAAATAAAATTTCCATTCTTGCGAATAACAATCTTGAAATCAAAATTAACTGAATATCCATGTTTAAACAAACAAGAAATTGAAATTAAATTTCTACGAATGTCTGGAACATAAAGACAATCTACTAATTCTAAAGTCCTATCATTATTAAAATTGAGATGCACAACTCCCACTGCAATAGCTACTACTTTTGCGCTAGAATCAAGGTGTAGATAAATCTCGCCTTCAATCAATTTTCTGGTTTCATGAAACCCCTGCAAAGAATTGCAGACATGATTAGTGGTTCCCGAATCTACACACCAGGATTAAGTAGAATGGCCCACAAAACTTGTTTCATGAACGAAAGATTGATATTTACCTATCTTGCCAAACTGATCAATAAGACAATCAATCATACCTTAATTTTTTTATCTTGGCTAGGTAAGTAAGACAATTCCTTTTCCTGTGACCTTTCTCCCAATAGTGAAAACATTTCCCTTTAGGTTTTTCTTTTGTCCCTTTCTTCCCAACCCCTCCAGATGGAGGTAAGTTTCCATTTGCAACTTTCTTACCTTTATTCTTTTTCCATTTCTTGCCCTTAGGGTTTCCCTTAAAATTACCAGTTTCTGCAATATGAATGCTTCCTTTTATACAAAAAATACCCTCTGCTGCTTGGAGTTCCTTCATCAATTCAGGTAAACATAAAGACATTTTGTTCGTAGTGTAATTAAGTTTGAACTAATTGAAGGAACCAGACAAGGTCTCTAGCAACATGTCAACCTGGGTTTCCCCATCAACTGTTGCTCCTAGGATTTCCAGTTCGTTTAAGTAAGAAATGATTTTTAAACAATGATCTCGAACTGAAGATCCCTCGGACATCTTGGAATTCATGAGTGTTTTCATCATAGTCTGTCGTGCAGCACGACTCTGGTCAGCAAACATTTCATGAAGGCTATCCAAGATCTCTTTAGCAGTGGTAGTAGACTGATATTGGTGTTGCAATATATTTGACAAAGATGCCAATATATAGCAATGAGCTATATCATCTGCCTTTTGCCACTTCTTATGGGTATTCTTTTGTGCAACAGTAGCATTTTCTAGAAGAACTACGCAAGGTTCAGTCAGCACAAACGTGTAGTCCTCAGCAGTCAACATAATGTCAAGATTTCTTTTCCAGTCCACATAATTTGGTCCAGTTAACTTATTTTCATTAAGGATAACAACAATTGGATTAAACGACGACATGGTAATCTGTATAAAAAAATATGCATAAATTAAATGGTTATTCAATTTAAATAAACTTTTGCATATAATATGAAAGTGTAATCCTCAAACACAAACATAAAATAAACATGGCAACTTAATTTCAAATAATTCTCTTTTCGAAGGGAAAAATAAGAATAATTTAAAATTACTATTACTTTTATATCTTGACATCTCATGAAATAAAAATAATTCACCATTTAATTTAGCCCAAAACAATAATAATAAGTATCGCTCGGATGAGGAGAATTATTATTTATGTATTGTCAAGTGTATACCATCCATTTAAATTTTCTTTAAAATTTTAATACAAATATTTCGATGGAAAATAATTCATAATAAAATTTTAAATAAATTTATCACAAGAAAATCCATATCTAATATAATTAGATTCATGTATCTTCCGAAGGGAACTCACAAAAATTGAGATTAAATACATGTATCAATATAATGGACCAATGATGGAGGCCGTAAGAAATACAATTCTTTCTCCCACTTGATTTTTTATTTATATAAAATTGAGGATTTTTATTAATTTAAAAATATATAATTATTTTAATATCCCATATTAATACATATTCACATTTAACAATTACAACATTATGAAAATTTAACAATTAAACATTATAATTGTTAACTACCAATTCATATTAATATAAATGAAAATAGGCCCACTATTTAAAAAATGTGAATATGATAACTAATTATATATTTCAAATATATTAATCTGCAAATATGAATAAAAGATTTTTTGGTGCAGTTGGTAGAGTCTGTCTAGTGCAACAAGAAGGTTGGGAATTCAAATCCTTGCAACAGATACTTAACGTTTTAATTTTAAAATGTTAGATGTCTTGGGCCTGGGCTAACTGTCGGGCTTAACAGATTATTATTAGAGTTCTTTACAGTAATATACAACATTTAGTAAAAAATAACAAAATCAGTGCACAAACAAAATAATTACAAAAAAGAGTGCAATATGAAGAAATTAATTACACCACGTATCTTTTAAACCCTGAAAAAAAGAAAAAACTGTCAGGCAGTTACCAACACAAACAAATCTATCAAACTAAGATATCTTAATCCTTCCATTTTTATCAACAAATCCCTCCGTGCTAAACAAATCCTTCTGTGCTAAACAAATCCATACTTTATCAACAAATCCCTCCGTCCTTTATCAACATTCGTTCTCTGTAAACACGAAGAATACTCAGGTTGCCTACAATCGTGACTCCAAGTAAACATCTACAATTTTTCACCGGTGAAAACCCAGTCAGTTATGCATTAAGGATCCGTATGTTTCTTCTTTCCATTTTTTTAATTTAATTTGGTTTGAAGTTTGATTTTCATTGTTTGGTTGCCTAGATCTGCATTAAGATTAAATGATCCCTAAGTAATGGTGCGCATTGATTTGATTTTAGTTACCACAAACTGTTGATTTGGTTGCAATTCGTATTTGTAAATATTAAACAATTTGTTTACATTGCATGGTTAAATATGAAACAATTAATAATCAAATCAGTGATTTAGTTACCTTTATATAAGTGTTTGTTTACGTATGTTTACTTGTTCAGTCTGTAATTGGTAACCAGATCATGATACGCATTGATTTGAGTATGAGCTGAATGCAAACAATGTGATTCATACTAATAGTTACCAATTAGTTATATTTTGGTTACTTTCTTATAAGTGTTTGGTTACCACATACTATTATTTTGGTTACCATTCACAGCAGTGTATTTTTTTGTACTGCTTCAGTTTTTTCTTTTTTTATTACATATATTTTGCTTACTGTTGAATATCTATTTGGTTACTTAGCTTTACTTGATAGCTTTACTATATATTACTGATTTGTTTACCTATGTTTACTTGTTCAGTCTATAATTGGTAACCAGATCATGATACGCATGAATTTGATTATGAGCTGAATGCAAACAATGTGTTTCATACTAATGGTTACCAACTAATTATATTTTGGTAACTGTCATATAAGTATTTAGTTACCACATACTATCATTTTGGTTACAATTCATAACAGTGTATTTTTGTACTGCTTCAGCTTTTCCTTTTTTTTATTACATATATTTTGCTTACTGTCGAATATCTATTTGGTTACTTAGCTTTACTTGTTAACTATTTAAATGCTCCCCATGTCATGATACTCATTAATTTAGTTATTATCTAAAGGCAAACAATGTGTTTCATATTTATGTTTACCAATTAGATATATGTTGGTTACTATATACTACTTATTTCTTTACCTATGTTTACTTGTTCAGTTGATTATTAGTATATGGTTACTTAGCTTTACTTGTTAACTATTTAAATGCCCCCCATGTCATGATACGAATTGATTTGATTATTAGCTAAAGCCAAACAATGTGTTTCATATTTATGTTTACCAATTAGATATATGTTGATTAATATATACTACCGATTTGTTTACCTTTATTTACTGGTTCAGTCTATAATTGGTAACTAGATCATGATACACAGGGATTTGAGTATGAGCTGAATGCAAACAATGTGATTCATACTAATGGTTACCAATTAGTTATATTTTTGTTACTTTCTTATAAGTGTTTGGTTACCATATACTATTGTTTTGGTTACCATTCACAGCAGTGTATTTTTTTGTACTGCTTCAGTTTTTCTTTTTTTTATTACATATATTTTGCTTACTGTCGAATATCTATTTGGATACTTAGCTTTACTTGATAGCTTTTTAAATGCTCCCCATGTCATGATACACACCGATTTGGGTATTAGCTAAAGGCAAAAATAGTATTTCATATTTATGGTTACCAATGAGATATATGTTGGTTACTATATACTTCTGATTTCTTTACCTATGTTTACTTGTTCAGTTGATTATTAGTATATGGTTACTTAGCTTTACTTCTTAACTATTTAAATGCTCCCCATGTCATGATACGAATTTATTTAATTATTAGCTAAAGCCAAACAATGTGTTTCATATTTATGTTTACAAATTAGATATATGTTGATTACTATATACTACTGATTTGTTTACCTTTGTTTACTAGTTCAGTCTATAATTGGTAACCAGATCATAATACGCAGGGATTTGAGTATGAGTTGAATGCAAACAATGTGATTCATACTAATGGTTACCAATTAGTTATATTTTTGTTACTTTCTTATAAGTGTTTGGTTACCATATACTATTGTTTTGGTTACCATTCACAGCAGTGTATTTTTTTGTACTGATTCAGTTTTTCCTTTTTTTATTACATATATTTTGCTTACTGTCGAATATCTATTTGGATACTTAGCTTTACTTGATAGCTTTTTAAATGCTCCCCATGTCATGATACACACCGATTTGAGTATTAGCTAAAGGCAAAAATTGTGTTTCATATTTATGGTAACCAAGTAGATATATGTTGGTTACTATATACTTCTGATTTGGTTAACATTAACAATGTTGTATTTTTTTAATTGAATCAGTCTTCAATTAACCGGTAAAGATGGATATGAAGCACCGACAAAAATGGAGACGAAATAACACTTTCAGAACAAAAATTGGTTTCCAAGTTGCCAAATACCAAAATAAGGGTTTCCAACGGAATACTTTCAGTTAACAAGTTATAGACACGTACAGGTTAACAATTCAAAAATATACTACCCCTGTAAACACTGGCCATATCAAAAACTCATTAAATCAATGAACTAAATAAAAAGGATAAGAATGTACAGTTTTTGTAAATAAAATATAACATATGCACTAATTTTGTAAATATTTTATTTATGCACTTTTTTTGTAATATTTTATTAAAATGTACTCTAATATGTAATTGTTCCTTATTATTATTATTATTATTATTATTATTATTTAAACGGTTTGGGCCTTTCAAACTGAGCTTAACAGTTTTTCTTTTTTAAAAAAAGGATCAATTACATATTCTAGTATATTTTTAAAAATAATTACAACAACAGTACATCCATAAAATAATTACAAAAGTAATACATTTTTTCATATTTATTTACAAAATTAATATAATTAGGATTCCATTAATTTAGGTGGGTTAATCGTCATTTTCTCTCTCTCTCGCCATTCTCTATCTATATCTTTCGCCATTCCCGACTGGATTCATTGTTGCTTATTATATTGACAGACAAACATGCTTTCAAACACAGATCATATAAAAGCACTAGGGCTTTTTGCTTTTTGCTCATGCTCAAATATAGATCATTGTTTTATTCCCTTTCTTTTTTCTTGATCTGTTTTGTTTTTCATGTTATTTGTGGTGTTATACAATAACTTTGAAATACGTAGCCAATTTGTGGTCACTTATTTCAAACTTCTACCAGACTTCACTTCTCTCTTCTTTCTCCAGCCAGCTTAGAATATAGGACCAGCAGCAAGGATTTCATCAGTCAGCTTACTGTCCTTGCCAATCTTGTGGGTGGTAAACACCTCAAAGTTCCTCTTGAACAGACCACCAAGCTTCACCAGTGTTTCCTTGTAAGTCTTCTTATCGGACCACTGCATTCAGAAATCATTCAACAGTTGTAAAAATAATGCATCTACACTTCTACACAACACATTTCCAATATATATTAAAGCAAACAAGGGAAAAATCTCAAGGATGATCAGCCAACTAACAGTGTTCACGGGATCTAAGATTTCTGAACGCACACCCTCCACTTTAGTTGGGATTTCAAGCCCAAAAACGTCCGTCTTTTTGTAATTTGCTTTCAATAGGCTGCCAGAGTGTATTGCATCAAATTGGTAACCAACCATTTATACTAAGGTAACCAAACCCTTTATACCAAGGTAACCAACCCTTCATACCAAGGTAACCAACCTTTTATATCAAGGTAACCAAATATTCATACCAAGGTAACCAAACCTTTATACCAAGGTAACCAAACCTTCATACCAAGGTAATCAATCCACCTCCGTACCTGCAATTTTTTCATAAGCAGTTGGTAACCAAACCTTCATACCAAGGTAACCAAACCTTCATATCAATGTAACCAAACATTCATACCAAGATAACCAAACCTTCATGCCAAGGTAACCAAACCACCTCCACGCCTATAATTTTTTCATAATGCAGTTGGTAACCAAACATTCATACCAAGGTAACCAATTCACCTCCACACCTGCAGTTTTTTATAGTGCAGTTGGTAGCCAAACTTTCATACCAAGGTAACCAATTCAGTTTTATTAGGTTACCAATTTATTTTGAATGCGATGCAGTTGGTAGCCAAACCTTCATATCAAAGTAACCAATTCAGTTTTATTAGGTTACCAATTTATTTTGAATGTGATGAAGTTGGTAGCCAAACCTTCATGCAGTTGGTTGCCAAACCTTCAGACCAAGGTAACTAATTTAGTTTTATTAGGTTACAAATTTATTTTGAATGTGATGCAGTTGGTAGCCAAACCTTCATACAAAGGTAATCATTTTAGTTTTTGTGGGTAACCAAATCGTCAAAAAAAAAAATCAGAACAGTAACTCAAGTACTTTTGGAGATTCGCGCGCGGAGGAGGATGATGAATGGGAGGAGAGGGCGATGTAGCAATAATAGTATTTTTTTTCCTATTATCCCTTCCTCTGCAACAATAGTATTTTTTTTCTTCTTATTATCGTTCCTCTACAACAATAGTATTTTTTTTCCTATTATCGTTCTATATTAATCTTTGTATATTAATAATGATGCATGTTGGCAGGTGTTGGAGATTGTTCATGATCAAACTGTGGAATCGTGGCCTCCTAGATGCACGCACCATGAACAATTATAAAATATGATACTCAAACAGTTCCAAATCCAAGATGATGGCGGAGATGAAAAGAAGATATTTTTTTGTTTTTTTCTACTTTTGATTTGAATTTTGAATTATGGATTTGTTTTTGTTGTTAGATCTCAAAAATTTAATTTGAATTTTGAATTATGAAGGTTATTTCTCCTTAATTTTAGGTTTCCTTATTAATGTGAAATTAAATAGTTTGAATTTGTTGCGTTATTTTTATAATTATTTTATTGATGTACTAATATTATAATTACTTTCTAATTATTATATAATACTGTAAAGAACCCTAAAAAAATATTGTTGCTGGCAAGCCTTGATTTCCCGACATTCCAATTACTTGTAAATTAAAACCCAACCATAACCACTGGGCCAACACAATCAGATGCGAAAAATTTATCTACCATTAATACTTAATATATTACATGATATCCCCATTTCCATGCATGTGAAGATATATACTTCGTTTTTTTTTTAGAAAAAAATAATAGGTATTGCGGCGGACATGCAGGAGCAGTATATCATTGAAACAAACAAAAAAAACGTACAACCACCTTTTCTTTTTTTTCTTTTTTTAAGATATTAAATTATTAATAGCAATTAAAATATTCTGCAAATAATGCGTAGTGCTGTAATGATATCTTTTAATGGGGTTCAAGGGTCAACCTCCGTGTCAGATTTAAAAAAACGTACTGCCACCATTTTTTTCTAAACATATATTTCTGTAGGCTTTAAATAATTACATTCGCATATATCAATTAATTTTTATAAAAAACAAATTTGAATAATAAAATTCGAAGAGTAGAAGAAAAAAACATCCATACATTGTCGAATATAATTCAAATTAAATAATATAATCATGATTTATGAAAATTATGAGTTAGCTTTGATACCAATTATAAAAAACAATTTTCAAATAAATTTAATTTTTATTTTTAAAAATTATTATCTCAAGATCTTTCTCATAATATAACATAATCAAAAATTAAATTACATACCTCGTGCTTGGTTGTAGCACAATAGAGAATTTTTACTTATTTGATGATGTATTTTTCTTCCTCTTGATCTTCCTCTCTATGACCCTTATTTTTGATATCACGTACTTTTTTGAGTGTGGCTCAAATTACTGCAAAGTCATATAATATATAGAGTCCTCAACTCCCTGATCTTTATCAAGATAATCTAAAAATTTTTCTAATATATTTTATCCTGCTATTTTGTTATATCTTAATAAAGGCTAGAGTGGGGATCAAATAGGATTCTACAATTCTAGCTCCAATATAATACTAATTTCTGATTAACTCCTTAATCAATTAGAATTATATTAATTATAACTAATTCCACTAAATAGTTATAATTGCACTCTAGAATTAATAGAATTAAAATTAATTAATTAAATCCTTCCACTATTAGTATCTTGTAAAATACTCCTATACAGTAATATCCATAAACGCGTGTAGGAATAAAACTGTTAACCCACTACGTTTATTGCTTATATCCTTGACTACATAATTTATAAACTTTTAATCACATATTAATTTAATAAATTAAATTAATACTTTAGTAATTTGAATTACTAAAATACTTGGCCAAGATTCTGGTGATCAACCAATAAATTATATCAAGGGGATATTATAATTTAATTGTAGAATTTCATCTTGAAAAATATATGTTCCTAATTTCCTAATTTCATAACATATATCACCCAACATATTGAGGTATTGATTGTATTTAAAATCTCACTCTTTAATATATTAAAGTGACATACATTATAAAATCAAGTTCATTATTCTCTCAGGATTAAGAGTAATTGCACATTAATAGTAATTAAAAAATTATTTATAATAACAATATTTAACAAATAATTTTTCGTAACGATCCAGTTCTATGTATTTCAAAAATACACCAATACACTAGATTAAAGTTTTCACTTTACATGACTAAGACAAATCATCCAATCAAGTGTATTACAATCTACTAGAATAATTTGTTCATTTTCATCTAAGATTGAGAACATTATATTTATTTAAATATACATAACATATAATTTATGTCTTTTGTATATGACACTCCTTCATATACATAAATTATAAAATGTAAAATTATGGACAAAATTTATAACACATTTAATTATGGAAAATGAAATTAAACTTTATTATTAAAATAATAAAATAAATTTCAACATTGAGTTTTTCTGGGCTTAAAACCTTACACAACTATCCTTGATAGATGAGAAGAGGGCTACATCCATTTTTCACAGGCAGTTATATCAGCAAAGGATTGCTCGATCATACAATAAGAAAGTCCGAGTCCGGCAATTCGAAGAAAACGACTTGGAATTGAAGAAAGTTCTGCCCAATCAAGATGAAGCCAAAGGAAAGTTCGCCTCGAATTGGGAAGGGCCTTTCATTGTCAAAAAAGTGTTGACAGGAGGAGCTATCAGATTGCAAGAGATGGATGTAAACGAATTTCCCCAGCTCCTCAATTCAGACACCGTGAAAAGATACTATGTCTAAAACATATGTCAGCCATTATCCTGGTCCTACAGATCGATCCAATTAGTTCGAGTTTTCATCAAAAACTTGAATTACGAATGACCTAATCTCCCTCCGCCCGGGAGTACGTAGGCAGCCATTCCTGGTGCGGTCAAACCCAATAAAAATTTTAAAAAATCATCCAAACCAAACAAAAAGTTCAAAAACCCATCAAACCAAACTCAAATGAAACACTTCTCAAACCTCGCATACAAAAACTTGAGCTACGAATGACCTGATCTCCCTCCACCCGGGAGCACGTAGGCAGCCATTTATGGTGCGGTATGACCTTCAAAGAAAGAACAAAAAACCCAATAAGAACCAGTCCAAAGACACCGAAACCCTATAAAACCTAAATTCTAACTCGTCTCTCTGGTCAACAGGCCCTGCTGAGATTTCTCCGACATCTCACTGTCCATCCATCAAGGAGAAGCTTATGATACAACACCAACAGCGAGTCATGCAAGAAGTGGTAATCAATCAGCAATGACAATACATATCCAATGTAACGATTGAGATTTTATATTTAATTTTAAATATTTATTGAGTTAAATAAATATTTTATGTGATTTATTTATTAAGTTAAATAAATAAATTATATGATTTATGGAGTGATTTAATTAAGTGTTATATATTGATTAAATGAATGTGTAATATTTATTTAATTAATGTATCTTAATTTTATAGTATAGTTCTAATTTAATTGAGATAATTAAATTAGATGTATTATGGGATAAAGTGTTACATGAATTGTAATTAACAAGTAATTATAATTATGTGACAATTTTTATGTGAATTAATTGATGTTGGATTTTAATTGATTAAATTAGATGATTAATATTTAATTGATTAAAATATGACATTAAAGTATGTGTTAAAATAATTTATTAAAATAAAAAAAAAGAATTTTTAAAATAATTTATACCAAACAAGGCCCTTGCTTTTATTTTAAAAGACTGTTGCCAAACAGGGCCCTTACACTAGCTTAACCCTAAATTACCTAAACCATGGTTAATTTAATAAAATTAGTTTTAAAAACAACATGTTGCCGAACATAGCCTTGTGGCTTTTAAATTTTGTAACTTATATAATAAATGTATTTATTATATATATTAATTAATTAGGAGTTACATATTATCAATATATGTATATTATATCAGTATAATAAAACTACGTTAGTTAGTCTAAACTACGTTAGTTTTTTCTAAGTCCAAACTAAGAAAACAAGGAGAGAAAAGAAGAGTAGAGAAGTTGAGAGAAAGAAGAAGGAGAATTTGGAGAAAAAGTAAGAAAAGCTTAAGGGAATTCATCTTCTTTACTAACAAATAGCTTAAAGGTAATTTATAATCTCTACTTTTATATTTTCAGAACTCAGCTATATGTGCTTCGTATTTTGTTCTCTGACAAAAATGAGTTTCATGAAATTGTATAAGCATGGACTATATATATAGATTGTATTCATGTGTTGTTCGTAATGGTTTGATTTCTATCAATGATTTTCAGAAAACCAAATTAGTGATTAAGTATGCTTTAATTGAAAATTTTGTTCTTATGTGTTATTTGATTTTGGTCAATTTAAAGTAAAAATTGATGAATTAGAATATGCTAACATGCTTATTGGGAAATTGTTTGATGATTACATGCAATTACGTATATAATGTATGTATATAGAGTGGAATTGATGGAGAAAATTTCTTACAGTGGATTATTTTGGAAAAATATGAGTTTTCATGAATATGGCCAAATTGGATTTTTAAAACTTGTGATTATCGTTATTTAGATGGTTTTGTGTTTTGGAAGCATGTTATACATATGTATTATAGGGTATGTGTGAGTTACAGTGTCTATGGTACTGTATTTTTTGCGTTTGTTGGCTTGTATGGGATGTTCGGTAAAGTAGAGGGTCGAAATTGTCTGCGTCTGGCGGCGTTGCTGCGCAGCTGCGCCGGCAGCAAGGCCAGGAGTAGCGCAGCTGCGCCGCTTACCCTTCCTAGAACCATCCCCCTGCGCAGCTGCGCCGGTTTCAGGGCAGCTGGCTGCGCAGCTGCGCCATGTTCAGGACAGGGGCAGTGAAATTTAAGTGTTGTGGAGTTTGTTTTTATGTTTCCATTACATTATTGCTAAGATAATGAGCATGTATCTAGCTGCTATAACATGTGTTAACATGAAGTTGATAATTTCATAATTTGAGAAAAAGAAAGTTTTGAAAATCTAATATAGTATTTAAATTATAAACTATAATTGTAAAATAAGTTACTTAATTATAATTTGATTAATTATAATTAAGAGTAAATATTTAATTTAAATTATAATTCTGTGAAATTATAATATATAGAAGTTGATTTATTTTAATCAATTAGATGTTAATTTAAATTATAATTTATGTAATTATAATTTAATAAATGCATGTTTAATTATGGATTATAAATTGATAATTGCATGATTAATTATAATTTGTGTAATTATAATGCATGATATAGTTTAATTGATTATAAATTATAATTTGTTTATAATTTAAGAGGTAATTATAATTAAGTAATTATAATTTGATTAAGTGTTTGAATTATAATTGTTTAATTATAATTTAGCTAAATACATAATTGATTTAATTATGTGAATATGTATGTGATGTAATTAACTATGTGATAGTTGATTATTATTATTTATTTAATTAGAGTGAGTTAACCATGAGGGTTAACCACTTATGTGAATTAGTTATGTGTTAACTGATTTAGATTATTATAATTGAATGTATATAGGAAGTGTTGAAGTACGTGGTTGAGTTAAGTAGCTTGCGCGTAAGGCAAGTCTTCTAACCCTAAACTTGTTAATTCCATATAATTTCTTGAGTTCATATATTCATTGTTAAGAATGTCCTTTCCATTTCTGTATTGGGACAATTGTTTATTTAATTGAAATGATCTTAACTTATTGTTCAAGTAAGATCCAGTTATTATTTTAAATGCTTTAAGTTGATTCTAAAGCATATGTTAGTTCATAATTCTGTTATTTACGAATTATTGAAAGACGATTCAACTAATCCTTAGTTGATGAAAGTGAACTCTAAATTTCCTTGTAAGCTTATCAACTAATCCCTTAGTTGATAAATGAGAATTCTAAATTACCCTTGTAAGCTTATCCAAACCAAACTTTCTTTGGTGCGGACTTGAATTCAAATTGCTGAGTTGAACAACCCTATTTACTAGGGGAGGTTACTACGCATAGCGATAAGATGTTTGTGCACAATACATGGTACAAAGGGCTGATCCCCCTAAGTACGAGTTAAGGTCCATAGTCTTATTGACTGTTAAAGGTTTAAACAGAAATATTTATAACCTAGGACAAGAGTTCAAAGGTCTTATGACACTCAGATAAATTCTATTTTTGAACTTTAATTGCGATGAAAGAATTATTATTCAATTCTTTATTGTTGAAGCGAATCATATTATTCAGATTCTTTGAAAGATATCATTTCATGTATATATTATTGTTAAACTCCAGTGAGCTGTGGTTTGCTCACTCTTGCATTAAATAACAATTTCAGTTAAGGTTGATAACGCTGATGCTCTGTCTACGAGTAAGGGCAAGGGAAAGCAAAGCAAGTGAAGACTTGTTTTTATTTAATTGAGAATGATTGTAATAAGACTTGAATGATATGTTTTATTTTCGCACTTTATTATTTTCATGTCAGGGTTAGAGTAAACCGGGATTATTTTAAAAAGGTTGTAACCCTTGTTGTAAGGGAGATTTATTTATTTTAATTTTAAGTTGTAGTTTATTTTGCATTATTCATTGGGTAGATGTATGTTATATTAGAAAGTGAACACCAAATCATGTGAAAATGAAGTACCCAGATTTAGGGGTGTCACAGGTTGGTATCAAAGCTGTAGGTTATGAAACCTTAGGTGGGGGAAAACCTTAGGTAGTAGCCTTATAGGTAAGATCGAAAAGATAGATGTGATAGGTAAAAGATAATAAACTAGCTTATGTGCTATGTGTTTACATTATAGTATTCGAAAAGTGACGACTCGATATCACGTAATAATAAACTTTAAAATTCTTTTGTCAGGATGTCGAACGTTGGAGAACCTAGTCAGGCTAGAGAGGATGTACCTCAGGTGCCTAGAGAGGAGGAGCCCCGTGACATACATGTTGTCTGGGAGCAGCTGGTTAGGAGAAAGCCATCTCCAGTGATCACCATAGCTGGTCGGGAGCGTGAGCTGACACCTATTCTAGAGGATGAGGACGAGGATGAGTCTGAAGAGGAGGAAGAGGATCCCGAAGAGGAATTCCCACCTCACTCTATTAGTGCTGAGATGTACGAGGCAGTCTACGATAGCAACGTGGAGCTTCATGGACGAGTAGGAGATCTCGAGGGGACTATCCAGCAGCAAGACGAGACGATCGAGGAAATGGCAAGTGACCTAGGAGATGCACAGTGGAACCTGATATATATGGAGGTTGATAGAGATGCTGCTCGATTTGAACTGGCAAAGCTGAAGCAAGACATCCAGGAGGAGTCGAGGAAGCGTGCCAGAGCTGAAGAGTCAAGCTTGAGGGCTAATCAACGAGCCGATCGAGCTGAAGGTGAAGCTGAAGCCAAGAGGGCCAAGCTGAGGAAAACGGAATATGCTTTTCATACAGCGATAGAGAGAGCTCAGGACCATATTTTCTACTACCCAGCTCAGTTCCAAGGTTTACCATGGTATGTGGTGGACCGAAGAACGGAATTTCGGGTATTGGAAGAGAAACGCAGAGAGGCTGTGCGACGTATTAATATGTCTAGGCAGTGGCAGTAGTAGAGTTGGTTATGTATTGCTTTTTGTAATAAGTAATGTAAATCCCATAATTTGAGATAAGAATGGGATGAGTAAAAAATGTAATCCTGTAACTTTTCCAGTTCAGGAAGGATGATAGAAATAGCAGAAGTGCTATCTGTTTGATGTTTTTAAACTACACGTAATGAATAAAAGAAGTTTATGGACGTGCTATGTGTTATATGTGAACTGAACCATTTAAACGTTTAAGTATGAACTTGGATACTTAATAGTTGAATAAAGGGTCTAATAATAATATTTTCTTAACAGAAAATTCCTCCTAGAAGAAGACCAACACGTCAAAACCCCGAGGGTTCGACGAACAACAATAACGATGGGACGAATCCCAATTCGGTTCAACAGTTGGTGAACCTGTTGACCGGAGCTCTTGCGAATCAGCCGTAAGTGCAGGGAACAACGTTCAAGGAATTCAAGGCAGTAGGACCGCCTGAGTTCAAAGGATCGACTAACCCTATCGAAGCTTAGACATGGGTTATGAAAATGGAGAAGGTATTCGACGTAGCCAGAGTAGGTGAAGACCAGAAGACAGCATTCGCGACTTTCATGTTGAAGTCGGATGCTAGCTTTTGGTGGCAGGATAACAAGACCCGTGAGGGAGAGGGAGTCATCACGTGGGAACGTTTCAAGGAAATGTTCTACGAGATGTACTATCCAGTGAGTTCGAAGGACCAGATGGAGGTCCAGTTCCTAGAACTTAAGCAAGGAGGGATGACGGTGTCCGAGTATGTCGCTAAGTTCAATGAGTTGGCCAGGTTCGCTACATACCAGGTCAGCACTGACGCTAGGAAAGTGAGGAGGTTTGAGCGGGGACTGAAGCCCTGGCTCGACAGCAAGGTTTCTATGTTCCAGTTGAATACCTTTGCAGCGGTGCTGGAGAAAGCCATACTTGCTAAGGGAGGAAGCGAAGCAGTGACGAAGTTCAACCAAGATAAGAAGAAGAAGAATGAGGTAGAAACCAAAGCTGGGGGTAGCAGCGCTGTGAATCAGAAGAGGAAGTGGACTGACAATACCTCTGCTGGGAGTCAGCAAGGAAGCCAACAGAAGAGGAAGTTTGAAGCATGTGCTACATGCGGTAAGAATCACACTGGCGTGTGCATGAAGGGGAAGCGGGTGTGCTTCAACTGTGGTCAGGAAGGCCACATTGCGCCTAATTGCCTAAACCCGAAGAAGGGAGCTTGCTTTACATATGGATCCAAAGATCACATGGCTCGCAACTACCCAAAGAAGCTGACGGCAGGGTCAACAGGGAGCGGAGGGAATGGAAGCGACAGTACCGTTACTATTGCTTCACAATTGCAAGCTGTTCGACCCACTGCACGGACATTCAATATGACAGTACAGGATGCTGTGCAATCAAAAGACGTGGGGTCAGGTATTATTCTGGTCAATAGTATAAATGTATATGTATTATTTGATTCGGGTGCTACTTGCTCATTCATATCTGATGACTTTGCTAAAACCCTAAACTTACCTGTAGAGGAGTTAGTTTATCCTTTGAACATAGAGATTGCAAATAGGGAGGTTATTCCTGTTAGGAGCATTTATAAGAACTGTAGATTGGATATTAAGGGTCAGGAGCTTAGAGTAGATTTGATTTCGATTAAACTTGGAGAATTCGACGTCATACTAGGTATAGATTGGTTGTTCAACCATGGGGTGGTAATCGACTATCAGAAGAAGTCGGTGAACCTTACAACTCCGTCGAAGTTGGTGTTCTATGGTAGCAAATCGCCTAGGCAAGTGAGTTGTCTGATGGTTATGCAAGCCAATAAACTTCTGACGCAAGGCTGTGTGGGATATCTAGCCTACATAGTAGATACGCGTAAGGAAAGTCCGAAGGTGGAGGAGATATCGGTAGTTAAGGAGTTTGTGGACGTTTTTCCAAGTGATTTGCCAGGACTTCCGTCGAATAGGAAGACAGAGTTCGTGATCGATTTAGCGCCGGGAACTGCTCCGATTTCGAAGGCTCCATACCGAATGGCTCCAGTCGAGATGAAGGAACTGATGGTTCAATTGCAAGAATTGCTAGACAAGAAGTATATTCAACCGAGCGTTTCGCCGTGGGGAGCGCCTGTTTTGTTTGTTAAGAAGAAGGATGGATCGATGCGTCTTTGCATTGATTATAGGGAGTTGAATAAAGTTATGATCAAGAATAGGTATCCTTTACCTAGGATCGATGACTTGTTTGATCAACTGAAGGGTGCGAGGTACTTCTCGAAAATCGATTTGAGAAGCGGGTATCATCAGTTGAAGGTGAGGAAGGAAGATATATCGAAAACGGCTTTTAGAACTCGATATGGTCATTACGAGTTCTTGGTAATGTCATTTGGTCTCACGAATGCCCCAGCTGTATTTATGGACCTAATGAACAGGGTGTTCAATCCATTTCTAGACAAGTTCGTGGTAGTGTTCATAGATGACATCCTGGTTTATTCCAAGACCGAGGAGGAACATGCTGAACACTTACGACTAACCTTAAAAGTATTGAGACGAGAGAAGCTTTACGCTAAATTCTCGAAATGCGAATTCTGGTTGGAATATATGCAATTTCTTGGCCACGTGATCGACAAGGATGGTATTTCAGTAGATCCGTCGAAGGTTGAGGCCGTAATGAGTTGGGATCAGCCGAAGACGCCGTCTGAAGTGAGGAGTTTCTTGGGATTGACTGGTTATTACCGAAGATTTATCCAAGACTTTTCTAGAATCGCAACTCCGTTGACGAATTTAACTTGTAAAATAGTTAATTTTGTTTGGACGGAGAAGTGTGAGGAGAGTTTTTAGGAGTTGAAGAAGAGGCTGAGTACTGCGCCTGTATTGTCGTTACCGGATAGTTCGGGGAATTTCGTGATATATAGCGATGCCTCACATAAAGGATTAGGCTGTGTGTTGATGCAGAGCGGTAAAGTCATTGCCTATGCATTACGTTAGTTGAAGGATTACGAGAACGGGTATCCGACCCATGATCTAGAATTGGTGGCAGTAGTGTTTGCCCTAAAGATTTGGAGGCACTACTTATATGGAGAGAAGTGTGAAATATACACAGATCACAAGAGTCTGAAGTATATATTTACCTAGAAGGATTTGAACATGCGCCAAAGAAGATGGTTAGAACTGATTAAAGACTACGATTGTGAGATACTTTACCATCCGGGTATAGCTAACGTTATTGTCGACGCTTTGAGCAGGAAAGGTCGGGAGAAGCTAAACATGTTAACTGATCAGGATCGGTTGATAGAACAGATGGCTAGATTGGAGTTGGAAGTGAAGTTTTTGAAGGAATCGGATGAGATGTTGTTTCAAGTAACAACTGGTTCTACTCTAGTAGACAAGGTGAAAGAAGCACAACTCCATGATGAAGAATGTGAAAAGATTCGGAGGAGGATAACCGATGGCGAAGAGTTCAAGTTCAAGATCGATAGTGAAGGTCTGTTACGGTTTGAAGGTAGAATCTGGGTACCTCCAGTACTAGAGGTCAAGGAGGAGATTCTGAGCGAAGCTCATAGTTCTAGATATTCTATTCACCCCGGGAGTACGAAGATGTACCAGGATCTCAGGCATCATTTCGGGTGGCCGAATATGAAGAGGGACGTTGTTGAATGTGTTGCGAAGTGCTTAACGTGCCATAAAGTTAAGGCAGAACACCAGAGACCAAGTGGTTTGCTGCAACCGTTAGAAATTCCAGAATAAAAGTGGGAGCACATCACGATGGATTTCGTGGTAGGTTTTCCAGCGACTCGGAAGGGATTTGATGAGATATGGGTTATAGTGGATCGACTGACGAAGTCAGCCCACTTTTTGTCGATCAGGGTTAAGTACAACCTGGATAAGCTAGCAAAGCTATACATCAAGGAAATTATTTGTAGACACGGTGTTCCAGTGTCGATTGTGTCCGACAGAGATCCGCGTTTCACATCTAATTTCTGGAAGCGTTTGCAAAAATGTCTGGGAACGCAATTGCGAATGAGTATAGCGTATCATCCTCAGACCGATGGCCAGAGCGAAAGAACGATTCAAACGCTTGAGGATATGCTGAGAGCTTGTGTGATGGACTTCATGGGAAGCTGGGAGGATAATCTACCATTGGTGGAGTTCGCCTACAACAATAGTCACCATGCTAGTATAGGCATGCAGCCTTACGAAGCATTATACGGCAGAAAATGCAGAACTCCTTTGTGGGAGGATCATCTACCATTGGTGGAGTTCACCTACAACAATAGTCACCATGCTAGTATAGGCATGCCGCCTTACGAAGCATTATACTGCAGAAAATGCAGAACTCCTTTGTGCTGGGATGAAGTCGGTGAACGTCAATTATTGGGACTAAAATTGGTACAACAAACCGCCGTAATTGGGAAGCTGATCAGAACGAGATTAGTTGCTGCTCAAGACAGACAGAAGAAGTATGCCGATTTACGTCGACAGAACCGAAAATTCTTACTAGGAAGTTTCGTTATCCAGAAGGTATCTCCTTGGAAAGGGAAAATTCAATTCGCTAAGAAGGGGAAGCTGAGTCCCCGATTTATTGGACCTTTTAAGGTACTACGAAAGGTGGGCGAGGTTGCTTACGTGATTGCATTACCTCTGGAGCTCGAGAATATACATAATGTCTTTCATATTTCTGTGTTAAGACCTTACAAGCACGATTATAAACATGTAATAGAATATGAACCTTTGCTATTTGATAAAGACTTAACATATGAAGAAGTGCCTGTTCAAATAGTTGATAGAAAGGAATAAGTACTTAGGAATAAAGTAATACCTTCTGTTAAGGTAATCTAGAGGAACAACAGTGCTGAAGAAGCCACGTGGGAACTCGAAGATGTTATGATGAAATCTTATCTGCAATTATTTGCTTAAATATTTTGTGTGTAACCCCTTATGTACCGATTCTAAGGACAGAATCCTTTTAAAGGGGGAAGAATGTAATGGACATAATTTTTTTTATGTGTGATTCTGGGGACAGAATCCTTTTAAGGAGGGGAAGATTGTAACGATTGAGATTTTATATTTAATTTTAAATATTTATTGAGTTAAATAAATATTTTATGTGATTTATTTATTGAGTTAAATAACTAAATTATATGATTTTTGGAGTGATTTAATTAAGTGTTATATATTGATTAAATGAATGTGTAATATTTATTTAATTAATGTATCTTAATTTTATAGTATAGTTCTAATTTAATTGAGATAATTAAATTAGATGTATTATGGGATAAAGTGTTACATGAATTGTAATTAGGAAGTAATTATAATTATGTGACAATTTTTATGTGAATTAATTGATGTTGGATTTTAATTGATTAAATTAGATGATTAATATTTAATTGATTAAAATATGACATTAAAGTATGTGTTAAAATAATTTATTAAAATAAAAGAAAAATAATTTTTAAAATAATTTATACCAAACAAGGCCCTTGCTTTTTATTTTAAAGGACTGTTGCCAAACAGGGCCCTTACACTAGCTTAACCCTAAATTACCTAAATCATGGTTAATTTAATAAAATTAGTTTTAAAAACTACATGTTGCCAAACATAGCCTTGTGGCTTTTGAATTTTGTAACTTATATAATAAATATATTTATTATATATATTAATTAATTAGGAGTTACATATTATCAATATATGTATATTATATCAGTATAATAAAACTACGTTAGTTAGTCTAAACTACGTTAGTTTTTCCTAAGTCTAAACTAAGAAAACAAGGAGAGAAAAGAAGAGCAGAGAAGTTGAGAGAAAGAAGTAGGAGAATTTGGAGAAAAAGCAAGAAAAGCTTAAGGGAATTCATCTTCTTTACTAACAACTAGCTTAAAGGTAATTTATAATCTCTACTTTTATATTTTCAGAACTCAGCTATATGTGCTTCGTATTTTGTTCTCTGACAAAAATGAGTTTCATGAAATTGTATAAACATGGACTATATATATAGATTGTATCCATGTGTTGTTCGTAATGGTTTGATTTCTATCAATGATTTTCAGAAAACCAAATTAGTGATTAAGTATGCTTTAATTGAAAATTTTGTTCTTATGTGTTATTTGATTTTGGTCAATTTAAAGTAAAAATTGATGAATTAGAATATGCTAACATGCTTATTGGGAAATTGTTTGATGATTACATGCAATTACGTATATAATGTATGTATATAGAGTGGAATTGATGGAGAAAATTTCTTAAAGTGGATTATTTTGGAAAAATATGAGTTTTCATGAAAATGGCCAAATTAGATTTTTAAAACTTGTGATTATCGTTATTTTGATGGTTTTGTGTTTTGGAAGCATGTTATACATATGTATTATAGGTTATGTATGAGTTACAGTGTCTATGATACTGTATTTTTTGCGTTTGTTGGCTTGTATGGGATGTTTGGTAAAGCATAGGGTCGAAATTGTCTGCGTCTGGCCGCGTTGCTGCGCAGCTGCGCCGGCAGCAAGGCCAGGAGCAGCGCAGTTGCACCGCTTGCCCTTCCCAGAACCATCCCCTGCGCAGCTGCGCCGGTTTCAGGGCAGCTGGCTGCGCAGCTGCGCCATGTTCAGAACAGGGGCAGTGAAATTTAAGTGTTGTGCAGTTTGTTTTTATGTTTCCATTACATTATTGCTAAGATAATGAGCATGTATCTAGCTGCTATAACATGTGTTAACATGAAGTTGATAATTTCATAATTTGAGAAAAAAGAAGTTTTGAAAACCTAATATAGTATTTAAATTATAAACTATAATTGTAAAATAAGTTACTTAATTATAATTTGATTAATTATAATTAAGAGTAAATATTTAATTTAAATTATAATTCTGTGAAATTATAATGTATAGAAGTTTATTTATTTTAATCAATTAGATGTTAATTTAAATAATAATTTATGTAATTATAATTTAATAAATGCATGTTTAATTATGGATTATAAATTGATAATTGCATGATTAATTATAATTTGTGTAATTATAATGCATTATATAGTTTAATTGATTATAAATTATAATTTTTTATAATTTAAGAGGTAATTATAATTAAGTAATTATAATTTGATTAAGTGTTTGAATTATAATTGTTTAATTATAATTTAGCTAAATACATAATTGATTTAATTATGTGAATATGTATGTGATGTAATTAACTATGTGATAGTTGATTATTATTATTTATTTAATTAGAGTGAGTTAACCATGAGGGTTAACCACTTATGTGAATTAGTTATGTGTTAACTGATTTAGATTATTATAATTGAATGTATATAGGAAGTGTTTAAGTACGTGGTTGAGTTAAGTAGCTTGCGCGTAAGGCAAGTCTTCTAACCCTAAACTTGTTAATTCTATACAATTTCTTGAGTTCATATATTCATTGTTAAGAATGTCCTTTCCATTTCTGTATTGGATAATTGTTTATTTAATTGAAATGATCTTAACTTATTGTTCAAGTAAGATCCAGTTATTATTTTAAATGCTTTAAGTTGATTCTAAAGCATATGTTAGTTCATAATTCTGTTATTTACGAATTATTGAAAGACGATTCAACTAATCCTTAGTTGATGAACGTGAACTCTAAATTTCCTTGTAACCTTATCAACTAATCCCTTAGCTGATAAATGAGAATTCTAAATTACCCTTGTAAGCTTATCCAAACCAAACTTTCTTTGGTACGAACTTGAATTCAAATTGCTGAGTTGAACAACTCTATTTACTAGGGGAGGTTACTACGCATAGCAATAAGATGTTTGTGCACAATACATGGTACAAAGGGCTGATCCCCCTAAGTACGAGTTAAGGTCCATGGTCTTATTTATTGTTAAAGGTTTAAATAGAAATATTTATAACCTAGGACAAGAGTTCAAAGGTCTTATGACACTCAGATAAATTCTATTTTTGAACTGTAATTGCGATGAAGGAATTATTATTCAATTCTTTATTGTTGAAGCGAATCATATTATTCAGATCCTTTGAAAGATATCCTTTCATGTATATATTATTGTTAAACTCCAGTGAACTGTGGTTTGCTCACTCTTGCATTAAATAACAATTTCAGTTAAAGTTGTTAACGCTGATTCTCCGTCTACGAGTAAGGGCAAGGGAAAGCAAAGCAAGTGAAGACTTGTTTTTATGTAATTGAGAATGATTGTAATAAGACTTGAATGATATATTTTATTTTCGCACTTTATTATTTTCATGTCAGGGTTAGAGTAAATCGGGATTATTTTAAAAAGGTTGTAACCCTTGTTGTAAGGGAGATTTATTTATTTTAATTTAAGTTATAGTTTATTTTGTATTATTCATTGGGTAGATGTATGTTATATTAGAAAGTGAACACCAAATCATGTGGAAACGAAGTACCCAGATTTGGGGGTGTCACATCTAACAGGGAAGTGAATCAAAATATATTTCTGTAATATATAATACTGTTTGATAAATACACTGTATCCTATACATGACAAAAATGGCTGATCTAGTATGTGCAGGAAAAATAAAGCTAGTCTATGAACCCATGGACAAATGGGATAACAGTCCCAACATTGTTGGAAATGGGTTTGGAAAAATAAATATTAAAGCATTTTGAGGCTTAATTTAATATGGGACCCATACTCCAGAAATGTCGGGTCCATGCACCAATGCATTCTCCTCCGCAAGGAGTATAACGTGGTATATTTATTCGTTCAAATCCATTAAAAATTGAATGAGAAAATTGACTCCAAAGTCACCTACTTGAAATGGTGTAAATTGCCTTGTCCTACATAGGAAGTTTGAGGGAAAAGTGAAGAATTTATATATGGGATGTTTGCACAATGGAAAGGGCCCCAAGGGGCACCCCACTTTTGTGGAAGGGAGAAGACCTAGCCAAGGCTTGGTTTGAACCCACACGCGCGCGTCGCCGCCGCTGCCGGTCGTTCGGGCCGGGTCCGGGGTCTGGCGGGTGGGTGGGTCATAATATATAATTTTTTGGACAAAATCTATTTAAATTATTTATCATCATAATACATCGTTTTTACGAATGGATGCCCCAACGGTCATATTCCATCTGAACAGTTACGAAACTATTCTATAAATAGTCTATCCGGGGCTCATTCTAGATATAAGTTTTATTCCCGTTCTCTGCATATATTTTTCCCCCATTGCAGTAGTTTTCTTCATATTTTCCCGTTGCAGTTTCTTTCATTCATCTCATTCATCATCACAGTAAGGGTCCGAGTACAGAACATAGAAATTGCGTTCGAAGAATTCTTAATTTTGAAGTGCTACTAATTAAGAATTGAAAATCCGTTTTATCTTGGGAAGTAATTATTCAAAAATCCTTTAGCATCAGTGAAGGAATTAATTTGCTTCAAGGAGACTTTGTGAATTCAAAGGACTCGGATTTGTTTATCTTTATTTTGTCCAGATTCTGATTTTTCAAGTAAGTACACAAAACTTTCTTAATTCTGTTTTGTTTAAACTAAGTTTGATATTGTATATTAAATGTTACTATATATACAGAATAACAATCTTGAAGCAAATTTACTTTTTCTTAAATTATAGTTTTATTTAAATCATTCTGTAATCTGTATCTTCTATTAAAAGGAAATTACTGGTTGTTTCTTTGAACAGAAAAATAGTTTTGTAAACAGAATTTTCTACAATAGAAATTCTGTAAACAGAAGTTTATATAACAGAGTTTTGTAAACAAAATTTTCTACAACAGAAATTCTGTAAACAGAATTTGTTGTTTGAATTCTGTTAAATTTTCTACAACAGAAATTTGTTTTTATTTTTTTATGGTTTTCTTCTTTGTATAACAGAAATGGCATCTACTAGCACCATCCCTACTGCGAGTATGTCTCATGGAGAAAAGCCTGAAAAGTTCAATGGAACTGATTTCAAGCGTTGGCAACAAAAAATGCTCTTCTATCTCACAACATTGAACTTGGCAAGGTTTCTACAAGAGGAATGTTCTACTCTTGTTGAAGGAGAAACTGACAAGGAAAAAGTGGCTGCAGTTGATGCATGGAAACATGCTGATTTCCTTTGCAGAAATTATATATTGAATGGATTAGACAATACACTGTATAATGTGTATTGTACAATTCAAACTGCAAAGGAACTTTGGGAATCTTTAGACAAGAAATATAAAACTGAAGATGCTGGCATGAAGAAATTCATAGTCGGTAGATTTCTTGACTATAAGATGGTATACTCTAAAGCAGTTATCACGCAAGTTCAAGAATTACAAGTAATTCTACATGACATTCATTCTGAAGGAATGTCACTAAGTGACTCATTCCAAGTTGCTGCAATGATTGAGAAACTTCCACCATCATGGAAAGACTTCAAGAATTATCTAAGAACTGATTGTACGACTTAGGATTGAAGAGGATAATCGAGGATCTGAGAAAAAGATTGGGAAAAATTTCATTGAAGCAAAGGCTAATGCGGTAGAACAAGGGCCAAACAAGAACAACAAAAGGAAGCGCGAAGGCAAAAGTACTTTCAAAGCCAAGAAAAAATTCAAACGCAAGTGCTTCAATTGTGGCATTCCAGGACATAAATCAAATGAATGTCGCAAGCCAAAGAACTTCAGGAAAGAACAAAAGCCTCAAGCAAATGTGACAGAACTGGAAAATCTTTCTGATAATGTTTCAGACATCAATCTCTCTGCAGTTGTATCCGAATGTAACTTGGTAGGAAACACCAAAGAATGGTGGGTGGATACTGGCGCTACTCGCCACATTTGCTCCAACAAATGGATGTTTTCTACCTATAAACCAGTGGAAAATGACGAGCAACTCTTCATGGGAAACTCCTCAAGTTCAAAGGTTCAAGGACGTGGAAAGATTGTGCTGAAAATGACATCTGGCAAAGAACTGACTCTCAACGAAGTTCTTCATGTGCCGGATATCCGAAAAAATCTAGTTTCTGGGTCACTGCTTAGCAAGAATGGCTTCAAGTTGGTGTTTGTGTCTGATAAATTTGTACTTACCAAAAATGATATGTTTGTGGGAAAGGGCTATATGTCTGATAGGCTCTTTAAGATGAATGTAATGACTGTTGTACCAAAGTCTATTGATAATAATAAAATTAATTCTTCTGCTTACTTGATAGAATCTTCAAATATATGGCATGCTAGATTAGAACATGTTAATTATGATACAATGCGTAGATTAATTAATTTAGAATTCTTGCCTAAATTTGATATTAATCAAAAGCATAAATGTGAAATTTGTGTGGAATCTAAAATGACAAGATTACCTTTTCATTCTGTTGAAAGAAAAACTGAACCTCTAGATTTAATTCACACTGATATATGTGATTTAAAGTATGTGAAAACAAGAGGTGGGAAAAAAATATTTCATTACCTTTATTGATGATTGCACAAGATATTGTTATGTATATTTGCTGAGAAGCAAAGATGAGGCTATAGAAATGTTTCAACATTATAAAAATGAAGCTGAAAATCAACTTAGCAAAAAGATTAAAGCAATAAGAAGCGATAGAGGTTGTGAATATGAATCACCATTTGAAGAGTTATGCTCTACTCATGGTATCATTCACCAAACTATCGCTCCTTATTCACCTCAATCTAATGGTATTGCTGAACGCAAGAACCGAACATTGAAAGAAATGTTGAATGCTATGTTAACTAGTTCTGGGGCACCCCAGAATTTGTGGGGGGAAGCTTTGCTTTCTGCTAATTATATTCTAAACAAAGTGCCTCATAAGAAAACTCACAAAACACCTTATGAATTATGGAAAGGTCATAGACCTTGCTATAAATACTTAAGAGTGTGGGGGTGTCTAGCAAAAGTGATGGTTCCTAAACCTAAAAAGGTTAAGATAGGACTAAAAACCATTGACTGTGTATTCATTGGTTATGCAAATAACAGTAGTGCTTATCGCTTTCTTGTTCATAAATCTAAAATTCCTGATATTCATGTTAATACTTTTATTGAATCAAGAGATGCATCGTTATTTGAGAATGTGTTTCCATATAATATAAATAAAGAGTCAAATTCATACAAAATACCTTTGGATGCTACTAGTAATAATCTTGAAAATATAGACAAAGAGTCTGTAATGGATGAACCTAGACGTAACAAAAGAGCAAGGACTTCAAAGTCTTTTGGCCCGGATTTTCTAACATTTTTGTTAGAAAACGATCCTCAAACATACAAGGAAGCAATATCCTCTCCAGATGCTTTTCATTGGAAAGAAGCAAATAATAGTGAAATTGAATCCATTATGCAAAATCATACATGGGAATTGGTGGACCTTCCACCTGGTTCCAAACCCTTAGGGTATAAATGGATCTTCAAAAAGAAGATGAAAGCTGATGGTTCAATTGATAAATATAAAGCAAGGCTTGTTGTTAAAGGCTATAGACAAAAGGAAGGATTGGATTATTTCGACACTTATTCACCAGTTACAAGAATTACATCTATTCGTATGCTAATAGCAATAGCATCATTAAATAAACTTGAAATACATCAAATGGATGTAAAAACTGCATTCTTAAATGGTGAATTAGATGAAGAAATATATATGGAACAACCTGAAGGTTTCGTTGCTCCTGAACAAGAGAGGAAGGTATGCAAACTTGTTAAATCCATGTATGGATTGAAACAAGCACCAAAACAATGGCATGAAAAATTTGATAATGTTATGTTATCAAATGGATTTAAAATCAATAAGTGTGACAAATGTGTTTATGTCAAAAGCACTCAAAAGGAATATGTCATTGTTTTTCTTTATGTGGATGATATGTTAATCATGGGTAGCAACAATGAAGTTATAAACTCTACCAAACGTATGTTGGCAAATAGATTTGATATTAAAGACTTGGGGGTTGCTGATATAATATTAGGAATCAAGATTTCCAGAACATCTGATGGAATTATATTATCTCAAACTCATTACATTGAAAAAATACTTGAAAGATTTAATAAGTATAATATAATTCTAAATAAGACCCCAGTTGATATAAATCTTCATCTAGCCAAAAATAAAGGTGATAGCATATCTCAATTAGAATATTCTCGTATAATAGGCAGTTTAATGTATGTCATGAACTGTACTAGACCAGATATAGCTTATTCGGTAAGTAAGCTAAGTAGGTATACGAGTAATCCAGGTAAAGATCACTGGAAAGCTATTTTGAGAGTTTTGGGATATTTAAAACATACTCAAAATTATGGACTGCACTACACAAGATATCCAGCAGTATTGGAAGGATATACTGATGTTAATTGGATATCTGATAATAAAGACTCGAAATCCACAAGTGGATATATTTTTACCCTTGGAGGTGCAGCGGTATCTTGGAAATCCTCAAAACAAACATGTATTGCGAGGTCTACAATGGAATCAAAATTCATTGCTTTAGACAAAGCTAGAGAAGAAGCAGAGTGGCTTCGTAATTTCTTAGAGGATATTCCAAATTGGTCAATACCTGTGCCAGCTATATGTATACATTGTGATAGCCAATCAGCAATTGAAAGAGCACAGAATCATCTATATAATGGTAAGTCACGTCATATACGACGAAGACATAATACCATTAGACAATTGCTCTCAAATGAAATTATCTCAATTGACTATGTAAAGTCAAAAGATAATATTGCGGATCCGCTTACGAAAGGTTTAACAAGAGAGCAAGTGGAAAGTTCATCAAAGGGAATGGGTTTAAAGCCTATTGTTTAATTAAGAGTCGTCATAGTGGCAACCCAACCTAGTTGACTGGAGATCCCAAGATCTAGGTTCAATGGGCAAACCGAACTATGTAGTACTTAGTAAAGCACTGAGGAGATATTTACTCCTAACCATTCCTATGACGAGACAGTGCACATCTGCCGCGAGAATCAGGATAAGTTACATTTTTAAAGACTTTTATATCTTGAAATACGTTCAAGTGGGGTATTGCAGGATATTCTTGATAGAAGTCACCTACGTGAGTAAGAAGGGGGCCACTTCTGTGAGAATTTTGAAAGGCTAAATTCTCTAATATACTCACGGAACCAAGAGGTGTTTCAAGGCCAAAATGAACACAAATGTGAGAACCAACTATGTCTGAAGAGATATTTTATGAATTCTATTATCTTGGTTTACACGAAAAGCTGACAGTTTAAAGACATTAGGTCTACTGATTAGCCAAGTAAATCCGATAGACTTTACTAGGGCAAGTTCAAAGCCACTAGGCTACTTAACCCGATGAAATATCTTTTCTCATGTACTCGAACTAGTGTCTGCATATTCATAAAATATTTTTTTTTCATGTTGTAAAGCCAATTTTACATTCATGTGGAGGATTGTTGGAAATGGGTTTGGAAAAATAAATATTAAAGCATTTTGAGGCTTAATTTAATATGGGACCCATACTCCAGAAATGTCGGGTCCATGCACCAATGCGTTCTCCTCCGCAAGGAGTATAACGTGGTATATTTATTTTTTCAAATCCATTAAGAATTGAATGAGAAAATTGACTCCAAAGTCACCTACTTGAAATGGTGGAAATTGCCTTGTCCCACATAGGAAGTTTGAGGGAAAAATGAAGAATTTATATATGGGATGCTGGCACAATGGGAAGGGCCCCAAAGGGCACCCCACTTTTGTGGAAGGGAGAAGACCTAGCCAAGGCTTGGTTCGAACCCACACGCGCGCGTCGCCGCCGCTGCCGGTCGGTCGGGCCGGGTCCGGGGTCGGGCGGGTGGGTCATGATATATAATTTTTTGGACAAAATCTGTTTAAATTATTTATCATCATACTACATCATTTTGACGAATGGATGCGCTAACGGTCATATTCCATCTGAACAGTTACGAAACTATTCTATAAATAGTCTATCCGGGGCACATTCCAAATATAAGTTTTATTCCCGTTCTCTGCTTATATTTTCCCCCCGTTGCACTAGTTTTCTTCATATTTTCCCATTGCAGTTTCTTTCATTCATCTCATTCATCATCACAGTAAGGGTCCGAGTACAGAACATCAAAATTGCGTTTCCAAGAATTCTTAATTTTGAACTGCTACTAATTAAGAATTGAAAATCCATTTTGTCTTGGGATGTAATTATTCAAAAATCCTTCAGCATCAGTGAGGGAATAAATTTTCTTCAAGGAGACTTTGTGAATTCAAAGGACTCAGATTTGTTTATCTTTATTTTGTCCAGATTCTGATTTTTCAAGTAAGTACACAAAACTTTCTTAATTCTGTTTTGTTTAAACTAAGTTTGATATTGTATATTAAATGTTACTATATATACAGAATAACAATGGCATCCCGCTCTGAAGATGGAGGAGCAACTGCAAGCTCAATACCCTCATTCTCCATACGAGCAAGAACATCCATAGCTATCTGCATAGTGCTGCTGTGACCATCTATGAAAGTGCTCATATCTGCAATCAAGCTGTAGGTATACGATCGGAGTGCTGTGCTGTCTACAATATAGACATCCCGGGTAGCTATGGCCTCATCCCTATCTACATAAGCAGCATCCCGGGCAACTAAGACCTCCTCAATCTCCTCAAAAGCTGCATCCCGGATAGACCGGACCGTATCTCTTTCCTTAAGAGTTGCATCTCGGGTAGATCGAGCCTCATCTCTCTCAACCAATGCTACATCCCGAGTAGCTCGAGCCTCGTCTCTCGCAGCAAAGTTGTATATCTGCTAGAAAGGGTTGTCAACATCAACGCCCTAACCTGATCTCTCTCGAAAGTCATCCAAGCTAGTGAATCAGTAATAGCTGGATCTGTCCCGACAGGGATGCTCAGAGGGTCACTAACTAAAGCCGTTGTCAAGCCGGTAAACAAATCATCCTCCGTGGGAGAATCAGGATCCTCCATAGGCTCCTCCTCATCTGAATCAACACTCGGAGCTGACTGGATAACCGCAACTGCTGCTATATCAGACTCTAACCATGCCGAATACTCTAGAGAACGATCCAGATGGCTAGTAGAGAAATTAGCCCTCTCCCTATAAGTCCAACACTCATAGATCCTGATCAGATCAGCTGACAACAGAGATGAAGTTGATATCTGCTGATCCGTAGCCCCCTCAAACTGGTGGAGGCTCTAAAACTGATCAAACTGACCTATAACTGCCAACATATGGTAAATGGTCACCCCTCTCAAACCCGCCAAGGGCAGGTAATCCATACCAACTTCATGGGTGATGAAGTTGTAAGGGGAGACAGCCCTGAGCATGGTAAGATCAAAAAGGGATGCTCAATATTTGATAAAAAGGCCGACTATGTCGCTGCATCCGAACTCTCTGCTGGCTGGAAGGAGTATGACATGGCTATCTAATGGGTAAAGCAGTACCCATGGTGTCTAAAAGTGTCAATCGGACGTAAATGTGTCATGAGCTATACATACAGCAAGACGGAGCTACCTCTAAAAAAACCCTTGGGATGGGTGCTGCAAAAGGTAGTTGACCTCAAGGTCTCGACCAGTATCATCGGCAGAATAGTACTACCCTATCTGAGGGCACGGAAAACGACCATCTAACGAATATCTAAATGGTCCAAATATAGTGGCATGTATACATAAGCCGTGACGCACATCAACAAGACATCTACACGGGCAAGCTTCCACTCATCTATCGAAATAACAAAATCCTCAAAGTGTCGATCGTAGCTGTCTAGCCGGCCAAAGCGATCAATTAGAAAGTCTATGGTTATCACATGTCTTGAAATGATCTCCTCAGTGACTACCCTACGTCTCAGACCCGATGTAGTCATGAATGGTCTTTTCATGTCACTGATAGCTGTGCGAGCGTAAGGCAGGTCCAGTGCTAAACCTGTAAGACACTCATACTCCTCCAGGGTCGGAGTCAACTCGTGAAGCCCAAAGTGGAAAACCTGTCGCTCAGGTATCTAGTAGGATAAGATGTCGTCTACAAATCTGTGCGAAACTTGGAAATCTAGAAGGGCTAAAGAATGCCCCAGCATCTGGTCTACTGTCCCTCTGGTTGTATGGGGCAGACTATCATACCAAGACCTCAATGAGGATGCTACCAAAGATGGTGGTGAATGCTCAGTATGGCTGACCGTAGATGATGACATATATATCACCGTATCATAAGACCATCCAGGGGTCAAATCTGAACTCACCTGTCTAAATGCATATCCATGACATAATACATGCATAATGACAATGATAAAACATGATGCAATAGATAGGAAATATCATGCATATCTAGAATAAACTATCTACTGCAAGCATCATCTCTGTCTGCTAATAAAATACAAAATAAAAAGTACAGGGAAATGGGGCACAACCGCCCAACAACTAACAGAGGCCTATCAAAAGATATAGCGAGAAATGGGGCATAGCCGCCCAATATCTAAACAGAGGCCTATCAAAAGATATAGTGAGAAAAGATATCCGAAGAGATTAAGAATATCTGTCTCCAGGCTATTAACCTGCTCCAGCTCCTCTTGAGTCACAAAATCTTGGCCAGTGGGAATTTTTGATAGGTACAAGGGAGGATCAGCACCTGCAAAGCTGCTAGAAAATGGACTTGATGAGGGGCCAGCTCCAGAGCTGGAAGGATCAAAAGAATCTACCTCGAATGGCTCCCAACCAAGGTGCCTAATGAATAAATGTGCCCTCTCTAACGGCTGGGTTAATCCTGTAATCTGGTCCAAATGAGTCGGATCTCGAAGACAAGCTATCCAGTCTGTCATCATCACAGACCCCAGCACCATATCTGCCATGAATTGGATAGCACGAGTCTGAGCCCTAATGGTACGAGGACTTTACCAGCTATAAAATGCCTTCTGGCTGTAAGGACCCTTTGACAAGGTGAAGCCATCTACGCCCACCAGTAGAATGTCTATGAGTGGCTTAGCTAATGGTCAATGAAGCTAAGCAGGTGAAATAAAAGGAATGCGGATATCTCCCTTGGTGCTTCGAATAGCACGCTCCCCTAAATAGAGCTCCCATCCTCCCTCTGTCAAAAATGGAACTTGGCGGGTGGATAATGCAAACTCCCGACCAGTGGAAAAGCCATCCTCAAACCAGACTTTCAAAAATTCTGAGGTATACGGGATCCCGACCAAGGTGCCTGATGAACAAATGTGCCCCCTCCAACTGCTGGGTTAATCTTGTAATCTGGTCCAAATGAGTCGGATCTCGGAGACAAGCTATCCAGTCTGTCATCATCACAGACCCCGGCACCATATCTGCCATGAATTGGATAGCACGAGTCTGAGCCCCAATGGTACGAGGACTTTACCAGCTATAAAATGCCTCCTGGCTGTAAGGACCCTTTTACAGGGTGAAGCCATCTACGCCCACTAGTGGAATATCTGTGAGTGGCTTAGCTAATGGCCAATGATGCCAAGCAGGAGAAACAAAAGGAATGCGGATATCTCCTGTGGTGCTTCGAATAGCACGCTCCCCTAAATAGAGCTCCCATCCTCCCTCTGTCAAAAATGGAACTTGGCGGGTGGATAATGCAAACTCCCGACCAGTGGAAAAGCCATCCTCAAACTAGACTTTCAAAAATTCTGAGGTATACGGGACCCACAAAATTGACCCGGCCGTCAATAGCTCTAGCTGCAGGCGGGAGTGCATGAATCCCTCATCTACAAGGACCTCCGTCAATGTGGAGTGATGCCAACGCAGCCTCTCGAATAAGTCTCCAGTCCCAAAGTAGTAGAGGGGCGTAGGCAAGGGAGCCTCTTATATGCCCAAAACTGGCCATGCAAATATCAAAAGTCCTCAGTGATAAAGACTGATAAACATAAATGAGGAAATCAAAAAGGTACAAGAGAAATGTACTCACCAGTAGGAATAGGTTAAAACCAAGCCAAGCCTCCGTCACACCCTCTGAGCGCATGCTCATCCCTCAGAGAAAATAGGAAAAGGTGTAGGTACCCCAATCAAAATCACTGAGGAGCTCCATATATCGAGTAGCACTGACCAAGGCAAAGGACACCGTCGAAGAGTTTTCCTCAAGGAAACAACCCCTGATGATCACCAAAAATAATCGCCGTAAGATTCGATCTCTAACCCACTGATCATCAGGAAGAGGCTCCGTCAAAGCCCCACTCTGGGCATCTACGCTTAAGGAACCTGAACGGACCGTCCGACCCTTGATGGCCGTCGCAGGAACTCCCAAGAGGGACCAAACGATAGTAGATGAAATATCAGCCACAACTGGCACTGGCTCACCTGCGAACTCTATCCCAGTGATGAACCTCCAGTCCATAGGCGTCATCATCACCTCACAATCCAATAAATGAAGAGATTGGGTCTGGTGGAACCAACGCTCAAATAATGCCCTCAGATAACCCCAGGGGAAACGGCGGGGAGGGATAGAAAAGAACGCCTAAAACCCCCAGATGTCAACAATGGCCCAGTACTCCGAATGCAGAGTATGGTACAAAGAATGCACATTGAACCAGTTCCCCCTAGGCTGCATAAAGCTAGGAACCTACATCAAATAGCCAGTCCAGGTTAAACCTGTGCCCCAAAAATGGGAAAAAAAAGAAAGAAAATCCAGAAAGAAGAAAAACTTCAGTCACCTCATTGGCATGAAGGTATCTCGATGGTTGGCACCTCAAATCTCTTAGAAGCTCCTGAAGTGGCACCACAATGCCTGGAAGCTCCGCACGTGGAGCCTGACCTGGGAGAGGATCAACAAAAGGTACATCCTTATCATCCATATCAACCGGTGGATCAACCCAGATAGGAAAAATCACTGACTCAGTCAATCTGCGAGGCGGCTGGGCTGGCCATGGCTGAGGAACATCGGAGACTCTCCTACGCCTAACTCCTGGAACGATCCTACTGGCACTACCGGGTCTATCTGGCTCTATAACCTGGACAAAGTCTCCAAATCACCTCAGAAAGGGTAAGAGCATTTGTGCTGTGACAGAATCTAAAAATAGCTGCCCGAACTTTGTAGATCTGAGAAAGAAAATTGGATTTCCTTTAGGATTCAAAACTAAAAATGAATTTAAAAGGCCACGAGAGCTTAACTTAAACTCGCAATAGAGAGTAGCCCCACCTGCGACTACCGCACCCCTACCTGCGGCTCCCTAAGGTGGGGTCCACCCCCTTCAGCTCAGTCCAGTTCGAGTGGAAATGGAGTTTACAGGAGTTATAAAATCAAATGCGGAAAAAAACTGCTACGCGATTGAGCGGATTGTCCTAAAATCTTGCATGTGAGCGACGAATTCCTGAAGGGGAGAAGAACTTCATATAAGCCATTGGTTATCATCCCGAAGAAATATCCGGGGACCAATGATGAAAACTGCTAAAAAACAGCTGAAAAACTACAAAAAACTACTGAAAACTGCCGCTGTCAGAGCATCGAGAAGGTCCGACTGTATGAACGGCAGGTTCTGACTGTATCAAGGCATCCAGACTGATCCGAGGGTGTGTTTTATTAGAAAAAGAACCCCACATTGAGATTGATTAGATTTGACACTACTAGCCATTGGCGACAACTCCAACGAAGCATTGGGAGTGATCCGGTGATATCAGCCGTTGAAGGCTACTTCAACGAAGGTCAGATGGCCTGACATTGCAGCCGTTGGCGACAACCCCAGCAAAGCATCGGGAACGTCCTGGTGATATCAGCCGTTGAGGGCTACTTCAATGAAGGTCAGATGGTCTGACGTTGCAGCCGTTGGCGACAACCCCAGCGAAGCATCGGGAACGGCCCGATGATATCAGCCATTAAAGGTTACTTCAACGAAGGTCAGATGGTCTGACATTGCAGCCGTTAGCGACAACTCCAACGAAGCATCGGGAACGATCCGGTGATATCAACCGTTGAAGGATACTTCAGCAAAAGTCAGAGGATCTGACACTATCAGTCGTTGGCGATAATTCCAGCGAAGCATCAGGAATGGTACGGTGGTATCAGCCGTTGAAGGCTACTTCAACGAAGGTCAGAGGGTCTGACACTATCAACCGTTGGCAACAAATCCAGCGAAGCATCGGGAATGAACCAATGACAAAAATAGTGTATCAGTTTATCCCCACAGAGGATATATGATGGAATCTGTTATACAAATCCCTAGGATTACTCCGTGGATTAATTCGTGGCTCATTTACAGCTTATATATATATATATTTCAATTCTGTCAAGCCTGAATTACTCCGTGGCTTTTTACAGCTTTTATAAAATATATATATATATATATATATATATATATATATATATTTACATTCCCGTCCGGGCATAGGATTGGAAATTCGTCGCCCTTTACAACTTTTATATATGTATATATTTCTATTATGTCAAGCCTGGATTACTTTGTGACTTTTTACAGCTTTTATAAATATATATATACATTTACATTCTAGTCCAGGCATAGGATTGGAAATCCGTCACCCTTTACAGCTTATATATATATAATTATATATATATATATTCTTTATTCATTGTGATTAAGTTTCTGCTTTAAATATTCATTTGATATGAATTGGCACTGACATCCAGTTTAGTGGTTTAGATTTATTTGAATCTAGCCCTTTCTACCTTTCAAACGGTTCAAAATAGGTCCAATCGGAACCGGGAAGCTAGAATGACTAAGATTTATTTAAATCTAGTTTTCTTTCTAGTTTTATTCATTTTAAAGCAACGTCGCGACCCTTAGATCGCTATCTATTGGGAACGAGAAGCTTTGGCTATGCGCATGCCAGGATTTGACTCATGAATCCTTGGTTTTTTGAGACGTCTAGATGCACATATACATTTTTTTTTTGTGAATATCTGTACTGTGCAGGTTTTCTTGGCTATTCTTTGTGAGCCTAGGAATCTTGGGATTCATAATCAAACTGATCAGAATCTGATTCCCAAGATGGACAAACTCCACATTACAAATGTACCCTGCTAATTTTTTTTGTAAAAATGTACATCTGAAAGACCTTAAAATGGTTATCTGGGTTTAAGGTCTCAAACATATAGAAATAATGGTTTGTCGTGCTAGAGTCATTCCGATGGCTGTCATGCCCATGAGAAGACCGACATTTGTAAATACTTTATGGTCGAGGATGCTTCGCAGCCCGACAATCACAATTCTAATCGAGCCAAAAGGCTGAAAAGATAAGATGGAAGTATCAACATACTTCAATTCCTATAAGAGCGTTTGAAAACCACCTTTCAAAAACATTATTTTCATATCTTGTCTAAAAAGGACTTTTACAAATCAAATCAAATCCTTCATATATAGGTTCAACGAAGCAAGACACTACTTTCAAAATCAAACAAACGTAGGCTCAATTACTTCCAGTATTCACACACACATTATAAATAAAAAAGGAAATATTGAATAGATGCGGTACCGTGTTTCACGGAAGTTGGGGGGGGGGTGCCTAACACCTTCACCTCACTTAACCGAGCCCCCGAACTTAAAATTTTGATTTCAAAGACTAAGTTTCGATAGTGTCCATTAATTGGGCCTATTTTCAAATAAAACTCGGCTGAGTTGGTACAACCATTTTCAAATCTACCAACTAGCGACTCTATAAATGTTCAAACCGTCGATATGATACATGTTGGCCTTTTCCTAAAAAACCTTCACCCTTCATAAAACAGACAAGGTAATAAGGGTAGAAAACAAAAGACTTAGGAAAAGAGAAAGATTCCGTCTAACGCGATAAGAGTTTTTCCCAACGTCGACAGGTCTCAAGTGTGTCATGAAACTCACGTATAATAAAATTGCACTACCCCTGAAAAACCCCACAGGATGGGTATGGCAGAATGTAGCCGACCTCAAGGTCTCTGCCAGTATCATGGGCGGGATGGTACCACCCTGTCTGAGAGCACGAACCACTGTAATCAGATTAATTTCCAAGTGATCCATATACAGTGGCATGAACAAGTAAGCTATGACGCACATCAACAGAATATCTACGCGTGCAATCTGCCACTCCCCTGCAGTGATAGTAAAATTTCCTGAATATCTTGCATAGCTGTCCAGCAGGCCAAATCGATAAATCAGGAAATCCTGGGACACAACATGCCCTGAGGTAATCTCATCTGCTACGACTCTGCGCCTTAAGCCAGTTAAGGTTATAAACTGTCGTCTCATATCATTAATGGTCATCCTAGCACAAGGCCGATCCAATCGTAAATCAGTGATGTGCTCATACTCCTCTAACATAGGAGTCAGCTCGTAGATACAGAACCTGAAAACCTATCACTCAGGTATCCAACGAGATAGCATGTTGTCTATGAAGCCCAACGATACCTAGAAAGCTAAGATGGCCATAGAGTGCCTCAACATCTGATCAATTGTCACCCTATCTGTGGGAGGCAAACTGTCATACCATGATCTCAAAGAAGAGGCTATCAATGTGGGTGACATGTGCTCAATATGGCTAACGATAGATGAAGACATCTGTAGAACCGTATCATGAGACCATTAAGGGGTCAATGCTAAACTCACCTATCTGAATGCATTTCCATAGCATAATCCATGCATCATAATAATAAATGACAATAGGATGTAATAGATAGAAAATATCATACATTTCTAAATACACTGTGTAATAAAAGCAACATCTCTGTCTGCCACTAAAATGTAAATATAAAAAGTACAGGGAAATGGGGCACAACCGCTCAATGACTAACAGAGGCCTATTGTGACAAACGAGAATTTTATAATTTATTTTAAATATTTATTAAATTAAATAAATATTTTTAAAATTTTATTTATTAAGTTAAATAAATATTTGATGGAATTGGGGTAGATAAATTTAATTATATGTGTTACATTGATTAAATTAATGTGGAGAAATTTTATAGATCAAAGTGTGAATTTAATTGAGATTATTTAATTAAATGAACTATTTAATAATTATAATGTTATCCTAATTAGTTTAATAATTAATTAGAGATTTAATGATTTGTCATAATTAATAAATGAGTATTTTAATTATGTGATGATGTGATTTAATGTTTAATATTATCTTTAATTTAATTAAAATTAAATGATATTATTTGATTAATTAAAGTGTGACAAATAAACTATATACTAAACATTTAATTAAAATAATAGTGTAGACACTCGAAATTTCGTTCTCCTGTTACTAACACTGTAGGAGGGCAAAACTGTCTTATCAACTCAACCCCGATCTCAATACCGGGCCATCAAATACACCCCGGTCTCAGTACCGGGCCGTCAACTCAACCTCAGTCTCAACATCGGGCCATCAACTCAACCCCGGTCTCAATACCGGGCCATCAAATCAACCCCGGTCTCAATACCGGGCCATCAAATCAACCCCGGTCTCAATACTGGGCCATCAAATCAACCCCGGTCTCAATACTGGGCCGTCAACTCAACCCTAGTCTCAATATCGGGCCATCAAATCAGCCCCGATCTCAATACCGGGCCATCAAATCAGCCCCGGTCTAAACCCGGGAGGTACATGTCAGCCCCAGTCTAAACCCGGGAGGTACAAGTCAGCCCCGATCTCAACCCGGGAGGTACAGGTTAGCCTCAGTCTCAACCCAGAAGGTATAGGTCAGCCCCAGTCTTAACCCGGGAGGTACAGGTCAGCCTCGGTCTCAACCCGGGAGGTACAAGGCAGCCCCGGTCTCAACTTGGGAGGTCAGGTCAACTTCAGAAACAATCCTGAAACCTCATAACATCTCCAGAGAAAAACCTGGAAGGACCAAGTTAGCCTCAGAGACAACCTTGAGGACAAACAGAATCAACTAGGATTAAAGGCAACCTCGGGAGGGGCAAAACGGTCATTTTACCAACTTGAAGCCGATTCGGTCAAACTCAAGCCGAATTGATGCTACTAAGGTCAGAACGAACAATAACAATGATCCCGAGTGGAAACAACGCAAGACAGCTCAACGGACAAACTGCGAGGAATCAAAGACCTGTTATGAACCCGTCTTTTTGGACTCGGAAAAGGTTTACTCCCATGTCATTGCCACACTCTTGGCGAGGGCTTTTTGAAAAGGTACATCACACCTCCAACGGACGCTCCGATCAAAAGTTTAAAAGTTTCGAATCTGACCTCGCGTTGTTCGGAGTGCATGTACTTCGATGCAATGGGACCGGCCCATGGGCCCCGCCACGTGGAGCCGCACCTCTACCTGTGGCTGTCGCAGGTAGAGCTGCTTCTTCCGGGTCTATATATATGAGGTGACCCCCAGCTCATTTCATATCGAAAAATGCTCTGAATCTCTGCTCGTTTCATTTCTCAGCCATATTCTTGTCCTCCAAACCCAAATTTTTTCACTCTAACACGTAGATACACCAACATACTACCACATATCAAAAATTAACCTATAGAAATAGAAGTTTGAAGCCTATGATTTGGCAAAAAGTCCGTGTAGCAGTACATTGTGATTATTTTTACGATCAGGAAGTTCATATTACTTCATTGCACTTTTATACACTTGCACGTTAAGTTTCACTTTCTGAATATGCCCGGAACTCAGTTCCGTGGCCGTTTTTGCTTACTTTTTGTACATTTTAGTACATAAACGTATTTTCTAGCATTTTTACAACTCGGATTGGCGATCCGTCACTTTTAACAGCTTATATATATATATATATATATATATATATATATATATGCACCCTTCACCGGACTGGGTTATCTTTCTAGTCCCGGTTTGACTATTTTTTGTCAATATTTAACTATATATATACTAACTTTTTAATTCTGTCAAGCCCGGATGTAAAATCCGAGGTAGTTTACTACTTTTATATATATAACTATATATATATACATTTTTCTGACTTTATTTGGCCTTGATTTATACTTCGTGGCCTTTGTATTGCTTTAATATATATATATATATATATATATATATTATTTACATTCCAGTTTGGCCTGGATCATTCTGTGGCCTTTTTAATGCTTTTATACATATATATATATATATATATATATATATATATTTACATTTTTGTTCGGGCAAAGGATAGAATGTCTGTCGTCCTTTATCGTTTTTCTATATATATATTTACATTCTGTCCAGCCTGGATCATTTCGTGGCTTTTATACAGCCTTATAAATATATATATTTACATTCCAGTTCGAGCATCGGAGGGAAAACCCACCGCCCTTTACCGCTTTTATATATATATATATATATATATATATATATATATATATATATATATATATATATATATATATTTTCATTCTGTCAAGCCTGGATTACTCCGTGGCTTTTTACAGCTTTTATAAATATATATATATATATATATATATATATATATATATATATATATATTTACATTCCAGTCCGGGCATCGGAGTGAAAACCCATCGCCCTTTACAGCTTTCGTATAGATAACTATATATATATATATATATATATATGCTATTACTCATTCTAATTCAATTGTTGCTTTAAATATTCATTTGATATGAATCGACACTGACATTTCTGCTGGCGAACTAGATTTCTTTAAATCTCGCCAACTCTAGCTTTCAAATGGTTCAAAATAGGTCCAGACAGAACCAGAAAGCTAGAATGGCTGAGATTTATTTAAATCTAGCATTTTTTCTAGTTTTAGTTATGAAAGTAACCTCGCGGTCATTAGATCGCTATCTAGTGGGAACGAGATATTTTGGCTATGCGCATGTCAGGATTTACTAATGAATCCTTGGTTCTGACGACATCTGGATATATATACATCTTTTTTGTGCATATTTGAGCTGTGCAGGTTTTATTGGCTTCTCTATGTGAGCCTAGGAATCGTGGGATTCATGATCAAACTTATCAAAATCTGATTCCCACGATGGACAAACTCTATTTTACAAATGTACCCTGCCAGTTTTTCTGTAAAAATGTACATTTGAAAGACCTTAAAATGGTTTTCTGGATTTAAGGTCTCAATATAGTAAAAATATGGTTTGTTGTGTCAGAGTGACTCCGATGGCTGTCATGCCCATGGGAAGACCGACACTTATATATATTTTGTGGTCGAGGATGCTTCACAGCCCGACAATCACCATTCAAAAAAATGGAGCCAAAAGGCTGAAATGATAAAACTAAAGTATCGATAGGTTTCAATTCCTATGTTAGCGTAAGGGTTTGAAAACTTATTTTCAGAACATCATTTCAATAATCTTGTCTAAACAAGAGACTTTTGTAAATCAAATCAAACCCTTCGTATATAGGTTCAACAAAGCTTGTCCATGCTTCCAATCAATCAAAACATAGGCCCAACTTATTCCAGCATTCACACACACATTGCAGATTTAAATAGGAAATATTAAAATGATGCGATACCGTGTTTACACGGGAGTTGTGGGGTGCCTAACATCTTCCCCACACTTAACCAAGCCCCCGAACTCAAAACTTCGGTATCAAAGATCAAGTTTCGACAGTGTCCAGCAATTGAGCCTCTTTCAAACAAAACTCGATTGAGTTGGTACAACCATTTCAAAACTACCAACTGGCGACTCTGTAAAACGTTCAAATCATCGACATAATACATGTTGGTCGTTTCCTAAAAAAACCATTCAAAACCTTTTTCACAATAAAAAGAATAAGGGTAGATAAAACATAGGAAGAGAGAAAGATCCGGGTTTGACCCGACCCGAATTTTTTCCCAACGTCGATAAGTGGCGACTCTGCTGGGGACAGTTGAGGGCTTAGGCCACGTTTAAATATTTTCAAAAATTTCCCTTTCATATCTGCGTATGTATGAATGCTGCGTCTTTACATTGAATGAATGCGTGAATGCTGCGTCTTTACATTGAATGAATGTGAATGAATGCTTTCCTGCTTTATTAGTGCTTCACACCCATATTAGTGCTTCGCACCAATGTCATCATATGCATACGGTGAGACGCGATGTATGTGAATGTATGTTGTGTGATTCCTCCACCAAGAGGCAGGTGACAGAGTAATGTCTTCGAGGACGGCTAAGTCTTCGGGGCTCATAAAAAAGCACCACTCAGACTCGCTCCAGTTTAAAGATCGAATTAATTTCCCTTCTAGTAGATTACAATGATCTGGGGACCTTCATGCCGAAAAAGCCGCGAGAGTAGCCTAAGATAGGTCAGCCTCTGATTAACCAAACCCGCAGGGAAGCTTCTTCATACCTTCCTCTTTTGCTTCAATGTCAAGTTTTTAATTCCAATGTAAATAGCATAATGTAAATATACATTCCATGTTTTGTACATCTTGTCATATTATCCTGTCATCAAAACAACTGACCTCTGTTTTGCAGGATAAGATTAAAAAACCTTAAAAACATATCATGGCATGCAACCTATTCCTACCTACCTCAGAAATTGACACGCCTACGTTTTGTTTTAGGTGAAAGTTTGGTCCTGTCACTAGATCTAAGTCTAAGAAAGCACTAAGTCCATCTTCGGAAATAGCTTCCAGTGCTCAGCCAGAATCCAGCCCTGTCTTTAGGGAAGAGTTTGAAGGATTGAAGAACTAGATAGCCGAATTGGCCAATTTCCTGAGAGAACAAAGTAAGGCTCTTAAAGGGAAGCAAGCACAGAGTCACACAGAACCAGGAACACCTGGTGGCAGTCAAGAGACCGAAAAGACAGATACTCAAATTCCTGGACCACAGAACCAGGATACTACCAAATAAAACCCCTGAAATCACCGTCTTTAACAAAGAGCAGGAAGATGGTGACATTCTGAAGAAAGTCCAACAGATGGAAGAAACCATCCGGTCTATTAAAGGGACTGGGCATTTGGCAGTGTCAATTATTCTGAGTTATGCATTTTCTATGGGGCTCGTTATCCTGAAAAATTTCAAGTCCTTGATTTTGAGAAATACGATGGATTGGGAGACCCTTACACTCACTTAATGGTGTTCATTGGAAAGCTCGGATCCTATGCAGAGGACGAGAAACTCCGAATGCAGTTATTCTTGAAAAGTCTAATTGGAGAGGCTAGAGCATGGTACGCCAGTCTAGACAACTCTAAAATTCACAACTGGGAAGAGCTGGCGCATGCTTTGCTTAGTCAGTATATCTTTCAATATCAAATGGCTCCAAACAAATACCAAATGACAAAAATCAAGAAACAAAGTACTGAATCATTCAGAGAATATGCTCAATGATGGAGGCGGGTTGCAGTACAAGTCACCCCATCCATGACTGAGTCTGAGATAGTTATAACCTTCATTGATATTCAAGAAACTACGTATTACGAGAGGGTCCTAGAAGGCATAGGAAAACCATTCTCGGAGATGATTAAACACGGAGAAATGACCGAAATGGGGCTAAAGTGTTGGAAGATAAAGGACATGACTGCCTTGGAAGTCATGGTCGAGCATATCCAGTCTATGTATTATGGGAGTAATCCCCGGAGGGCACACAAGAAGAAAGACAAAGAAGTATCCTTAGTATTGCAAGGACAGAATCAGAGGGGTGATTCAAGCAGCATGCCCATTCAGAGGAGGAACTATTCCTCTTTCCAAGCTCCTGCACAGCCTTCAAACCCTCCATTTCAAAAAACTATGGAGGCCAGACGTCGAAAAACATTCACCCCCTTAGGGGATTCACTCGAGAATGTGGCCCAGAAAAGGATCATTCAACTCCTTCCACCCACCAATACCGGTGGACGAAATTTTAACACAAGCAAAAAGTGTGCTTATCATTCCGGAGCTCTGGGACATGATACACAAGACTGTTGGTCTCTCAAGCATAAAATTCAAGACTTGATTGATAATGGAGAGATTGTGGTGACAAAGCCCGAGCAACCACACGTGCAGGATAATCCCCTCCCTCAGCACAAAGAGGAGGGTGTCAACATGATTAGGACGCAAAATGGAGAAGGGTCCAAGAACCTCCGATACATCGGAGAGTCAACTCCACCTTGTAAAAAATAGCCCAGACAGTTGGGAAGTCTCAGAAAGGCAATTCCTGATAGAACAGGAGATCAAGTCTATCAAGGAACAGATTGGACAGTTAGCAAAATTGGTCGTATACCAACATCAGGTCACCAGACAGCTGATAAACCAGACCAACCAGTCTGATGCAAATCCTTCCACACCAGAAATTAGTCCCATTCCTATGAGGGACCATTATCATTTTCATCAGCATGAACCCTGGGCCGACAAGATGGCCAAGGAAGAGAAGTTTCAGCCTGATAGGGAATTCGCTTTCTAGAGGAATTTCACCGACCTAAACCAGCCGATGAAGGAAATCCTCCATATGTTAATCAACGAGGTGATGGTCACAGATCTGTTATCACCAATGAACCCTCGATCTAGAAAAATCAAACCTGACAGAATCTGCCAGTACCACTCCAACACACCCGACCATGATACTGAGGATTGCTGGGTACTTCGTCATTTAATTCAGAACATGATTGAAAGTGCTGAACTGATAAGGGGGAATCAGGATTATGGCCTCCTAGATGAAGAAACTCTCTTTATTCCCACTGCGTGGAATCAGGATACAGTTGATGTTATTTCCTATGATAAGGAACCAACCCTCACACCCCTAATGCTACTAGGGAAAGGGAGCGAAGAAGCACAAAATCCTGTAAAGGTGGTCGCGCCCGAACCTTTGATATTATCATTCAGACCCCAATATCCAATGATCAGTCTGAAGAGAGTCCCATGGAACTATGGGAATGATGAAGGTTCCACCTCAAACAACATTGCCATCGTACCAAAGGAGAATCCATTATACCTGCCTCAGCAGGTGATCAAATCAGTCATCAAGGCCAAAGAATAGGTAGCTGAAGAGAAAATAGAAGAGTTCCTCAGTAAAATGGGACACAATGAAATAAAAGTGGTGTAAAGCCTGAAAGATGCACCCAAGCAGATGTCCATCCTAGATCTGGTCTTATCCTCAGTAGATCATCGCAACATTCTAGTGAATGTACTAGAAGAAGCCCATCTGCCAAAGACAGTGGATGCCGAGAAATTCTATCACGTGGTAGAACACGTCTTCAATAGCAATGTGATATCTTTCACTGATGATGATATACCTGCAGAGGGGACGGGTCATCGCAAGTCACTGCACATAGCTGTAATGTCATCTGGGTATGAGGTGTGCTCATAGATGGAGGATCATCCCTCAACATCTGTCCTTACGAAACCTTGGAGAGAATGAAGATTAGCCCAAACCGGATCACAACCAGTCATGTGGTCATCCGGGTTTTCGATGGATCTCGCTGACGAGCTATGGGAGAAATAGAGCTTCCTCTGGAGATTGGTCCACACACTTTCTATGTGTCTTTTCAGGTGCTCAACATCGCCATCGGATATAACTTGTTGCTGGGAAGGCTATGGATCCATATGGCAGGGGCAGTGCCATCCACCCTCCATCAGCAACTCAAATAGATTATCAACGGCAACCTAATCACGGTGAATGCCGAACCAGAATACCCTATCTGCATACAGGGATATATACCGGTGATCAGCCTAGATGCAGGAATTGAACCTGCTAGTTTTCAAGCCTTGGAGGTGAGTGATACTCAATACCTACCAGTGGGGGCACCAGCTCTGAAGCCAAAGGTTTCTCCTGAAGTGATGACAGTGGGCCAAGAGATGGTGTCTTTGGGTTTCCAACTTGGAGAAGGGTTAGGAAAGAATTAGCAAGGTATTAAGAGTCCAATACAAATCCCGAGCCAGTCAGGGAGAGCCGGATTGGGTTGTTCATCCGGGTCAAGCCGTCGGAACCCACATAAGCATCCAAAGGCTCATGCTCCCATTATACTATTCCCAAACCTCGCTGATATTGGATTTGTGAAGCCAATGAGGAAGATCTCTGATGTGGTATCAGCCATGTTGTTTCCTCCAATCACACCGGTATGTGAAAAAAAGACCCCAAAGCCTGAAGGGGAGAGCAAAAAGGGAAAAAAAAGTTCTTGTACGAAGGACGAGACCCATTTGCTAACATGCGTGTTCTCATACACTATGAGGGTATGAATGATGATATCCTAGATAGTGACGACGAGGATCAGATCCAAATTCCTCGCATTAAGAAAGAGAAGGGGGCAGTTCAAAGAAAAACCCCAGTCTTATTTAGAAGGATGTCTTAGTCATCATTCGAGATGAGGCAGAAGAGCATAATTCCTTAATCCTCCCTATTCATGAGGATCTAACCCTGGACAATTGGAGCAGTGTCTTTTACCTCATTCAAAAAGGGTAAAGGGGCAGAGATTCCATCTGCCTTATAACATGCTTTCATTTACTGCTTATTTTTGATTGAACAGCTATAGCAGTAACTTTTGTCATGCTTTGCTAAATGCTTTTTATATTTAAAAAGTTGCATATATTAAAGTGAAAGCATTTTGTTTTCAGGACTCCAGAGTTGGATTTGTTTGTCACTGCTGATGAGATGCCAACCTGTCATAGTGGCTACAACTTTGATGTAGAAATGAACTTCGACTTAATGGATATTTGATCAAGAGGAAGAAGATGACTATGAGGTGCCCGAGGAGATCAAAGAATGGGTCGAAGACAAACCCAATCCAAACCTCGACCAAACCACTACTATCAATATAGGAACCTCCGAAAACCTCAAAGAAATCCAGATAGGCCTAGACCTCACCCAAGACCAAAAGACCGATCTGATCGAACTCCTAACACAGTTCCAGGATATGTTTGCATGGTCACATGAAGACATGATTGGCCTGTCGACGGATATTTTCATCCATCGAATACCCATCAAAGATTGATTCAAGCCAGTCAGGCAGAAGTTCAGGCGTTTGAAACCTGAATGGAGTCTGAAAGTCAAAGAAGAGGTCGTTAAACAATTCAAAGCCGGCATCATCATGGTATCAACATACCCGGAGTGGCTGTCGAACATAGTTCCCGTGCCTAAACCCAGAGGGAATGTACGAGTATGCGTGGATTACCGGGACTTGAACAAAGCCTGCCGACAATTTCCCTGTGCCTTTCATCCACATTCAGATCAATAATACGGCACAGTATGACATGTATTCCTTAGTGGATTGCTTTACTGGTTACCATCAAATCATGGTTGCTGAAGAAGACCAGGAGAAAACAGCTTTCATCACTCCCTGGGGAACCTTCTGTTGCGTTTGTACGTAACTCAATCATGCAATCAAATCACATAAATAGGGCAGAAACGTGAAACATAGGTTTTCAAAAATTTATACAAATCCATAACCATGATCATGCTTTGTGCTAGTTATCAATAACAGAAAAGAGCATGGAATTATACCTTTGAAGATCCAAGCTTTCTCAGGTACAAGTTCTACTCCTTTGATTCCTTTGATTCCTCTGTAGTGGCTCCTTACCTTGATCAATGTCAGCTACCCAAATGTTTGGCCTCTAATGGTGATCCACCAAGGAAAATGAAGAACTCAGGAAGATGGGTTATTGGCTTAACCCTTGTTTCTATCTCTATAGAATATGTGTACTCACAACTCTTGGAAAAATTCACGTACCTTTTTCTAATATAAGACTCTCTTATATAGATATTAGGTTAACCCTCCTAATCCAATTAGAATAGGATTTTATTTAATTAATTAATTAAACACTTTTAATTAATTTATATCCTAATCTTATTAGGATTGAGATAGAGTAATGATATTATATTAATTTTTAAACTCCTTTAGAATTAAAATAATAATAATAATAATAATAATAATAATATTAATAAGACTGCTCTTATTAATTTATATTTAATATTTCTAAAATATTAAATAATAAACATTAAGCTATTTAATTTATTCTATCACCATAGATTAAATTAATTATACTTAATGCATTATTACTATCATGCCATTTTCTTCTTAAATAATTTTTCTTTCTTTTATGGTGTGACCCTTTAGGTTCTCCATATTAAACCGGTTGTAAATAAATCAATTAGAATAATTCTAATCTTATTTAAATAAATAAATTAAACTAATAATCTATTTAAATAAATAACATTTATTCTACAATAGGGATAAGCCTCCTTAGCGATTAACGACTTTCCAAATAATATAGATTCCAACATTAATCATAAAAGAACCTGTGAGTTAATAGTTACCGTACAATTCAATCCTTCCACCATACAATGTCCCAATTAAATATAAAACATAGATTTATTGTCAAGTCTTAATTTATTTAATCATATGTATTTCGATTAGAAAATGCACAACTCCAAATATTATAAATTAGAAACCTCTTTCTAATTTCATTCTACCTTGGCCAAAGATTCCTGGGTTATCATTTAACAAATCACATAGGGCATATTTCCTCTTTTACTAGAGGTGGTAGATTCTTTATTGATCATACATTATCTCCATATGCAACTCATTATACCCAAGCATACCCTATATATGTCTTAAAAGGCCTTAAGGAATAAGTTAAAGTATAATTTGTTACATACAAGATACTATGATGATCTCAAGTCCAAGGATCACTTGTACTACTATCACATTAAGAATTCCTATTAACAGGCGAGTAAAACTCCATTAGGTATTCCATAGCGAGTCACGTGCAGTGAACTTATTCTCCAATAAGCACCCACATACTTGCTTTAGTGTCTCCACACAAATGACCATGAGATCAGTCATCCTCATCTAATGAGCAAGCAACATATATACCAATCTATCCGAATTTACTAATCCCCATTTTAGTAATCTAATAATTGGGAACTATTTTAGTTTTTAAGCTTTTTAAGAATTTAGATCTCATTAGCATGATCTCATCATGATTCTAAAAGCATTGCTTAAAACTATGGGTTATTTACATATTATAAAAACAGCACCATGTAGATAATTAAATGTCTTAAATGAATATTTTATTAATAAATAAATAAGATTATTTGCAAAGTATGTGTTTTATCATCATACATGATTGGCTTGTATGCACACTACTATCAATCTCCCACTTGCACTAAAGCCAATCGTCATGGTATCTCATACCCATCTTCTCTAAGTGACGATCAAACTGCTGTTGTGTTAGAGCTTTAGTAAATGGATCTGCAATGTTGTCTTGAGAGTCCACACACTCCAAGGTGACGTCTCCTCTTTCAATGATCTCCCTGATCAAGTGAAATCGCCGCAACACGTGTTTGGATTTCTGATGAGACCTGGGTTCCTTAGCCTGTGCAACCGCTCAGGTATTGTCACAGTATACGGGAACTACTTCTCCAATGCTAGGAACCACACCAAGTTCAGTTATGAACTTCTTCATCCAAACAACTTCCTTTGCAGCTTCACTTGCAGCTATATACTCTGCCTCTATCACTGAATCAGCAACTGTTTGCTTCTTGGAACTCTTCCAACTCACTGCGCCTCCATTCAAGGTAAACACATACCCTGAAACAGATTTACTGTCATCTTGGTCTATTTGAAAACTTAAGTCCGTGAATCCCTCGAGTTTTAATTCAGACCCACCGTAGAAAAGAAAAATATCTTTAGTCCTTCTCAAGTACTTTAGGATATTTTTCACTGCCTTCCAGTGCTCTTCTCCTGGATTCGACTGGTATCTGCTCGTTACACTAAGTGCGTGAGCAACATCCGGTCTAGTACATATCATACCGTACATGATAGATCCTATTGCAAAAGCATAAGGGATCTTACTCATACGGTCTCTCTCCTCAGGTGTCTTTGGGGCCTGTTTCTTGGAAAGATGTATTCCATGGCTCATCGGCATGAGACCTCTTTTGGAATCTTCCATGCTAAACCTTTTTAGCATCGTATCAATGTACGTTCCTTGGGATAAGCCGAGCATCCTTTTAGATCTATCTCTATAGATCTTTATCCCCAAAATATAGGATGTTTCACCCAATTCGTTCTTGGAGAAGTTTTTAGATCACCAGATTTTAATTGATTGTAACATAGGAATGTCATTCCCTATCAGTAATATATCATCAACATATAATACAAGAAATGATACTGCGCTCCCACTAACCTTCTTGTATACACATGGTTCATCCTTGTTTTTGATAAAATCAAACTCTTTGATTGTCTCATCAAAATGAATGTTCCATCTATGAGAAGCTTGCTTCAACCCATAAATGGATCGTTATAGCTTACAGACTTGATTTGTTCCAACTTTTGAAATAAATCCCTCTGGCTGTGTCATATACACATCCTCCTCAAGTTTCCCATTGAGGAAGGCCGTTTTCACGTCCATCTGCCAGATCTCATAGTCGTTGTAAGCTGCAATCGCAAGCAAAATCCGAATGGACTTGAGCATGGCTACTGGTGAGAAGGTTTCATCATAGTCAACTCCTTGTCTTTGTTTGAAACCTTTTGCAACCAGTCGGACCTTATAGGTCTCTACCTTTCCGTCTGCTCCAGTCTTTCTCTTAAAAACCCATTTACACCCAATAGGTTTAATACCTTCAGGTGGTGAAACCAAAGTCCATACTTTGTTTTCATACATGGAGTCCATTTCAGATTTCATGGCTTCAAGCCATTTCCCTGAGTCTTTATTACTCATAGCCTATTCGTAATTCAATGGATCATCATCATTCATGATGTATACCTCATCGTCATCCTCTATAACGAATCCATACCTCTCTGGCATCTTTGGTACTCTTCCAGATTTACGAATAGGGTGTGGTACAGTAGGTTCTTCTATTTGGTCAGGTACCTGACTTTGATCCGTGGTAACTTGTGGTTCTTGAACTTCTTCAAGATATATCTTACTCCCACTGACCCCTTCATGGATAAACTCTTTCTCCAAGAAGGTAGCATGTTTCGCAACAAACACCTTTTGATCAGTTGGATGATAGAAATAATACCATACAGTTTCTTTAGGGTATCCCACAAATCTACACTTATCGGATTTAGTCTGTAGCTTATCATTTTCAAACTTTTTGACATAAGCTGGACAACCCCAAGTCTTAACATGCTTAAGATTTGGTTTCCTCCCTTTCCACATCTCATATGGAGTCTTTGGGGCGGATTTGATAGGTACCTTGTTAAGTAGGTATGCAGCCGTTTCTAGGGCATATCCCCAGAAGGAAATTGGAAGGTCGGTAAAACTCATCATGGATCGAACCATGTCCAACAGTGTTCGATTTCTCCTTTCAGATACTCCATTTAACTGTGGTGTACCTGGAGGAGTCCATTGTGAGATTATACCATTTTCTCTGAGACAATTGAGAAACTCACTGCTTAAGTATTCTCCACCTCGATCTGATCGAAGTATCTTAATACTCTTGCCCGTTTGTTTCTCTACTTCACTTCTGAACTCTTTGAACTTTTCAAATGATTCTGATTTGTATTTCATTAAATACACATATCCAAATCTTGAGTGATCATCAGTGAAAGTAATAAAATAAGAATACCCACCCCGTGCACTTGTTGTCATAGGTCCACAAACGTCTGTGTGAATCAATGCCAACAACTCTGTAACTCTCTCTCCTTTTCCACTAAAAGGAGATTTAGTCATTTTACCCATGAGACAAGATTCACAAGTTGGATATGATTCATAATCAGATAGCTCGAGGAGCCCATCTTTATGCAACTTGGATAATCTTGTTTCATTGATATGACAGAGTCTACAGTGCCACATGTAGGTATAATTAATATCATCTCTTTTCCTTTTCTTAGTTTATTCAATTTGAAATATATTTTCGTGTAAGTCAAGTGTATAAAGTCCACTTCACAAATTTCCAATACCATATAAAATATCGTCTTTATAAATAGAACAACCATTGTTCTTTATAATAACGTCAAAACCTTCCATATCCAATACAGAAATTGAAATAATATTTTTAATAATATTCGAAACATAATAACAGTTATTAAGATAAATGGACTTGCCCGAAGGCATTGCTAAACAATAAGTTCCTACAGCTAATGCAACAACCTTTGCTCAATTCCCCACTCGTAGGATCACCTCTTCATTGTTCAGCTTTCTACTTCTGACCAATCGCTGCACAGTGTTACATATGTGAGACCCACAGCTGGTATCCAATACCCAAGTAGAATTATGACTTTCAGAAAAATTAATTTCAATCATAAACAAACCTTGATTGGAAGTCGAAGCTTCTCCAAGCTTCTTCTCTGCTAGAAACTTCTTGCAGTTCCTCTTCCAATGTCCTGGCTCGTTGCAATGAAAGCACATTCCTTTAGCTGGTTCAAGTTTCTTTTGTTCCTTTTCTTTCCCCTTTCCCATAGCCTTTTTGGATTTCTTCTTTTCAGAATACACCTTGGGCCTCTTCCTTTTATTGGAAGAATCCACCATCAAGACATGGTTCTTCTTGGATGAGAAGTGACATTCTGCAATTTTTAGCATGTTAAGCAGCTCAGGCAACCTAACATCTAGCTTATTCATGTGAAAATTAACCACAAACTGCGAGAAGGTCTCAGGGAGTGACTGCATGACAAAGTCTTAACTCAACTCCCCATCCATGACGAACCCAAGCTGTCCAAGGCGTTCAATCAAATTGATTACCTTCAGAACATGAGTCTCGACGGTAGTGCCCTCGATCATCCGAGATCGAAAGAGCTCCTTAGATATCTCATATCTAGCACTCCTACTCTGTTCACCATACAACTCCTTGAGGTGAAGCAGCATAGCAGGAGAATCCATTTTTTCGTGCTGACGCTGAAGCTCATTATTCATGGATGCGAGCATGATGCATTGAGCCACAGATGCATCATCTTGCCACTTATTGAAAGTGACAATCTCTTCTTCAGAGGCTGTTTTCGAAACAGATTCAGGGATAGTTGAATTTAGGACATAAGAAATCTTTTCAGCAGTGAGAACAATTCTCAGATTTCTTAGCCGGTCCTCATAATTCGGCCCGGTAAGCTTATTTGCATCAAGTATGCTTCATAGTGAGATTAGTGATTTTAACATTTTTTTAAAATTCTGCATGTGAAAAGACAACATTTTAGCAAACATTTATTTTATTAACTTTGCATACCAAAATAAATTTAGGTCTTTATTTTAAATTGGTATCTCCCACTATTTCATCAAACTATATTACCCTCACTTATACAGTTCGGCAACATTTAATTAAAGATTTGTTAGTGAGATTAAGGATCCCATTTCAAATGTATATAACCTTGTGGATAGCACAACAAGCGATATACAAATAAATAGGTAGACAACTCTTGTTAATTACATCACCATGTAACTCCTTTTATTTTGCCTCTTAAATCATAATGGTCATGTGTGTGCACATCCGAACTAAAATGATTTAAGTTAAGTTCAGCCTAGCATTTCCATAAATTCAAAAAAGAAAATTTTTTGTCCTTGTGGATAGCACAACAAGACTAGATCGTTCAATTTTCTTGATAAGCATCAAATGTGATTAATTAACATCTTAAATATTCAATACTCGCCTTGTGGATAGCACAACAAACTCATATTAAAAATTTAATACTCTATTAATTAACCATGCTAGAAGGCGACATTCGATATTCCAAATATCATTTGAACGCTTCATACTTAATATTATTTCTTTGAGGGGTTTGTTATTATTTGTCTCATCTTTTTTAGCGCGCATGCACACACACATATATATAAAATACGCGTCATTTTATTAAACATGCGAAGCATGTTTGCATAAAATATAATATATATAATATTTAGCATGCAATATAGAATACTATATTCTATCCGGATTGATTATGGACTTTTATTCTAGTTTGGTTCACTAGAGCCACCAAGTGAACCAAAAGGTCAAACCTAGGAGTGCAAGAATTTAAATTTTAAATGTAACTATTACATTTAAACCCGGGCTCCATACAAATGGGTCTTCAAGCGCTCCTTGCTCTTTGATCTCCAGCTCTTCAAGATAATTCTAACTATCTCTATTACATAAACTATTTATAATTAAATAAAAGCCTTGATCAGCAGTCAATAGGAAGTACATAAGAGGGAGATAGAATTTACACCGAAAATAAAACCAGAGAAGACGAGATACGCAGACCCCATTTTATAAAACCAATACATTCAAGCTTTCATCCAAAATAAAATCCAATCACATTGGTCATAGTCCATAATCAATCCCTTTTATTAACATACATATCATCATACGTATTAATAAATATCCATTCATCTCATGAATAATAAAGCTATTCCATTTATGGATTGATTTTATTTAATGGACAAAAGTTTTGCTAAATTTTATTTTTGAAACAAAATAAACTCTTTTATTTTAATCAAAAATAAATCCAAATTAAACTCTTTTAATTTTAGCAATCTGAAATCATATTTCAGATAAAATAAACATCTTTATTTTAAAACATTATTAATTAAATAAACAGTTTACTTAATTAATGAAAATCAAATTTCAGGGTCTGTTCAGGAACCGGTGCAGCTGCGCCCAGAATGAACTGGGCAGCTGCGCAGGTAGCCTGAAGTGCCAGATTTTGCAGACCGGAGCAGCTGCGCCAATAATGAACTGGGCAGCTGCGCAACTGCGCCGTTTGTCGTAGAAACTTGCAGAAAATGATTTTGTCCAGAAAAATCGATCAAATGCTCACATCAATTCATACATGGAATCATAAAATTGATAAATAGCACAAAGTTAGGCTCTGATACCACTGTTGGGTTTGTACGTAACGCAATCATGCAATCAAATCACATAAATAGGGCAGAAGCGCGAAACATAGGTTTTCAAAAATTTATAAAAACCCATAACCATGATCATGCTTTGTGCTAGTTATCAATAACAGAAAAGAGAATGGAATTATACCTTTGAAGATCCAAGCTTCCTCAGGTACAAGTTCTACTCCTTTGATTCCTTTGATTCCTCTGTAGTGGCTCCTTCCCTTGATCAATGTCAGCCACCCAAATGTTTGGCCTCTAACGGTGATCCACCAAGGAAGATGAAGAACTCAGGAAGATGGGTTATTGGCTTAACCCTTGTTTCTATCTCTATAGAATATGTGTACTCCCAACTCTTGGACAAATTCACGTACCTTTTTCTGATATAAGACTCTCTTATATAGATATTAGGTTAACCCTCTTAATCCAATTAGAATAGGGTTTTATTTAATTAATTAAACACTTTTAATTAATTTATATCCTAATCTTATTAGGTTTGAGAGAGAGTGCTGATATTATATTAATTCTTAAACTCTTTTAGAATTAAAATAATAATAATAATAATAATAATATTAATAATACTGCTCTTATTAATTTATATTTAATATTTCTAAAATATTAAATAATAAACATTAAGCTATTTAATTTATTCTATCACCATAAATTAAATTAATTATACTTAATGCATTATTACTATCATTCCATTTTCTTCTTAAATAATTCTTCTTCCTTTTATGGTGTGACCCTTTAGGTTCTCCATATTAAACCGGTTGTGAATAAATCAATTAGAGCAATTCTAATCTTATTTAAATAAATAAATTAAACTAATAATATATTTAAATAAATAACATTTATTCTACAATAGGGATAAGCCTCCTTAGCGATTAACGACTTTCTAGATAATATAGATTTCAACATTAATCATAAAAGAACCTATGAGTTAATAGTTACCGTACAATTCAATCCTTTCACCATACAATGTCCCAATTAAATATAAGACATGGATTTACTGTCAAGTCTTAATTTATTTAATCATATGTATTTCGATTAGAAAATGCACAACTCCAAATAATGCAAATTAGAAACCTCTTTCTAATTTCATTGTACCTTGGCCAAGGATTCTTGGGTTGTCATTTAACGAATCACATAGGACATATCTCCTCTGTTACTAGAGGTGGTAGATTCTTTATTGATCATACATTATCTTCATATGCAACTCATTATACCCAAGCATACCCTATATATGCCTTAAAAGGCCTTAAGGAATAAGTCAAAGTATAATTTGTTACATATAAGATACTATGATGATCTCAAGTCCAAGGATCACTTGTACTACTATCACATTAGGAATTCCTATTGACAGGCGAGTAAAACTCCGTTAGGTATTCCATAGCGAGTCACGTTCAGTGAACTTATTCTCCAATAAGCACCCACATACTTGCTTTAGTGTCTCCACACAAATGACCATGAGATCAGTCATCCTCATCTAATGAGCAAGCAACATATGTACCAATCTATCCAGATTTACTAATCCCCATTTTAGTAATCCCACAATTGGGAACTATTTTAGTTTTTAAGCTTTCTAAGAATTTAGATCTCATTAGCATGATCTCATCATGATTCTAAAAGCATTGCTTAAAACTATGGGTTATTTACATATTATAAAAACAGCACCATGTAGATAATTAAATGCCTTAAATGAATATTTTATTAATAAATAAATAAGATTATTTACAAAGTATGTGCTTTATCATCATACATGATTGGCTTATATGCACACTACTATCACCTTCTGCTACAGACAACTATCCTTCAGCCTCATCAATACAGAGGCCACATATCAGCGAGCCATGATGACATTATTTCATGACATGATGCATAAAGAGATTGAGGTCTATGTGGATAACATCATCATCAAATCCCGGAAGGAGGACTATCACATTGACCAACTTAGGAAGCTGTTCAACAGGTTGCGTAAGTACAACCTCAATCTAAATCTAGCCAAATGTGGTTTTGGCGTCAAATTAGGCAAGCTGTTAGGATTCCTAGTGAGCACTAGAGGCATTGAGCTGGATCCTGCCAAGATAAAAGCCGTCACTGAGATGCCAGTACCTCGAACAGAAAAGGAGATATACGGGTTCCTGGGAAGGATCAATTTCATAAGCAGGTTCATTTCCCAGCTCACAACAACTTGTGAACCCATCTTCAAGCTACTAAGGAAGAATTCCTCCACCAAATGGAATGAGGATTGTCAAATAACCTTCCTTACCATCAAGAAGCAGCTGATCAAACCACCAGTCTTGGTACCCCCAAGGGATGGAGTTCCCCTGTTTATGTACTTGTCCGTCAATGCCAATGCAATGGGCTGTATGCTGGGACAGAAGGATGATAGTAGCAAGGAGAGAGCCATCTACTACATCAGCAAAAGATTCAGCAGTGGTGAGTAGAAGTACACCCTGATAGAGAAAACCTATTGTGCGTTAGCATGGGCCACCTTGAGGTTACAACATTATCTGCACGGGCACACGACCTACCTCATATCCCTCATGGATTCGCTGAAATACGTATTTAACAAGCCAATGTTAAATTGTCAACTATCCAAATAATAGTTAATCCTATAATAGTTTGCCATTGTCTACGTGACTCAAAAGTCCATCAAAGGCCAGGGTATTGCAGATCAATTGGCCGAAGCACCATCAGGAGGGTTTGAGCCCCTGGAGACTTATTTCCCAGATGATGGGATCATGACAATTCAGCAATATCTTCAAGAAAATACAGTCCAACCATGGAAAATATATTTCGATGGAGCAGTAAACTTGGATGGTGCCGGAGTTGGGGCAGTCCTTATCTCTGGTACTGGAGAACAATATCCTATGGCCACCAAGCTGCAGTTTGTCAACACCAACAACATGGCTGAATATGAAGGCTGCATAATGGGGTTGAAGTTAGCCCAATCCATGGGTATCAAACATCTATTGGTCTTTGGAGACTCTGAATTGGTTATCAGACAAACCACTGGGGCATATCACACCAAAGAACTGCATTTGCTGCCTTATCATCGGCAGGTCGTCAAAATATATATGGAGTTTGAAGACATAACTTTCATCCATATACCTCGGGGTAGGAATGACTTCGCTGATGCATTGGCGACGTTGGCTTCTTTGATCCACATATCCAATAGAAGTGGGATTCCCGACAGCAAATTCACAAGCCAGAAGGCTCCGACATACGAAAATTACATTGGAAAAGTATCAGGTGAAATACCTTCTATCAAGCAGCCTTGGTATCAAAACATCAAGGAATATCTCCGAGGTGGATCTACACCCGCTTGAGCCAGCCATTCAGAACGGAAACGAATTCATAAAATGGCCATGAAGTCTTATCTGTGCGGAGATGCACTCTATAAGAGGGATGCTAGAATAGGCCTGTGAAGATGCCTTGATAAAGAGCAAGCCTAGAGATTGATGGATGAAGTCCACGGCGGAATCTGTGGTCCACTCATGAGCGGTAATCTGCTGGCAAAGAAGATATTAAGAACATGGCATTATTAGATCTCTCTAAAGATGACTGCGATGATCATGTCAAGAGATGCTACCAATGCCAAGTCCATGGAAATGCTATACACGTTCCTCTAAATGAGCTTCACAATATGAGTTCGCCATGGCCTTTCTCCATGTGGGGAATGGATGTGATAGGCCCAGTAGAACCCAAAGCCAGCAATGGCCATCGATTCATCTTCACCATGGTCGATTATTTCACCAAGTGGGTTGAAGCTGCCTCTTTTCCCAAAGTCACCAAAGAGGTCATCATTGGTTTCATCAGAAACAATACCGTCTGTTGATATGGACAACCGGAGGTGATCGTATCTGACAACACCAAGAATCTAAACAATTAGATTATGAGAGAATTATATAGCAAGTTCCACATCAAACATCTCAATTCCGTCATCTATCGACCCAAGATGAATGGTGCTATCGAAACGGCCAACAAGAACATCAAAAAGATTATACAAAAAATGTTTGCCACTCACAAAGAATGGCCAGACCTGTTTCCCCTAACCCTGTTAGCATACAGGACGTCAATACGCACTTCTACTAGGGCTACCCCTTACTCATTGGTCTATAGCATGGAAGCAATCCTTCTCATAGAAGTACAAATGGAGTCCCTGAGAGTACTAATAAACGCTCAAATAGACGAAAACCAGTGGTTGCAAGAGCGGTACCACCAGCTGTCCCTGATAGATGAAAGGAGGGCTACAACCATTTTCCATGGGTAGTTATATCAGCAAAGGATTGCTCGATCCTACAACAAGAAAGTCCGAATTCGGAAATTCAAAGAAAATAATTTGGTGCTGAAGAAAGTCCTGGTCAATCAGGACGAGGCCAAAGGAAAGTTCGCCCCAAATTGGGAAGGCCCTTTTATTGTCAAGGTGGTGTTGACAAGAGGAGCTATCAGATTGCAAGAAATGGATGGGAGCGAATTTCCCCAACTCATCAACTCAGACACCATAAAAAGGTATTATGTCTGTAACACATGCATACCAGCATCCTGGTCCTACAAATCAAATTAGGTTCATTTTCACTAGAAGATGGAACTACGAAGGACCTGATCTCCCTCAACCTGGGAGTACGTAGATAACCATTCCTGGTGCAGTAAAACCAAACAAAAAAAATACTAAAAAACTCATCAAACTAAAAGAGACACTTCTCAAGCCTCTCTCACACAAAAGCTGAACTACGAAAGACCTGATCTCCCTACACCCGGGAGTACGTTGGCAGCCATTCATGGTGCGGTTTGATCTTCAAGAAAAAACAAAAAACCAATAAAAACTAGTCCCCAGACACCGAAATCATATGAAACTTAAATTCTATCAAGCCTTAATGGTCAACAGGCCCATCTGAGATATTCTCTGACATCTCAATGTCAGCCCGTCAAGGAGAAGCTCATGATACATCAACAACAGCAAGTCATGAAAGAAGTGGTAATCACTCAGCAATGACAATACATATCCAACAGGGAAGTGAATCAAAATATATTTCTCTAATATATAATACTGTTTGACATATACAATGTGTCCTGTGTAGACACTCGAAATTTTCCTTACCCCAAAACGAACACTGTGGGAGGACAAAACCGTCAATCAAGCCAATCCCAGTACCAATACTAGGCTTCCAATCCAAATCTGGCCACCAATGCCGGTCATTCAGTTGAAATTCGGCCACCAATGCCGGTAAACCTAAATCCGTCCACCAATACTGGTAAACTCAAATCCGATCCCCAATGTCGGTACTCCAGTCAAATCCGATCACCAATATCGGTACTTTAGTCAAATCTGATCACCAATATCTGTACTCTAGTCAAATTCGATCACCAATGTCGGTACTCCAGTCAAATCTGATCTCCAATCAGACCGTCTATCCAGCTCCGATCTCCAATTGGACCTTCAATCTAGCTCCGATCTCCAATCGGACCGTCTATCCAGCTCCGATCTCTAATCGGACCATCTATCCAAATTTGATCTCCAATCGGACCGTCAATCCAGCTTCAATCTCCAATTGGACCGTCAACCCATCTTCGATCTCCAATTGAACCATCTATCCAGCTTCGATCTCCAATCGGACCTTCAATCCAGCTCCGATCTCTAATCAGACCGTCAATCTAGCTCCGATCTCCAATCAGACTTTCAATCTAGCTCCAATCTCTAATCAGACTGTCTATCCAGCTTTGATCTCCAATCGGACCATCAATCTAGTTATGATCTCCAATCAGACCGTTAATCCAGCTTCGATCATCAATCGGACCGTCAGATCAACCCTGATCTCAATATCGGGCTATCAGATCAACCCTGATCTCCGATCTGGCCATCAAGTCAAACCACGATCTCAATATCGAGCCTTTAAATCAGCCTCGATGGTAATCCGAGAGGTACAAGTCAGCCCCGACATCAACCCGGGAGGTATCGATCAATTTCGATCTCAATATTGGACCGTCAAGTGAGATCCGGCATCAACCTGGGAGGTACAGGTCAACCTTGACATTAACCTAGGACGTGTCAAGTTATCCCCGGTCTCTGCCCGGGAAGTACAAATCAGCCCCGGCGTCAATCCGAGAAGTGCAATTCAGCCCCAGAGATAACCCTGGAAGCCAGATCCACCAAGGACCACCCCGGGAGGGGCAAAATGGACATTTTATCAACTCTCAGTCGATTCGGTCAAACTCAAGCCGAATTAATGCCATCGAAGTCAGAATGAACCATAACGACGATCCCGAGTGCAAACGACGCAAGACAGCTCAACAGACAAACTGCGGGGAATCGAAGACCTGGTTATGAACCTGTCTTCTCGAACCCAAAAAATGTTTTATGCCATGTCATTGCGATACTCTCAGTGAGGGCTTTTCAAAAAGGTATCGCACGCCTCAAACGGACACTCCGATCAAAAGTTAAAAAGTTTCGACTTCGCTGCGCGTTGTTCGAAGTGCACGTACTTTGAGACGACAGAACTTAGCACCGCGAGCCCCACCAGGGGAGCCGTACCTCTACCTGTGGCAACAACAGGTAGAGTGGAGGCTCCCTGGTCTATAAATATGATGCCACCCACCTTTATTTTTAAAAATCAAAAAACGCAGCGAAGCTCTGGCAGTTCAATTTTTTAACTTTTACACCTCTTCCAAACCCAAATATTTTCACTCTAACACGTAGATATACCCATATACTACAATATATCAAAAAATAACCAGTAGATTTGGACGTATAGAGCCTACAATTTGGCAAAAAGCCCGTGTAGTAGTCAATTATAAGTATTTTCACGATCAGAAAGTGAATATTACTTCTTCGTACTTTTATACAGTTGCACCTTAAATTTCATTTTTTTAAAATGCCCGAAACCTAGTTTCGTGGCCGTTTTCGTCAAAATTTAGTACATTTTTGTACATATACTAATTTTTTGGCATTTCTATAACTCGAATTGACGATCCGTCAGCTCCAGCAGCTTCAATGCACTAGCACACACGTTCTGGCAACTTCGCCGGACTGAGTTATTTTCCCAGTTCGGGTTTGCCCCTTTTTTGTATATATTTAACTGTATATATACTAACATTTCAATTCTGTCAAGCCCGGATGTCAAATCCGAGGTAGTTTATCGCTTTTATATATATTTACGCATATATGAGCGATTTTCACCATCACCGGTCCTCGTATCAGTCTTGGTTGACTACATTTCTATCAATATATATATATATATATATATATGTATATATATATATATTTCAATTCATTTCGAGCACCGGCGTGAAAACCTATCGCCTTTTATACTGTTTTTGCACATTTCGCCATACTGGGTGATCTCCCAAGTCACTGGTTGACTACTTTTCTACAATTTACATTCCAGTCTGGCTTGGATTATTTCGTGGCCTTTATACTATTTTTTGCATACTTCGCCATACTGGGTGATCTCCCCAGTCACTGGTTGACTATTTTTCTGTACATTTACATTCCAGTTCGGCCTAGATCATTCTGTGGTCTTTTTGTTGCTTTTATATATATTTATGCATATATAAGCAGCCTTCACCATCACTGGTCCTCTTCCCAGTCTTGGTTGACTACGTTTCTGTCAATGTATATATATATATATATATATATATATTACCGAAGTAACTTTTACATTTATTTAAAGTTAAAAGTAAAAACATTTAACTAAAGTTAAAGTATTTACATTTACTTTTACATAAGTAAATCACTTTTACTAAAGTAAAGTTGTTCTTTACTTTTGACTTTTTCGGATGCATTGATTGCATCTGATGATGACTGTGGGACCCTTGGGGGCCAGCGTCATCTGACTTCTGTCTAACTGTTGAGGTCCGGCTCCTTCTGTCGCCGGTGGGTACTGTTGATCTTCTTCTCAGATAGATCACCATCCCCTATTCGAATAGGGGATGGTGATCTATCTGAGAAGAAGATCAATAGTACCCACCGGCGACAGAAGGAGCCGGACCTAAACAGTCAGACGAACAACAGTCAGACAGAAGTCAGACGACGCTGGCCCCCCAGGGTCCCACAGAATAGGAGATGGTGATCTATTTGAGAAGAAGATCAACAGTACCCACCGGCGACAGAAGGAGCCGGACCTCAACAGCCAGACGAACAACAGTCAGACAGAAGTGAGACGACGCTGGCCCCCCAAGGTCCCACAGTCATCATCAGATGCAATCAATGCATCCGACAAAGTCAAAAGTAAAGGACAACTTTACTTTAGTAAAAGTAATTTACTTATGTAAAATTAAATGTAAATACTTTAAATTTAGTTAAATGTTTTTATTTTTAACTTTAAGTAAATGTAAAAGTTACTTCGATAAATATAAACCGGTAACTTTAGTTTTTATTTAAATGAACTCAAGTGTTAGAGTTCATTAGGTTTCTTTTTGACAAACCTCACAGAGGTCTCTCCTCCTTCTCTCCCCCTTCTCTCTACCTTCTCTCTAGTTAGAAGAAGGTCGAAGCCCTTATGGTTTCGGCCTCCCTTAGTAAACATTTCCAGATTAATGTAATCATTTCCCAAATGTTTATAAATAAAGAAAGAGATTACTTTACCGAATCACCGGTCATCTTCTTTAAGTTTCAAAAATTATTTTAAGTTTAAAGTTTTATTTCAACTTTTTATCTGCTGTCAAATGGTATCAAAGATATGCGGTGTTGTCTCTTGGTGTTACTGTTTGTCCTCCAGTCAAACAAAGAGGTCTAAGTTTAAACTTGTTTCTTCTTCCTCTTTAGACTTCTGTTGCTCCGTCCTTAGAGCACCTAGTTTAAGTCACCTAAGCTCTTACCGTAGAACACCCCGAATAGCCATAGGTCCTGTCGAGCCGTTGTAAGTCTCAAGAGTGTGAGCAGTTTAGGCAAAAAGGGAATCACTAGATCCAAGGGTATGCGTCTGCGTAAGGTAAGAAGGGTATGTACTTAAGCGACTTTTGTCTGTCTTTAAGTGGAATGTCAACAGATCTAGAGATAAGGTTGGAACAAAGTTAAAACGAAGTAGACTGTTTAGATCGAGTTCATCAGTTAGTCAAGAGTCAGCCGTGTGATCCTTGTATCAGACACAGTCTGATTAGTTTTTATAAAAAAAAAAATTACATAAATTTTTTTTTGAAATCAACAGTCGGTGACCAAAAATTTGGTGAAATTTTTTCTCCTTTCTTAAAATTTAAACATAAATTTTTGGGGGAAAAAGCATTGAATCCCTGGATTTTTTTTTGGGGTCGAAGGAATAGGGGATGGTGATCTATCTAAGAAGAAGATCAACAGTACCCACCAGCGACAGAAGGAGCCGGACCTTAACAGTCAAACGAACAACAGTTAGACAGAAGTCAGACGACGCTGGCCCCCCAGGGTCCCACAGTCATCATCAGATGCAATCAATGCATCCGACAAAGTCAAAAGTAAAGGACAACTTTACTTTAGTAAAAGTAATTTACTTATGTAAAAGTAAATGTAAATACTTTAACTTTAGTTAAATGTTTTTACTTTTAACTTTAAGTAAATGTAAAAGTTACTTCGGTAAATATAAACCGATAACTTTAGTTTTTATTTAAATGAACTCAAGTGTTAGAGTTCATTAGGTTTTGTTTTGACAAACCTCACAGAGGTCTCTCCTTCTCACCCCCTTCTCTCTACCTTCTCTCTAGTTAGAAGATGGTCGAAGCCCTTATGGTTTCGGCCTCCCGTAGTAAACATTTCCAGATTAATGTAATCCTTTCCCAAATATTTTTAAATAAAGAAAGAGATTACTTTACCGAATCACCGGTCATCTTCTTTATGTTTCAAAAATTATAGTATAACTATAAGAAATGATAACAGCAGTTCATATGAATTTGCAACAGTTTGAATAAAAATGAACTTTTATTGAATATAAAGATTTACAAACAGATAACTGAAGATTAGTTACAAGTAGACTCGATTATAAAAAACCTAACATGGTATAACTAAGAAGAAGGCAAGAGAGGGTTAAAGATTAGTCAGATGGGAATCTGAGTCTTTCAAAACTCTCTAATGGATTTCTAATCCTGCCTTCTACAAATGACTTCGCTTCCCTTATATAGGATAAGAAAAGGCAAACAGATTACAACTCAATAATTACAAAACATCTTTAACTATTTAAGAACAGTAATGTTTTTACAAAAGACATAAGCATTATTGAACCTTTTAACTAAATACAGACGCATTATTACAACTTTTGAATAAAATACAGACGCATTATTACAATTTTTGACTAAAACGACCAGATGGCCGACAATAAAAACATAACTCAGCTAAAATACAAACCGACTTTACTTTAACTTTCAGCTACTTTTGAAAAAGGAGCACGCGTTGCTGATAACTATTTTTGAAAGCAACAGTCTCTGTCTGCCGCTTGAAAACTTATGTGACTGTAGGCATCCTAGGCAAAAGGATCCTGACCATCTTGGAGGCTAATGCTACCGTATGGATCATCTAGACTAGATGCTTCTTGACTAGATTTTGATGAAGATGATGAGAAAATTGAGGGAACACTATCCTCACTAAGCTTATCAACTCATTTTTGAATGAGCCGAGCTAACTGTTTTAATTCAGCATTAGAACAATGATTAATATCCTCAAAATCTAATTTTTTCTGAGAAGATTTTTTGGATTTACTAGAAGAAGATTCCTTGGGAGGAACTGATTTAATAGGGGTAGGGTTTACCGAAAATTCCTTCTGGACTTGACCAATGTTACGATAAATATCAAATTTATCCCACCATTTAATAGAAAACTCACGAGTCATATAAGTCAATTGACTAACATGATTGCGAGTGATAATTGATTTGTCCTTGGCTGACTCAAGATTAATTTCAATAGTAGGAGAATAAAGACCATAATTCCATTTAAGGATCCATGGAACTTTATATTTACTGATAAACTGAAGAAGAACTGGAATACAATCATTTTTAGGATTGTTAGGACTTCTACAGAAAAAATAGTTAAGAACTGACTGGAGCTCAATGGGCAAGACACTATAAGTGAGACCAAATCTTTCCCACCATAGAGTAAACCAATGAGGAATTTGACTTTTGAATTTGTGGTCAAACTGAATGAACCACGAATGACTGAAAGAGGGAGTTTGGAACAAGAAGACTCTATTCCAAGCCTCCATATAATCATAATAGTAAAATTGGCTATTGTGATTATCTAACTGATGAAGATCAGATGGATGATTACCCCAGTCAGACATGGAAGTAATTTGTTTAATATATAGAGAATGATAGATGATTTTGGAACTATCATTTCTATCAAAAATTGGTTTAACTAGGATTGACTGTGTTTGGAGAAGGATATCCTTATAATACACGAGGGATTTATAAGGAGCAAGAGGAAGAAAGTGCCAACCAGTTGGGAAGAACTAGGCAGCCAATTTGACTGGATCGTCAATGAATTTCATATGTGATTCAATATGAAATAAATTGACTGAATAAATGGGGACATACTGCAAATGTGTTTGTTGACCAGGGTTAGGGTTACTAGAGGAAGACGAAGCAAAGGAATAAATGGGCTTAGGTGACTGGGCCAAAACCGTATTGTAAGGCTTTGGAACAGTACCAAGAACAGTATACCTATTAGCTACATCAACAGGAGTAACTTTAGTAACTGGATGAGGGATTACGACTCCCTTGGGCCTTTGGCTTGGGCCAGGAGGGGGCCGAACTGCATTGTTCCCACCTCTCACACTCATTTTTATTGAGTACCTGAATTAATAAATTCTCTTGTAAGAAAATCAGGAACAGAATTTTGACTTTCTTTAATATATTCAATATCGAAATTGAAAATTCTTAAAAGAGATTGCTATAGGGCAAAAATATGCTTAACAGCAATGTTTTTAACATCTTTTTCTAAAATATATTTAGCTGACTTGCAATCAATTCGAACTAAAAATCTTTGATTTAATAAATCATTTTGAAATTTACTAATGCATAAAACTAAAGCTAAAATTTCCTTTTTAATTGTACTATAATTACTTTGAGCCTGGTTCCACGCGCCAGAGTGAAATCGAATAATTTGTTCAGGGGAAGCAGGAGTTATTTTCTACTTCAGAATACCACCGAAACCAATTTCAAAAGCATCAGTTTCAACAATTTTAAACGTAGATTCATTGGAAATGCCAAGGCAAGGCAAAACCTTAATATATTTTTTAACTTGTTGGACGATGGAAGTATGTTCATCAGTCCAAGGAGGAGGATTTTTTTGTAAACAAAGAAACAAAGGCTTACAGATTTTCCTGAGGTTTTGATAGAATTTACCAACATAATTCAGAGATCCTAAAAATCGCTGAAGTTGAGTTTTATCAATGATTTTATCTGGAAATTTATCAGCAAATTGAATGACTCGTTGAATAGGTCGAACTAGACCACGATAAATATCATGACCTAGGAATTTGACTTTTGTTTGGAACAAAATACATTTTGTAGGAGACAGAACCAAACCATTTACTTTGATTGCCTTGAAGAACGAATTCAAATGTTTGAAATGTTCGTCAATTGACTTAGAGAAGACCAAAATATCATCAATGTAAACAATGATGAAATGACTGAATGGATTTAAAATTTCATTAAGAATATTTTGGAATTCACTAGGGGCATTCTTAAGACCAAAAGCTTGAACGACCCATTCATAATGACCAAAGGGAGTAGTAAAAGTAGTTTTATACCTGTCACTGGGGTGAATATTAACTTGCCAGAATCCCGACTTAAGGTCAAATTTACTAAAAATAGTCGCATTACTAAGCCGACTAAGGAGGTCTTCTTTGTTAGGTAAAGGATACCTAATCCATTCTAAGACCTTATTAAGGGGCTTATAATTAATGACTAGTCTGGGAACACCTATTTCTTTCTCAGCTTCATTATTAACATAGAAAGCTGGACAAGACTAAGGCGATTTACTATGTTTAGTTAACCCTTTTGCAAGCAGATCATTTATTTCTTGCTTACAAAGCTCCATTTGCTGATGACTCATTTGAATAGGTCTAGCCTTAGTAGGAATTAGGTGTTCCTTAAATTCCTTAGCATAAGGTAACCTAACCACATGCTTTCTTCTGTGCCAGAAAGCATTAGGAGAATCAGCACAAAGGTTTTTAGTCATAAACACCCGAAGTTCTTCAATCTTATCTTGAATTTTTTCAAGAAGGAGAAGATCCTCAACCTGTTTATATTTAATCTCGTGTTTTAGGAATTTTAATTGAGAAGTTTTACAGATTAACAAATTTAGTGATTTTGAAATAGATTCATCTTGAATAAATTTTAAATCTTTCCTTGGGTTGAGTAATGAATTCAAACACTACTTTCTGACCCCAAATGTTCCGTTGTTAAACCATTATTACTAGAAGTAAATGGATATAATAAATATATAAACGGAAGTCCTAAAAAAATCTTATCTGTCAAGTTGCGAATTAAAACAAAAGAAGTTTTAAAACACATATTATCTTGGCAAATATGAACTTTAGGAAGTTTATATTTTATTTTTATCATACTACCATTAGCAGAATTTAATCGTTCACTAGTTTTTTTATAGAACTTAGTAGGTATCAAACCTTCTTGAATGCAATTAAGATCCGCACCAGTATCAACTAGAGCAGGAAGTTGAATTGCAAAAGTTCCATCAATAACTAGACGAATAATTATATACCATTTTTGAATGGTAATGTCTTTTAACCTTTTTAATAAATTACCTTGAACCATAAGAATTGACTCATCTTCTTTGACATTAGAAGATTCAGCCTCTTCATCATTTTTTGACGAATCAGATATGTGAAGCTTTGAACCTTTAGTTGCCAAAGTAGCCATTTCTTTGCGTATCTCAGAAATCTCAGTCTTAAGACCTGAAATTTCCTTCTTAAGTTTATTAACTTCTTGGTTTAATTCGGGAAGGGTGACTTCTCTATCGGGGGTTTTAAATCTTTCAAGAGTTTTGTTAAGGCTAATGATAGGCTTATCTTTACCCTTAATAACCTTACTCTTACTAGAACTATTTTTAGAAAACAATTCTTTTAATTGTTTCATGTAATGCAATTTTAACTCTTCGTCAGTAATTTTACTAATTAACTCAATTAACAAAGAGCTTTCTTGGTCTTCTTTGCTAAGAACATTAGTAGTTTTACAGCAATCAGACCTGCAATTATCAGTACAAAGAGTGACTTCGTTTTCCTCACTACGAGTTTGATTATCTTCATCATTACCAGAGGAATAAGGAATATCAGAATAATTGTTACTATCAACATCATTCTCTATCCTTATTAACTCTAATATCTTATCAGTGTCTTCGACAAAAATATTTAACTGCCTCAATTTCTGTTTAATTTTACACTCAGTTTTGTAATAACCCCTTTTACCATAATTATAACAAGTAATTTTACTCTTATCTTGAGACTTAGAAGTAGATTTTTTACTATGTGATTTCTTCCTTGACTTAGGTTTTTCATAATAATTGTCTTGATTTTTTGACTGTCTAGACCGCTTCTTATGATGCTTGCTAGATTTGCGTTTTTCAATTTGTTTCTTCCGATGCTTTCTTCTAGAGGGAGCAACATGAGGTAAATCATAGTGTTCGTAAAACGTGCCAAGCTCATACTTAGCCTTTTTCTTGTCTTTACTAGCTTGTTTGGCAATTTTGAAATCAATACACATTTTTAAACCAATCTTTTGGATATAGCTAATTATGTTACCATAAGTCAGGTTATGATAATTAATATATCCAAGAGTTTTGCTAAGTTCTTCTCTAACTTTGTGGGCAAGCAAATTAGGAAGACCATTAACAAATTTCTCTTTCTAGAAAGGTTTGTTACTATCACTACGCATCATGACTCGAGAAATAAAAATATCTTTGTACCACCTAAAATCACTTAGAGTGGGACAAGTGAGATTACCTAACTGATCATGAATTCTTTCAGTGATATTACTAGGGGTTCCAATAAAATATTTTATTATTGAAAATTAATGTGTTAATACCATCTGGAATACCAAAACCAACATCTTCTCTGAAGATAGGCTGACAATTTTCATCTAACTGGCGAGCATGAATTATAGAATTCCTTGCATCTTCATCAAGGTGTTTTTCCCACCAAGAATGAAGGACATCAGTGAAACCATTAGTTAATATCTCAACTATATCAGGTTGTGTCAAACTACTAAAAGCTGTGATATAACTATTGGCAACCATAGACAAATGATTCATTTTGGTAAGTATTTGATGTTCACTAAGACCATCAATATTTCACTCATAAGTTTATTAGAAGAAACAGAAAATTGATTATCTAGATTCTTTTTCTCATACTGAAGGTCAGGAGGAGTGGGTCTAGAATACCAATTTTTTGTAATACTAGCGTTATTAAAGGTTAACTTATTTAGCCGTTTGTTAAGATCTGGGATAGAGTCAGTTTCAGATTTAATATCTGATTGACTACTACTTTCATCATCAAATTCTTCAACTTGATCGATGATAGCAACAGTTCCACTGGCTTCACCAGAAATTAAACCAATCTTTTTAAGTAACTTATCTATAGTTTTAACTAAATCAGAATCTTTATTAGGCAATCCCATTCCTTCTCTTTTTTTTGGAAGAGTTAATAAAGGCTGATCTAATTTTTTATCAGGATTTTTAACCATAGAATGATCAAATTTTTATTTAATTTTATCTAACTATTTTCCAATTGTAGCCAAATACTGATTAGTAAAATTATTTTGTTCAATAATTTTTTTTTCATCAGTTTTTCCATCAGCAACTGTAAATGGATTGGCAACAACAGAAGTATTTTTAATATGTAAAAGAACAGTTTCCAAAGGAGGATGACTTGCTAAAAGTTTAGATTTATCCTCTTTCGTCCACTAAGTTTTAGTAAGAACCTTACATTGTGAATGATATGTTTCATACCAATCATAAAAAGTAATGTTCTTTTGTTGTTTGCTAATAAATTTTTTCCATTTATTAACAATTTTATCTCTGTCATGCTTATCGTATTTATTACGAAAAGCATGCCTTTTTTCTTTATTAGATTTGGAATTAAAATCTTCTACTAGATTATTCCAATTTAATACACATTCTTTATTAAGAACTCTTAACTGATGATTAATAGGTGCTTCGAAGTCTGAAGGGGTCAGTCCTATAGAAACTGTAGGAGAAACATCATCTTGCTCATCTCTACTTGAGTAGGAGGAGTATAATAAGGATGACAAGTTTCACCCTGATTCAAGACTCCTTTCATTTTAACATCAGGAATAGAAAAATCACTTAAAACTTCAGTATCTCTTCGAGAAACAACCGAAGGGACTGAGGAATTAGTAAATTCTTCTATAATTAAAGGTCTTCTGGTACGTTCAAAACTAACTCTGACAGTACCATCAGAAAATTGCTTAATATTTTCTAAATTCAACAAATTATTAATAACTGGTTTTTGTGGAATTTCTTGAGGTAGAATCCACTGACTAGGCAAAGTAATATCCTTCCAAAGAATAGTCCTTGGAGTTTGGATATTAGCATTACTAGTACTGCTTTGAATTAAAACAGTGTGATCCTTAGGGCTTTTATTAAGAGCATGAATGTTTAGGTTGGTTTTCATAACTTTATAATAGATTCTATAAATTAAGGCTATAGGTTGTGAACCCTCAATCATATGAGTTATCTCACCTGCAGTCTTAACATTTAACGTTAAATTTTTTAATAAATTAACATCACTTAAACTCAAAGGGAGATCGGAAAAGCAATTAAAATGGATAGGTCCATCATGAAAACTCGACTCCATGATACCAATAATGCTAGGAGCATAATTAAGGTATCTAGCATCTCTAAGGCACAAAAAGATGCTTGAGTTTAATCCTTTAATAGTTAAAGGCTTGACTGCGACCTGAACTAAACCAATATGAATAAAATTATAACCTTTCTTTCTGTGTTTGTTAATAACATCACAAGAGAGAAGATTATAATTTTCATATTCTTTGTTGATCACATAGACACGTTCAACCGTTTTAATATTATAATTAGTTTTAAAATTATCAATAAAGGTTGACTGATAAATCTCTTTAGGAGACACACTAGGTGTGTTCCAATTACTAAGGGTTTAATTAATGTTTTCATAACTATGTTCTTCTAAGTTAACTATCTCTGGAATCGAAGGTAGAGCTGATCAATTACTAACTGAAGAACTAGACCTGAATAATCTACTCATTTTAAAAAAAAATTAAAATCTTTTAATAATTCTACGTTCGTCCATACATACCCTTCTTTCCTTAAGCAGACGCATACCTATGTCTTAGGTATCAGAGCCAAGTTGTTGTTTGTTTGCTAACTATTGATCTTAATCTGCTTAATCAAAGTCATTTTTGAAAATCAAAAAATCTTTCTTTGATTCTTTGTTCAAGAAGTCACCTAAGCTCTTTCTGTAGAACACTGTGTTTGCCCCTGTCTTTTTGCGCTTTGTAAGTCTCAGTGTGGAGCAGTGTTGGGTGTTTGACCTAAGACATAGGTATGCGTCTGCTTAAGGAAAGAAGGGTATGTATGGAAGAACGTAGAATTATTAAAAGATTTTAAATTTTTTTAAAAATGAGTAGATTATTCAGGTCTAGTTCTTCAGTTAGTAATCTATCAGCTTTACCTTCGATTCCAGACATAGTCAACCAGGAAGAACATAGTTACGAAAACATTAATCAAACCCTTAGTAATTGGAACATACCTAGTGTGTCTCCTAAAGAGATTTATCAGTCAACCTTTATTGATAATTTTAAAACTGATTATAATGTTAAAACGGTTAAACGTGTCTATACGATTAACAAAGAATATGAAAATTGTAATCTTCTCTCTTCTGATGTTATTAACAAACACAGAAAGAAAGGTTATAATTTTATTCATATTGGTTTACTTCAGGTCGCAGTCAAGCCTTTAACTATTAAAGGATTAAACTCAAGCATCTTTTTGTGCCTTAGAGATGCTAGATACCTTAATTATGCTCCTAACATTATTGGTATCATGGAGTCGAGTTTGCATGATGGACCTATCCATTTTAATTGCTTTCCCGATCTCCCTTTGAGTTTAAGTGATGTTAATTTATTAAAAAATTTAACGTTAAATGTTAAGACTGCAGGTGAGATAACTCATATGATTGAGGGTTCACAACCTATAGCCTTAATTTATAGAATCTATTATAAAATTATGAAAACCAATCTGAACATTCATGCTCTTAATAAAAGCCCTAAGGATCACACTGTTTTAATTCAAAGCAGTACTAGTAATGCTAATATCCAAACTCCAAGGACTATTCTTTGGAAGGATATTACTTTGCCTAGTCAGTGGATTCTACCTCAAGAAATTCCACAAAAACCAGTTATTAATAATTTGTTGAATTTAGAAAATATTAAGCAATTTTCTGATGGTACTGTCAGAGTTAGTTTTGAACGTACCAGAAGACCTTTAATTATAGAAGAATTTACTAATTCCTCAGTCCCTTCGGTTGTTTCTCGAAGAGATACTGAAGTTTTAAGTGATTTTTCTATTCCTGATGTTAAAATGAAAGGAGTCTTGAATCAGGGTGAAACTTGTCATCCTTATTATACTCCTCCTACTCAAGTAGAGATGAGCAAGATGATGTTTCTCCTACAGTTTCTATAGGACTGACCCCTTCAGACTTCGAAGCACCTATTAATCATCAGTTAAGAGTTCTTAATAAAGAATGTGTATTAAATTGAAATAATCTAGTAGAAGATTTTAATTCCAAATCTAATAAAGAAAAAAGGCATGCTTTTCGTAATAAATACGATAAGCATGACAGAGATAAAATTGTTAATAAATGGAAAAAAATTTATTAGTAAACAACAAAAGAACATTACTTTTTATGATTGGTATGAAACATATCATTCACAATGTAAGGTTCTTACTAAAAGTCAGTGGACGAAAGAGGATAAATCTAAAATTTTAGCAAGTCATCCTCCTTTGGAAACTGTTCTTTTACATATTAAAAATACTTCTGTTGTAGCCAGTCCATTTAAAGTTGCTGATGGAAAAACTAATGAAAAGAAAATTATTGAACAAAATAATTTTACTAATCAGTATTTGGCTACAATTGGAAAACAGTTAGATAAAATTAAAGAAAAATTTGATCATTCTATGGTTAAAAATCCTGATAAAAAATTAGATCAGCCTTTATTAACTCTCCCAGAAAAAAGAGACGGAATGGGATTGCCTAATAAAGATTCTGATTTAGTTAAAACTATAGATAACTTACTTAAAAAGATTGGTTCAATTTCTGGTGAAGCCATTGGAACTGTTGCTATCATCGATCAAGTTGAAGAATTTGATGATGAAAGTAGTAGTCAATCAGATATTAAATCTGAAACTGCCTCTATCTCAGATCTTAACGAACAGCTAAACAAGTTAACCTTTAATAACGCTAGTATTACAAAAAATTGGTATTCTAGACCCACTCCTCCTGACCTTCAGAATAAGGAAAAGAATCTAGATAATCAATTTTCTGTTTCTTCTAATAAAATTTATGAGTGGAATATTGATGGTCTTAGTGAACATCAAATACTTACCAAAATGAATCATTTGTCTATGATTGCCAATAGTTATATCACAGCTTTCAGTAGTTTGACACAACCTGATATAGTTGAGATATTAACTAATGGTTTCACTGGTGTCCTTCGTTCTTGGTGGGAAAAACACCTTGATGAAGATGCAAGGAATTCTATAATTCATGCTCGCCAATTAGATGATAATGGTTAGCCTATCTTCATATAAGATGTTGGTTTTGGTATTCCAGATGGTATTAACACATTAATTTTCACTATAATAAAATATTTTATTGGAACCCCTTGTAATATCATTGAAAGATTTCATGATCAGTTAAGTAATCTCACTTGTCCCACTCTAAGTGATTTTAGGTGGTACAAATATATTTTTATTTCTCGAGTCATGAAGCGTAGTGATAGTAACAAACCTTTCTGGAAAGAGAAATTTGTTAATGGTCTTCCTAATTTGTTTCCCCACAAAGTTAGAGAAGAACTTAGCAAAACTCTTGGATATATTGATTATGATAACCTGACTTATGGTGACATAATTAGCTATATCCAAAAGATTGGTTTAAAAATGTGTATTGATTTCAAAATTGCCAAACAAGCTAGTAAAGACAAGAAAAAGGCTAAGTATGAGCTTGGCACGTTTAGCGAACAATATGGTTTACCTCATGTTGCTCCCTCTAGAAGAAAGCATCGGAAGAAACAAATTGAAAAACGCAAATCTAGCAAGCATCATAAGAAGCGGTCTAGACAGTCAAAAAATCAAGACAATTATTATGAAAAACCTAAGTCAAGGAAGAAATCATATAGTAAAAAATCTACTTCTAAGTCTCAAGATAAGAGTAAAATTAATTGTTATAATTGTGGTAAAAGGGGTTATTACAAAACTGAGTGTAAAATTAAACAGAAATTGAGGCAGTTAAATATTTTTGTCGAAGACACTGATAAGATATTAGAGTTAATAAGGATAGAGAATGATGTTAATAAGGATAGAGAATGATGTTGATATGAGTGTAAAAGTGAGGGTTAATTAAACATAGTAAATCGCCTTGGTCTTGTCCAGCTTTCTATGTTAATAATGAAGCTGAGAAAGAAAGAGGTGTTCCCAGACTAGTCATTAATTATAAGCCCCTTAATAAGGTCTTAGAATGGATTACGTATCCTTTACCTAACGAAGAAGACCTCCTTAGTCGGCTTAGTAATGCGACTATTTTTAGTAAATTTGACCTTAAGTCGGGATTCTGGCAAGTTAGTATTCACCCCAGTGACAGGTATGAAACTGCTTTTACTACTCCCTTTGGTCATTATGAATGGGTCATTCAATCTTTTGGTCTTAAGAATGCCCCTAGTGAATTCCAAAATATTCTTAATAAAATTTTAAATCCATTCAGTCATTTCATCATTGTTTACATTGATGATATTTTGGTCTTCTCTAAGTCAATTGACGAACATTTCAAACATTTGAATTCGTTCTTCAAGGCAATCAAAGTAAATGGTTTGGTTCTGTTACTTTTAACTTTAAGTAAATGCAAAAGTTACTTCGGTAAATATAAACCGGTAACTTTAGTTTCTATTTAAATGAACTCAAGTGTTAGAGTTCATTAGGTTTTGTTTTGCAAACCTCACAGAGGTCTCTCCTCCTTCTCTCCCCCTTCTCTCTACTTTCTCTCGTCGATGGGTATTGTTGATTTGTCGGATGCATTGATTACATCTGATGATGACTGTGGGACCCTGGGGGGCCAGCGTCGTCTGACTTCTGTCTGATTGTTGTTCGTCTGACTGTTGAGGTCCGGCTCCTTCTGTTGCCGGTGGGTACTGTTGATCTTCTTTTCAGATAGATCATCATCCCCTATTCTATATTTACCGAAGTAAATTTTACATTTACTTAAAGTTAAAAGTAAAAACATTTAACTAAAGTTAAAAATATTTAACTAAAGTTAAAGTATTTACATTTACTTTTACATAAGTAAAAGAATATATATATATATATATATATATATATATATATATATTTCAATTCCAGTCCGGGCACCAGCGTGAAAACCTATCGCCCTTTACAGCTTTTATATATATTTGTATATATGTATATATATATATATATATATATATTTCTTTATTCGTTTTCTATTCAACTACTACTGTAAATATTCATCTTATGTGAATTGACATTGATATATCTGCAGGCGGGCTAGATTTATTTAAATCTCATCATTTCTAGTTTTCAAACGGTTCAAAACCTTCAGACTGAATCGGGAAGCTAGAATGGCTGAGATTTTCCTAAATCTATCTTTCTTTCTAGTTTCAGCTTCAAATGTAACCTCACGTCCCTTAGATCGATATCTAGTGGGAACGAGACGCTTTGGCCGTGCATACTCGAATTTACTGAATGAATCCTCGGTTCTGGCAATTTTGGGATATTTATCTGTTTCTGTACAAATTTGAACTGTGCAGGTTTTGCTACTCATATGTGAGCCTAGGAATCGTGGGATTCACGATCAAAACGATCAGAATCTGATTCCCACGATGGACAAACTCCGATTTACAAATGTACCCTGCCAGTTTTTCTGTAGACATGTACATGTAAACAGACCTTAAAACGGTTATCCGGATTTAAGGTCTCCAGATAATGAAAAATATTGATTGTCGTGTCAGCGTCCTTCCAATGGATTTCATACCCATAAGGAGACAGACACATGTATATTCTGTGGTCGAGGATGCTTCACAGCCCAACAAATCACCATTCACATGCAGCCTTAAGGCTATAAAGATAAAATTGGAAATATCAATAGGCTTCAATTCCTATGGCAGCGTAAGGGTTTGATAAACCAGCTTTCAAAACATCATTTTCAAATCAATCGAAAGAAAAGCATTTCAAGAAAATCAAATTAAATGCTTTTGCAAATAAAATCAAAGACTGATTTTCAAATCAAATCAAACCCTTTGTATATAGGTTCAACGAAGCAAAGCACTACTTTCAATCAATCAAATCAATAGGCCCAATTTTCAAATAGCATTCACTCACGCATTCCATCTTTAAAGAGAAATATTGAAAAGACGCGGTACTGTGTTTACACGGGAGTCGTGGGGTGCCTAACACCTTCCCCACACTTAACCAAGCCCCCGACCTCAAAACTTCGTTTTCAAAGATCAAGTTTCGACAGTGTCCAGCAATTGGGCCTCTTTCAAACAAAACTCGGTTGAGTTGGTACAACCATTTCCAATCTATCAACTGGCGACTCTGTAAAACGTTCAAATCATTGACATGATACATGTTGGCCTTTCTCCTAAAAAACCATTCAAAATCTTTTTCCTAAATAAAAAGAGTGAGGGTAGAGAGAACTTAGGAAAAGAGATTAAAAGATCCGGGTTGTGACCCGACCCGCGGATTTTTTAAACCAATGTCAACATCCTGTACTTGACAAAAATGGCTGATCTAGTATGTGCAGGAAAACAAAGCTAGTCTATGCACCCATGGACAAGCGGGACAGCAATGCCAACATGGCATCTCGCTCTGAAGATGGAGGAGCTATTGCAAGCATGATACCCTCAGCCTCCATACGGGTCAAAACATCCACAGCCATCTGCATAGTGGCACTGTGATCATCAATGTAAACACTCATATCAGCAACCAGGCCATGAGTATAGGATCGGAGAGTAGTACTGTCGGCAATGTGGAAATCCCAGAAAGCTATGGCCTCATCCCTCTCTATAAAAGCTGCATATCTGGCAATCAAAGTCTCCTCAATCTAAACAAAAGTAGCATCTCGAGAAGATCGAGCCTCGTCTCTCTCAACCAATGTGGTATCCCAAGTGGCTCGAGCCTCATCTCTCTCAAAAAAAGGTCGAGACAGGACAGTCAACATCAGCGCCCTAGCCTGATCTCTCTCAAAGGTCATCCTAGCTAGTGAGTCAGCCAAAGCTGGATCTGTCCCGGCAGGAATGATCGGCGGATCACTAACTAGTGCTGCTGTCAAACCCATGAATAAATCATCCTCCGTAGGAGAATCAGGATCCTCCATGGGCTCCTCCCCATCTGAATCCACAACCGGAGCTGAGTGGATGAATGCAGCTGATGATATATCACTCTCCAACCATGCCGTATACTCTGGAGAACAATCCGGATGGCTAGTAGAGAAATCAGCCCTCTCCCTATGAGTCCAACACTCATAAATCCTGATTAGGTCGGTTGGCGACATAGAAGAAGCTGACATCCGCTGATCAATAGCCCCCTCAAACTGGTGCAAGCTTTGGAACTGATCAAACTGACCCATAACTGCCAGAGGATGGTAAGTGGTCACTCCCCTCAATCCCGCTAGGGGCAAGTAGTCCATGCCAGATCCATGGGTGATAAAGCTATAGGAGAAGACTAGCCCTGAGCAGGGCAGAATCGAAAAAGGATGCACAATATCGGACAGAAAAGCTGACCATGTCTCTACATCCGAACACCCCACCGGCTGAAAGGAGTATGACATGGCTATCTCATGGGTGAAACAATACCCCTGGTGTCTGAAAAAGCCAATCGAGCGCAAGTGGGACATGAGCCACACGTACAATAAGACAGAGCTACCTCTAAAAAACCCCTCTAGATGGGTACTGCAGTAGGTAGCTGACCTCAGTGTCTCAGCCAATATCATCGGCAGGATGGTGCAACCTTGTTTAAGGGCTCGAACCACGACCATCAATTCGACGTCCAAGTGGTCCAAGGGTAGTGGCATATAAACATAGGCCACAATGCACATCAACAAGACGTCTACACGGGCGAGCTGGCACTCATCTACCGAAATGATAAAATCCCCAGAATGCCGCTCATAGCTGTTTAGCCGGCCGAAGAGATCGATCAAAAAGTCTATGGATATCATATGTCCTGCAATAATCTCCTCAGTGATAACTCGACATCTTAGACTCGACATAGTCATAAATGGTTTTCGCATGTCACTAATGGATGTACGAGCGCAAGGCAGATCCAGTGCCAAACTTGTAAGACGCTCATACTCCTCTAAGGTAGGAGTCAACTCGTGGAGCACAAAATAAAAAAAATCTGTCAATCAGGTATCCAGCATGATAAGATGCAATCCACAAACCCATACGAAACCTGGAAAGCTAAAAGGGCTAGAGAATGCCCTAGCATCTGGTCTACTGTCCCTCTGGCTGTGAGGGGCAGATTGTCATACCACGACTGCAATGAAGATGCCACCAAGGATGGTGGCCAGTACTCAATACGGCTAACGGTGGACGACGACATCTGTATCACCGTATCACAAGACCATCCAGGGGTCAAATCTGAACTCATCTGTCTAAGTGCATATCCATGACATAATACATACATAATGACAATGATAAATATAATGCAATAGATAGGAAATATCATGTATATCTACAATAAACTATCTACTGCAAGCATCATCTCTGTCTGCTAATAAAGTGCAAAATAAAAGGTACAGGGATATGGGGCATAACCCCCCAACTACTAACAGTGGCCTATCAAAATGGGCCATATTCACCCAATAACCACACAGTGGCCTATCAAAAGATATAGGAACAATAGCTATCCAAAAAAGTCAAGAATGTCTACACTCAGGTGGTTAACCTGCTCCATCTCCTCTGTGGACTCAAAGTCTCGGCCATCAGGAATGTCAGGGCGGTACAAGAGAGGATCAGCCCCTGTATAACTACTGGAAAATGGACCTGTGGAAGAGCCCGCTCCAGAGCCAGATGGATCAAAAGAAGATGCCTCTGATGGATCTCGGCCAAGATGCCTGATAAATAAATGAGCTCTCTTCAACTACTGGGTCAGTCCTGTAATCTAGTCCAAGTGAATAGGCTCCCTGAGGTAAGTTATCCAGTATGTCATCACCACAGACCCCGACACCATATCTTCCATGAACTGGGTCGCACGAGTCTGAGCCCCAATAGTGCGAGGACTCCACCAGCTGCTGAATGCCTCCTGGCTGTACGGACCATCTGATAGGGTAAAGCCATCTACGCCCTCCATCGACATGTTTGTGAGTGGCTGAACTAGTGGCCAATGGTGCAAAGCAGGAGGAATAATGGGAATGCGGATCTGCCCCGTGATGCTGCTGATAGCATGCTCTCCTAAATAGAGCTCCCAACCTCCCTCTGTTAAAAAAAAGACTTTACGGGTCGACAATACAAACTCTTGGCCAGTGGGGAAACCGCCCTCAAACCCGACTGTCAAAAAGTTTGAGGTATACGGTACCCGCGATATCGATCCTGCTGTCAAAAGCTCAAGCTATAGGCAAAAATGGGTGAATCCCTCAGCCATGGGGACCTCCGTCAGAGTGGAGTGGTGCCAACACCGTCCCCGGAGATAAGTCTCCAGGCCTAAAGTGGTAGCGGGACGTAGGCAAGGAAGCCTCTCATATGCCCAGAACTGACCATGTAAATATCAAAAGTCCTCAGTGACCAGGACTGACAAATGTAAATGCAGAAATCAAAAAGGTATAAGAAAGATGTACTCACCAGCAGGAATGGGTAGAACCCTAACCAAGCCATCGTCACACCTTCCGAGCGTATGCGCATGCCTTGGAGAAAATAGGAAAAGGTGTAGGTACCCCAATTAAAGTCACTGAGGAGCTCTACATGTCAACTGGCGCTGACCAGGGCAAAGGACACCGTCGCAAAGTTGTCCACCAAAAAATAACCCCTGATGATCACCAGAAACAATCGCCGTAGGATGCGATCCCTAACCCTCTGATCATCCGACAGAGGCTCAAGTAAAGCCCCACTCTGGGCATCTACGCTCAAGGGACTAGATAGGACTGTCCGAACCTTGATTGCCGTCTTAGGAACTCCCAGCAGGGACTGAACGGCAGTGGGTGTAATGTCAACCACGACAGGCACTGGCTCACCCTCAAACTCTATCCCGGTGATGAACCTCCAGTCCATTGGAATCATCATCACCTCACAGTCCAACAAGTGGAGAGACTGAGTTTGGTGGAACCAGCGCTCAGATAAATCCCTCATAAAACCCCAGGGGCAACGGCGGGGAAGAATAGAAAAGAACACCTGAAACCCCCAGGTGTCAACAATGTCCCTGTAGTTTTGGTGTAGAATGTGATATAGAGAATGCACATTAAACAAGTTCCCTCGAGGATGCGTAAAGCCAGGAACCTGCATCAAAAGCCAACCCATGTCAAAAACCTGTGCCCCGAGAATGGCAAAAAAAAGAAAGAAAATCCAGAAACAGAAAAAGCTTCAGTCACCTCGTTGGCGTGGAGGAACCTCGAGTGATGACGACTAAAATCTCCCAACAGATCCTGGGTTGGCACAATAATGCTTGGAAGCTCCGTACGTGGGGCCTGGCCTGGAACGGGAGCACAAATGGAGCATCCTCATCGTCTATATTGACCGACGGCTAATCCTAGGAAGGACGAATCATCGACTACGCTAACCTACGAGGCGGTCGGGCTGGACGTGGCTGAGGAACATCAGAAGCTCTCCTCCGCCTAACTCCTAAAATGACCCTGCTGGCACTACCAGGTCTATCTCAGTCCATAGCCGGGATAAAGTCTTCAAATCACCTCAGAAAGGATGTGGTAAGCCTAAAACCTGTGGCTTATTAATTTAAATTAGTACTTTATTCATTTCTAAGTCCTAAAACATGCATAGGTCAATTAACAATCCCCAGTAGAGTCAAAACTGCATATTTATTAAATGCTCGGGCTTTTGAATTTTTTTTGCCAGAGTCTCCTTTGTAAAATGGACTGTCCGCATGCATATAGGCATGTCTAGGTGGCCATTCAGTAGCACACCTTCCCAAAAATAGGAACAGTTCATATTTATGAAAAAAAATCAAAAAATAAACTTCACTGATCAAAAAGAGCAAAAATTGACTGTCTCATAATCTGATTTTTCTTACATCAAAACATGTATTGTAGTAAAATATGCATACTTATGAAGTTAAAAAAAATTTAGCAGGTCATATAGGCATACATTCTTGATACATTGCGTTTAAAAGCACCGTACGTGGTTTACATACTTCTAATTGTCAAAACTTGAAAAGAAAGGATGTAAACGTTACTTGAGATGTGCAGAACGCGTGGCCGTTGATGGAATTTGAAAAAAGCTGCCCGAACTCTGTAGATCTGAAAGAGAAAATTGGATTTCTATCAAACCGAAAAACTAAAAATAACTTATGAGCGCTGCTGCTGCGCAACATAAAAAAGCAGGAGGGAGCGGCCCCACACGAGGCAGCCGCACCTCTACTTGCGGCTCCCTAGGGTGAGCCCCACCCCCTCTGGCTTGGTCCAGTTCGAGTTGAAATGAAGTTTATATGAGCTGAAAACTCAAATCTGAGAAAAAAAACTGCTACGCGTTTGAGCTGATTGTCCTGAAATCCTGCTGACAGAAGGAAAGTCTTCATGAAAACCAATGGTTATCATCTCGAACCAATATCCGGGGACCAATAATGAAAAATGCTAAAAAATGGCATAGAGCTGCCGAAAATCAACACTGTCAAAGCATCGGGTACAGACCAGTGACAGTTCAGTCGTTGGCTCAACCCCAGCGAAGCGTCAGGTACAGACTGGTGACAGTTCAGCCATTGGCTCAACCCCAGCGAAGCGTCGGGTACAGACCGATGATAGTTCAGTCGTTGGCTTAACCCCAGTGAAGCGTCTGGTACAGATCGGTGATAGTTCAGCCATTGGCTCAACCCTAACGAAGTATCAGCCATTGGCTCAACCCCAACAAAGTATCAGCCGTTGGCTCAGCCCTAACGAAATATCAGTCGTTGGCTCAACCCCAGCGATGTCTTAGCCACTGGCGCTGCCCCCGTGAAGCATCGAAAGTTATCCGGTGACGGAAATAATACAATAATCCATCCCCACAAAGGACAGATGATGGAATCTGTTACACAAATCTTTAGAGGGAGCACCGAGATGTATTGGTGATTCAACCTCTTGTGGCAAATTACCGGTGAAAGTTATCGTCAAGACAGGAATCAGGAACACCCATTGAAGTAACTTGGCGGCAAAGATGTATCCCCCGCAGAGGAGCCTTCAAAAATGTGCAATAGCATCAGCTGAAGGGAAATAGGCCCTACCAAGAGTATCGACAGATGTGGGGAACCATTGGTCTCAAACCAAGGTAGCATCTGTTGGGAATTGCATATTCAGATTTGATATTGAAAGTAAATATAAATGCTTAAGTGTACAGTCCTTAAGGGAATCATTGTGCAAGGACTTAGATGATAGATCAAACATGTTAGGTTGATCTGAGCCTTAATGTTTATCATTTATGTAAATGAATGTATAGAAGAAAAGATCAAAGTTGTTAGGTTGATCTATTTGAGCTGTAAAAGTTAAAGTCTTGACAGAATCGTAGTCTGTCAAAGACAGCATTCGGAAGACAGGGCAGAATCGTGGAGCTTAAGCAAAGATATCGGAATCGTAGTCTGCCAAGAGATTCAAGCCTACAGAAGTTAAGGCAGAAAACGTGGAGCTTAAGTGAAGATATACAAACTAGAAGTCTGCCGAAGAATCAAGTCTGCAGAGGCCAAGGAAAGAACCGTCGAGCTCAAGTGAAAGCATCAAAGAATTGTAGTCTGCCTTAGAAGCCACACTGAGAGTCATAAAGTTTAAAAGCATCTGCCGAGCCAAGTTGGGAATCGCAGAGTGCTATCAGAAGTGTGAAGTCTGCAAGACAAGCACGCAAGGAATCGTAGTCTACCAAGAGCTTAAGAGAAATCGTAGTGTTCTCTACGATTAAGTCTGAATCACGCTGTGCAAAGCCAACACAAAATGATTATGTCACAATGACCATAACCGTAGTGTTCCTCCAGTCAACATCAAAGATTGAAGATCTAATGAAGGGAGGAAGAGCAACAAATGAAGAAAGGCTTATAGCCGTTGACAAAGTGATAGTCCTAATACTTCCATATTCATCCTTAGTCCAAATCGAAGAAGCGTATTGAAGAAGCTAAGGATAGAACTAAAGCAGCCTGTAGAAAACACCTTTTCAGGTGTTAGGTGAAAGATACAGTCTGCTGTGTCAGTGGGCCAGGCAGCAGAGCAGCAAAAAAGCAGGACGTCAACATCACTGCACAGAAAATGTCTGAAGCATTAAATGAAGCAACAGGAGAATTTAAAACAACTATTTTTGAATGGCTCTTTTATAAGGAAATCAGACAAGGATTCAGACTAAGCAAGCAAGACGCATAAAGAAAGAATACATTGAAAAAGCTCAAGAACACTCAACGAGCAACACTACGATACTGAAGAAAGCTTGCTTCGCTACTCAGTCCTTTAAAAGACAGAAGCTGAACTGCAACTGAGTAGCACACCTCAAACTATCAACTGCCTATCCAAGTGAGGTACCAAGTCAGAGGACTTAAAGAAGTTCAGAAGTGAACTAAGTGAGGATCCAAGTTAAAGGACTTGAAGAGTTCAGAAGTGAACTAAGAGCAGATCCAAGTCAAAGGACTTGAGGAGTTCAGAAGTGAACTAAGAGCAGATCCAAGTCAAAGGACTTGAAGAGTTCAAAAGTGAACTAAGTGAAGTTCCAAGGCTGCTGGCCTTGAAGGGATCTAAGTGATCCAGTTGTAAGAAGACATCCTTAGTGGATTTCCTACTCGTGGAGTAGAAGAGTGAATTAGGAGTCGCGTTGGCTCTGAACCACTTAAAACCCTGTGTCTCATTGTCTCTCATTAACTGCTATAACTGCTATATCTGTTATAACTGCTATAACTGTTTATCTCGCCTTAACTGCATTATCTTGAAGGGGAACAAAACATATATTCCGCTGCAGTCAGTATCACCAATACTGACTAAGTATTTTAAACAAAGAAATTTTAAAATATCTATTCAACCCCCCCCCCCCCTTCTAGATAGCTAACGTGCTTTTGAGAACTAACAATTGGTATCAGAGCAGGTTCTCATATCTAAGCATACAAGCTTGAGAAGATCCTATGGCACAACTGATAAGCGAAACCAAGACAGGTGGAGGAAGCAAACCGCCCATGTGCAACAAAGATAAATTCGTAAACTGGAAAGTTCGGATGCAGGCGTACATGGATTAAATAAATGATGATCTATTTGAAACTGTTCTGAACGGGCCCTATATTCCAAGAAGGCTTGCACCAACTCCAGAAAATCCAGACAACATGGTGGTCAAGGTCAAATTTGAATGGACTGAAAATAAGAAGAAAGATGTTCAGCTTGACAAGAAGGCTAAGAACATCTTGTTCTAGTCCTTAGAAGACAGTCTGTTCAAAAACATGGTTAACTGCAAAACTACAAAGGAAGTCTGGGAAGCATTACTCATCATGCATGAAGGAACTGAAGAAGTCAGAGAAAACAAGCAATCTCTACTGACTCAACAGTATGAGATGTTTTCTCATGTATCAAGAGAGAATGTCACTTCCACTTATGAAAGATTCACTACACTGCTCAACTCTCTTAGAGCCTATGGAAAGACCTATCCAAACAAAGATCTAGTCATCAAGTTCATGAGGTCTTTGCCAAGAAGATGGGATGCTAAGACCACTGCAATCAGAGAGTCAAAGAATCTGCATGAAATGACAGTTCAACAGCTCTACGAAAACCTTCTCACATACGAGCTTGAACTGACTCAACGAGCAGAAACTCCATCAGAAGGAAGAAGGAAGGACAAATGAGTTGCTCTCAAAGCAAAGGAAGAGATCTCCAGGGCACAGGTGGAAGATGAGTCTGACTCTGATGAAGAGGATGACATTGATAATGATGAAGCTGCAATGCTGCCCAGAAGATTCAAAAGACTTATGCTCAAAGGCAGAAGCAGCAAACCTAAGAAGTTCAACAACAGCAGCAGTCAGAAGCAGATCAATGACCTATGCTATAACTGCAAAAAGCCTGGGCATTTCATTACCAACTGCAACAAGCCTATCAGGGAAGAGCTGAAGAGAAAGTCAAATCAAAAGAAGAAGCTCAAAGGCTACAGAAAGAATAAGAAGAAAGACAAAGGGCTTGTAGCTGGAAGTTCATTGAGTGCTTCAGACAATAACACTGACACTGAGTCTGAAGATGTTGAAGCTACTCAGAAAGTCAACCTATGTCTGATGGCCAAAAATGCACTAAGCAGGAAAGATGCTGAAGCAGTCATAGACAAGGTATTTGACTTTAACTCTCCTGATATAGACATTGATGATTTAAGAACTGGCATTCGTGATATGTCAACTGATCTATATCAACATATGAAGTGGGTAAAAGTTCTATCTAAAGATTATACTGATCTTCAAAAGGAGAAAGAAAAGGTTTAGAAAGAGCTGGAAGTAGCTCTACTAAATTTTAACTCTCTCTCTAAATTTAAAGATGAGAATAAAATCTTAAGAGAGACAAATAAACTGACCATACAGAGAGAGTCAGATCTAACCTCTAAGATTGAGGAGCTAGAAAAGACTATCTCTACATGGAATAGATCTTCTTCATCCGTGGACTCCCTGATATCTAATCAGAGAAGTGTCTCTGATAGAACAGGCTTAGGGTTTGGGGACTCAACCTTAGAACCCTGTGTGGAAAAGATTAAAGAGATTAATATAAGTAATGCTTCTAACTTAAATAGAAGTATTACATTCGTTAAGTCCACACAAAGGATGAACCAGTGCAACCTTGGTCTTCTGAACCAAGACGTGTTCCTAAACACTACGGATCTCATGCTGGCTTAGGGTTCAGAAAAGTGAAGAGTAATTCAGTCACCACTGTCCGACCTCGACGAATCGTAGAATCGAGTAAAACTGACTCCACCAATCAACTTGGGAGGAATCGTGGTGTTGAGACTCACTCAGCACAGAACATGAACTCCAGGGCTGCATGGAAAAGGAAGATGCAATCTAAGGGTAAAGTCAACAAATATCCACATAAATCCAATTGGAGAAAGCATCCACACACACACACAAATATAAATTATGTTGGATGTTTTGCATGTGGAAGATTTGGTCATAAAATTGCATCATGCTTTCATAATACTGTGCATGGAAGACCCAAAGTTAAGCAGATTTGGGTTCCTAAGGGTACTAACATTGCAGGACCCATGCTAGTTTGGGTACCAAAATGAAAGCTGAATATGTTTGCAGGAAATGAGCACCACGACTACCACATGGTATCTGGACAGTGGTTGCTCAAGGCATATGACCGAAAATAAAGCCCTCCTGTCAAATTACACAGAGAAGGAGGGACCAACAGTTATCTTTGGAGATAACAGCTCTGGCAAGACAAGAGGCTATGGTTCAGTTGGAAATGGTGCAGTGTCCTTCAGCAAAGTGGCTTATGTTGATGGTCTAAAGCACAATCTTCTTAGCATCAGCCAACTCTGCGATAAAAGCCATCTAGTTACCTTTCTCAGCAATCAATGTCAAGTCAGAGATCTGGAGACATCCTCTATAAAGCTGACAACAACAAGAGAAGGAAATGTATACGTTGTCAATCTTTCTCAGCTCAGTTATAATGAGACGGTATGCTTCCTTGCTAAAGCCACTAAAGAAATAAGTTGGCTTTGGCATAGAAGATTATCTCATCTCAACTTCAAAAGTATGTCTAAACTGGCATCCAAAGATCTGGTAGCAGGATTACCCAAGTTCAACTTCATCAAAGAAAGACCATGCAATGCATGCCAGCTTGGAAAGCAAACAAGGAGCTCATTCCAAGGCAAAGAAGTCAACTCAATTGGCAGGCCCCTACAGTTACTACATATGAATCTCTTTGGGCCAATTCCAACTGTGAGCCTAGGTGGAAAGAGATACTCACTGGTCATAGTGGATGACTACACCAGATACACATGGGTGTTCTTTCTTAAATCAAAAGTTGAGACAAGCTCCCAAATGATAAAGATGTTCAAACTGGTGATGAATGAAAAAGGAGAGACTATTAAGGCTATTAGGAGCGATCATGGCAGAGAGTTCGACTTCTCAGAAATGGACCAGTTCTATGCAGACAATGGCATCAATCACAACTTCTCAGCACCACAAACTCCTCAGCAAAATGGAGTAGCTGAAAGGAAGAACAGAACACTTATAGAAGCAGGGAGAACTCTACTTGCAGCAGCTCATCTGCCCGAATACTTTTGGGCAGAAGCCATCAACACTGCATGCTACACACAGAACAGATCTCTTGTACACTCTACGCTAAAGAAGACTCCCTATAAGCTGTGGAAAGGAAGAAAGCCAAATGTCAGTTACTTCCATGTGTTCGGTTGTTCATGCTACATTCTCAACAATGGAAAGAAATATCTGACTAAGTTCCAACCTAAGTCAGATGAAGGAATCTTCCTTGGTTATGCCACAGACAGCAAAGCATATAGAGTGTTCAACAAGAAGATATTAAGTGTTAAAGTCTCAATCCACATCATCTTCGATGAAACAGACTCGGATAAGTCTGCACCACCAGACACTACGATTGACGATACTGACACTACAAATGAAGTGGTCGAGCCCAACACTACGACAGTAGGTCCTGAAGAAAGAATCATAGTGTCCGAAGAAGAAATCGTAGAGAGAGCTGAACCAAACGACGATTCTGAACAACAACAACCAGAAGTCAATCTTGAGGAGTTCAGACAAGAAGGCACCAGAACTGATGTTCTAACAGGGAACAGGTGGGCAAGAGATCACACTTAAGATTTAATCATTGGTGATCCAACTGACAGAATAAGAATAAGATCTGCAATTCAGAATGAAGGCTTCTATTTGAGTTTTTTTATCTCAAAAAGAAACCAAGAAGATTGAAGATGCCATGCTAGACGCAAGCTGGATTGAAGCCATACAAGAGGAACTTAATCAATTTAAAAGAAGCAAAGTCTGGAGATTAGTTCAAAGACCAAAGAGTCACCCAGTCATCGGCACCAAATGGGTCTTCAGAAACAAAATGGATGAAGATGGGGTGATCACTAGAAACAAAGCAAGACTGGTGGCCAAAGGTTATTCTCAAGAAGAAGGCATAGACTATGATGAGACCTTTGCACCAGTGGCCAGACTTGAAGCTATCAGAATGTTCCTTGCATTTGCTGCACACATGAAGTTCAAAGTATTCTAGATGGATGTCAAGAGTGCATTCCTAAATGGTGAACTTCAAGAAGAAGTCTACGTGGAGCAACCCCCAGGTTTTGTCAATCCAACCCTCTCTGATTATGTCTATAGATTTGATAAAGCCTTATATGGACTTAAATAAGCACCTAGAGCATGGTATGAAACACTAACAAACTTTCTTATTGAAAAAGGATTCACTAGAGGTGGAGTAGACACTACATTATTCCTTAGGAAACACAAAGATAAAGTCTTACTAGTTCAAATATATGTAGATGATATTATCTTTGGTTCTACTGATGAAAATCTGTGCAAGTGATTTGCCAAGCTTATGCGGAGCAAGTTTGAAATGAGCATGATGGGTGAGCTGAACTTCTTCCTTGGACTACAAGTAAAACAAACTGATGAAGGAATTTTCATAAGCCAAGCCAAGTACATTAAAGACTTACTCAAGAAATATGGCATGGAATCAACTACTCCCATGAAAACACCAATTGCTCCAGCAACTAAGCTTGACAAAGATGAGAAAGGTAAAGGTATTGATATTACTCAATACAGAGGTATGATAGGCTCCCTTCTCTACTTAACTGCCAGTAGACCAGATATAATGTTTGCAATATGTATATGTGCTAGATTTCAAGCTAATCCTAAGGAATCACACTTTACTGCTGTAAAAAGGATTTTCAAGAATCTTAAAGGTACACCCTATTTGGGTCTATGGTATCACAAAGAGTCCTCATTTGAACTGACAGGATATTCAGATGCTGACTTTACAGGATGCAAAATAGATAGAAAAAGTACCAGTGGCACTTGTCAACTACTAAGTAATAGACTAGTGCCCTGGTTCAGCAAGAAGCAAAACTCAGTATCAACTTCAACAGCAGAAGCTGAATATATTGTTGCTGGTAGCTGTTGTGCTCAAATCCTATGGACGAAGAATCAGCTAGGAGATTATGGGTTTGATTTCAAATCTATACCTATACACTGTGATAACACAAGTGCTATAGTAATAACCAATAATCCTGTCATGCATTCTAGGACCAAGCATATAGAAATAAGATATCATTTTATTAGGGGTCATGTTCAAAATGGGACAATATCCTTGCAGTACATTCCTACTGAAAATTAACTTGCTGATGTATTTACAAAACCTTAGATGAATCTAGATTTAATAAACTAATAAGTGAGTTAGGTATGTTAAATTTGCAACCATAAATTCTATGCTCTAGATGGTGCTAACCTTGCAAATGTAAAGGCTAAGTCAAAATCGTAGAGATAACTAAGAGGAACCACGATCGTGGAGTGATCCAGTTAAGACATAAAGGCTCACTATGATAGCAACAACAAGCCAAGCAACCCTTTTGATAAGCGTCTCAGGGACAAACCTGATCCTTAGTGTCAAGCTAAGAGGTTGGCCCTTCTTGAGCAACCTTAACCTAGAAGGCTTGCCATTTCAGAAGGCATCACAGAAAGCCATAGAGTCAATGATCAAGAAGCGAGCAAAGGATTGAACTCAACAATCGTGGAGTGGATCTAGACATTCGTAGTCTTCTCACAAGGGCACACCAGCTCAGGGGGAGCTAAGAGCAGAACAGATATTTCCATATGGATTAAAATCGTGGAGTTCTGCAGAATCCGACACGTGTCCCACGACGCTGAACATATGGAGGGAAGTGTTTAAAACTATTTTAAACTGTCATATGTCAGTTCATCTTTGAATTTCAAAAGACTATCTTTCTCTCTCTCTCTCAAATGAAACCCTAAGTTTCAGAAAGCTAAGCCAAGTTCATTAATTTCAGGAAAATCAATCTAAATCAATGGCTGCTTCCAGAATTATCTCGGGTTTTCAGCTATGCTTTGACGAATTTGAAGATGCTGGTCCAAAAATGCACAAAGTTCTTTCCCTGCTAAATAAAGCTGGACTCAAGGATGCCCTAAGTACCGACACACTTGTCTTCACAAAGCTGGTGAAAGAGTTCTACACAAATGGAATTGTTGAAGGAAACTCCATCCTCACCAAAGTCAAGGGCGAGCAGATTCGACTCAACTCAGAAAGCATAAACCTTGCCCTAGGATTCATCAATGAAGGTGTTCCATCACTGGACTGAATCGATTTTCATGAAGGCCTAAAAAAGATGAAACACAACAAAACTGAAGCAAAGAGTGGCTACAGGAAGAAAGAGTTTCCCCAAGAATATGAGTTTCTTGCTAAAATTGTTGGAAAATGCATATGCTGTAAGGGCTCTGGCCATGATACTGTCAATGAAAAACAACTGAAGCTCATTACAGCTATTAGGTACAGAATTCAACTCAACTATGGAGCTCTACTAATGGAATGGTTTGGAAAATGGATGGAAAGCTCCAAGAAGACCAAGAGTACTGCAAAAATGCCTTATGGGAGATTTATCAGCATGATACTAGAAGCCACACCGGGCGACAAGATTAAAGATGAAGAAGGTGTCTCCATTGTCCCTAACCAGAATATAACCCAGCAATTATTTCAAAATTGGAAGAAAAACCCGGTAGAAAATGTAAAGATAAAATCTTCAATTCTATCTGCTGTAAGGGAGGAAGCCTGGGAGGTAGAAGAAGAAGGAGTAACTGAAGAAAATGCTGAAGCCTTGATCAGAAGGAGGAAAAGAAAGAAGATGATGAATGAAGATGTATCAATGGCTGAGGAACCCCAAGACCCAACCACTGATGCACTTCAAGAATGCCCTGATGCTAAAATGGAGTTTAGTGGCTTAATGACTGAAAGAGCTATTACTCCTGAGGCAGCTCAAGTATTAGAGGAGACTCTGAAAGAGAAGGAGAAGAAGAAGAAGAGGGAAACAAGTGAGGACATGGCTGAAAGAAATGTTGAGGCTCAAAAGAAGAAGAAACGCAGTCACAGACCAAGGAAGCCTACACTTACTACGATTGAGGACTCTTCACCAATCGTAGAGTCCAGGCGGGCTGCTAGTATGGAAGAAGATGCTACAACAGCCTCTCAGCCTGAACAGACAATCGTGGTTGAAGCTGAAGAAGGTTCTGAAGGTGTAATCAAGCCCAAGAAGAAGAGAACATTGGTTAAGAAACACATTCTTACCAATGAGGAAATATTAAGAAAAGAAGATAGAAGAAGGGCTGAAGAAAAAGCTGAACAAATCACTGAGCCTCGGGAAGAAAAAGTGCCAGAAACAAGTGCTGTTATTGAAAAGCTACGAACTGAGATGGTTGTTCTCTCTGAAAAGGTTTTGAGTGGAGAAGAAATGGCTAATGCTAAGAAAAAGACTCTGAAAGCCTCTGATCAAGAGAATGCTGCAGTTGAGGGGGAGCAGCTAAGAGCAAAAGAGTCAGAGAATGCACAAGTTGAGGGGGAGCAACCAGTCTCCTCAGGCAGTGAAGAAACTGTAGTGTATGCTGATACTGTGATGGTGGATGTTGAAGATGATGTGTTGGAAGATATAGTGGAAAATCTTGATGAAGCAATTCTAAATCCACTCAATCAACTTCCAGTCACAGAGTCCCAAAACTCTGTGTCTGATGAATCAAATAACCAACTCATTCTCGTAGAGCAACCCATTAATGATCCAATGATGATTGAGCACATCACACGAGTTGTCAAAGAAATGCTTGCAAACTCAATCAGTGAAACACCAACCCTAGATGACACACTACGATTCGGGCATGCTGATCATCCGAAGAAGAAATCGTAGAGTGTCCAGAACAGCTCAAAGAGCCAAACACATACATCTGAGCCAAACACTACGCCTATCCAGCAAACTCCTAACCCTCTAACCCAAGCAGACATTCCATCATCCTCCAACAATGAATACTTTGACATAACTCTTGCTCTCGCAAGTTTGTCAAGGACAGATGAACACACTACAGCTACTCCTCCTCCAGAAACACAACAAATTCTAGATCAATTGGCTCTTATGCCAACCAAGGAGGAGCTGTCTGCAACATTGAATCAAATAGGGTCACAGTATGAAAAGATCCTTCAAGAACACTCCCTTGAACTTCACTACAGATTCAACAACATCCTCGACTCGGTCCAAACTTGCCAGGACAATTGGGAACTAAACTGTCCAAATTATTGAGGGAGATTATCAGAGAAATGGCTACAAGTCTCAAGGCAAGGGATGCTATTCATTTTGCAGAAGCAAAGAAGCAGAATGAAGCCATGTTACTGATGCAGAAGAATCAGCAAACTCAAAATGAGCTGATGGCAGAACAGATTTTAGCACTGCATATTGCTTTGAACCAATTCCAAGAATGCAATGCCGCTCAAATCTCCCAGAACAACAATGCCGTGAAAATGCTTCAGCAACAAAGAAGGGTCACTGAGGCTTTAGTTGTTGAATAAACCAGTGACATTTCTCAACAAAGAACTCAAATGCATGCCCTAGTAGACGGAGTCAGACGGCTCTCAGACGATATTCAAACCCTTGATGATGACATAAAGAGGGAGAAGATTGGGCAAGGAGATAAAGGCAGAGGTGGAAGACTGAGGCAGACGCACATTCAACCACCACCTCTACAGCAGGAAAGGCAAAGGCAAACTCGTACTGGTCAATCATCGGGTGGCAACTCCAGGAGTCCAAATGTTCAAACTCCACGATCTGATCAGTATCTGCAGTAACCTCCAGTGGGAATACCTCTATAAAGACATCAAGGTCAAGCTTCTGGCTCACAAGGCATGACTTCTGCAAATCCAAATATGAGCTAGAGGACATTGAATGGAGAGATGAGCAAAGCAGAAGGATGAGAGCTGCTGATTCTTCGAGGAGCAAGAGACAAAGAAAATAGAGATAAGCCTAAACTTAATTCTGTATTCATGTTTTTATGCTTGAATGTAATATCTCTTCAAACATCAATAAATTCATGCTTATTCTCTAGAAATTTCAGTTGCTCACTGAAACACTAAGCCATATTTACTGTAATACCCGAGAATTTCCGTATATTATTAAATAAATATATTAATGGAAATGAGAATTTATTTGAATATAAATGATTTTGTGTTATGAGATGAATTAATTCAATTATATATAATTGAATAATTATAATAATTGAGAAATTGGTGGAGTTTGTGATAAACTCGTTGATTGCCTTGTGTGGCACAGTGGCGTAATATAAGAATGATTATATTAATTTAAGCGAACAATTAATCTATATTAATTGTTAATCGAAGAATATTAATTAACTGTTATAAAATACTAATGAGGATTGATTAATAATATGTGATTATTATTATTGCAAGAAACATAATAATAATGAGCAACGTGTTTATAAATATAATAAGATTTATATCAAAGTGATAGTTAATCATATAAAGGTTAATTAAATTGTTATGGAGGTTAACAATTATATTGATTGATGTAGGATATGTGTATATTATTAATTAATATTCAATTTATAAGATGAGAAATTATATGTGCAAGCATGCGAATTAAATGTATAGTAACTATATGTTATGATATGTGTAGGTGACAAATGATGTGTGGATATACATTAAAATAATGTATCATGGATCTATTATAAATAATTGTTGAGTAATACAAATATATGATATAATGTAATGTGGTAGTATCCGATTGTATTATATCGGTAAGATAAAATGTACATAGATTATATGTATTCAAATTGCATTTATTACATTATGGGGAGAACATTGTAATTATAACCTAAGAGTACATATAATATATAACATAAGTGTAGCATATAGTCCATTTGTAAGAATGCTGAGATTTGCTTGGCTTGTCCCAATATAATAGTCACTCTCTTTTCCCTCATTCACGTGCACAGCCATTATGGCCTAAGCCTATTGCTTCTCCTTAAACTCAGTAAATTTCCATAGCCTTGTAGCAATGATGAGCAAGGGAGTGGTTTTAATGATGGATTCTAACAACTAAATACCTACCATTCTATAACCTTCATGCAATTTGTCAATCCGTTAGTTTGATTTGGGAGTTAGAAGCTTGGACTGTGTATTCATTCTTCTATATAAAGGAACTCCCTGCACCTTCATTTCATTGCTGAAATATTTCTAAGAGAAGATAGTATACTGTGATTGTCTATTTAGTTCAGAAGGAATTTCTATAGTAGCATCAACAAGCTTACTCCATAACAGAGGTATAAATCCCCTTCGTGTCTTCATTTTCATTTTCTGTCAAAAGAACTCCTTTGTTGTTCTCTGAGTTTTGTTAAAATTCTTGATTATGCCAAATTAGTTCATGATTGGGTTGTAGAACCCTTATATTGTTGTTATATGAACATACACACATGATGGAACCACTGAATAGTCTTTCATTTCCATTGTTCCTCTTCAATTTCTGTAAATACATGAAATTCGTAAATTAGTTAGAGTTCATGAAATTGGGAATTGATAATTGCTATTGGCTGTTATATAAGCATATATGTATGTGTTAGTAAGTTAAACAAGTCTAATATCTGGGTATGGTATGTTGAAATCGATGAAATGGGAGGTTTTGGGTCGTTTTTCGCTGCCGTCTGAACCGGAAAACTGCCTCGACGCCGCAGCCCGCGCCGCAGCGCCACACGCGCCGCAGCCCGCGCCGCAGCGCCGCACGCAGCGCCACTCGCGCCGCAGCGCCAGTAGTGCCGCGCCGCAGCGCCAGCCTCTGTGTTCAGTTTTTTGCATTCTGCAACAAAACTGTTATGTACCAATTGTTTGATTTTTGTTTAAACAAGCATGGAAGCATGATTAATACATATATATAAACCTAATGAGGCAATGTAAGCATGTTTTAGTGTATTAGCATGCATGGTTAACCAAACGACACATAGTTTGGAAACGAATTTAAAGTTTCATAAACGACGTTAACATATATGAAGCATATTTACATACTGACCTTGCAAGCACGTTAGTACCACCTAGAGACACATGAAGTGCATGTTAGCTTATCTATATTGGTTCCGTAATAAAATATGAACATGTGAACCTAACTAGTGCTCATTCCTAACAAGAATAGAAGTTTGAAGGTGGATATGATCATGTAAATGCTATATAGTCATTTTGATGATATGAGCATGTTTAGATAACTTTGAAATATATGAATGAAGCCTTAACTTACATATGTAGGTTTCATAAGGAAGCATGAACATGATAGACCTTATTGATGAACTATACTAATAAAGTATAAGCTTTGAACGTGAACGTTGGTATGTTATGACGAGAATTAGAATTTGACATTTATGGACACATGTGATAGTACTCTTAGACTCATTCATGTGTTATGCATGTATATATACCATGATTAGTTGCCGTGATTAAAGTTTAGCATGAACAAAGCATGTTTTCAAGATAATAACGATGCTAGCTACATATATGCAATACGAGTACTCATGAGCATGACTAATACAAGTTATATGAATATCTTATGTGTTTAAAAGCAATCATGTTAGACCATATGAGTTCGTGTCCTTGAATGGCTTTAAGTATTAACTTAAGAACCTATACCATGTACGATTGGATTTGGAAAAGTTATACAAGCATGAAAGTATCCTTTAAATATGAATACATGCTACGCGATATTATATGATGTTACTTGAACCCGATTTTGACGGTTAACTTAAGGAGATGCCGTAACTTGCTAAAGTGAAATATATTTAGTATTGATTGTGGTCTTATGTGATATTAATAATATGCAAGCATGTTTGCTAATTGTTGAGATCTTATATAATATGAGAATGCGTTTAAACTCTAAAGAAGGAACGTTAAGGATAGAAATTATACTCTATATAACTGTGTAGCTAGGTAAAACTTAGCTTATGTGTTGATCGTATATTCAAAGAGAAAATGTGAAGTTAAATTATATGACTAATGAATATCATATATATACGTAACTGTATTACGATAGGAATTCGAAAGTGTTGATTTGCTTTTCATGGATAAACTACGCTAAAGGCAAGTTCTCTTACTTACACTCTTTTAAAGTGCAAGTATCCTAACCGACGCATTTACTTTATGCAAGGAAATCTATGATTGTGAAAGTTTCCTAACTTATACTCTTTTACTATGCAAGTATCCTATCTTGTGTATTGCGAACTAGTTTCCTATTTAATCGGTTGAATCGAATTAGCATACTTGAACTCTTATTTCATTAAAGCTATTATTCATGTTGAACTTAGTATTGTTCTTGAATATTGTGAAAGTGTCTATGCCATATTATTCGGCTGGACTTATGTTATTGAAAAGCAACCCAAACTAATTGATTGGTGCGGGATCTTGTATTTGACTGAGAAGAACAACCTTCTTTGAAGGGAATATATAATTGTCGGAGAACCGACGTGCACACTTGAGTATGGTTGATTGTTATGCATAACAAGGGTACTTTAGGCTGATCACCTGTTGTACCTGTTTTTGTTGGATTTTCAGTTTATTACTGTCAATTCTAGTAGAAGTTCATAGTCCGTAGTGACTACTCAGTATTCAATTATTTGAAATCTTGAATTGACTTATTATTGAATCATATTGATATTATCCTGTCCTTAGCGACTTATATTGAGAACTATTGATATTCTTGTTATTCTTGAACTATCAAATCTTGTTATACCCTTTCGAGAATTGAGAATCTTATTACTCACCCTTATTGTATATTACTTGCTGGGCAATTTGTGCTCATTCTTGCTTTCCCTAAAACATTTCAGTTAAGGCAGAGCATGGTGAACCTTCGGGCGTTGATAAGGGCAAGGGCAAAGCTACCAACTAGCTTATGTCTGTTATGTTTTAAATATATTAATATTGTATGAAGATGATGTAGTAAGACTGGATTTGATTATGTTTAAGCTTAAGTTAGATTATGTAATAAGTCGTTAACTGATATTATTATGTAATCTATTAAGTACTGTAGGTTGCGAGACTTGGGGGAATAATTATAATAAATCATTGTAAATTATTCTAGAATAGATTTTCCGCTGTGATCGTGTGATATTTAATTATTATTATTATTGTGATGTATTACCATGAGCACGTGATGAACCGAATTCAAGAGACCAAGTGGCGGTCCTGGAATTTGGGGGCGTCACATTTACTTTCTAGTATTTTGCATTTAGAAAATGATGCTATGATCTAAATCTCCTTGATTATGTCAACATCAAATAGGGGGAGATTGTTGGGAATTGCATATTCAGATTTGATATTGAAAGTAAATATAAATGCTTAAGTGTACAGTCCTTAAGGGAATCATTGTACAAGGATTTAGATGATAGATCAAGCATGTTAGGTTGATCTGAGCCTTAATGTTTATCATTTATGTAAATGAATGTATAGAAGAAAAGATCAAAGTTGTTAGGTTGATCTATTTGAGCTGTAAAAGTTAAAGTCTTGACAAAATAGTAGTCTGTCAAAGACAGCATTCGGAAGACAGGGCAGAATCGTGGAGCTTAAGCAAAGATATCAGAATTGTAGTCTGCTAAGAGATTCAAGCCTACAGAAGTTAAGGCAAAAAACATGGAGCTTAAGTGAAGATATACAAACTAGAAGTCTGCCGAAGAATCAAGTCTGCAGAGGCCAAGGCAAGAACCGTCGAACTCAAGTGAAAGCATCAAAGAATCGTACTCTGCCTTAGAAGCCACACTGAGAGTCATAAAGTTGAAAAGCATCTGCCGATCCAAGTTGGGAATCGCAGAGTGCTATCAGAAGTGTGAAGTATGCAAGACAAGCAAGAAAGGAATCGTAGTTTATCAAGAGCTTAAGAGAAATCATAGTGTGCTCTACGATTAAGTCTGAATCACACTATGCAAAGCCAACACACAATGATTATGTCACAATGACCATAACCGTAGTGTTCCTCCAGTCAACATCAAAGATTGAAGATCTAATGAAGGGAGGAAGAGCAACAAATGAAGAAAGGCTTATAGCCGTTGACAAAGTGATAGTCCTAATACTTCCATATTCATCCTTAGTCCAAATCGAAGAAGCATATTGAAGAAGCTAAGGATAGAACTAAAGCAGCCTGTAGAAAACACCTTTTCAGGTGTTAGGTGAAAGATACAGTCTGTTGTGTCAGTGGGCCAGGCAGCAGAGCAGCAAAAAAGCAGGACGTCAACATCACTGCACAGAAAATGTCTGAAGCATTAAATGAAGCAACAGGAGAATTTAAAACAACTATTTTTGAATGGCTCTTTTATAAGGAAATCAGACAAGGATTCAGACTAAGCAAGCAAGATGCATAAAGAAAGAATACATTGAAAAAGCTCAAGAACACTCAACGAGCAACACTATGATACTGAAGAAAGCTTGCTTCGCTACTCAGTCCTTTAAAAGACAGAAGCTGAACTGCAACTGAATAGCACACCTCAAACTATCAACTGCCTATCCAAGTGAGGTACCAAGTCAGAGGACTTAAAGAAGTTCAGAAGTGAACTAAGTGAGGATCCAAGTTAAAGGACTTGAAGAGTTCAGAAGTGAACTAAGAGCAGATCCAAGTCAAAGGACTTGAGGAGTTCAGAAGTGAACTAAGAGTAGATCCAAGGCAAAGGACTTGAAGAGTTCAAAAGTGAACTAAGTGCAGTTCCAAGGCTGCTGGCCTTGAAGGGATCTAAGTGATCCAGTTGTAAGAAGACATCCTTAGTGGATTTCCTACTCGTGGAGTAGAAGAGTGGATTAGGAGTCGCGTTGGCTCTGAACCACTTAAAACCCTGTGTCTCATTGTCTCTCATTAACTGCTATAACTGCTATATCTGTTATAACTGCTATAACTGTTTATCTCGCCTTAACTGCATTATCTTGAAGGGGAACAAAACATATATTCTGCTGCAGTCAGTATCACCAATACTGACTAAGTATTTTAAATAAAGAAATTTTAAAATATCTATTCAACCCCCCCCCCTTCTAGATAACTAACGTGCTTTTGGGAACTAACAGCATCAACAATATCATCCCCATCATAGTCGACAAGTTCGGCACAGATAACGTAATTTCCAAAAAAAAGTGACGAGAACTGGTTGTGATAACCTATCAATGATGTCAATCAGTGATAGCCTCATACCACTTAAAGGTATCCAACCTTCATAACATATCTTGAAGTTGTTATATTTCCAGTGTCTAGCAATCTTTATCCTGTTTATTTGATTACATTGCATGAACATTATAAAGAGGAGTATCTGTAGACACTCGAAATTTCATTCCCATGTTACTAACAATGTAGGAGGGCAAAACTGTCTTATCAACTCAACCCCAGTCTCAATACCGGGCCATCAAATCAACCCTGGTCTCAATATCAGGCCATCAACTCAACCCCGGTCTCAATACCGGGCCATCAAATCAACCCCGATCTCAATACCGGGCCGTCAACTTAACCCTGGTCTCAATACCGGGCCGTTAACTCAACCCTAGTCTCAATACCGGGCCTTCAAATCAACCCCAATCTCAATACCGGGCCATCAAATCAACCCTGATCTCAATATCGGGCCATCAACTCAACCCCGGTCTCAATACCGAGCCGTCAAATTAACCCCGGTCTCAATATCGGGCCATCAAATCAGCCCCGATCTCAACCCGAGAGGTATTGGTCAGCCCTGGTCTCAACTCGGGAGGTACAGGTCAGCCCCGGTCTTAACCCGAGAAGTACAGGTCAGCCCTAGTCTCAACCCGGGAGGTACAGGTCAGCCCCGGTCTCAACCTGGGAGGTACAGGTCAGCCCCAGTCTCAACCCGGGAGGTACAGGTCAGCCCTGGTCTCAACCCAGGAGGTACAATTTAGCCCCAGTCTCAACCCGGGAGGTACAGGTCAGCCCCGGTCTCAACCCAGGAGGTACAGGTCAGCCCCGATCTCAACCCGGGAGGTACAAGGCAGCCCCGGTTTCAACCCGGGAGGTCAGGTCGACTTCAGAAATAATCCTCAAACCTCATAACATCTCCATAGGAAAACCTGTAAGGACCAAGTTAGCCTCAGAGACAACCCTCAGGACAAACAGAATCAACTGGAATCCAAACCTTGGAAACACAGGAAGTCAGCCGAAGGTCATGCCAGCATTGAAGGAAACCCTAGGAGGGGTAAAATGTTCATTTTACCAACTTGAAGCTAATTCGGTCAAACTCAAGACGAATTGATGCCACTAAGGTCAGAACTAACCATAACAATGATCCCGAGTGGAAACAGTGCAAGACAGCTTAAAGGACAAACTACGAGGAATCAAAGACCTGGTTATGAACTCATCTTTTTGGACTCGAAAAAGGTTTACTCCTATGTCATTGCGACACTCTCGACGAGGGCTTTCAGGAAAGGTACAGCACACCTCCAACGGACGCTCTGATCAAAAGTTAAGAAAGTTTCGAATCTGACCTCGCGTTGCTCAGAGTGCACGTACTTCGATGCAACGGGACCCTCCACGTGGAGCCGCATCTCTACCTGTAGCTGACGCAGGTAGAGCTGCTTCTCCTGGGTCTATATATATGAGGTGACCCCTAGCTCATTTTATATTAAAAAATGCTCTGAACCTCTGCTCGTTTCGTTTCTCAACCATATTCTTTTCCTCCAAACCCAAAATTTTTTACTCTAACACGTAGATACACCCACATACTACCACATATCAAAAATTAACAGGTAGAAACGGACGTTTAAAGCCTACGATTTGGCAAAAAGCCTGTGTAGCAGTCCATTGTGAGTATTTTTACGATCAGGATGGTCATATTACTTCATTGCACTTTTATACACTTACACATTAAGTTCCACTTACTAAATATGCCCGAAACTCAGTTTCGTGGCCGTTTTTGCTTACTTTTTGTACATTTTAGTACATAAACGCATTTTCTGGCATTTCTACAACTCGGATTAACGATCCATCACTTTTAATAGCTTTTATATATATATATATATGCACCCTTCACCGGACTGGGTTATCTTTCCAGTCCCGGTTTGACTATTTTCTGTCTATATTTAACTATATATATACTAACATTTCAATTCTGTCAAGCCCGGATGTCAAATCCGAGGTAGTTTACTGCTTTTATATATATAACTATATATATATATATATATATATATATATATTTGACTATATTTGGCCTGGTTTTATACTTTGTGGCCTTTTTATTTCTTTAATATATATATTAATTAGATATATTATTATTTACATTCTAGTTTGGCCTAGATCATTCTGTGGCCTTTTTCCTGCTTTTATACGTATATATATATATATATATATATATATATATATATATATATATATTTACATTTCTGTCCGGGCAAAGGATAGAATGTTCGTCGACCTTTACCTCTTTTCTATATATATATATTTACATTCTGTCCAGCCTGGATCATTTCGTGGCTTTTATACAGCTGTTATAAATATATATATATATATATATATATATATATATATTTACATTTCAGTCTGGGCATCGGAGTGAAAACCCACTGCCCTTTACCGCTTTTATATATATATATATTTCCATTCTATCAAGCCTGGATTACTCCGTGGCTTTTTACAGCTTTTATAAATATATATATTTACATTTCAGTCCGGGCATCGGAGTGAAAACCCATCGCCCTTTAAAACTTTTGTATAGATAACTATATATATATATATATATATATGCTATTACTCATTCTGATTCAATTGTTGCTTTAAATATTCATTTGATATGAATCGGCACTGACATTTTTGCGGGCGAACTAGATTTCTTTAAATCTCGCCAACTCTAGCTTTTAAACGGTTCAAAATAGGTCTAGACAGAACCGGGAAGCTAGAATGGCTGAGATTTATTTAAATCTAGCATTTTTTCTAGTTTCAGTTATGAAAGCAACCTCGCGGCCCTTAGATTGCTATCTAGTGGGAACGAGATGCTTCGGCTATACGCAGGCCAGGATTTGCTGATGAATCCTTGGTTCTGAAGACATCTGAATATATATACATCTTTTCTATGCATATTTGAGCTGTGCAGGTTTTATTGGTTTCTCTATGTGAGCCTAAAAATCGTGGGATTCATGATCAAACTGATCAGAATCTGATTCCCACTATCCGGATTTAAGGTCTTAACATAATAAAAATAAGGTTTGTTGTGTCAGAGTCACTACGATGGCTGTCATGCCCATGAGAAGACCGACACTTGTATATATTCTGTGGTCGAGGATGCTTCGCAGCCCGACAATCACCATTCAAAAAAATGGAGCCAAAAGGCTGAAAAGATAAAACTGAAGTATCGATAGGTTTCAATTCCTATGTTAGCGTAAGGGTTTGAAAAACTATTTTCAAAACATCATTTTAATAATCTTGTCTAAAAAAGAGACTTTTGCAAATCAAATCAAACCCTTCGTATATAGGTTCAATGAAGCTTGTCCATGCTTCCAATCAATCAAAACATAGGCCCAAGTTCTTCTAGCATTCACACACACATTGCAAATTTAAAAGGGAAATATTGAAAAGATGCGGTACCGTTTTTACACGGGAGTTGTGGGGTGCCTAACACATTCCCCACACTTAACCAAGCCCCCGAACTCAAAACTTCGATTTCAAAGATCAAGTTTCGACAGTGTTTAGCAATTGGGCTTCTTTCAAACAAAACTCGGTAGAGTTGGTACAACTATTTCAAAACTACCAACTGGCGACTCTGTAAAACGTTCAAATTGTCGACATGATACATATTGGCCTTTTCCTAAAATAACCCTTCAAAACCTTTTTCACAATAAAAAGAATATGGGTAGACAAAACTTAGGAAGAGAGAAAGATCCGGGTCTGACCCGACCCAAATTTTTTCCCGACGTCGACAAATGGGAAGTGAGCTTTTTGCAATAACCAAACATGCCCTTAAGAACATGGGAGCAGTTAAGGCCTGATGCGCTTAACCGCTTCCCATGTTTCAACCGGTTAATTATTATACATAGCTTATATCTATACATCAGGCTTCATTCATCTTATATCACATCAGATAGAGTTCAGAGAAAAAGAGAGAGAAATTTGAGAGAGAATTTATGTAATGAAGATAGAAAGTGGGAGAATTAAAAGTTTATATCATCAAACAGAGTTAGCAAGGGTAAATTCTTAATCCCATTTTAAATTATGTTTTAAAGCTTTCTCAATGAATGTGTATTTGAGTTCTCTGATAAATAGAATTTCATGAGTTTATTATTAAAAACTTGGTGTTATATGTGTTTTAGCACGTATAATTCAATTGTATATGATTTATAACTGTTTTAGCATAATCAAATCCATGTAATCATGTCTTTATTGAAGTTTTATAAGTTACATAGTGTTAACTCATGAATATGGCTTATATGTACGAAAATTCATGCTTTAGTTGTTTATTAAACTGTAAATTGTTGATTGATTATGATTATGCATGTAAAAATGATGAGAACGAAATTTAAACGGACTGATTCGGTGTTATAACTAATCTGTAATGAAGGATTTCGTGAAAACTAACGAAACTATGAAAAATATCAAAAACATGAAATTTATATGTTCTTATGTGATTGTTTATGTGATTTAAGTTGTTAAAAGCATGCTAAGAAGGTTCCTAAATGTTTCTGTTAAGTTCAGAATGTATGGATAACATTAAATTTGTTGTTTGAGCTTAATTTTGGCATTTTTTGGCTTTCCATTGTATTCTTCGCTAACACTATCAGACTGCACTGCGACTCGGCGGCATAGCGTCGGTTCTATGAAGAAACCGAGCGCTACAGTTCCAGACCAGTGCTGGCTGACGTAGGCATGGCACCGCAGCGCCGGTTCTGTGAAGGAACCTAGCACTGCAGCGCCAGGTCAAGGCTTGGTTGACGTAGTCAAGGCGCCGCAGTGCCGGTTCTGTGAAGGAACTCAGCGCTGCAACGCCAGGCTAATGAATTGCTAACGTAGGCTTAGCGCTGCAGCGCCGGTCCCCAATACAAACTGGGTGGTGCAGTGCCATCCAGCAGAATAGCCCAGAGAATTTTATTTAAGTGTTCAAAGTTCAGAAATGTATTTTAAAACTTAATGTAATGAACACGATAACTTGTTAAGCATATATTGAGATGTTATTAACTTGTCAATGAAGTTTTTGTGATTAATTGATAAGTTAAATATGTGGTTTAAGCTCGTGGTTCGTGAAGTCTAATAACGTGTTGAAGAACTAATGTTTGTGATTCGATCAGACTTAGAATTAATTGGTGTTGTGATTGTAATGATATGTAGGACTAATTGAGGAACGTGAGTTATAATTGTAGCTTGTGCACGAGGCAAGTTTCTAAACTCAAACCTTTAATTGAGCAAGTTTTCTATCCTTGATTTAATATCGATATGCTAGTTTCCTAATTCATACTTTTAATTGAGAAAGTTTATCTATTCATTCATTAAACAAGTTATTACTATTGTTTATTCAAGTTCAATATTTCGAATGAAATATTATAATTCTTTGAAGTTATACTTCGGTTATACAATGCTTATTTAATTGTATACCTTTGAGATTCATTATTTAAATTGAGTATCATTTTATTGTCGAACCTTGAAAGACTAGCAAACCCTTATTGATTCGACTAGTCCATAGTTGATGAGCGTTCTAAATTCTAAAACTATTATTGAGCTTATCCAAATTAAACTTCTTTTGGTGCGTAATTTGATGTCAAATTGAGATGAACAATCCTTTATAGGGGATTATTTACGCGTTAGCATTGAGAAGATGTGCACATACATGGTACTAAGGGCTGATCCCCCTAAGTACGAGAAGTAAGGTCCATATAGTCTTACAACTATTAAAGGTTTAAAGTAGAAATACTTGATAACCTGGGACATAGTTCTTCGTCTTATGACCCTCAGATATACTTTTGATTCTTGTATTCATTTCTTGATTCAAAAGCCGAGCTTTCTATTATTCAGAACTCTTTGATTTCTCGCATGTTATTATTACTGTTATATTATTATACTTGTGGGCAATCGTTCCCCACTCTTGCATAATAACATTGCAGCTAAGATTGAAAGGACTGACGAGCCTTCCACTAGCAAAGGCAATGGCAAAGCTAACAAGTGATGAAGATTTGTTGTTTATTTATGGACAAGCTATCGGAGTGACTCTGACACGTGGGCATGACAGCAGAATATACAAGTGTCAGTCTTCTCATGGGTATGAAAGCCATCGGAGTGACTCTGACACGACAAACCATTATTTCACTATGTTGAGACCTTAAACCCGGATAACTGTTTTAAGGTCTTTCGGATGTACATTTTACAAAAAAAATTGGCTGGGTACATCTGTAAAGTGGAGTTTGTCCATCGTGGGAATCATATTCAGATTAGTTTGATCGTGAATCCCACGATTCCTAGGCTCACAGAGGGAAGCAAATAATATCTGCACAGCTCAAATATGTACAAAAAATATATATTTATCCAGATGTCGCAAGGAACAAGGATTCATCAGTAAATCCTGGTGTGCGCTTAGCCCAAAGCATCTCGTTCCCACTAGATGACGATCTAAGGGCCACGAGATTGCTTCCTGAATGAATACAACTAGAAAAACTCCTAGATTTGAGTAAATCTCAACCATTCTAGCTTCCCAGTTCTGTCTGAGCCTATTTTGAACCTTTTGAAAGCTAGAGTTAACGAGATTTAAAGAAATCTAGTTCGCCCAAAGAGATGTTAGTGCCGATTCATATCAAATGAATATTTAAAACAGCAATTTAATCAAAAATGAGTAAAGGACATATATAATTATATATATACAAAAACTTTATAGGGCGATGGGTTTGTACTCCGATGCCCGGACTGGAATGTATATATATATATATATATATATATATATATATTTGTAAAAGCTGGAAAAACCACGGAATAATCCAGGCTGGACAGAATAAAAATATATATATATACATATAAAAGTTGTAAGGGCGGTGGATTTTAACTCCGATGCCCGAACTAGAATGTAAATATACATATATATATATATATATATATATATATATATATATATTACAAAAGCTGTAAAAAGTCACGAAATAATCCAGGCTGGACAGAATGTAAATATATATATATAGAAAAAAGGTAAAGGGCGACGGACATTTTATCCTTTGCCCGGACAGAAATGTAAGTATATATATATATTTATAAAAGCAATAAAAAAGCCACAGAATAATCCAGGCCAAACTGGAATGCAAATGTTAATATATATAGTTAATATATATATATATATATATATATTATAGCAATAAAAAGGCCACAAAAATATAAATCCAGGCCCAAATAAGTTAGAAAAAATTATATATATATATATATATATAGTTATATATATATATATAAGCAGTAAACTACCACAGATTTGACATCCGGGCTTGACAGAATTGAAAAGTTAGTATATATACAGTTAAATATACACATTAAAAAGCCAAACCCGGACTGAGAAAATAACCCAGTCCGACGAAATTGCTATAAGCTAAGATATATGTATATATATATATATGAAAGTTGTTAGAAGCGACGGATCGACGATACGAGTTGTAGAAATGCCAGAAAATGAGTTTATATACTAAAATGTTCGAAAACGCAAGCAAAACGACCACGGAACTGAGTTCCGGACATAATCAGAAAGTGAAACTTAACGTGCAAGTGTATAAAAGTGCAATGAAGTAATACGAACTTTTTGATCGTAAAAATACTCACAATGGACTGCTACACCGACTTTTTGCCAAATTGTAGGCTTCAAACGTCCATTTCTACCAGTTAATTTTTGATATGTGATAGTATATGAGTATATCTACGTGTTAGAGTGATAAAATTTGGGTTTGGAGTACAAGAGTGGGGTTGAGAAACTAAACAGGCAGAGGTTCAGAGCGTTTTTTCATATAACATGAGCTGGGGGTGCACTCATATATATAGACCTGGTGGAAGCGGCTCTACCCGCGACTACCGCAGGTAGAGGTGCTGCTCCATGTGGTGGGGTCCACATGGCAGGTCCCATTGCATCGAAGTACGTGCACTCTGAGCAATGCGAGGTCAGATTCAAAACTTTCTAACTTTTGATCGGAGGGTCCGTTTGAGGCGTGCTATACCTTTTCGGAAAGCCCTCGCCAAGAGTATTGCAATGACATGGGAGTAAACCTTTTCTGAGTCCAAAAAGATGGGTTCATAACCAGGTCTTTGCTTCCTCGCAGTTTATCCGTTGAGCTGTCTTGCGCTGTTTCCACTCAGGATCATTGTTATGGTTCTTTCTGACCTTGGTGGCATCAATTCAGCTCTAGTTTGACCAAATCGCTTTAAGTTGGTGAAATAACCATTTTGCCCCTCCCGAGGTTGCCTTCAATACTGGCCGGCTGACTTCTCGGGGTTGTCTCCGAGGTTTGTATCCCAATCGATTCTATTTATCCTCAGGGTTGTCTCTGAGGCTGACTTGGTTCTTCCAAGTTTGTCTCTAGAGATGATGTGAGGCTTCATGGTTGTCTCTTAAGTTTAGTTGGCCTCCCGGATTGTGACCAGAGCTTGACCTGACTTCCCGATTTGTGATCGGGGCTGATCTGTACCTCCCGGGTTGAGACCGGGGCCGACTTGTACCTCCCGGGTTGAGACCGGCGCTGATTTGTACCTTCTGGGTTGAGACCGGGGCTGACCTGTACTTCCCGGGTTGAGACCGGGGTTGACCTGTACTTCCCGGGTTGAGACCGGGGCTGACCTGTACCTCCCGAGTTGAGACCGGGGCTGACATGTACCTCCCCGATTGAGACTGAGGTTGACCTGTACTTCCCTGGTTGAGACCGGGTTGACCTGTACTTCCTAAGTTGAGACCGGGGTTGACCTGTACCTCCCGGGTTGAGACCGTGGATGACCTATACTTCTCGCGTTGAGACAAGGGATGACCTGTACCTCCCGGGTTGAGACTGGGGTTGACCTGTACCTCCCGGGTTGAGATCGGGGTTGACTTGTACTTCCTGGGTTGAGACCGGGGATGACCTGTACCTCCTAGGTTGAGACCGGGGCTGACCTGTACCTCCCGGGTTGAGACCGAGGTTGACTTGTACTTCTCGGGTTAAGACCGGGGCTGACCTATATCTCCCGGGTTGAGACCGGAGTTGACCTGTACTTTTTGGGTTGACACCGGGGCTGACCTGTACCTCCCGGGTTGAGACCGGGGTTGACCTGCACTTCTCGAGTTGAGACCAGGGTTGAACTGTACTTCCCGGGTTGAGACCGGGGTTGACCTGTACTTCCCGAGTTGAGACCAGGGCTACTTAACGTGTTGAGATCGGGGTTGACCTGTACTTCTCGGGTTGAGACCGGGGTTAACCTATATCTCCCAGGTTTAGACCAGGGTTGACTTGTACTTCCTGGGTTGAAAACGGGGTTGAGTTGACTATTTTGGCCTCCTGCAGGGTTAGTAATTGGAACACAAAATCTCGATTGTCTACAACAGAACTGAAGAAAATTTTGAGTTTCTACACCATACTTCTTAAGTAAGTCTTTGATGTACTTGGCTTGGTTAATGAAGATACCTTCATTAGTCTGCTTCACTTGCAATCCAAGAAAGAAATTCAGCTCACCCATCATGCTCATTTCGAACTTGCTCTGTATAAGCTTGGCAAATCTCTTGCACAGATTTTCATCAGTAGAACCAAAGATAATATCATCTACATATATTTGAACTAGTAAAACATTATCTTTGTGCTTCCTAAGGAATAATGTGGTATCTACTCTACCTCTAGTGAATTATTTTTTAATAAAAAAGTTTGTTAATGTTTCATACCATGCTCTAGGTGCTTGTTTAAGTCCATATAAAGCTTTGTCTAATCTATAGACATAATTAGAGAGAGTTGGATTAATGAAACCTGGAGGTTGCTCCACATATACTTCTTTTTGAAGTTCTCCATTTAGAAATGCACTCTTGACATCCATCTAGAATACTTTAAACTTTATGTGGGCAGCAAAGGCAAGGAATATCCTGATGGCTTCCAGTCTGGCAACAGGTGCAAAGGTCTCGTCGTAGTCGATGCCTTCTTGAGAATAACCTTTAGCCACCAGTCTTGCCTTGTTTCTTGTGATCACCCCATCTTCGTCCATATTATTTCTGAAGACCCATTTGGTGATAATAATTGGGTGATTCCTTGGTCTAGGAACTAGTCTCCAGAATTTGCTTCTTTCAAACTGATTCAGCTCCTCTTGCATGGCTTCTATCCAACTCGAATCTTCCATAGCATCTTCTATCTTCTTGGGTTCCATTTAGGACAGCAAGCCCAGATAGAAACACTCATTCTGGGTGGTAGATCTTGTCTTGATTCTTGCATTTAGATCTCCAATAATTAAGTCTTGAGTGTGATCTTTTGCCCATCTGTTCCCTATTGGAACATCTGTCCTGGTGCCTTCTTGTCTGAATTCTTTAGGATCAACTTTTGTCTCTTGTTGTAGAGGTTAGTCGTCTGGTGTAGCTCTCTCCACGATTTCTCCTTCAGGCTCGACGATTCCATCTTATGGGGCTGCGATCGTGGTGTTGGGATCGACCACCTCATTCATAGTGTCTGGATCGTCAATCACAGTGTCTTATGGTACAGACTTGTCTAAGTCTATTTCATTGAAAATTATGTGAATCGAGACTTTAGCACTTAGCGTCTTCTTGTTGAACACTCTATAGGCCTTGTTGTCTGTGGCATATCCAAGAAAGATTCCTTCGTCTGACTTTGGTTGGAACTTATTCAAATATTGTTCTCCATTATTGAGAATGTAGCATGCACAGCCGAACACATGGAAATAGCTGATGTTTGGGTTTCTTCCTCTCCACAGCTCGTAGGGAGTCTTTTTCAGTGTAGAGTGAATAAGAGACCTATTTTGAGTATAGCATGCGGTGTTGATAGCTTCTGCCCAAAAGTATTAAGGTAGATGAGCTGCTGCTAGTAGAGTCCTTCCTGCTTCGATCAGCGTTTTGTTCTTCCTTTCAGCTACTCCGTTTTGCTATGGAGTTCGTGGAGCTGAGAAGTTGTGACTGATGTCATTGTCTGCACAGAACTGATCCATCTCAGAGAAGTCGAACTCTCTTCCATGATCACCCCTTATGGCCTTGATTTTCTCTTCTTTTTCGTTCATCACCAGCATGAACATCTTGATAAGTTGGGAGCTCTTTTCATCTTTAGAATTTAGAAAGAATGCCCATGTGAATCTGGTGTAGTCATCCACTACGACCAATGAGTATCTCTTTCCTCCAAGGCTTACAGTTAGAATTAACCCAAAGAGATCCATATGAAGTAACTGTAGAGGCTTATCAATTGAGTTGACTGCTTTGCCTTTGAATGAGCTCCTTATTTGTTTTCCAAGCAGACAGGCGTTGCGTGGCCTTTTCTTGATGAAGCTGAGTTTGGGTAGGCCTGCCACTAGATTTTTGGAGGCCAGTTTTGACATACTCTTGAAGTTGAGATGAGATAACCTTCTATGACATAGCCAGCTCATTTCTTTAGAGGCTTTAGCAAGAAAGTATATTATCTCATTAGAACTCAGTTGAGCAAGATTAACAGTGTAGATGTTCCCTTCTCTGGTTCCAGTCAGCTTTATAGAAGAGGTTTTCAGATCTCTGACTTGACATTGATTGTTGTGGAAGGTGACTTGATGACCCTTGTCGCAAAGTTGGTTGATGCTCAGTAGATTGTGCTTTAGTCCTTCCACATAGGCTACTTTGCTGAAGGACACTGCACCATTCCCAACTGAGCCATATCCTCTTGTCTTGCCAGAGCCGTTGTCTCCAAAGATGACTGTTGGACCCTCTTTCTTTGTGAAGTTAGACAGGAGAGCTTTATTACTGATCATGTGCCATGAGCATCCACTATCCAGATACCATGTTGTGATCGTGGAGCTCTGGTCGTGCAGTAAGGTTAAGCTTTCATTTTGATACCCAGACTTGCATGGGTTCTACTTTAGTAGTACCCTTGGGGACCCAGATCTATTTAACTTTGGGTCTATTATGCAGAGGGTTATAATAACATAATACAGCCTTATGACCATATCTATCACATACAAAGCATCTAGTATAATGCATGCTTGTGTGTATGTGTAGATTATTTCTCCATTTAGACTTTTGTGGATACTTTGTGGCCTTTTCCTTATACTGATTCTTCTTTTTTCATGCAGCCTTGTGATTCAGAGTTTGTGATGAGTGAATCTCAACTCTACGATTCATTCCTGGTTGGTTCGTGGAGCTGGTTTTACTTGACTCCACGACCCTTCGAGGATGGAGTGTAGTGACTGAGTTACTCTTCACTTTTATGAATCCCAAGCCAGCATGGGATCCGTTATGTCTTGGGATATGACTTGGATCAAAAGAGCAAAGATGCATTGGTTCTTCCTTCTGTGTGGATTTCACAAATGTAATGCCTCTATTGAAATTTGAACCACTACTAATGTTAACTTTCTTAAGCTTTTCCACGTATGTTTCTGAGGTAAATTCCCCAAAACTTAAACCTGTTCTGTCAGATGCACTTCTCTGACTAGAGATCAGGGAGTCCATGGATGAAGAAGACCTATTCCACATTAAGATTGTCTTTTCTAGCTCCTCAATCTTAGAGGTTACTTTTAACTCTCTTTGTGTGATGAGTTCATTGGTCTGTCTTAAGAGTTTATTTTCAGCCTCAAGGTTAGAAAGAGAGATAATACTGAGTAGAGCTGTCTCCAGTTCTACTTGAACTTTCTCTTTCTCTTTTTGAAGAAGAGAATAGTCTTTAGATAGAACTCTGAACCACTTCATGTATTGATGTAGATCAGATGTTATATCATGTAGTGCAGTTCTTAGATCATCAATGTCTACATCAGGAGAGTTAAAGTCGAATACCTCATCGATACTTACTTCATGATGGTCAATGCTCTTCTTGTCCTTTGCATCTTTGGTCATTAGATATAGATAATCCACTTGAGGTTCTTCATCATCTCCTGACTCAGAGTTTGTGTCGTTTTTTGAGTCACTTCACTATCCTCTAGCTACAAGACCTTTGTCTTTCTTTTGAAACTTTTTATAGCCTTTGAACTCCTTCTTTGGATTTGTTTTCCTCTTCAGCTCCTCTCTAAGAGGTTTGTTGCAGTTTGCAATAAAATGGCCAGGCTTCTTGCAGTTGTAGTATAAGTCATTGATCTGCTCTTGACTGCTGTTGTTGTTGAATCTCTTAGGTCTGTTTCTTTTACCTTTTCGCATGAACCTTTTGAGGCTTCTGATCAGCATTACAATGTCCTCGTCATCATCTTCCTCAAAGCCAGATTCATTTTCAGCATGAGCTTTGGTGGTGGCTTCTGTTGCCTTGAGAGCAACTCTTTTGTCCTTCTTTCTTCCTTCAGATAGAGTTTCTGCTCGTTGAGTCAGCTCTAGTTCGTAGGTAAGAAGGTTGCCAAAAAGTTGTTGAACTGTCATTTTATGGAGGTTCTTTGATTCTCTGATAGCAGTGGTTTTGGCATCCCACTTGCTTAGTAAGGGCCTCATGAACATGATGATAAGATCTTTGTTTGGATAGATATTTCCAAAAAGCTTGAAGAGAGTTGAGCAGCACATTGAATCTTTTGTAAGTAGACGTGACGTTTTCTCGTGAAATATGGGTGAACATTTCATACTGTTGAGTCAGAAGAGATTGCTTGTTTTCTTTAACTTCTTCTGTTCCTTCGTGCATGATGAGCAATGCTTCCCAGACTTCCTTGGCAGTTTTGCTATTGACCACATTTTCGAACAGATCATCCTCTAAAGACTGGAACAAAATATTCTTGGCCTTTTTGTCTAGCTGGACAGTCTTCTTATCATTGTCAGTCCATTCTAATTTGATTTTGATATGTATTCTATTTGGATCTTCTGGAGTTGGTGCAAGCTTTGTTGGAATGTAGGGCACATTCATAACGGTTTCAAATAGCTTGTCATCTATTGAATCTATGTAGGCTTGCATACGAACTTTCCAGTTGTCAAATTTGTCTTTGTTGCACATTGGTGGCTTGCTGCCTCCACCGGTCTTGGACTCGCTTATCAGGTGTGCCATCAGATCTACTCAAGCTTTGTAGGCTAGTTGAGAGAACCTGCTTTGATACTAATTGTTAGTTCCCAGAGGCACAATAGTTATCTAGAAGGGGGGTTGAATAGATATTTTAAAAAAAATTCCTTTACAAAATACTTATCAAATTTTGTTAATAAATTAACCACAGTGGAATATATGATTTGTTTGTTCCCCTTAAGATAATCCAAGTTTATAGGTGATAAGCAGTTATAGCAGTAATGACAGATATAGCAGTTATAGCAGATATATCAAACACAGTGATTTTAAGTGTTTCAGAGCACTCAAGGCTTCTAGTCCACTCTTCTACTCCATGAGTAGAAAATCCACTAAGGATATCTTTACAATCTTTGAATTACTTAGATTCCTTCAAGACCAGCAGTCTTGGAACTTCTTAGTCAACTGAGAACTCTTCAAGTCCAGCAGACTTCGAATACACTTGATGAGAGTTGAGTTCTTGGGTGTGCTATTCAGTTGCAGTTAAGCATACGTTCGAAAGAACTGAGTAGCGAAGCAAGCTTTCTTTCAGGATCGTAGAGTTTGGCTTTGTGTGTTCTTGAGTTTTATTCGTTCTTGCTTACTTAGTCTGAATCTCCAATCTGTTTTGCTTATGAAGGAGCCTTTGAAATCTTTTAGTTGAAGGCATCCGTTGTAGCATTTAATGTTTCAAACATTTCTAAGCACTGATGTTAACTTCCTGGGAATGTGATGTCTGCTGTCTGACCCACCTGACACAATAGACTGTTTTCTCACCTAACACCTGAAAAGATGTTTTCAGCAGACAGAAAGCACTTTCCTTAGCTTCTTCTATACGCTTCTTCGATACAAACTAAGGATGAGTGTTGGATCATTGGGACTCCCGAAATGTCAACGTCCATAAGCCATTCGTCATTTGTTACACTTCCATCTTCATCAGATGGGCAAAACTTGATGCTTCTGATGCTTACTGAAGAGTCACCACGATCGTTGTCTTCGTACCATGATTGTTGTGTGTTGTCGTGCTCGTGCTTGATTAAGTCTTGATCGTAGAGAACACTACGATTTCTCTTAAGCTCTGATTGACTACGATCTCTACTTGCTAGTTTGGCAGACTCCATAATTCCCAGAGCTGACTGCGATTCTTGACTTGGCTCAGCAGGAACTCGGACTGTCTCCACGATTCTGAGTGTGGCTTCCAAAACAGACTACGATTCTGGAGCAACTTCCTCAATACTCCATGATTCTGCCTTGGCTTCTGCAAACTCTTGGCTGGCTCGACAGACTACGATTCTGTTAAGGCCTATCTATTACATTGCAAAAGATCAACCTAACAGATTTGATCTTTCTTCTATACATTCATTTATAGAATGATAAACATTTAGCTCAGATCAACCTAACAATTTTGATATACCATCTAAGTCCTTGTACATGTATTCTTAGAAGGACTTTACACATAAGTATATATATTTACTTTCAACATCAAATTGCATTGCAAGAGATCAACCTAACAAATTACAATGTCCTTATTGGAGATAAAGGGTTAAAGAAACTCCCCTAGTTGGCATTGTCGTCATCTCCCTCCTCGTCTTTCTCGAGAGGTGTGTCAGGCAGAGGATAGGAGCTGTATATGCCGAATATTGGAAATGAGGCATGTGTGCCACTCATCTCAAAGGCACGAGATAAGGCCTGAGAAAAATCCATTGTGTAGGTCTTGAAATCTAGGTGCATAGTATCCATCCGCTTCTTTAAGCGACGTATCTCCCGCTCCTGTCTGGCATAATAGTCGGGAGGTGGCCCAACTGGTCGTGGGGCCTGAACTGGTGCATTCTCCTCTTCTTGTTCTTCTTTCTCTTTTTCTTCACTTTAAGAATCATCCTCAGGCAAAATGAATCCTAAGCCCCGCGGGTGAGACTTTTTTCAACTCTATCTAGTGTATTTCTTAATGGCGGCACTGTCTATGTCGCGCATCAAAAGCTGGAGAATCTCTTCACCCAAGTCCACCTTTGCCATATAGTAGAGACGAGTGATTATGCAGGCGTGTGGAATCCCACCAGACGTACCGGCTCATAAAAATCAAAGCATGAACTGGTTGATGAGATACCCGAGGTCCAGGCTCTGCCCTTTCAGAATTCCATATAACAGCACGGCTCTCTCAGTGGTAACATCCTGATGGTGACTAGTGGGAAGCTATACCATACCTTGGCATATCTATTCAAGGCGGTTTATGGAAAATGAATCTTCTTGTCAGTACCCGCTTTTGACTTCCAACTAGTCCCAGGCTTGAACATGTCATCCATCAACTTATCTAGGTCTGTAAGACCCCAAATTTTATGAATAAGATTTAATTTTCTTTATATATTATTTTGAAATAGTAAGGTACTCATTTGATAAATGTGATAAGTCATGGGTGAAATGTGCAAAGTTTACAAAATAAGCAAGTGGTTATAAAATATTTGTTGTGTCGGAGAATATTCGTTTGATTGAGGAATATTCTTTTTGTCTGAGAATATTCGTACGACGGCGCAGTTATTGGTGGACCCCACAACGGAATGAATGTCGGATATAGAAAGCGACAGAAATAACCTTTTTATATAATAATGGCAAAACTGTTACCGTTAGTACTGTTGAAATACCCGGTGGTTAAAATGCAGTAATACGTGGTGTTGCACAGTATTTTGAATTATTGATTCTTACGTAGGAAGGAACTTACTCAATTATTGTTACAGTAATTACTGTTCAATATTTTATATTATTCATTCAATAATTGCATAATATTTTATTGATTCAATAATTGTCATTGCACATTATTTCAAATTATCAAATCAATAATTCATATTATTTGAATAATATTATTAGATAGCATTATTGGCAATGTCTAAGGAAGTTCTGTCTAGTAAAGGGGTTGATTAATTGCGCGCCAGTAAGGAAAAAAATCCTTATCGGAAGGCCCCCTCTTTCCTAGGAACGACCTGGTTGTCAATATTGTAGTTCTATAATATTATTTGTGAATAATTAATTTTTGATATATATGATAAGGAAATATTTATTCAATGTGGATTTAGACGGAGGAATTTTTTAACATGTGACATTTGTTGAAAGTTGGTATTTTATTTTGTCCGATAAAATAATTCATTTAAATATATTATTATAATATTAAATTATAGTAGTATGATGTGATTATATAATACTATGATTTTTATAATTTGAATGGTAACATTATTATAGTAAATTCATGGTATAAAAGCTAAACGAGGTGGAAGAGTGCAAATTGAATTTGAACTCTTATGATGCAAATAATGATGTCATCGGAGCGATGATGCAAGCAATGATGTCATCGGAGCGATGAGGTAAATAAGGATGTCATCGGAGCGATGATACAAACGATGATGTCATAAATTATGACGAAAATACTATTTTACCCTTACTCTGCCGAGCCTATAAATAGAAGCTTATTTCTTCATTATTTCTTACCAATTCACTAAAGCTATAGAGAGAGAAAGTATAGAGAGAATAAGAGAGAAAGAATAAGAGTATTCTGTTATAACGCTAGTACAATCTCCAAATTTTAAGGTAAGGGGTATTATTTCTTTCGTATTCATGAAGAGAGTTATTTTCTTTCAATACTCGTAAAGGTTGTTATTCCATTCCTTATTATTCTGTTGGAATAATCTGTCTGAGCGGACTACCGCCAGACGGGTGAATCTTCGTATCCAGTTGTTATTAAATTGTGGAAATAATCTGTTTGAGCGGACTACCGCCAGACGGGTGAATCTTCGTATTCAGTTGTTATTAAATTGTGAAAATAATCTGCCTGAGCGGACTACCGCCAGACAGGTGAAAATCCAATTGAAATTTCGTATATTGTTTCATTTTAGATTCTTAACTCTAAACTTACTACGGTAAGTATTGCTTCTATAATTCCTGAAATGATCAGATATTACTTGAGTTTTGCGCTTCATCTAATATTATTTCACTGGAATATTGGTCTGAACTTTCTTGTGAAATTTTTATCTTTTCATGTCGAGTTACTATTCACGAGTTACTATTCACGATAAAAAAAATTCTTCTTCCAAATCATTTTTGATTGTATCCATGTTTTGAACTTCATTCTTGAATTTTGCTCCACAATTGATTATTACGGAGTATTATTGAACTTGGATAAACTAAATTACGAATCCCGAATCCTTGTCCTTTATCTCACTAGATTCGTTCCTTATATTGTATTTCATCATCCTCTGTCCTAAATGGTGATATAACTGAATATCTTTGGCCTGTAGTGCAAAGATGAAAAATTACGTGATGAATATCTTTGGCCTGTAGTGCAAAGATGAATGATTATCTGATGAATATCTTTAGCCGTAGTGCAAAGATGGACAGGTGTTGAGGTGAACATGACCAACTGATGATACAAATGAATATCTTTGGCCCGTAGTGCAAAGATGGATATTTGATTCAAGATGTATATTGATTGATGTTACAGGGATAAAATATTGATGATGGACTTTTAAATCAAAGAAGATAGTAAGCATCATTCTCTACTTAACTCTTCTAATGAATTATTATTTCCGCTGCGAATATTGATCTAAAACTTGTTGTCCATAATATTTTATCCGATTTATTGAAGGCTAACGATAATTTATTTTTCATTATCTTAGTCATAATATTCTTTACTGGGCTAGTTGAGCTCACCCTTTTCTTCCATTGTTCTCTTCAGGAAATGAGAATATCGCGGGTACTAGCCGGGGAATGGAGTGATGGTCCGAGTTAGAGCTGTAGAAGTCCTCACTATTTATTTTATTTAAAATAGTGTGATAATAAATGTAATGAGGACTTAGTTTGAATATTAATATTTTCTACCTGTCTGGATTGACACTCACAGTTGTGTGGTCGTATTTTGCACTACCGTGTGATATGAAATATTGTATTTGAATTTTATTGAGTGTATTTGGCGACTCAAAATGGGTGGAGTATTGAACCTATTTTGGGGGCGTCACAGTTGGTATCAGAGCTTAGGGATATGATCTCTGGCGGAGATCTGGGAATAGAACTAGGAGGGGAGAGACGAGTAAAACCTTCGCTAGTGTGTCATACCTAAGCTTAATTGTTATTTAATTGGTCGGTTGGATTATAGGGTTAATATGTGATATGTTAATTTGTTTGATTAACCCTTGTTTTGTGGCAGTATTTGAGAATGGCAGCTGAAAGTTTAAACAATGGAGTGAATGAGACCGTTGAGACACCTTTAATCAACAACGAGGAGAACGTGCAACAGGAAGGCTATATTCCTCCTGCAAACAACCCTACCGAAGAAATGATAAATGACGGGATGTTTAGAAGCTTTTTGCAGTTCATGCAAAACCAGATGAGGGAGACTTGTGCTCATAATACAGGTGGAAATAACAACTCGCGGCTTGTCACTGCCAAGCAGTTTAAAGAGTTGGGACCACCAGAGTTTCAGGGAAAGCCAGATCCAATCAAGGCAGAAAATTGGATTAAGCAAATTACCAAGATATTTGATGTCTTGGGATGCACGGAGGAACAGAAGGTTCCATTTGCCACCTTTATATTCCGTGGAGAGGCAGATTACTGGTGGGAATCTGTGAAGCGTACCCAGCCTGCCGCACTCAAGATGTCTTGGGGGGCGTTCCAAAAACTGTTCAATGACAAGTACTTTCCAGAAAGTATTCGTCATATAAAAGAGGTAGAGTTCATCAGACTGGAACAGAACAACATGACTGTGTCCCAGTACGAGGCTAAATTCGCGGAGTTATCCCGGTTTGCACCTCATTTGGTGGAGAATGAGGAACGTATGACGCGGATGTTTCTGAGAGGTTTAAAACCCGAGATTCGTCAATACCTCATTTCTCATACATTTTCTCTATATTCGGATGTAGTGAACAGGGCCCAGTTATTAGAACGAGATAATGATTATGTTCAACCAAGGGACAACAACCAAGGTCGTACCGGTGGCAGCAGTTATTGGAACAATGATAACCAGCGGGGAGGAAAGTATCATGACAGAAGCGGTAACCACTCCGGTGGTAATCGTGGCCATGATAATAGAAAAAGTGAATCGAGAGGATATTTCAAGAAGAGAAGGTACAACAATGAGAACGTGAAGACGTCGACATCAGCACTAGCATCAACTGTTTCTAGGGCAGGAGACCGACCACCGGTCGTATGCTATAAATGCGGGAAAGAGGGACACATCAGCCCAAACTGCCCACAACAATTCAAAGCATGTTATAACTGTGGAAAAGAAGGACATATAGCTCGAGATTGTCTTGTAGCAAAACCAAGTCCAGCGGGGGTGGTGATTCCAAAGGAGGTTTCGGACAAGTCAAAGTCGGTGATTCCTGGAAGAGCGTTTGTCGTGACAGCCCAAAACACGAGGAACCCACACGAGGTGATTACGGGTAAGCTAATCATAAACTCTTGCGAAGTTTACACCTTGTTAGATACCGGTGCTACCCATTCTTTTATTTCACCTGCTTGTGCTCAACGATTAAATTTTACACCTGAGAAGTTAGACTTTGACTTATCTGTTGAAACTCCGTTAGGAGAAACTTTCGTTACATCTACAGTTTACAAATCTTGCTTGATTCAAATTGGTACCCTCACCCTACCTATTGATCTCATATCGTTGAAAATACTTGCATTTGATGTGATTTTAGGAATTGACTGGTTGACCACTTATCATGCCAAAATTGGTTGTTTTCGTAAGGTTGTTAGTTTTCATATTCTAACCAACCTATTGTGCAAATTCAAACAACCAAACCACTAAAATCAATCAATGTTATTTCGAGTTATAAAACTATTCGTTTATTGAAAAACGGATGCCAAGCTTTCTTAGCCCATGTCACTGATCTAAACAAGAATACGTCAGGTTTGAATGATATTTCTGTTGTTAATGAGTTTCCTGATGTATTTCCTGAAGAACTTCCCGGTCTACCCCCGGAACGTGAAGTTGAATTCTTTATTGACCTTGAACCCGGTACAAAACCCATTTTTAAAACCCCATATCGAATGGCTCCTATAGAACTTCAGGAGTTAAAAGTCCAACTACAGGAGTTGTTAGACATCAGTTTTATACGTCCTAGTACATCTCCTTGGGGTGCTCCTGTTTTATTCGTAAAGAAGAAAGACGGGAGTATGCGACTTTGTATTGACTATCGGGAGTTGAACCATGTCACCATCAAGAATAGGTATCCGTTACCTCGTATTGATGACCTGTTCGACCAATTGCAAGATGCACAATTCTTTTCAAAGATCGATCTTCATTCTGGATATCATCAGCTGAAGATTAAAACTGAGGATATTCCGAAGACTGCTTTCAGAACTCGATACGGGCATTATGAATTCTTAGTCATGTCTTTTAGATTGACTAATGCTCCTGCTGCTTTTATGGATATGATGAACCGTGTATTCAAGGAATATTTGGATCAGTTCGTGGTTGTCTTTATTGATGACATCCTCATCTATTCCAAAAGCCGTGAAGATCATGAGCACCACTTGAAGCTGGTACTTCAAAGGCTTCGTGAAAATAAGCTATATGCCAAGTTGAAGAAATGCGAGTTCTGGCTTGAGGAGGTAGCATTCCTTGGGCACGTAGTATCAAAACGTGGAGTAGCTGTGGACCCGACGAAGATTGAAGCAATACAAAGTTGGGAGCAACCGAAGTCGGCGACTGAAGTACGTAGCTTTCTGGGCTTAGCTGGTTATTATCGGAGATTCGTGGAAGGATTTTCTCGAATCGCTACTCCATTAACTTAGCTGACTCGGAAAGATACAAAATTCATATGGAACGAGGAATGTGAGAAGAGCTTTCAAGAGCTCAAGAGAAGACTCATTTCGGCACCTGTTCTGACGATACCATCTGGTTCGGATGGATTTGTCATTTACAGCGATGCTTCGGGCAAAGGGTTAGGATGTGTTCTCATGCAACATGGGAAAGTCATAGCCTATGCCTCGCGACAACTCAAGGAATATGAGAGGAATTATCCTACTCATGATCTAGAGTTGGCGGCAGTCGTTTTCGCATTGAAGATCTGGAGACACTACCTGTATGGGGAGAAAGTGGAGATCTATACGGATCATAAGAGCCTCAAGTATTTCTTCACCCAGAAGGAACTCAACATGCGGCAACGACGTTGGCTTGAGCTGTTAAAAGATTACGACCATACCATCCAATACCATCCTGGAAAAGCGAACGTGGTAGCTGACGCGTTGAGTAGAAGATCATATGCGGGAACGAATGCGATACTTTCAAGGCCTATCTTGTGTGATTTACAAAAGATGGAGATAGAGTTCAAGACTCTGGAGACCTATGCGATGATGTCAAGTATACGCGTAGAACCAGCTTTGATTGATAAAGTTAAAGCTGCTCAAGCTACAGACCCGGAGCTGATAAAGATGAAGAAGAAGGTGCAAGAAGGTGCTATTCCAGAAGCAAGGATTGATGAAGAAGGAATACTTCGAGTCAACTCCAGACTTTGTGTTCCTGACGATTCTGATTTAAAGTATAGAATCATGATGGAGGCACACAACACGCCGTTTGCAATCCATCCTGGGAGTACCAAAATGTATCGTGATCTTCGACATACATTTTGGTGGAGCAATATGAAGAGAGAGATCGCGAAATTTATCTCGAGGTGCTTAACGTGTCAACGTGTCAAGGCGGAGCTGTTGGGTTTGTACGTAACGCAATCATGCAATCAAATCACATAAATAGGGCGGAAGCGTAAAAACTAGGTTTTTAAAAATTTATACAAACCCATTACCATGATCATTCTTATGCATCAATTATCAGTGAATGAAAAAGGAGAAAAACATAATTATACCTTTGAAGATCCAAGCTTCCTCAGGTACAAGTTCTACTCCTTTGATTCCTTGGATTCCTCTGTAGTGGCTCCTTCCCTTGATCAATGTCAGCCACCCAAATGTTTGGCCTCTAACGGTGATCCACCAAGGAAGATGAAGAACTCAGTAAGATGGGTTATTGGCTTAACCCTTGTTTCTATCTCTATAGAATATGTGTACACCCAACTCTTGAAAAATTCACGTACCTTATTTCTGATATAAGACTCTCTTATATAGATATTAGGTTAACCCTCCTAATCCAATTAGAATAGGGTTTTATTTAATTAATTAAATACTTTTAATTAATTTATATCCTAATCTTTATTAGAATTGAGAGAGAGTACTGATATTATATTAATTCCTAAACTCCTTTAGAATTAAAATAATAATAATATTATTATTATTAATAAGACTCCTCTTATTAATTTATATTTAATATTTCTAAAATATTAAATAATAAATATTAAACTATTTAATTTATTCTATCATCATAGATTAAATTAATTATACTTAATGCATTATTACTATCATGCCATTTTCTTCTTAAATAATTCTTCTTCCTTTTATGGTGTGACCCTTTAGGTTCTCCATATTAAACCGGTTGTGAATAAATCAATTAGAACAATTCTAATCTTATTTAAATAAATAAATTAAACTAATAATCTATTTAAATAAATAACATTTATTCTACAATAGGGATAAGCCTCCCTAGCGATCAACGACTTTTCAAATAATATAGATTTCAACATTAATCATAAAAGAACCTGTGAGTTAATAGTTACCGTACAATTCAATCCTTCCACCATACAATGTCCCAATTAAATATAAGACATGGATTTACTGTCAAGTCTTAATATATTTAATCATATGTATTTCGATTAGAAAATGCATAACTCCAAATAATGCAAATTAGAAACCTCTTTCTAATTTCATTCTACCTTGGCCAAGGATTCCTGGGTTGTCATTTAACGAATCACATAGGACATATCTCCTCTTTTACTAGAGGTGGTAGATTCTTTATTGATCATTCATTATCTCCATATGTAACTCATTACACCCAAGCATACCCTATATATGCCTTAAAAGGCCTTAAGGAATTAGTCAAAGTATAATTTGTTACATACAAGATACTATGATGATCTCAAGTCCAAGGATCACATGTACTACTATCACATTAGGAATTCCTATTGACAGGCGAGTAAAACTCCATTAGGTATTCCATAGCGAGTCACGTTCAGTGAACTTATTCTCCAATAAGCACCTACATACTTGCTTTAGTGTCTCCACACAAATGACCATGAGATCAGTCATCCTCATCCAATGAGCAAGCAACATATGTACCAATCTATCCGAATTTAATAATCCTCATTTTAGTAATCCCACAATTGGGAACTATTTTTGTTTTTAAGCTTTCTAAGAATTTAGATCTCATTATCATGATCTCATCATGATTCTAAAAGCATTGCTTAAAACTATGGGTTATTTACATATTATAAAAACAGCACCATGTAGATAATTATATGCCTTAAATGAATATTTTATTAATAAATAAATAAGATTGTTTACAAAGTATGTGCTTTATCATCATACATGATTGGCTTGTATGCACACTACTATCAAATTCCCACTTGCACTAAAGCCAATCGCTATGGTATCTTATACCCATCTTCTCTAAGTGACGATCAAACTGCTGTTGTGTTAAAGCTTTAGTAAATGGATCTACAATGTTGTCTTGAGAGTTTACACGCTCCAAGGTGACGTCTCCTCTTTCAATGATCTCCCTGATCAAGTGAAATCGCTGCAACACGTGTTTAGATTTCTGATGAGACCTGGGTTCCTTAGCCTGTGCAACCGCTCTAGTGTTGTCACAGTATACGGGAACTGCTTCTCCAATGGTAGGAACCACACCAAGTTCAGTTATGAACTTCTTCATCCAAACAGCTTCCTTTGCAGCTTCACTTGCAGCTATATACTCTGCCTCTGTCACTGAATCAGCAACCGTTTGCTGCTTGGAACTCTTCCAACTCACTGCACCTCCGTTCAAGGTAAACACATACCCTGAAACAGATTTACTGTCATCTTGGTCTGTTTGAAAACTTGAGTCCGTGAATCCCTCGAGTTTTAATTCAGACCCACTGTAGACAAGAAAAATATATTTAGTCCTTCTCAAGTACTTTAGGATATTTTTCAATGCCTTCCAGTGCTCTTCTCCTGGATTCGACTGGTATCTGCTTGTTACACTAAGTGCGTGAGCAACATCCGATCTAGTACATATCATACCGTACATGATAGATCCTATTGCAGAAGCATAAGGGATCTTACTCATACGGTCTCTCTCCTCAGGTGTCTTTGGGGCCTATTTCTTGGAGAGATTTATTCCATGGCTCATCGGCATGAGACCTCTTTTGGAATCTTCCATGCTAAATCTCTTTAGCATTGCATCAATGTACGTTCCTTGGGATAAGCCGAGCATCCTTTTAGATCTATCTCTATAGATCTTTATCCCCAAAATATAGGATGTTTCACCCAAGTCCTTCATGGAGAAGTTTTTAGATAACCAGATTTTAATGGATTGTAACATAGGAATGTCATTCCCTATCAGTAATATATCATCAACATATAATACAAGGAATGATACTGCGCTCCCACTAACCTTCTTTTATACACATGGTTCATCCTCGTTTTTGATAAAATCAAACTCTTTGATTGTCTCATCAAAACGAATGTTCCATCTACGAGAAGCTTGCTTCAACCCATAAATGGATCGTTGTAGCTTACAGACTTGATTTGTTCCAACTTTTGAAATAAATCCCTTTGGCTGTGTCATATACACATCCTCCTCAAGTTTCCCATTGAGGAAGGCCGTTTTCACGTCCATCTGTCAGATCTCATAGTCGTTGTAAGCTGCAATCGCAAGCAAAATCCGAATGGACTTGAGCATGGCTACTGGTGAGAAGGTTTCATCATAGTCAACTCCTTGTCTTTGTTTGAAACCTTTTGCAACCAATCGGGCCTTATAGGTCTCTACCTTTCCGTCTGCTCCAGTCTTTTTCTTAAAAACCCATTTACACCCAATAGGTTTAATACCTTCAGGTGGTGAAACCAAAGACCATACTTTGTTTTTATACATGGAGTCCATTTCAGATTTCATGGCTTCAAGCCATTTCCCTGAGTCTTTATTACTCATAGCCTGTTCATAATTCAATGGATCATCATCATTCATGATGTGTACCTCATCGTTATCCTCTATAACAAATCCATACCTCTCAGGTATCTTCGGTACTCTTCCAGATTTACGAACAGGGTGTGGTACAGTAGGTTCTTCTACTTGGTTAGGTACCTGACTTTGGTCCGTGGTAACTTGTGGTTCTTGAACTTCTTCAAGATATATCTTGCTCCCACTGACCCCTTCATGGATAAACTCTTTCTCCAAGAAGGTAGCATGTTTCGCAACAAACACCTTTTGATCAGTTGGATGATAGAAATAATACCCTACGGTTTCTTTAGGGTATCCCACAAATCTACACTTATCGGATTTAGTCTGTAGCTTATCATTTTCAAACTTTTTGACATAAGCTGGACAACCCCAAGTCTTAACATGCTTAAGATTTGGTTTCCTCCCTTTCCACATCTCATATAGAGTCTTTGGGGCGGATTTGGTAGGTACCTTGTTAAGTAGGTATGCAGCCGTTTCTAGGGCATATCCCCAGAAAGAAATTGGAAGGTCGGTAAAACTCATCATGGATCGAACCATGTCCAACAGTGTTCGATTTCTCCTTTCAGATACTCCATTTAACTGTGGTGTACCTGGAGGAGTCCATTGTGAGATTATACCATTTTCTCTGAGACAATTGAGAAACTCACTGCTTAAGTATTCTCCACCTCGATCTGATCGAAGTATCTTAATACTCTTGCCCGTTTGTTTCTCTACTTCACTTCTGAACTCTTTGAACTTTTCAAATGATTCTGATTTGTATTTCATTAAATACACATATCCAAATCTTGAGTGATCATCAGTGAAAGTAATAAAATAAGAATACCCACCCCGTGCACTTGTTGTCATAGGTCCACAAACGTCTGTGTGAATCAATGCCAACAACTCTGTAACTCTCTCTCCTTTTCCACTAAAAGGAGATTTAGTCATTTTACCCATGAGACAAGATTCACAAGTTGGATATGATTCATAATCAGATAGCTCGAGGAGCCCATCTTTATGCAACTTGGATAATCTTGTTTCATTGATATGACCGAGTCTACAGTGCCACATATAGGTATAATTAATATCATCTCTTTTCCTTTTCTTAATTTGTTCAATTTGAAATATATTTTCTTGTAAGTCAAGTGTATAAAGTCCATTTCGCAAATTTCCAATACCTATAAAACATCGTCTTTATAAATAGAACAACCATTGTTCTTTATAATAACGTCAAAACCTTCCATATCCAATACAGAAATTGAAATAATATTTTTAATAATATTCGGAACATAATAACAATTATTAAGATAAATGGATTTGCCCGAAGGCATTGCTAAACAATAAGTTCCTACAGCTAATGCAGCAACTTTTGCTCCATTTCCCACTCGTAGGATCACCTCATCTTTGTTCAGCTTTCTACTTCTGACCAGTCCCTGCACAATATTACATATGTGAGAACCACAGCCGGTATCTAATACCCAAGTAGAATTATGACTTTCAGAAAAAATTAATTTCAATCATAAACAACCCTTGATTGGAAGTCGAAGCTTCTCCAAGCTTCTTCTTTGCTAGAAACTTCTTGCAGTTCCTCTTCCAATGTCCCGGCTCATTGCAATGAAAGCACATTCCTTTAGCTGGTTCAGGTTTCTTTTGCTCCTTTTCTTTCCCTTTTCCCTTAGCCTTCTTAAATTTCTTCTTTTCAGAAGACACCTTGGGCCTCTTCCTTTTATTGGAAGAATCCACCATCAAGACATGGTTCTTCTTGGATGAGAAGTGACCTTCTGCAGTTTTCAGCATGTTAAGCAGCTCAGGTAAGCTGACATCTAGCTTATTCATGTGAAAATTAACCACAAACTGCGAGAAGGTCTCAGGGAGTGACTGCAAGACCAAGTCTTGACTCAACTCCCCATCCATGACGAACCCAAGCTGTCCAAGGCGTTCAATCAAATTGATTACCTTCAGAACATGAGTCTCGACGGCAGTGCCCTCGGTCATCCGAGATCAGAAGAGCTCCTTAGATATCTCATATCTAGCAGTCCTACTCTGTTCACCATACAACTCCTTGAGGTGAAGCAGCATAGCAGGAGCATCCATTTTTTCGTGCTGACGCTGAAGCTCGTTATTCATGGATGCGAGCATGATGCATTGAGCCACAGATGCATCATCTTGCCACTTTTTGAAAGTGGCAATCTCTTCCTCAGAGGCTGTTTCTGAAACAGATTCAAGGATAGTGGAATTTAAGACATAAGAAATCTTTTCAGCAGTGAGAATAATTCTCAGATTTCTTAGCCAGCCCTCATAATTCGGGCCGGTAAGCTTATTTGCATCAAGTATGCTTCGTAGTGAGATTAGTGATTTTGACATTTTTAAAATTCTGCATGTGAAAAGACAACATTTTAGCAAACATTCATTTTATTAACTTTGCATACCAAAATAAATTTAGGTCTTTATTTTAAATTGGTATCTCCCACTATTTTCATCAAACTATATTACCCTCACTCATATAGTTCGGCAACATCTAATTAAAGATTTGCTAGTGAGATTAAGGATCCCATTTCAAATGTATATAACCTTGTGGATAGCACAACAAGCGATATACAAATAAATAGGTAGACAACTCTTGTCAATTACATCACCATGTAACTCCTTTTATTTTGCCTCTTAAATCATAATGGTCATGTGTGTGCACATCCGAACTAAAATGATTTAAGTTAAGTCCAGCCTAGCACTTCCATAAATTCAAAAAAGAAAAAATTTCGTCCTTGTGGATAGCACAACAAGACTAGATCGTTCAATTTTCTTGATAATCATCAAATGTGATTAATTAACATCTTAAATATTCAATACTCGCCTTGTGGATAGCACAACAAACTCATATTAAATATTTAATACTCTATTAACTAATCATGCAAGAAGGCGACGTTCGATATTCCAAATATTATTTGAACGCTTCAGACTTAATAATATTTCTTTGAGGGGTTTGTTATTATTTGTCTCATCTTTTAAGCGCGCATGCACATATATATATAAAATACGCGTCATTTTATTAAACATGCAAAGCATGTTTGTATAAAATATAATATATATAATATTTAGCATGCAATATAGAATACTATATTCTACCCGGATTGATTATGGACTTTTATTCTAGTTTGGTTCACTAGAGCCACCAAGTAAACCAAAAGGTCAAACCTAGGAGTGCAAGAATTTAAATTTAAATATAACTATTACATTTAAACCCTGGCTCCATACAAATGAGTCTTCACGCGTTCCTTGCTCCTTGGTCTCCAATTTCTTCAAAATAATTCTAACTATCTCTATTACATTAACTATTTAAAATTAAATAGAAACCTTGATCAGCAGTCAAGGGGAAGTACATAGAAAGGAGATAGAATTTACATCGAGAATAAAACTAGAGAAGACGAGGTACGCAGACCCCATTTTATAAAACCCATTCATTCAAGCATTCAACCAAATTATTACCATACATATCATCATACGTATCAATAAAACTTATTCATCTCATGAAAATAAATTCATTCCATATATGTATTAATATCAGTTAATGGGCAAAAGTTTGCTAAACTTTGTTTTTGGAAAAATAAACTCCTTTATTTCATTCAAAAACAATTCCAAATTAAACTCTTTAATTTTAGCAATTCTGAAATCTCATTTCATATAAAATAAACATCTTTATTTTAAACCTTTATTAATTAAATAAACCATTCATTTAATTAAATAAAACAAAAAAAAAATTCAGTTCCTGTACAGTGGCGCAGCTGCGCCAAGAATGTAAAGGGAACCGGCGCAGCTGCGCAGCATGAAAACCAGGAACAGCACCCGGCGCAGCTGCGCAGCAATATTGCCTTGTACCGGCGCAGCTGCGCAGCTTCGCAGAATTTGAAAAATTTTTGTTGCCCAGAACTCGATCCAATCGCATATTATACATGTATGGAATCACATAGACTGATAATTAGCACAAGATTGGCTCTGATACCACTGTTGGGTTTATACGTAACGCAATCATGCAATCAAATCACATAAATAGGGCGGAAGCGTAAAAACTAGGTTTTCAAAAATTTATACAAACCCATTACCATGATCATTCTTATGCATCAATTATCAGTGAATGAAGAAGGAGAAAAACAGAATTATACCTTTGAAGATCCAAGCTTCCTCAGGTACAAGTTCTACTCCTTTGATTCCTCTGTAGTGGCTCCTTCCCTTGATCAATGTTAGCCACCCAAATGTTTGGCCTCTAACGGTGATCCACCAAGGAAGATGAAGAACTCAGTAAGATGGGTTATTGGCTTAACCCTTGTTTCTATCTCTATAGAATATGTGTACTCCCAACTCTTGAAAAATTCACGTACCTTATTTCTTATATAAGACTCTCTTATATAGATATTAGGTTAACCCTCCTAATCCAATTAGAATAGGATTTTATTTAATTAATTAAATACTTTTAATTAATTTATATCCTAATCTTTATTAGGATTGAGAGAGAGTACTGATATTATATTAATTCCTAAACTCCTTTAGAATTAAAATAATAATAATATTAATAAGACTCCTCTTATTAATTTATATTTAATATTTCTAAAATATTAAATAATAAATATTAAGCTATTTAATTTATTCTATCATCATAGATTAAATTAATTATACTTAATGCATTATTACTATCATGCCATTTTCTTCTTAAATAATTCTTCTTCCTTTTATGGTGTGACCCTTTAGGTTCTCCATATTAAATCGATTGTGAATAAATCAATTAGAACAATTCTAATCTTATTTAAATAAATAAATTAAACTAATAATCTATTTAAATAAATAACATTTATTCTACAATAGGAATAAGCCTCCCTAGCGATCAATGACTTTCCAGATAATATAGATTTCAACATTAATCATAAAAAAAACCTGTGAGTTAATAGTTACCGTACAATTCAATCCTTCCACCATACAATGTCCCAATTAAATATAAGACATGGATTTACTGTCAAGTCTTAATTTATTTAATCATATGTATTTCGATTAGAAAATGCACAACTCCAAATAATGCAAATTAGAAACCTCTTTCTAATTTCATTCTACCTTGGCCAAGGATTCCTGGGTTGTCATTTAACGAATCACATAGGACATATCTCCTCTTTTACTAGAGGTGGTAGATTCTTTATTGATCATTCATTATCTCCATATGTAACTCATTACACCCAAGCATACCCTATATATGCCTTAAAAGGCCTTAAGGAATTAGTCAAAGTATAATTTGTTACATATAAGATACTATGATGATCTCAAGTCCAAGGATCACATGTACTACTATCACATTAGGAATTCCTATTGACAGGCGAGTAAAACTCTATTAGGTATTCCATAGCGAGTCACGTTCAGTGAACTTATTCTCCAATAAGCACCTACATACTTGCTTTAGTGTCTCCACACAAATGACCATGAGATCAGTCATCCTCATCCAATGAGCAAGCAACATATGTACCAATCTATCCGGATTTACTAATCCCCATTTTAGTAATCCCATAATTGGGAACTATTTTAGTTTTTAAGCTTTCTAAGAATTTAGATCTCATTATCATGATCTCATCATGATTCTAAAAGCATTGCTTAAAACTATGGGTTATTTACATATTATAAAAACAGCACCATGTAGATAATTATATGCCTTAAATGAATATTTTATTAATAAATAAATAAGATTGTTTACAAAGTATGTGCTTTATCATCATACATGATTGGCTTGTATGCACACTACTATCAGTAGCATCAAGTGCCAAAGGGTCCATTACAACCACTTGAGATTCCAAAGTGGAAGTGGGAACACATTACCATGGATTTCGTTACTGGTCTTCCCAAGGTTTCTCAAGGCATAGATGCGATTTGGGTTATTATTGATAGATTAACCAAATCTGCTCATTTCTTGCCGATACGAGAGACTTATTCCCTTGAACGTCTTGCTCGTATGTACGTGAATGAGATTGTGAGATTGCATGGTATGCCAGTATCCATAGTTTCGGATCGTGACCCAAGATTCACTTCACGATTTTGGGTCAGCTTGCAAAAAGCTATGGGCACGGATTTACGATTCAGTTCGGCATATCATCCACAAACGGACGGGCAATCGGAAAGGACTATCCAAACTCTTGAAGATCTATTGAGACTCTGTATTCTAGACTTCAAAGGGAGTTGGGATAAGTACCTACCATTGGTGGAATTCTCCTACAACAACAGTTATCAGGCAAGTATAGGCATGGCTCCATTCGAGGCGTTGTATGGACGAAAATGTCATTCTCCAGTATGCTGGGACGAGGTGGGTGAAGCAACATTGTTGGGACCGGAGTTAGTACGTATGACTACGGAAAAGATTCAAATGATCCGGCAACGTATACAAACTGCACAAGATCGACAAAAGAGTTATGCTGATCTTCATCGAAGGGACGTGGAGTTTAATGTCGGAGATCATGTATTATTACGTGTTGCTCCATGGAAAGGAGTTACGAGATTTGGAAAGAGAGGAAAGCTCAACCCACGATTCATTGGTCCATTTGAAATCCTTGACCGAGTAGGAAATGTGGCCTATAGACTCGCCTTACATCCAAGCATGTCTCGTGTTCATAACGTTTTTCACATATCTGTGCTTCGTAAATATGTGAAAGATCCAAACCACATTATTGAGTTAGAACCAGACGAGATAGCCGAAGATTTAACATACGAGGAGGTACCTGTTAAGATCTTGGATAGGAAGGAACATGTCTTACGCTCAAACGTTATACCTCAAGTTAAAGTTTTGTGGAGGAACCATGATATCGAGGAAATGACCTGGGAGTTAGAATCGAAAATGAAAACGAGGTAACCTCACCTTTTTGACATACCAGGTACGTACGTCAATTTCGAGGACAAAATTGCATAAGGAGGGGAGGTTGTAAGACCCTAAAATTTATAAATAAGATTTAATTTTTTTTATATATTATTTTGAAATAGTAAGGTATTGATTTGATAAATGTGATAAGTTATGGGTGAAATGTGCAAAGTTTACAAAATAAGCAAGTGGTTATAAAATATTTGTTGTGTCGGGGAATATTCGTTTGGTCGAGGAATATTCTTTTTGTCAGAGAATATTCGTACGACGGCGCAGTCATTGGTGGAGCCCACAACGGAATGAATGTCGGATATAGAAAGCGACAGAAATAACCTTTTTATATAATAATGGCAAAACTGTTACCGTTAGTACTGTTGAAATACCCTGTGGTTAAAATGCAGTAATACGTGGTGTTGCACAGTAGCACACGGTATTGCACAGTATTTTGAATTATTAATTCTTACGTAGGAAGGAACTTACTCAATTATTGTTACAGTAATTACTGTTCAATATTTTATATTATTGATTCAATAATTGCATAATATTTTATTGATTCAATAATTGTCATTGCACATTATTTTAAATTATCAAATCAATAATTCATATTATTTGAATAATATTATTAGATAGCATTATTGGCAATGTCTAAGGAAGTTCTGTCTAGGAAAGGGGTTGATTAATTGCGCGCCAGTAAGGAAAAAAATCCTTATCGGAAGGCCCCCTCTTTCCTAGGAACGACCTGGTTGTCAATATTGTAGTTCTGTAATATTATTTGTGAATAATTAATTTTTGATATATATGATAAGGAAATATTTATTCAATGTGGATTTAGACGGAGGAATTTTTTAACATGTGACATTTGTTGAAAGTTGGTATTTTATTTTGTCCGATAAAATAATTTATTTAAATATATTATTATAATATTACATTATAGTAGTATGATGTGATTATATAATAGTATGATTTTTATAATTTGAATGATAACATTATTATAGTAAATTCATGGTATAAAAGCTAAACGAGGTGGAAGAGTGCAAATTGAATTTGAACTCTTATGATGCAAACAATGATGTCATCGGAGCGATGATGCAAGCAATGATGTCATCGGAGCGATGAGGTAAGCAAAGATGTCATCAGAGCGATGATGCAAACGATGATGTCATAAATTATGGCAAAAAGACTATTTTACCCTTACTCTGCCGAGCCTATAAATAGAAGCTCATTTCTTCATTATTTCTTACCAATTCACTAAAGCTATAGAGAGAGAAAGTATAGAGAGAATAAGAGAGAAAGAAGAAGAGTATTCTGTTATAACGCTAGTACAATCTCCAAATTTTAAGGTAAGGGGTATTATTTCTTTCGTATTCATGAAGAGAGTTGTTTTCTTTTAATACTCGTAAAGGTTGTTATTCCATTCTTTATTATTCTGTTGGAATAATCTATCTGAGCGGACTACCGCCAGACGGGTGAATCTTCGTATCCAATTGTTATTAAATTGTGGAAATAATCAGTTTGAGCAGACTACCGCCAGACGGGTGAATCTTCGTATTCAGTTGTTATAAAATTGTGAAAATAATCTGCCTGAGCGGACTACCGCCAGACAGGTGAAAATCCAATTGAAATTTCGTATATTGTTTCATTTCAGATTCTTAACTCTAAACTTACTACGGTAAGTATTGCTTCTATAATTCCTGAAATGATCAGATATTACTTGAGTTTTGCGCTTCATCTAATATTATTTCACTGGAATATTGGTCTAAACTTTCTTGTGAAATTTTTATCTTTTCATGTCGAGTTACTATTCACGAGTTACTATTCATAAGTTACTATTCACGAGTTACTATTTATGGGATACTATTCACGGTAAAAAAAAATCTTCTTCCAAATCATTTTTAATTGTATCCAAGTTTTGAACTTCATTCTTGAATTTTGCTCCACAATTGATTATTACGGAGTATTATTGAACTTGGATAAACTAAATTACGAATCCCGAATCCTTGTCCTTTATCTCACTGGATTCGTTCCTTATATTGTATTTCATCATCCTCTGTCCTAAATGGTGATATAACTGAATATCTTTGGCCTGTAGTGCAAAGATGAAAAATTACGTGATGAATATCTTTGGCCTGTAGTGCAAAGATGAATGATTACCTGATGAATATCTTTAGCCGTAGTGCAAAGATGGACAGGTGTTGAGGTGAACATGACCAACTGATGATACAAATGAATATCTTTGGCCCGTAGTGCAAAGATGGATATTTGATTCGAGATGTATATTGATTGATGTTACAGGGATAAAATATTGATGATAGACTTTTAAATCAAAGAAGATAGTAGACATCATTCTCTACTTAACTCTTCTAATGAATTATTATTTCTGCTGCGAATATTGATCTAAAACTTGTTGTCCATAATATTTTATCCGATTTATTGAAGGCTAACGATAATTTATTTTTCATTATCTTAGTCATAATATTCTTTACTGGGCTAGTTGAGCTCACCCTTTTCTTCCATTGTTCTCTTCAGGAAATGAGAATGTCGCGGGTACTAGTCGGGGAATGGAGTGATGGTCCGAGTTAGAGCTGTAGAAGTCCTCACTATTTATTTTATTTAAAATAGTGTGATAATAAATATAATGAGGACTTAGTTTGAATATTAATATTTTCTACCTGTCTTTATTGACACTCACAGTTGTGTGGTCGTATTTGCACGACCGTGTGATATGAAAGATTGTATTTGAATTTTATTGAGTGTATTTGGCGACTCAAAATGGGTGAAGTATTGAACCTATTTTGGGGGCGTCACAGTTGGTATGTCTCAAAGGGCTGGGCTTGCACCCAGTTTATATCCGCTGGAGATGGTGTGGGCAGCTTAACCAGCTTAGTGATTTCCTGCTGGGTATAGGGAACTTGCTTTCCCCTAACGAAAGATATCCCGTTCTGAGTCTTTTGGGCGTTAGTATTGAACTCCCTCACGATTGCCATTGGAGCTGAACATGGTGTTGCCACAAATAAAGCCCAACCCCTCTACCGAATCTGCTTAAGAATCTTCTCATCTCCCTCACTTGGCTTGAGACCCCTCTCTATCTCAAGTTCTGCATTCCCATCCTTTTACTCAGAATTATTTGCATTTTCCAAAATTAGGGGAGGGCGCAGCTACGCTGGCTCCCTTTTCATTTCAGGCGCAGCTGCGCCTGCTGACAGGGTTTGTTTTCCATTTCTGAGAGTTACAGCTTGGCATTGCTCTTTCCCTTCTCTCCTTGGATTAGCTTCTGTGTTACTGGGGAGAGATCCTTGTGGTTTATTTGTCAACATGCTATCCATGCCCCACTTGATTCTCCAAATTTTTGATAGCCGCCACTTAGCTCTTTAGCATGACCTCATTGTTAGCCATGTATTTCATCATGAGCTCTTCCACGTCGAGTTTTCTTTCAGGTTGTGGAGGTGGTGATGCATGTTGTTGGTTTTGGAATCCCGGGGGATAATGTGGTCGTGGAGCTTGTTGATGATTTTGGTTGTTGCTCCATAAAAATTTAGGGTGGTTTCTAGCCCCAGGATTGTATGTGTTCTGGTATGGATTTGGTGCTCTCTGGTAGTTACCCACAAACTGAACCGCTTCAGGATTGATGGCACATTGCTCGGTGGGATGTGCTCCCACTCATAACTCACATACAAAGGCTACTTGCTGCACTTTTGTCTCTGCAATGGAATCAATTTTCTTTGACATAGCTGACAACTAAACTGCTAAATCCATGATTGCATCCACTTCTAATACTCCAGCTACTTTCGGTTGATTCAATCAAGAAGATGGCCATTGGTAATTGTTCACGGCTATGGTCTCTAGAAACTCATATGCCTCTTCATAATTCTTGGTTATGAATGCCCCTCCCGAAGCTGCATCAATGCTAGTCCTAGTGTGACTACCCAATCCATTGTAAAATGTGTTTATTTGCATCCATTGAGGTAATCCATGGTGAGGGCATCTTCTTGGTGAAAGTAGTATGTATATAAGCCAATCATGTATGATGATAAAGCATCTACTTTGGAGACGATCTTATTTATTTATTAATAAAAGTATTAACTTATTAAAGGCATTTAATTATCTACATGATGTTGTTTTTATAATATGTAAATAACCCATAGTTTTAAGCAATGCTTTTAAAATCATGATGATGATCATGCTAATGAGATCTAGATTCTTAGAAAGCTTAAAACTAAAATAGTTCCCAATCGTGGGATTACTAAAAAGGGGATTAGTAAATCCAGATAGATTGGTACATATGTTGCTTGCTCATTGGATGAGAATGATTGATCTCATAATCATTTGTGTGGAGACACTAAAGCAAGTATGTAGGTGCTTATTAGAGAATAAGTCCACTGAACATGGCTCGCTATGGAATACTGTAGACACCCAAAATTTTGTATTCCTGTTACTAACCCCTACAAGAGGGTATAACCATTTTTTGCCTCCTGGCGACAACCACGGGATGCTAACTCAGCCCCAGTCTTAGTATCGGGATGCCAACTAAGCCCCGGTCTCAATGCCGGGATGCCAACTCAGACCCGATCTCAATACCGGGATTCCAACTCAACCCCGGTCTCAATATCAAAATGCCAACTCAACCCCGGTCTCAATATCGGGATGCCAACTCAACCCCGGTCTCAATATCGGGATGCCAACTCAGCCCCGGTCTCAATACCGGGATGCCAGCTCAGCCCCGGTCTCAATACCGCGATGTCAACTCAGCCCCGGTCTCAATATTAGGATGTTAACTTAGCCCCGGTCTCAATATTGGGATGTTAACTCAGCCCCGGTCTCAATACCGGGATGTCAACTCAGCCCCAGTCTCAATTTTGGGATGTTAACTAAGCCCCGATCTCAATATCGGGCTGCCAACTCAACCCCGGTCTTAATATCGGGATGTCAACTCAGCCCCAGTCTCAATATCGAAATGTCAAATTAGCCCCGATCTCAATATCGGGCTGCCAACTCAACCCCGATCTCAATACCAGGCTGCCAACTCAGCCCTGGTCTCAATACCGGGCTGCCAACTCAGCCTCGGTCTCAATATCGGGATGTTAACTCATCCCCGGTCTCAATACCGGGATCTCAACTCAACCCTAGAGACAACCTCGGGATGTCAAGTCAAATCCCGGTCACAGCCCGAGAGGTACAGTAACCCTGGCGACAATACTGGGAGATCCAGTTCAGGCCCGATTACAATATGAGAGGTCAGGTTAAGCCCCTGTCACAAACCTGAGAGGCTAAATCAACTTTGGAGACAACCCCGAAGCATCACATCATCCCCAGAGACAATCCTGGGAAACCAAGTTAGCCTCGGAGACAACCTTGAGGACAAACAGAATTGACTGGGATCAAAACCTCGGAGACAACCCCGAGAAAATAGTCGAAGACCGTGCCAATATAGGAGATAACCCCTGAAGGGGAAAAATGGTCATTTTACCAACTTGAAGCCAATCCGGTCAAAATCAAGCCGAATTGATGCCATCAAGGTCAGAAAGAACCATAACATTGATCCCGAGTGAAAACAGCACAAGACAGCTCAACGGACAAACTGCGAAGAAACGAAGACCCGATTATAAATACGTCTTCTTGGACTCAGAAAAGGTTTAGTCCCATGTCATTGTGATGCTCTCGGCGAGGGCTTTTCGGAAAGGTATAGCACGCCTCAAATGGGCGCTCCGGTCAAAAGTTAGAATGTTTCAAACCTGACATCGCGTTGCTCGGAGTGCACGTACTTCGAGATGACAGGACCTGCCACGTGAGCCCTGTCACACGGAGCCGCAAGTAGACCCATGGCTGTCGCGGGTAGTACCGCTTCCATCGGGTCTTTAAATACAAGTGCACCCCAAGCAAAAAAAAGAAAAAAAAATTAGAAAACACTCTGAAATTCCGCCCATTTTATTTCCTAGCCCGACTTCTTGTACTCCAAACCTCGTTTTTATTACTCTAACACGTAGGTATACTCATATACTACCACATACCAAAAATTAACCGATAAAAACGTCCATTTGAAGCCTACCAAGTGGCAAAAAGCCAGTGTAGCTATCCATTATAAGTATTTTTACTATCAGAACTCATTTCCTACTTCATTACGTCTATTTGCACTTGCACGTAAAGTTTCATCTCCAGATCTTTCTCGAAACTCAATTCCATGGCCGTTTTTGCTTACTTTTTAGTACATTTTAGAACATATATACGTTTTTTCGCCTTTGCACAGCCCAGATAGATGATCAGCGACTTTTAATTGCTTTTATATATATGGATAGATATATATATACACGTATCTATTAACTTTTCAGGACTGGGTCGCTGACTCGTGTCCTTTTTGGCTTTATTATGTATATATTTGACTATATATATACTAACTTTTCAATTCTGTCAAGCCCGGATGGCAAATCTATGGTAGTTACTGCTTTCATATATATAACTATATATATATATAAATTTTTTTTGACTTCATTTGGCCTGGATTTTGACTTCGTGGCCTTTTTATTGCTTTAATATATATATATACTAACTGTATATATTAACATTTGCATTTTCATTTGGCTTGGATCATTTCGTGGCCTTTTTACCGCTTTTATAAATATATATATATATATATATATATATATATATATATATATACATCTCTATCCGGGCATAGGATGGCAGATCCATCGCCCTTTACAGCTTATATATATATATATATATATATATATATATATATATATTTACATTCCGTCGAGTCTGGATTAATTTGTGGCTCATTTACAGCTTATATATATATATATATATTTACATTCAGTCAAGCCTGGATCATTCTGTGGCTCTTTACAGCTTTTATATATATATATATATATATATTGTAAGACCCCAAATTTTATGAATAAGATTTAATTTTCTTTATATATTATTTTGAAATAGTAAGGTATTGATTTGATAAATGTGATAAGTTATGGGTGAAATGTGCAAAGTTTACAAAATAAGCAAGTGGTTATAAAATATTTGTTGTGTCAGGGAATATTCGTTTGGTCGAGGAATATTCTTTTTGTCAGAGAATATTCGTACGACGGCGCAGTCATTGGTGGACCCCACAACGGAATGAATGTCGGATATAGAAAGCAACAGAAATAACATTTTTATATAATAATGGCAAAACTGTTACCGTTAGTACTGTTGAAATACCCGGTGGTTAAAATGCAGTAATACGTGGTGTTGCAAAGTAGCACACGGTATTGCACAGTATTTTGAATTATTGATTCTTACGTAGGAAGGAACTTACTCAATTATTGTTACAGTAATTACTGTTCAATATTTTATATTATTGATTCAATAATTGCATAATATTTTATTGATTCAATAATTGTCATTGCACATTATTTCAAATTATCAAATCAATAATTCATATTATTTGAATAATATTATTAGATAGCATTATTGGCAATGTCTAAGGAAGTTCTGTCTAGGAAAGGGGTTGATTAATTGCGCGCCAGTAAGGAAAAAAATCCTTATCGGAAGGCCCCCTCTTTCCTAGGAACGACCTGGTTGTCAATATTGTAGTTCTATAATATTATTTGTAAATAATTAATTTTTGATATATATGATAAGGAAATATTTATTCAATGTGGATTTAAACGGAGGAATTTTTTAACATGTGACATTTGTTGAAAGTTTGTATTTTATTTTGTCCGATAAAATAATTCATTTAAATATATTATTATAATATTACATTATAGTAGTATAATGTGATTATATAATAGTATGATTTTTATAATTTGAATGATAACATTATTATAGTAAATTCATGGTATAAAAGCTAAACGAGGTGGAAGAGTGCAAATTGAATTTGACCTCTTATGATGCAAACAATGATGTCATCGGAGCGATGATGCAAGCAATGATGTCATCGGAGCGATGAGGTAAGCAAGCATGTCATCGGAGCGATGATGCAAACGATGATGTCATAAATTATGGCGAAAAAACTATTTTACCCTTACTCTGCCGAGCTTATAAATAGAAGCTCATTTTTTCATTATTTCTTACCAATTCACTAAAGTTATAGAGAGAGAAAGTATAGAGAGAATAAGAGAGAAAGAAGAAGAGTATTCTGTTATAACGCTAGTACAATCTCCAAATTTTAAGGTAAGGGGTATTATTTCTTTCGTATTCATGAAGAGAGTTGTTTTCTTTCAATACTCGTAAAGGTTGTTATTCCATTCCTTATTATTCTATTGGAATAATCTGTCTGAGTGGACTACCGCCAGACGGGTGAATCTTCGTATCCAGTTGTTATTAAATTGTGGAAATAATCTGTTTGAGCGGACTACCGCCAGACGGGTGAATCTTCGTATTCAGTTGTTATTAAATTCTAAAAATAATCTGCCTGAGCGGACTACCGCCAGACAGGTGAAAATCCAATTGAAATTTCGTATATTGTTTCATTTCAGATTCTTAACTCTAAACTTACTACGGTAAGTATTGCTTCTATAATTCCTGAAATGGAGTTTTGCGCTTCATCTAATATTATTTCACTGGAATATTGGTCTAAACTTTCTTGTAAAATTTTTATCTTTTCATGTCGAGTTACTATTCACGAGTTACTATTCACGAGTTACTATTCATGGGATACTATTCACGGTATAAAAAAAATTTCTTCTTCCAAATCATTTTTGATTGTATCCAAGTTTTGAACTTCATTCTTGAATTTTGCTCCACAATTGATTATTACGGAGTATTATTGAACTTGGATAAACTAAATTACGAATCCCGAATCCTTGTCCTTTATCTCACTGGATTCGTTCCTTATATTGTATTTCATCATCCTCTGTCCTAAATGGTGATATAACTGAATATCTTTGGCCTGTAGTGCAAAGATGAAAAATTACGTGATGAATATCTTTGGCCTGTAGTGCAAAGATGAATGATTACCTGATGAATATCTTTAGCCGTAGTGCAAAGATGGACAGGTGTTGAGGTGAACATGACCAACTGATGATACAAATGAATATCTTTGGCCCGTAGTGCAAAGATGGATATTTGATTCGAGATGTATATTGATTGATGTTACAGGGATAAAATATTGATGATAGACTTTTAAATCAAAGAAGATAGTAGACATCATTCTCTACTTAACTCTTCTAATGAATTATTATTTCTGCTGCGAATATTGATCTAAAACTTGTTGTCCATAATATTTTATCCGATTTATTGAAGGCTAACGATAATTTATTTTTCATTATCTTAGTCATAATATTCTTTACTGGGCTAGTTGAGCTCACCCTTTTCTTCCATTGTTCTCTTCAGGAAATGAGAATGTCGCGGGTACTAGTCGGGGAATGGAGTGATGGTCCGAGTTAGAGCTGTAGAAGTCCTCACTATTTATTTTATTTAAAATAGTGTGATAATAAATGTAATGAGGACTTAGTTTGAATATTAATATTTTCTACCTGTCTTTATTGACACTCACAGTTGTGTGGTCGTATTTGCACGACCGTGTGATATGAAAGATTGTATTTGAATTTTATTGAGTGTATTTGGCGACTCAAAATGGGTGGAGTATTGAACCTATTTTGGAGGCGTCATATATATATATATATATACACATTCAGTCAAGCCTGGATCATTATGTGGCTCTTAACTAAATGTAAATATATATATATATATATATTTACATTCAGTCAAGCTTTGATCATTCTGTGGCTCTTTTACAGCTTTTATAAATATATATATATATATATATATATATATATATTTACATTTCTATCCGGACATAGGATGGCAGATTTGTCGCCCTTCACAGTTTATATATATATATATATATATATATATATATATATATATATATATATATATATATATATATATTTTAATTCTATTAAGCCTGGATTACTCCGTAACTTTTTACAGTTTTTATAAATATATATATATATATATATTTCCATTCTAGTCTGGGCATATGATTTGAAATCTATCGCCCTTTACAAGTTTCGTATATATATAATTATTTATATTCTTTATTCATTGTGATTAAATATTTGCTTTAAATATTCATTTGATATGAATTGGCATTGATATCATTTCTGGCAAGTTAGATTTCTTTAAATCTAGCCCTTTTTACCTTTCAAACGGTTCAAAATAGGTCCAACCGGAATTGAGAAGCTAGAATGACTAAGATTTATTTAAATCTAGCTTTCTTACTAGTTTTATTCATTTTAAAGCAACCTCGCGACCTTTAGATCGTTATCTAGTGGGAACAAGAAGCTTTGGCTACGCACATGCCAAGATTTAACTGATGAATGCTTGGTTTTGTGACGTCTAGATGAAAATCTACATTTTGTTGTAAATATCTGTGACTGTGCAGGTTTTCTTGGCTTCTCTTTGTGAGCCTAGGAATCATGGGATTCATGGTCAAACTGATCAGAATCTGATTCCCACGAAGGACAAACTCCACATTACAAATGTACCCTGCCAGTTTTTCTATAAAATGTACATCCGAAGCACCTTAAAACGGTTATTCTGGTTTAAGGTCTCAAACATAATTAAATAATGGTTTGTCGTGCTAGAGTCACTCCAATGACTGTCATGCCCATGAGAAGACCGGCATTTGTAAATATTATGTGGTTGAGGATGCTTCGCAGCCAGACAATCACCATTCAAATTGAGCCAAAAAGCTAAAAAGATAAAAAAAAAATGAAAGTATCAGCATGTTTCAATTCCTATTTGAGTGTAAGGGTTTGAAAACCTGCTTTCAAAACATCATTTTTATATCTTGTCTAAAAAGGACTTTTGTAAATCAAATCAAACACTTCGTATATAGGTTCAACGAAGCATGTCCACACTTTCAAAACAAACGTAGGCCCAATTTCTTCTAGCATTCACACACACATTACAAATAAAAAAGGAAATATTGAAAAGATGCGGTACCGTGTTTCACGGGAGTTGGGGGTGCCTAACACCTTCCCTCGACTTAACCAAGCCCCAGAACTTCAGAATTTCGATTTCAAGATCAAGTTTCGACAGTGTCCAGCAATTGGGCCTACTTTCAAATAAAATTCGATTGAGTTGGTATAACCATTTCAAATCTACCAACTGGCGACTCTGTAAACCTTTCAAATCGTCGACATGATACATGTTGACCTTTTCCTAAAAATTCTTTTCACCCCTTCATAAAAAAGACAAGATGATAAGGGTAGGAGACCACAAAACTTAGGAAGAGAGAAAGATTCGGGTCCAACTCGACCCGTATTTTTTTCGACGTCGACAGGTGGCGACTCTACTGGGGACAATAGAGGGCTTAGGCCGTGTTCAAATCTTTTCAAAATTTCCTTTTATATCTAGGTGTGTAAAATGTTGCGTCTTTATATTGAATGAATGTGAATGAATGTTTTACTGCTTTATATTAGTGCTTCGCACAAATGTCATCATTTCATACGGTGAGATGCGATGTATGTGAATGTATGTTGTGTGATTCCTCCACCAGGAGGCAAACTGATGAGTGGGATTTATACCCGCAAATCGGATACTTTATGGCTTAAATAGTTGCCTGATCTTCGTAGTTTTTATTTAGTTTATTATGTTTATAGTATTTTTATGCTTAACCGATGTTTTGCAGGCTTTACAGGACTTTTCTAGCTTTTAGGGGACAAAACGGACAATTTACATACACTGGCGCCGCAGCGCCAATGTCTAGTCTTAATCTCGCGCCGCGGCGCCGCCCCTGGTCCTTGCTGATGTCATCCTGGCGCTGCAGCGCCACAGTTCCTTTATGGGCTCGCGCTGCAACGCGACCTCCGGTCTTTTGATTTTAATATGGCGCCGCAGCGCCACTTATAAGCTGATTTCCCGCGCCGCAGCGCGACCTCCGGTGCCCAGGCAGAAAAGGCTTGCTTTTGACCTAGAAAAAGGAGAAAAATAGATATATAGACACAGGGGGAGCCTCTGCAAAAAAGGGGACGAGGAGAGGAAAAGGAGGAAGACGGTTAGCTTAGCTTAGGATAGGATAGATTAGATCTCATTTGTACTTTCTCTCTCTAGTTATTGGGTAATGTTTGTAAATATAGATTAGGTAGATTAGGGTAAAGTTTGGGTTTTCCTTGGAGCAACAAGAGCAGTGAGCTACACGGATTGGAGAGCTTGAAAGAAGCGAAATGCTTAGAGACTGAAGAGCCTTGACAGAGTTTATTCTTGTCCATTCATTTCCTCTATTTTTGTAATCCATAAATGTTGTCTTTATTGCTACTTATATTTTGTTCAATAGCTATGAACTAAGTATTGGCTCTAAGGTTATAATGGAACCCTTTGTTAGTTAAATTGACTGTCTTCTCTCTTTGGTTGGCACCATATGGTTTGGTTTAATATGTTCATGCTTAACGATTCTCACTAAGACATTAGTGATGATTTTGGTAATCTATATGATATCGAAAGAAGAATTGTAGATTTACACCTAAATATATTGGCATGTGATTATGGGTTTCGACTGCATAAGTTGTGCGTAGAATAGACATATATATGTGCGCCACGTGTGACCTAATTGAGAATTTATGCTTAAATCCTTGTTAGGTTAATTCGCATAAACATGTGTAGGATTATCACTTAGTTTGGATGTTCTTTTCTGTTCTATTCCCTTTCGGGTGGATCTGGAGAGGATATGTTTGTACATACCTCGACAGAGGTGTATGAGCACCTGTGTGTTCTCGGTCGACAAACTGTCGTGACCATTAAGACCAAAGAGAGAATGGTAGGAAGTTTGATGAAGCATAGCACGCCAGGTGTTCGACAGAATGCCTGTGTGGGGTGAAGTTGTAACCTTAGCATGTAATTCCTTCGATTACCATTCGTTATCCGTTTACTTACTTTAATAATTAGTTATAACTAGTTTAACCACACTCCTATTAGTTTACTGTTCGAATAAGACTAAAGCGATACAAAGTTGGTATTTGGTAAATATTAGTGATAGTTCCTCGTGGGTACGACACTTTCCTTCTCACTGTATTACTTGTTAGACCGCATATACTTGCGCGTGTTTAGTGATCGGTTTTCCGACCAACAAGTTTTTGGCGCCGTTGCCGGGGAACTATTTTTCTAATATTGTCCAATATTGATTTAAATCAAATTAGTCTTAATTTGAACGTGTTTATATTTTTTTTATTTGTTTGATCTTCCTTTGTGTTTTTAAGTTTACAGGTTATGGACGATCAATGCTATCAATGGACTTATGAGAGGATGACACAACCAAGCTCGGAAGAAGGACTCGAGAAATTGCGAGCCCAAATTGCAAATGTCTTGAGGTTTTCTGATAATCTTGAGTGTCAGTCCACTCAGACTGCCTACTGTCAGGAACGAGCTGACATTGAACCGATTTCCTATCATCCAAACTGTCAGGGTTATCCAAACTCTTGGGACTATAGTCAAGACCAATATCATGATCCGAATTACTCCTATCCGAATCAATTTGAATGTCCATCTCCTCCGCAGTATAAGGTGACATTCCAACCCAATGAGAGCTTTTCGGCAGACTTAATAGAAGAGAAAAGGCTTGAAGAGCTCCTCACCAACTTTATAGAAAGAAATGAGGTTCGAATGGCATGCCAAGACGCCGCATTGCAAAGCCTCGAAAATCAATTGGGACAACTCGTTAATGCCATCATAAATCTATCGCAGGGCAATCTACCGGTCATAACCGATCTCAACGATGAAGCAGTAGAGCATTGCACGGTGGATACGCAAGGAGAAGGCGGTGAGTCTCACAAAGTTGTTGAGGGAGATGTCATGGTGCAAACTATCCAACAAGTGGAGCCTGAAGTTGGAGAAAAGAGGATAAAGAGTGGTTGTATTGTCAAGACTAATCAACAACCGGAAACCACGCTCACGATTGTGGAAACCCTGGAGGGCCCGCTAGTGCACAAAGAACGCTTTCAACTTGATGAAAAAGGCGAATTAGTGGATAATTCCAGTGGTGAAAGATTCTTCGTACTGATGGGTGAAGAAAACGAGGATGATCAATCATCCATGTCCGCCACAAATTTTAAGGAATTGACAAATAGGCGGCATGAAATGGTCAATTTTGCTTATGAGCCGGATTGAGCGGCATCGGTATAGTCAAGCCGACGACTTTAAAACAAGCGCTTGGTGGGGAGGCAACCCCATCTCAGTATCAATTTTCTATGTTTTCTTTACTTATGTCTAGTTTATATTGTGTCTTTTCTTTTTACCATGTAAACATCGTTGCCAATGCGTATGCTTTTGTGATTATAGCAGGAAGCATGTTATTTAGTATGTTGCTAGTGTATATCTTAGTTAGAATTTAGTATATAGCATGTTGTTTACTTAGCATGTTATCTGTGTAATATATGTTGTCTAATACATGGTTTTTGTGCAGGAAAAACTCAGATACAAGGCTGGCGCCGCAGCGCCAGCATATGCCCTGAACTTCGCACCGCAGCGCCATGCTAAAAATGTAAATTTCCTATCCTGGCGCCGCAGCGCCCAGAAACAAAAGGGGACTCGCGCCGCAGCGCCAAAATCAGACAAAGCTACTGCCAAGTCGCGCCGCGGCGCCAATCAATGAAGGAATTCTCGCGCCGCAGCGCCGGTAGCGAATTTTGGTTTTAAAAAAGCAACTGAAGCCAGCAGTTGTGCCCACTACCTCCCATTTCTCTCGACCCGTATCGGCAGTACAAGCAACCCAACCGTCACTTTTCTCCACAGAACCCCCACCCTCTGCATAACACAGCCGACTCACACAAAATCAGACCAACCTCAAGTCAAGCGAGAATCCAAAAGAAGATCAGCAGCAAACTAGGGTTTTTCCCCCTTCAAGGTATTTTATTTGGATTTCAACCAGTCACTAAGATATTTTGATAGAATTGTTGGGTTGGTGCGGTGTTTTTCTTGTTGTGTGATTTGGGTGATTTCCACTGACGGAAATCGGGAAAGAGCACTGTCAAGCAAGGGCTATCCAAAGTGGATTTTCAGAACGCACACAAGGTGTTTGATAATTTGCCTAATAGAGAAATTTGACGGATTTGGCTTACAATTAGTGGGTTTCATTGGGGATTTGCTACCTATTTCGTTAAGGGTTGTTTCTACAGAGAGTGGCATTGCTTAGGTACTGTTTTTGTCCACACCAGCTGCAAATTCTGACATGGCTTCAAAAAGGCAACGCCTGAATGTCGGCGGTTCCTCGTCCGCAGCACCAACGGCATGGGACAATACCAAATTTGTTAACGAAGAGGCATAAAAACGATACAAAAGCTCCTTTGCCGCACGAAATTTGATTCCTGAACGGGGTTTGAGGCCTGACAAAACAAAGGATGGCGAGTTGTTAGCAATGATTGCGGGTCGCCAGTGGGTGCACTTCACAAAACCTCCTGAGTCGGCCATTGTATCTGTAGTTAGAGAGTTCTATGCAAATGCTAGTCCCGAAGGTCCTGCTGTTGTTCAAGTTAGGGGGCGGTCAGTGGCGTTTGGAAGCCAAGCCATCAATGCACTGTTCGCGACGCCCGGTTTCGAGGGTAAGGACTATATGGAGCAGGGACTCCGCAGCTATGACCTCGAGGATATTGTTAGGAGGCTCTGCAAGCCCGGGACTACATGGAAGACAAATGACTTCACGGGTGAGAGGACCAGTTTCCCGCATGCTGCACTCAGTCGCTATGGGAAGGCATGGTTCAGCTTTATTTGTGCCAACATGATCCCGACTCGTCACCTGAGCAACGTGACTAAGGATAGAGCGATCCTATTATTTGCCATTGTCATGGGTCTAAACGTGGACATCGGAGTTCTCATCCATGAGTCCATCATAAAGGCAATCAAGAGCAATATCTCTACGGGACTTCCACATCCATCCTTGATCACCCGACTGTGCAAAAGGGCAGGTATCCATTGGGGGCCAGAAGAGATAGCTTTGCCGCCCATGTCAGTCATTGACCATCAGACCATCTCACGCTTCGATGTGTGGGACGGGGCTATTTCTCATGTTAGAGGCGAAGGATTCGGGCCACTTACTGAGCCACCTCCTACAGCAGAGCCTTCGCAGCCACCAGACGCAGGCCCAGCTTCACAGGGGCTACTGACAGAAATTATGGCATCCCTCACTCTGCTACATCAGAACCACGATGCTAATGCTCAGAGGCGGCAGAGGCACATAGCAGCGGTGGCCTTGAGGCAAGACATAGCGATGCAATATCAGGCTGAGCTGGTCAACACGATGCAGAGCATATACATCGTGTATAGTGGCAAGGATTCTTAGTTTACGCCATTCCAGTTCCCAGAGCCTCTTGTCTTCCCACCATACCCTCCACCATCACCGCCCGCCGAAGCTGACGAGGACGCTGCTGCTGCCGAGTGACCAGACTTCAGGGAAGCCTTCTTGGTTAGAGTGATATATGTTTAGCAATGAGGGCATTGCTCACCTTAAGTTTGGGGGTGTTATGGTTTATTATCTGTTTTATTTCTATCTATTGCCATGATAGGTTGCTATTTTAGTACTTTGCTTAGGTTTTTATCTGGATTGTAGTGCAGTCGTTTTGAACTGCGGTATTATGTTTTGGGTTTATTATGATGGATGCCATGAACAGTTTGTGGTTATTTATTAACGCTTTGGTTTTATTAGCATGTTTGTGATTTTTAGCCATCTTTTTGGGGCTTTTACAGATTTATATGCTTGTGCCATGTTAATGGCTTTATTACCCTATTTTGAGCTGCTTTTATGCAAGGGTGGTATATTTTTCACTATTTTTTTTTGATTGTGGCTGATGACAAGCGTCATGTAATTATGCTTATCTCTTAGAGTCGTGTCAAGCATGTATGAGCTAGGGGTTGTTTAATCGATAAGTTGAGACTGTTATTGATCCGTCCTTTTTAGCAAGCACCGACCGACTGGGCTAACTAGTTATTTTCGAATTTAGTTCGCCTATTTATTGCTTTGGGAGTATGTTCACTCTTATAAACTTTCATTGTTACAAGGTAATAAAAGACTTCGACGCATATACAGTTTTGGATCTTGGATTCTGGCATGTTGCATAAAAAAAAATTGAAAAGAAGATTGAATATCGAAAGTCTTGCGGTGGGTCGAGATGGAGCGTAAAACGCACTCATCCATAAACGCAGGACCGATGTTGAGATGGAGGCATAAAATGCACTCGCCAAATAATCTTCAGATTTCGTAAAGTCTAATTTGGCTTATGTTGGTTACGTGGCCTTTGCTGCTCGAGTTATTAGATTCATAGGGGTGTTCCACGCCTAGTCCCTAAAGCCGTCTGGCTTGGGAGTCACTGATCAAAAGCTCATTAATGGGTAGCTCTGATTAGCCTAAGGTAATTAAGTACTGTCCGAGTCAGATTTTACTTTCTTTATGCTAGAATCTTTTGATCCTTGTCTGCAATTGCGTCTTATTCTTAATGCTTGTTGAATGTTTAAGTTACGGAGTGTGCATATGGGTATTAACAATCGACTGTGCGAACTTATTTGAGCAATGATTAGTTAGGATGGTTGGTCCCCACACACACACGTAGAATGGATCGAATACAGTCTTATGCTTGAAGCTGAATGAACTCTTACTTATATCTGTGTTTGCCCTATTCTTTGGGAGTAGCCATGATCGAGCTTAGAAGCCATGATGCTAGTATACAGTGATATTTTTATTTCACGTGTGTTTTCTATTGTGAGTTTGTGTTAGATAGTTTGCTCGAGGACAAGCAAAGACTTAAGTTTGGGGGTATTTGATGAGTGGGATTTATACCCGCAAATCGGATACTTTATGGCTTAAATAGTTGCCTGATCTTCGTAGTTTTTATTTAGTTTATTATGTTTATAGTATTTTTATGCTTAACCGATGTTTTGCAGGCTTTACAGGACTTTTCTAGCTTTTAGGGGACAAAACGGACAATTTACATACACTGGCGCCGCAGCGCCAATGTCTAGTCTTAATCTCGCGCCGCGGCGCCGCCCCTGGTCCTTGCTGATGTCATCCTGGCGCTGCAGCGCCACAGTTCCTTTATGGGCTCGCGCTACAGCGCGACCTCCGGTCTTTTGATTTTAATATGGCGCCGCAGCGCCACTTATAAGCTGATTTCCCGCGCCGCAGCGCGACCTCCGGTGCCCAGGCAGAAAAGGCTTGCTTTTGAACTAGAAAAAGGAGAAAAACAGATATATAGACACAGGGGGAGCCTCTGCAAAAAAGGGGACGAGGAGAGAAAGAGGAAGACGGTTAGCTTAGCTTAGGATAGGGTAGATTAGTTCTCTTTTGTACTTTCTCTCTCTAGTTATTGGGTAATGTTTGTAAATATAGATTAGGTAGATTAGGGTAAAGTTTGGGTTTTCCTTGGAGCAACAAGAGCAGTGAGCTACACGGATTGGAGAGCTTGAAAGGAGCGAAATGCTTGGAGACTGAAGAGCCTTGACAGAGTTTATTCTTGTCCATTCATTTCCTCTATTTTTGTAATCCATAAATGTTGTCTTTATTGCTACTTATATTTTGTTCAATAGCTATGAACTAAGTATTGGCTCTAAGGTTATAATGGAACCCTTTGTTAGTTAAATTGACTGTCTTCTCTCTTTGGTTGGCACCATATGGTTTGGTTTAATATGTTCATGCTTAACGATTCTCACTAAGACATTAGTGATGATTTTGGTAATCTATATGATATCGAAAGAAGAATTGTAGATTTACACCTAAATATATTGGCATGTGATTATGGGTTTCGACTGCATAAGTTGTGCGTAGAATAGACATATATCTGTGTGCCACGTGTGACCTAATTAAGAACTTATGCTTAAATCCTTGTTAGGTTAATTCGCATAGACATGTGTAGGATTATCACTTAGTTTGGATGTTCTTTTCTGTTCTATTCCCTTTCGGGTGGATCTGGAGAGGATATGTTTGTGCATACCTCGACAGAGGTGTATGAGCACCTGTGTGTTCTCGGTCGACAAACTGTCGTGACCATTAAGACCAAAGAGAGAATGGTAGGAAGTTTGATGAAGCATAGCACGCCAGGTGTTCGACAGAATGCCTGTGTGGGGTGAAGTTGTAACCTTAGCTTGTAATTCCTTCGATTACCATTTGTTATCCGTTTACTTGCTTTAATAATTAGTTATAACTAGTTTAACCACACTCCTATTAGTTTACTGTTCGAATAAGACTAAAGCGATACAAAGTTGGTATTTGGTAAATATTAGTGATAGTTCCTCGTGGGTACGACACTTTCCTTATCACTGTATTACTTGTTAGACCGCGTATACTTGCGCGTGTTTAGTGATCGGTTTTCCGACCAACACAAACCCATCGGTGTTTGAGTACTGGACTCAAAGAAGACTAATTCTGTGGGGCTCAGGAAAGGCACCACTCAGATCCGCTCCAATTGAAAGATCGGATTAATTTCCCCTCTAGTAGATTGCAATGATCTGGGACCTTCATGCCGAAAAGCCGCGAGAGTAGCCTAAGATAGGTCAGCCTCTGATTAACCAAGTCTAAAGGGAAGCCTCTTCATGCCTTCCTCTTTCAATACAAATGTCTATTTTCAAGTTCCAAAGTAAATTTCATGATGCATCCTGTCATACTATCCTGTCATTAAAACAACTAACCTCTGTTTTACAGGATAAGATTAAAAAACCTCAAAAATAAACACATTGCATAGCATGCATCTGACCGATACCTACATCAGGAAATTGACACACCTATGTTTGTTGTAGGTAAAAATTGGTCCAGTCACCAAATCAAAATCTAAGAAAGCACTAAGTCCATCTCCGGACATGACTTCAAATGCTTAACTAGATTCCACCTTTCTCTAGGGAAGAGTTTGAATGGTTAAAGAACCAGATAGCTGAATTGGCTATTTTCTTAAGAGAACAAAGTAAAGCTCTCAAATGGAAACAAGCACAGGGTCATACAAAACCAGTTACACCCGGTGGCACTCAAGAGACTGGAAAGAAAGACCCTCAGATTCCTGAATCATAAAACCAGGATATGACCAACAAAACCCTGAAATCACCATCCTTAACAAAGAGTAGGAAGCTGGTGATATTCTGAAGAATGTACAACAAATGGAAGACACCATCCGATCCATCAAAGGGATTGGGGCATTTGGGAGTGTCAATTACTCAGACTTATGTATATTCCCCGGGGCTCGTTATCCAGAAAAATTTCAAGTCCCTGATTTTGAGAAATACAATGGAGTGGGAGACCCATACACCCATTTAAAGGTATTATTGGAGAGCTTGGATCCTATGCAGAGGATGAGAAGCTCAGACTATAATTGTTCCAGAAGAGTTTGACCGGAGAGGCTTGCGCCTGGTATGCTCGTTTGGATAATTCCAAAATTCACAGCTGGGAAGAGTTAGCACATGCCTTCCTCAATCAATACAGTTTTCAGTCCCAAATGGCTCCAGAAAGATACCAGATCACCAAAATCAAGAAACAAAACATCGAGTCATTCAGAGAGTATGCCCAACGATGGAGGCGGGTGGCAACACAAGTCACCCTACCTATAACTGAGTCTGAGATAGTCATGACCTTGATCGACATCCAAGAAGCTCCGTATTACGAAAGGGTCCTAGCAGGCATAGAAAAACCATTCTCGGAGATAATCAAACACAGAGAAATAGCTAAAATGGGGCTAAAGTCGGGGAAGATAAAAGATCTTACTGCCTTGGAAGCTGTTACCGAGCATATCCAATCTGGGATTTACGGGAGTAAACCCCGGAGAGTACACAAGAAGAAAGATGAGGAAGTGTCCTTAGTACTGCAAGGACAGATTCAGAGGAGCGAGTCGAGCAGTATGCCCATTCAAAGGAGGAACTATTCCCCTTTCCAAGCTCCAGCCCAACCTTCCAACCCTCCATTTCAGAAAAATTTGGAGGCTAGACGTCGGAGAATGTTCACCCCTTTAGGGGATTCACTCGAGAATGTGCTGAAACTGTTGACAGTATAGAAGAAGATTGTTCAGCTCCTTCCACCAACCAGTACTGGGGGAAGGAATTTTGACCCAAGTGAGAAGTGCACATACCATTTCGGATCTCCCGGCCATGATACACAGGATTGTTGGGCTCTCAAGCACAAAATCCAAGACTTAATAGACAACAGAGAGATTGTGGTGACCAAACCGGAGCAACCGTACGTGCAAGACAATCCTCACCCTCAGCACAAAGAGGAGAGTGTCAACATGATTAGCACAAAGAATAGAGAAGGATCCAAATATCTCCGGTATGTCGGAGAGGCAACTCAATCCAGTACCAGTAGCCCAGATAGTTGGGAGTTATCAGAAAGGTGATTCCTGATAGAACAGAAAATCAAGTCCATTAAGGAACAGATTGGAAAGCTAGCGGATCTGGTCGTATACCAACATCAGGTAACCAGGAAACTGATAAACCAATCTAACCAGTCTGAAGCAAGTCCCCCTACACCAGAAATTAACCCCATCGCTATGAGGGATCACTATCGATTTCATGAACATGAACCCTGGGCTGACAAGGTGGCCAAAGAAAAAAGTTCCAGGCTGATAGGGAATTTGCCTTTCAGAGGAACTTCACTAATTTGAACCAACCGATGAAGGAAATCCTCCAAATGTTGATCAATGAGGGGATGGTTACAGATTTGTTACCCCTGGTGAACCCTCAATCCAGAAAATTTAAACCTGACAGGATCTGTCAGTATCACTCCAATGCGTCAGGTCATGACACCAAGGATTGCTAGGGACTTCGTCACCTAATTCAGAATATAATTGAAAATGGTGAGTTAATAAAGGGGAATCAAGATTATGGCCTCCCCGATGAGGAAACACTCTTTATCCCCACGACATGGAATCAAGGAACAGTGGATTTCCTGTGAGAAGGAGCTAGCCATCACATCCTTAATACTGTTAGGGAAAGGGGTCCAAGAAGCACAGAATCCTGTGAAATTAGTTGCGCCCGAGCCTTTAATATTGCCTTTCAGACCCAAATATCCAGTGATCAGTCTGAAAAGAGTCCCAAAGAACTATGGGAATGATGACAGTTCAACCTCGAACAATATTGCCAGCATATCCAAGGAGAATCCATTGTACCTGCCTCATCGGGTGATCAATTCAGTTATCAAGGCCAAAGAAAAGGTGGCTGAAGAGAAGATTGAAGAATTCCTCAGCAAAATGGGGCATAACGAGATTAAGGTGGTGCAAAGCCTGAAAGATGCACCCAAGCAGATGTCCATCCTAGATCTGGTCTTATCCTCGGTGGATCATCGCAACATTCTGGTGAAAGTACTGGAAGAAGCCCATCTGCCAAAGACAGTGGATGCAGAGAAATTCCGTCATGTGATCGAAAACATCTTCAACAGTAAAGTGATATCCTTTACTGACGATGATATACCCGCAAAGGGGACAGGTCATCAAAAGTCATTGCACATAGCTGTGATATCTTTAGGGTATGTGATCAAAGGTGTGCTAATAGACGGAGGATCGTCCCTGAACATTTGTCCTTGCGATACCTTGGAAAGAATGAAGATTTACCCAAACCGGATCAGAACCAGTCATGTGGTTATTCAGGCTTTCGATGGGTCTCGCCGAGAAGCTGTGGGAGAAATTGAGCTGCCACTAGAGATTGGTCCCCACACCTTCTATGTATCCTTCCAGGTACTAAACATTACCACCGGATACAACTTGTTACTGGGAAGGTCGTGGATCTATATGGCAGGAGAAGTTCCATCCACCCTACATCAGTAGCTCAAGTACATTATCAATGGCAACCTAATCACGGTGAATGCCAAACCAGAATATCCTATCTGTATACAGGGAGACATGCTGGTGATCAATCTGGATGAGGGGATTGAACCTGCAAGTTTTTAAGCATTGGAGGTGAGCATTACTCAGTATCTACCTGTTGGGGCACCAGCTTTAAAACCAAAAGTCTCCCCCGAAGTGATGACAGTGGGCCAGGAGATGGTATCTTTGGGTTTCCACCCTAGAGAAGGGTTAGGAAAGAATCAACAAGGTGTCAAGAATTCGGTGAAAATCCCGAGCCAGTTGGGGAAAGCTGGATTAGGCTATTTATCCTAGTTAAACCATCGGAACCCACACAAGCATCCAAAGGCTCATGCTTCCACTATACTATTTCCAAACCTCACTGATGCAGGGCTTGTGAAGTCAATGAGGAAGATTTCTGCTGTTGTGTCAGCCATGCCGTTTCCTCAAGTCATACCAATAAGTGTGAGAAAAACCCCAAAGCCTGAGAGGATAGCAAAAAGGGAAAAGAAAAGTTCATGTACGAAGGACGAGACCCATTTGCTAACATGCATGTTCTCATACACTACGAGGGTATGAATGATGATATCTCAGACAGTGATGAAGAGGATTAGATCCAAATTCCTCACATCAAGAAAGAAAAGGGGGGCAGTTCAAAGAAAAACACTGGCTCTGATCTGAAGGATGTCTTAGTTGTCATCAAGGAAGAGACAGACGACCACAAATCTTTTATCCTCCCTATTCATGAGGATCTGACATTGGAAAATTGGAGCAGTCTCCCGTGCCTCATTCAAAAAGGGTAAAAAGGCAGAAAGTCCGTCTGCCCTGAAGTATGGTTTCATTTACTACTTATTTTGGTTGCACAGATATAGCAGTAACTTTTGTCATGCTTTGCTAAATTCTTTGTATATTTAAGCAGTTTCATATATTAAAGCAAAAGCATTTTGTTTTCAAGACTCCAGAATTAGATTTGTTTGTCCCTGCTGATGAGATGCCAACCTGTCACAGTGACTGCAATGATGTAGAACTGAACTTCGACTTGATAGAGATTGATTAAGATGAGGTAGATGACTATGAGGTGCCCGAAGAGATCAAAGAATGGGTCGAAGACAAACCCAAACCAAACCTCGATCAAACCACCACTGTCAATATCGAAACCTCAGAAAACCTCAAAGAAATCTAGATAGGCCTAGACCTCACCCCAGACCAAAGAACCGACCTGATTGAAATCTTAACACAGTTCCAGGATATGTTTGCATAGTCGCGTGAAGACATGATCGGCTTATCTACTGACATTGTCATCCATCGACTCCCCATCCAAGATGAATTAAGGCCAGTTAAGCAGAAGCTCAGGCGATTCAAACCTGAATGGAGTCTGAAAGTCAAAGAAGAGGTTGTTAAATAATTCAAAGTCGACATCATCATGGTATCAACATACCTGGAGTGGCTGTCGAACATAGTCCCCATGCCTAAGCCTAGAGGAAAGGTACGAGTATGCGTGGATTACAGGGACTTGGACAAAGCTTGCCTCATAGATAATTTCCTGGTACCTTTCATCCACATCCTGATAGACAATACTGCACAGTACGGCATGTATTCTTCTGTGTATTGCTTTGCTGGTTACCATCAAATCATGGTCGCTGAAGAGGACAGGGAGAAAATAGCTTTCATCAATCCCTGGGGAACCTTCTGTTATGGGCGATTGTTCTTCGGTCTTATCAATGTCGGTGCCACGTATCAGCGAGCTATGATGGCCCTGTTTCATGACATAATGCATAAGGAGATAGAGGTTTATGAGGATGACATCGTCGTCAAATCCCGGAAGGAGGGCGATTATATCAACCATCTCAGGAAGCTGTTCAACAGATTGCGTAAGTATAATCTCAAGATAAATCCAGCCAAATGTGCTTTTGGTTTCAAATCGGACAAGTTGTTGGGATTCCTACTAAGTAATAGAGGCATTGAGCTGGATCCCGCCAAGATTAAAGACATCATAGAGATGCCCGTACCCCGAACAGAGAAAGAGATGCGGATTCCTGGGGAGGATCAACTTCATAAGCCAGTTCATTTCTCAACTCATGGCGACTTGTGAACCCATCTTCAATTTATTAAGGAAGAACTCCTCCACAAAATGGAATGAGGATTGCCAAAAAGCTTTCCTTGCCATCAAGAAGCAGCTAATCGAAGCACCTGTCTTGGTACCCGCAAGGGATGAGGTTCCCCTGTTTATGTACCTGTCAGTCAATGCTAATGCAATAGGTTGCATGCTGCGACAGAAAGATGATAGTAGCAAGGAGAGAGCTATCTACTACATCAGCAAAAGATTCAGCAACGGAGAATAGAAGTACACCCTGATTGAGAAGACATGTTGTGCATTAGCATGGGCCGCCATGAGATTACAACACTATCTGCATGGGCACACGACCTATCTCATATCCCACATAGATCCACTAAAGTACGTATTCAACAAGCCAATGTTGAATTATCGATTGTCCAAATGGTAGTTGATCCTCCAACAGTTCGACATTGTCTACGTGACTCAGAAGTCCATCAAAGGTCAGGGCATTGCAGATCAACTAGCCGAAGCACCGTTCGGAGGGTTTAAACCCTTGGAGACTTATTTCCCGATTAATGGGATCATGGCAATTCAGCCAATCCGACAAGAGAATATAGTCCAACCCTGGAGAATGTATTTCGATGGAGCGGTGAACGTGAAAGGTGTTGGTGTTGGGGAAGTCCTCATCTTTGGTATGGGGGAACAGTATCCTATAGCTACCAAGTTGCAGTTTGTCAACACCAATAACACGGCTGAGTATGAAGGCTGCATAATGCGGTTGAAGCTAGCCCAATCCATGGGTATCCAGCATCTATTAGTCTTTGGAGATTCTGAGTTGGTTATCAGACAAACCACCAGGGCGTATTATACCAAAGAATTGCATTTACTGCCTTATCATTGGCAGGTCATCAACATATCCATGGATTTTGAAGAGATAACCTTCATCCACATCCCTTGAGGTAGGAACGACTTTGCAGACGTATTGGTAACTTTGGCTTCCTTGATCAACGGTTCGGGTAGGAGGGGAATTCCCGGCATCAAATTCACAAACCAAAATGCCCCGACATATGGGAATTACATTGGAGAAATATCAGATGAGATACCTCCTACCAAACAGCCTTGGTATCAAGACATCAAGGAATATCTTAGAGATGGATCTACACCCGTTGGGGTAAGCCAGGCCGAACGAAAGCAGATTCACAAAATGGCCATGAAATTCTATCTAAGCGGAGACGCACTTTACAAAAGAGATGCTGGAATAGGCCTTTTAAGATGCCTCGATAAAGAGCAAGCCCAAAGATTAATGGATGAAGTCCACGGTGGAGTCTGCGGTCCACCCATGAGTTGTCATTTGCTGGCCAATAAGATATTAAGAACCGGGCATTACTGTATCTCTCTCAAAGCTGACTGCGATGATCATGTCAGGAGATGCTATTAATACCAAGTCCACAAAAATGCTATTCACGCTCCTCCTATTGAGCTGCCAAATATGAGTTCGCCATGGCCTTTCTCCATATAGGGAATGGATGTGATTGGGCCGATAGAACCCAAAGCCAGCAACGGACATCAATTCATCTTCACCATGATCGATTACTTCACCAAGTGGGTTGAAGCTGTCTCTTTTCCCAAAGTCACCAAGGAAGTAATCATTGGTTTCATCAGAAATAACTTCGTCTGTCGATATGGACAACTGGAGGTGATCGTGTTAGAAAACGCCAAGAACCTAAACAATCAGATGATGAGAGATTTATGCAGCGAGTTCCACATCAAGCATCTCAATTTCGTCATCTACCGGCCCAAGATGAATGGTGCTGTCGAAGCAGCCAATAAGAATTTCAAGAAGATCGTGCAAAAAATGTTCGCCAATCATAAAGGATGGTCTGACCTGTTACCTCTGACTCTGTTAGCATACAGGACGTCAATGCATACCTCTACTAAGGCTACCCCCTACTCATTGGTCTATGGTATCGAAGAAGTACTTCCCATAGAAGTAGAAATGGAGTCCTTGAGAGTGTTAATAGACGCTCAGCTGGAAGAAGATCATTGGTTGCAAGAGAGGTACCACCAGTTGTCTCTGGTAGATGAAAAGAGGGTTGCAGCCATTTTCCACGGACAGTTATATCAGCAAAGGATTGCTCGATCATACAACAAGAAGGTCCAAATTCGGCAATTCAAAGCGAACGACCTGGTACTGAAGAATGATCTGGCCAATCAAGATGAAGCCAAAAGAAAGTTCGCCCCAAATTGGGAAGGTCCTTTCATTGTCAAAGAAGTGTTGACAGGAGGAGCTATCAGATTGCAAGAGATCGACGAGAGCGAATTTCCCCAACTCATCAACTCAGACACCATCAAAAGGTACTATATCTAAAATACATGCCAGCCATCATCCTGGTCCTGCGAATCGATCAAATTAGTTTCGATTTTCTGTAGAAGATCGAACTACGAATGACCTGATCTCCCTCAGCCCGGGAGTACGTACGCAGCCATTCCTGGTGCGGTCAAACTAAACAAAATTTTAAAAACCTATCAAACCAAACTTAAAAGAGATATTTCTCAAACCTCTCACATAAAACTTGAACTACGAATGACCTGATCTCCCTCAACCCGGAGTACGTAGGCAGCCATTCATGGTGCGGTATGACCTTCAAAAAACCAATAAAAACCAGTCCCAAGACACCGAAACCCAATAAAACCCAAATTCTATCAAGTCTCCCTAGTCAATAGGCCCTGCTGAGATATTCTCTGACATCTCACTGTCAATCCATTAAGGAAAAGCTCATAATACATCAACAACAGCAAGTCATAAAAGAAGTGATAATCACTCAGCAATGACAATTCCTATCTAACGGGAAAGTGAATCAAAATATATTTTTCTGATATATAATACTGTTTGATATATACACTATGTCCTATACATGACAAAAATGGCTGATATAGTATGTGCAGGAAAAACAAAGCTAATCTATGAACCCATGGATAAGCGGGATAGCAGTGCCAATATGGAATCACTCTCTAAAGATGGGGGAGCAGCTGCAAGTGCAATACCCTCAGTCTCCATACGAGCAAGAACATCTACAGCCATCTGCATAGTGGCGCTGTGACCATCTTTGTAAGAACTCATGTCTGCAACCAGGCCATGTGTATATGATCGGAGGGAAGTACTGTCAGCAATATGAATATCCCGGGTAGCTATGGCCTCGTCCCTCACCACAAAGGCAGCATCTCTGGCAATCAAAGTCTCCTCAATCTCAGCGAAAGCCGCATCTTGAGAAGATCATGCCTCGTCTCTCTCAATCAATGTCACATCGCGAGTAGCTCGAGCCTCGTCTCTGGCGGCGAAAGCTGTATCTCTGCCAGATAGAGCTATCAACATCAACGCCTAGCCTGATCTCTCTCGAAAGTCATCAGAGCTAGTGAATTAGCAATAGCTGGATTTTTACCGACAGGAAGTCTCGAAGGGTCACTAACTAAAGCCGTTGTCAAGCAAGTGAACTACTCATCCTCAGTGGGAGAATCAGGATCCTCCATAGGCTCCTCCTGATTTGAGTCTATGATCGGAGCTGACTGGATGACCGCAGTTGCTGCTATATCGGCCTCCAACCATGCTGAATACTCTGGAAAGCGATCCAGATGGCTAGTAGAGAAATCAGCCCTCTCCCTATTAGTCCAACACTCATAAATCCTAATCAGGTCGGCTGGCAATAAAGATGAAGTTGATATCCGCTGATCAATAGCCTCCTCAAATTGGTGAAGGCTCTGGAACTGATCGAACTAACCCATAACTGCCAACGGATAGTAAGTGGTCACCCCTCTCAATCCCGCTAGGGGCAGATAATCCATGCCAACTGCATGGGTGATGAAGCTGTAAGGGGAGACAAGCCCTGAACATGGCAAAATCAAAAAGGGATGCTCAATATCTGACAGAAAGACCGACCATATAGCTGCATCCGAACACTCCGCCAGTTTGAAGGACAAGGACAAGGATATCTCATGGTTAAAGCAGTATCCATGGTGTCTAAAGGTTCCAATCGGACGTAAATGTGTCATGAGCCATACATACAGTAGGATAAAGTTTCCTCTAAAAAACCCCACTGGATGGGTGCTGCGAAAGGTAGCCGACCTCAAGGTTTCAGCCAGTATTATCGACAGAATAGTACTACCCTGTCTAAGGGCACGGACCACGACCATCAAGCCAATATCTAAATGGTCCAAATATAATGGCATGTATACGTAGGCCATGACGCACATCAACAAGACGTCTACCCGGGCCAAATGCCACTCATCTGCCGAAATGATAAAATCCCAAGATTGTCGATCATAGCTATCTAGCCGGCCGAAGCGATCGATCAGAAAGTCGATAGAGATCATATGTCCTAAAATGATCTCATCAGTGACTTCTCTATGTCTCAGACCCGACGTACGCATGAATAGTCTCCTTATATCGCTAATAGTTGTGCAAGCGCAAGGCAGGTCCAGTGTTAAACCTATAAGCCGCTCATACTCCTCTAGGGTCGGGGTCTACTCGTGCAGTTCAAAGCAAAAAACCTATCGCTCAGGTATCTAGCAGGATAGAATGTCGTCTACAAATTCGTATGGAACCTGGAAATCTAAAAGGGCTAAGGAATGCCCCAGCATCTTATCTATTGTCCCTCTAGCTGTATAGGACAGACTATCATACCAAGCCCTCAATGAGGATGCTACCAAAGATGGTGGTGAGTGCTCAATGCGACTGACCGTAGATGACGACATCTATATCACCATATCACAAGACCATCCAGTGGTCAAATCTAAACTCACCTGTCTAAGTGCATATCCATAACATAATATATGCATAATGACAATGATAAACATGATGCAATAGATAGGAAATATTATGCATATCTAGAATAAACTATCTACTGCAAGGATCATCTATGTCTGCTCATACAAGCCAAAATAAAAAGTACAGGGAAATGGGACACAGCCGCCCAATAGCTAAATAGAGGCCTATCAAAAGATATAGCGAGAAAAGCTATCCGAAGAGATCAAGAATGTCTGCATCTAGGCTATTAACCTGCTCCATCTCCTCCTGAGTCATAAAGTCTCAGCCAGTGGGAATGTTCGGTCGATATAAGGGAGGATCAGCACCTGCACAACATTTAGAAAATAAACCTGATGAGGGGCCTGCTCTAGAGCTGGAAGGAGCAAAAGAATCTGCCTCAGATGGCTCCCGACTAAGGTGCCTGATGAACAAATGTGCCCTCTCCAACTGCTGGGTCAATCCTGTGATCTGATCTAGATGAGTTGGATCTCGAAGGCAAGCTATCCAGTCTGTTATCATCACAAACCCCGGCACCATGTCTGCTATAAACTGGGTAGCACAAGTCTGAGCCCCAATGGTGTGAGGACTCCACCAGCTGTGAAATACCTCCTGGCTGTAAGGACCCTCTAACAAGGTGAAGCCATCTACGCCCACCAGAAGAATGTTTATGAGTGGCTGAGCTAGTGGCCAATGATGCCAAGTAGGAGGAACAAAGGGAATGCGAATCTCTCACATGGTGCTCCGAATAGCACGCTCTCCTAAATAGAGCTCCCAACCTCCCTAAGTCAAAAATGGGACTCTGTGGGTGGACAATGCAAATTCCCGGCCAGTGGCAAAGTCGTCCTCGAACCCGACTGTCAAAATATCTGAGGTATACGGGACCCACGAAATTAATTCGACCGTTAATAGCTCTAGTTTCAGGTGGGAGTGGGTGAATCCCTTGGCTATAGGGACCTCCGTCAATGTGGAGTGATGTCAACTTCGTCCCCTCGGATAAGTCTCCCGGCCCAGAGTAGTGCAGGATGTAGACAAGGAAGCCTCTCATATGCCCAAAATTGGCCATGCAAATATCAAAAGTCCTCAGTAATCAAGACTGACATATGTAAATGAGGAAATCAAAAAGGTACAAGAGAGATGTACTCACCAGCAGGAATGGGTAAAAGTCTAACCAAGCCTCTGTCACACCCTCCGGGAGCATGCGCATCCCTCGGAGAAAATAGGCAAAGGTGTAGGTTCCACAATCGAAATCACTGAGGCGCTCCAAGTACCGAGTGGCACTGACCCGGGCAAAGGACACCGTCAAAGAGTTATCCGCAAGGAAACAACCTCTGATGATCACCAAAAATAGTCGCCTTAGGATGAGATCTCTAGCCCTCTGATCATCTGGCAGAGGCTCAGTCAAAGCCCCACTCTGGGCAGGAACTCCCAAGAGGGACCGAACGGTAGTAGGTGAAATGTCCGCCATAACCGGCACTGGCTCACCTGCGAACTCTATCCCGGTGATGAACCTCTAGTCCATAGGCGTCATCATCACCTCGCAATCCAATAAATGGAGAGACTGGGTCTGGTGGAACCAGCGCTCCGAGAAAGCCCTCATATAACCCCAGGGGCAACGGCGGGGAAGGATAGAAAAGAACGCCTGAAACCCCCAGGAGTCAACAATGGCCCTGTACTCGGGATGTAAAGTATGGTAAAGGGAATGGACATTGAACCAATTCCCCCTAGGCTGCATAAAGCCAGGAACCTTCATTAAAAAAAATCCAATCCAGATCAAACCTGTGCCCAAAAAATGGCAAAAGAAAGAAAGAAAATCTAGAAGAAGAAAAACTTCAGTTACCTCGTTGGCGTGAAGGTATCTCGATAGATGGCGCCTCAAATCTTCTATAAGCTCCTGAAGTGGCACCACTATGCCTGGAAGCTCCGCAAGTGGAGCCAGAGGTGGGACAGGATCAACAAAAGGTACATCCTCATCGTCCATATCAACCGGCAGATCAACCCGGATAGGACGAATCACTAACTCAGCCAATCTGCGAGGCAGCCGGGCTGGCCGTGGATGAGGAACATCGGAGACTCTCCTCCGTCTAACTCCTGGAATGACCCTGCTAGCACTACCGGGTCTATCTGGCTCCATAACCTGGATAAAGTCTTCAAATCACCTCAGAAAGGGTGAGGTAAGCCTAAATCTGTGACTTATTAAATGAAAGCATTATTTTATGCATTTTTAAGTTCTAAAACATGCATGGGTCAACCAAAATATCCAGTAGAGTCAAAATTGCATGCTCAGGCTTTTGAAAAAATTTCGCCAGAGTCTCCTTTGTAAAGTGGACTATCCGCATACACATAGTATGACTAGGTGGCCATTCAGTAGCACACCTACCCAAAAACAGAAACAGTTCATATTTATAAAAAAAATTAAAAGTAAACTCCACAAGGTAGCTAAATCACCACAGGCATTTTTAGTTGAAAATTTGGGCTAACTTCGCCTCAAAAAGGATGAGTAAACTGATCAAAAAGGGCATTAATTGACTGTCTCAGAATTCAAATTTTCTTACATCAAAACGTGCATCACAGTAAAATATGCATACTTATGAAGTCTAAAAAATTTTATCAAGTCATTTAAGCATACATATTTGATACATTGCATTTAAAAGCACACTACGTGGTTTACAACATTCTAACGATCAAAACCAAAAAAGAAAGGATGTAAACGTTACCTGAGATGTACAGAACGTTTGTACGCTGACAAAATCTAAAAAATCTGCCCGAACTTTGTAGATCTGATAAAGAAAATAGGATTTCCTTTATGATTCAAAACTAAAAATGAATTTGAAAAGGCACGGGAGCTCAACTTAAACTCGCAGAAGGGAGCAGCCCCACCTGCGGCTGCCGCACCCCTATCTACGGCTCCCTAGGGTGGGGCCCGATCCCTCCGTCTCGGTCCAGTTCGAGTGGAAACGAAGTTTACAGAACCTGAAAAGTCAAATCTAGGAAAAAATTGCTACGCGATTGAGCGGATTAGCTTGAAATCATGCGTATGAGCGGCGGATTCCTGACGGAAAGAAGAACTTCATGTAAGCCATTGGTTATCATCCCGAAGTGATATCCACGGGCCAATGATGAGAACTGCTGAAAAACTATAAAAAATTGCTAAAAACTGCCGTTGTCAGAGTATCGGGTAGGTCGGACGATATGAATGGCAGGTTCTGATAATATCAAGGTATCCAGACTGATCCGAGGGTGTGTTTTGTCAGAAGAATTACCCCACGTTGAAATTGATCAGATTACATGACACTATCAGCCTCTGGCGACAACCCCAGCTAAGTATCGGGAACGGTCCGGTGATATCAGCCGTTGAAGGGTACTTCAGCGAAGGTCAGATTGCCTGACACTATCAGCCACTGGAGACAACCCCAGCGAAGCATCAGGAACGGTCCGGTGATATCAGCCATTGAAGGCCACTTCAGCGAAGGTCAGACTGCCTCACACTATCAGCTGCTGGCAACAACCCCAGCAAAGCATCGGGAACGATCCGGTGATATCAGTCGTTGAAGGCTACTTCAGCGAAGGTCAGATTGCCTAACACTATCAGCCGCTGGCGACAACCCCAGTGAAGCATCGAGAACGGTTCGATGATATCATCCGGTGAAGGCCACTTCAGTGAAGGTCAGATTGCCTGACACTAGCAACTGTTGGCGACAACCCCAGTGAAGCATCGGGAAAGATCCGGTGATCTCATCCGTTGAAGGCCACTTCAGCGTAGGTCAGATTACCTGACACTATCAGCCGCTGGCGACAACCCCACCAAAGCATCGAGAACGGTCCAGTGATATCAATCGTTGAAGGCCACTTCAGCGAAGGTCAAAGGTTCTGACAGTTCAACCGTTGGCGGCAACTCCAACAAAGCATCTGGAATGAGCCGGTGGCAAACCCAACATATCAGTTTATCCCCACAGAGGACAGATGATGGAATCTGTTATACAAATCCCTAGAGGGAACATCGAGAAAGATTCGTTGGTGATCAAAACTTTGCAAGATGTCGTTCTAGTAAGCGTCAAGATAATTCACCAAAGAATATCCTGAATGACGTCATCCCTAGCAGAAAATGGCATAAACAACCATTGATGGCCTGGCACCAAGGGTTATCATAGATAACGTTATCCCCAGCAGAAAATAATGTAGTCAACCAGTGATAACTCTACTCCCTCAGAGGTATCTAACATTCATAAAATATCATGATATGGCATATATCATATTTCTAGTGTCTAGCAATCTTTATCCTATTCATTTCATTGCATTGCATAAACATTGTAAAGAGGGGCATCTGTAGACACTCGAAATTTTGCATTCCTATTACTAACCCTGCAGAAGGGTATAACTGCATTTTGCCTCCCGGCGACAACCCCGGGATGCCAACTCAGCCCCGGTCTCAATATCGGAATGCCAACTCAACCCCAATTTTAATATCGGGATGGCAACTCAGCCTCGGTCTCAATACCGGGATGCCAACTCAGCCCCGGTCTAAATATCGGGATGCTAATTCAGCCCCGGTCTCAATACCAGGATGCCAACTCAGCCCTGGTCTCAATATCGAGATGCCAACTCAGCCCCGATCTCAATACTGGGATGCCAACTCAGCCCCGGTCTCAATATCGAGATGTCAATTGAACCCCGATCTCAATATCGGGATGTCAACTTAGCCCCGGTCTCAATACCGGGATGTTAACTCAGCCCGGTCTAAATACCGGGATGTCAACTCAGCCCCGATCTCAATACCGAGATGTCAACTCAGTCGCGATCCCAATACCGGTATGTCAACTCTACCCCGGTCTCAATACCGGGATGTTAACTCAACCTCGGTCTCAATATCGGGATGTCAACTCAGCCCCAGTCTCAATACTAGGTTGCCAACTCAACCCCGATCTCAATACCGGGCTGCCAACTCAACCCCGGTCTTAATATCGGGTTGCCACCTCAGCCCCGATCTCAATACCAGACGGCCAACTCAGCCCCGGTCTCAATACCAAGATACCAACTCAGCCCCGGTCTCAATACCGGGTTGCCAACTCAGCCCTGGTCTCAATACCGGGATGTCAACTCAACCCCAATCTCAATATCGATATGTCAACTCAACCCCAGAGATAATCCCGAGATGTCAAGTCAAACCCCGATCACAACCTGGGAGGTACAGTAACCCCGACGACAATACCGGGAGATCCAGTTCAGGCCCGGTTACAATTCGGGATGTCAGGTCAAGCCCAGTCACAAACTCGGGAGGCCAAATCAACTTCGGAGACAACCCTGAAGTATCTCATCATCCCCAAAGACAACCCTGGAAACCAAATCAGCCTCAGAGACAACCTTGAGGATAAACAGAATTGACTGGGATCAAAACCTCGAAGACAATCCCGAGAAAACAAACAAAGACTGTGCCAGTACAGGAGACAACCCCTGGAAGGGCAAAATGGTCATTTTACCAGCTTGAAGCCAATCCAATCAAAATCAAGCCGAATTGATGCCATCAAGGTCAGAAAGAACCATAAAATTGATCCCGAGTGAAAACAGCACAAGACAGCTCAACGGACAAACTGCGAAGAAACGATGAATAAGTTTTCTTGGACTCGAAAAAGGTTTAGTATCATGTCATTGTGACGCTCTTAGAGAGGGCTTTTCGGAAAGGTATAGCATGCCTTAAACGGACGCTTCGGTCAAAAGTTAAAAAGTTTTGAACCTGACATCGCGTTGCTCGGAGTGCACGTACTTCGAGAGGACAGGACCCGCCATATGGACCCTGCCATGTGGAGCCGCAGGTAGACCCGCGGCTGCCGCGGGTAGGACCCCTTCCATCGGGTCTTTAAATACAAGTGCACCCCCAAGTAAAAAAAAGAAAAAAATAGAAAACACTCTAAAACTCCACCCATTTCGTTTCTTAGCCCGACTTTTTATACTCCAAACCTCGTTTTTATTACTCTAACACGTAGGTCTACTCATATACTACCATATACCAAAAATTAACCGGTGAAAACGTCCATTTTAAGCCTACCAAGTGGCAAAAAGCTCGAGTAGCTGTCCATTGTAAGTATTTCTACGATCAGAACTCATTTCCTACTTCTTTACATCTATTTGCACTTGCACGTAAAGTTTCATCTCCGGATCTTGCCCAGAACTCGGTTCCGTGGCCGTTTTTGCTTACTTTTTAGTACATTTTAGTACATATGTACGTTTTTTTTGCCTTTGCACAGCCCAGATCGACGATCCGCGGCTTTTAATCGCTTATAAATATATATATATGTATAACTTTTCAAGACTGGGTCGCTGACGCGTGTCATTTTTGGCTTTATTATGTATATATTTGACTATATATATACTAACTTTTCAATTCTGTCAAGCCCGGATGGCAAATCCGTGGTAGTTACTGCTTTTATATATATATAACTATATATATATATAAATTTTTCTGACTTCATTAGGCCTGGATTTTGACTTCGTGGCCTTTTTATTGCTTTAATATATATATACTAACTGTATATATATTAACATTTACATTTTCTTTTGGCCTGGATCATTTCGTGGCCTTTTTACCGCTTTTATAAATATATATATTTATATATTTATATTTCTGTCCGGACATAGGATGGCAGATATGTCGCCCTTTACAGCTTTTATATATATATTTACATTCTGTCGAGTCTGGATTAATTTGTGGCTCATTTACAGCTTGTATATATATATTTACATTCAGTCAAGCCTGGATCATTCTATGGCTCTTTACAGCTTATATATATATATATAAATATATATATATATATATATATATTTATATTTATATTTACATTCAATCAAGCCTGGATCATTCTGTGGCTCTTTTACAACTTTTATAAATATATATATATATATATATATATATATATATATATATATATTTACATTTCTGTCCGGGCACAGGATGGCAGATTTGTCGCCCTTCACAGTTTATATATATATATATATATTTCTATTCTGTTAAGCCTGGATTACTCCGTGGCTTTTAACAACTTTTATAAATATATATATATATATATATATAAATATATATATTTCCATTCCAGTCCGGGCATATGATTTAAAATCTGTCGCCCTTTACAGCTTTCATATATATATATATATATATATATATATATATATATATATATATATATATTCTTTATTCATTGTGATTAAATATTTGCTTTAAATATTATCAATTTTGGCAAGTTAGATTTCTTTAAATCTAGCCCTTTCTACTTTTCAAACGGTTCAAAATAGGTCCAACCGGAACCGAAAAGCTAGAATGGCTAAGATTTATTTAAATCTAGCTTTCTTTCAAGTTTTATTCATTTTAAAGCAACCTCGCGACCCTTAAATCGTTATCTAGTGGGAACGAGAAGTTTTGGCTATGCACATGCCAAGATTTGATTGATGAATCCTTGGTTTTGTAACGTCTAGATGAAAATCTACATTTTATTGTAAATATCTGTGACTGTGCAGGGTTTTTTGGCTTCTCTTTGTGAGCCTAGGAATCGTGGGATTCATGGTCAAACTGATCAGAATCTGATTCCCACAATGGACAAACTCCACATTACAAATGTACCCTGCCAGTTTTTCTATAAAATGTACATCCGAAAGACCTTAAAATGGTTATCCGATTTTAAGGTGTAAGACCCCGAATTTTTTGAAATAGAAGTATTCAATTTTTCTTATAATTATTATTCAGTAAATGGTTAAATTGATAAAAGGTTAAAGTTAAGGGTAATATATATAAATTTTACAAAGTAAGCAAGTGGTTATAAAATATTCGTTGTGTCGGGGAGTATTCGTTTGGTCGAAGAATATTCTTTTTGTCGGAGAATATTCGTACGACTACGCAGTCATTAATGGACCCCACAACGGAATAACTGTCGGATATAGAAAGTGACAGAAATAAAATTTTTATAAAAATAACAGTAAAATTGTTACCGTTAAACTGTTGAAATACCCGGTGATAAAAATACAGTAATACGCGTTGTTGCACAATAGTACACAATATTGCACAGTATTTTACATTATCAAATCAATAATTTATTATACAACATTATTGGCAATGTCTAGGAAGTTCTGTCTAGGAAAGGGGTTAGTTAATCTAATTGTGCGCCAGTAAGGAGAAATACTTATCGGAAAGCCCTCTCTTTCCTGGGAACGACCTAGTTATCATTATTGTGGTTCTGTAATATTATTTGTGAATAATAATTATTGATAAAAATGATAAGTAAATATTTATTCAATGTGAATTTAAACGGAGGAATTATTGAGAATGTATATTTTATCTATTCTGATAAAATAATTCATTCAAATATATTATTATAATATTATATTATAAGTGTATAATGTGATAATATAATAGTGATGATATTTTTTACAACAAATTCACGATATATGAATAAAATGAGATGGAAGAGAGAAAATGAAATTTGGAATTCTTTTATTAATTATAAATATTTTAATATATATATATATATATATATATATATATAAACATGTGGTGGAATTCATTATTTCAAAAGCGAAGGCTTTGAAATTTTGAGTGTGATGGAGATTTTTAAGAGTGGTGTGTGAAAAATCATCCGTATGTAAACTTGGGTCATTTTTCGTTCGGAATTTGAAAAAACTTTCTTCTACAAAGTTGTAGAGAATTAAATTTTATATGGAATGGACATAAAGTTCGTATTATTCTGATAAAAGTGCTATTTATTATGAATTATTAAAGTTCCGGAATATTGAGTCTGAATTGATTTTTGGTGGAGGATTTTCTAGAATGTACGGGCCCCACTCTTGTCCTTTGTTGGTGTGAAATTTGCTGAGCATTATTTCAAAAGTGTTGTGCTTAATTTTCAAAGTTGAGTGATGAGAAGCCACCGTAGAAAATTTTGTCAATCCTAGTGTGCTAAGCATTTCCTATAAATAGGGTGCTTAGTGAAGAAATGAAAATCACACCAGAATCAGAAAAATTTCTCTCTATAATGTTGAGCGTATTTCTTGTGAGAATAAGAGTATTTTGAGTGTTGATAACAGTGCAAGTTTTCGTCAGCATAATATCTGATATTCTAGTCAGATTCAGTATTCTACAGAGGTAAGGGATGTTATTATATTTCGTAAAGGAGGTTATTTTTCCTAAATAATATTATTTTCGTAAATGATATTATTTTACGTAAAGGATATTTTGATAAAGGATATTTTGATAAAGGATATTTTGGTAAAGGATATTTTGGTAAAGGATGTGATTTTATACTCGTAAGGGGTATTATTGCTTTCGTATCTGTAAGGGATATTATTTTTCTCGTAAAGGATGTTGTTTTCGTTCTATATTCGTAAGGAATATTATTTTCTTCCATACTCTATAGTATGTAAGTAATAATATTTCATTTCAGATTTCTAAATTTAAACTTACTATGGTAAGTATTGCTTCTATAATTCCTGAAATGATTACAAATCCCTTGAGTTTTGCGCTTCATCTAATAGCATTTCACTAGAATATTGGTCTAAACTTTCTAATGAAATTTTTATCTTTTCATGTCGGGGTACTATGAACGAGTTACTATTTACGAGTTATTATTCATGAGTTACTATTCATAAATTACTATTCACATATTACTATTCATGAGTTACTATTTACGGGGTACTATTCACTGTAAAAAAAATAATATACTTTTTTTTGTCCAAATTATCTTTAATTTATGAATCTTACTCTTGAAATTAGATCTATATTTTGATCATATTGTTCTTACTATGTCTATTCATTATATATAATATTTTTATAATCATGGTGATGAAAGTTCTCTTTGACTTGAGTGTAAAGATGGATAGATTATTGGTATGACCATTACTATGGGTTCTCTTTGGCCAGTAGTGTAAAGATGAATTGTTGACTAGTATGATCATGACTATTGAGTTTACAATTGGATATCTTTAGCTTAAGTGCAAAGATGAATTGATCAACATGGTTATAAATGTTGTTTCTATAAATTCTAAAATGATTAGATATTTCTTTGAGATTTGAATATCTTTGGCCTGTAGTGCAAAGATGGGCTGTTGATTTATGAATATCTTTGGTCTATAGTGCAAAGATGAATTATTGATGAATATCTTTGGCCTGTAGTGCAAAGATGAGCGGTTAATTTGTGAATATCTTTGGCCTGTAATGCAAAGATGAGCTATTGATGAATATCTTTGGCCTGTAGTGCAAAGATGAATGATTAATTGTTGAATATCTTTGGCCCGTAGTGTAAAGTTGAATTGATTAGCATGATTATGAACAAGAACTGTAATTTGGTATAACCATGATCTTTGGTGTTTCAGATAAAGACAAGTGATGAAAGTTATCTTCGTCCTAGGTGCGAAGAAGAATTTAGCAACACGATTATGATTATGAATTATTCACATGATTATAGACAGGAACTGTTGATTGATGTTACAGGGATAAAACATTGTTGGTGGACTTTTAACATGAAGAACATAATAGACATTATGGTCTATTTGACTCTTCTAATGGATTGTTCGTTCCGTTGCAACTATGGTTGAAAAGTTTTATCATCTACCATATGTTCTAAGTCTCTGAGTTATTACTGACGAATGCTATTGATAATTAGATTATCTTTAGTCATAATATTCTTTACTGTGTTATTTGTGCTCACCCTTTTGCTTCATAATTTCTTTCAGGTAATAAGAGTGTAGCTGGGTCGAGCGGGGATAACAGGAGAATAGAACGATGGTCTATAACTGTTGAAGTCTCCCATAAAACAATATGGAAATAATTGTATTGAGAACTTTAAATGTGTCGTATTTTATACGTCATTTAAAAGTTAATTTTGGTGACCTGACTTAGGTGAGGTGAACCCGTCTTTGGAAGAGTGTGTTGCCACTATCATACAAGATGTCTAACCACATACAACTTCATATTATTATAAGACCTGGTTGTGCGCATTCACATGCTGATTATATCTATGAGCACTACCTATATAATCTTGGAGTATGGTTGGAATATAATCCTCAGTTTGAGAAAATTGAGATAATTATATGGCAAGAGAATACCCACCATTGGAATGAACAGGATAGTAATCTTCTCGTTCTTCTTTGGGGTCTATTGGGTCAACCAAGGTTAATTCTCAAGTCCTATGATATCTATTATAACTTAGATGCATGGCCTCCCATGTACGAAGGTTTCCTTGAGTATTTTCTAAAGATTTTAATTCCTAAAACAGTTATTGATTATACCTTTATGTAACGTATCATTGATAAGGAGTGTGGGTACTGTATTCGTATTAAAACTCACACTTTATGTGTGGTCGTATTGTGTACGATAATTGGATATAAAAAAATTTTATTTGAATTCTGTTCCATATATTTCTTGGCGACCCAGAATGGGTTGAGTGGATTGAACCTATTTTAGGGGCGCCACAATTAGTATCAGAGCTTAGGGATATGGTCGCTGGCGGATATCTGAGATTAGAACTAGAAGGAGAGAAACGAGTAATATACTTTGCTAGTGTGTGACTTATCTAAGCTGAATTTTTTTACTTAATAAATTGACAAATTGTGATATGTCAATTAATCTTTATTTTGAAGCTGTATTCTAGAGTGAGCAATGGAGAAATCATGATACAGAAGAAATGACCGGGAAGATAGAATCTGGAATGAAAGCAAGGTATACTCACCTCTTAGAATTACCAGGTACGTAAATTTCGGGGACGAAATTTCATAAGGAGAGGAGATTATAAGACCCCGAATTTAATGAAATAGAAGTATTCAATTTTTCTTATAATTATTATTCAGTAAATGGTTAAATTGATAAAAGGTTAAGGTTAAGAGTAGTATATGTAAATTTTACAAAGTAAGCAAGTGGTTATAAAATATTCGTTGTGTCGGGGAGTATTCGTTTGGTCGGAGAATATTCTTTTTGTCGGTGAATATTCGTACGACTGCGCAGTCATTGGTGGACCCCACAACGGAATAACTGTCGGATATAGAAAGCGACATAAATAAAATTTTTATAAAAATAAAGGTAAAATTGTTACCGTTAAACTGTTGAAATACCCGGTGATAAAAATACAGTAATACGCATTTTTGCACAATAGTACACGGTATTGCACAGTATTTCAAATTATTGATTCTTACGTAAGAAGACACTTACTCTATTATTATTACAGTAATTACTGTTCAAAATTTTATATTATTGATTCAATAATTTCATAATATTTTATTTGTTTAATAATTGCTATGTTGATATTTTATATCAATAATTGCTACGTTGATATTTTATATCAATAATTACTACGTTGATATTTTATATTATTGATTCAATAATTATCACTGCACAGTATTTCACATTATCAAATCAATAATTCATTAGACAACATTATTGGCAATGTCTAGGAAGTTCTGTCTAGGAAAAGGGTTAGTTAATCTAATTGCGCGCCAATAAGGAGAAATTCTTATCGGAAAGCCCCCTCTTTTCTGTGAACGACCTGGTTGTCATTATTGTGGTTCTTTAATATTATTTGTGAATAATAATTATTGATAAAAATGATAAGTAAATATTTATTCAATATGAATTTAAACGGAGAAATTATTGAGAATGTATATTTTATCTGTTCTGATAAAATAATTTATTCAAATATATTATTATAATATTACATTATAAGTGTATAATGTGATAATATAATAATATAATAGTGATGATATTTTTTATAATAAATTCACGATATATGAATAAAATGAGATGGAAGAGAGAACATGAAATTTAGAATTCTTTTATTAATTATAAATGTTTTAATATATATATATATATATATATATATATATATATAAACATGTGGTGGAATTCATTATTTTAAAATTGGAGGCTTTGAAATTTTGAGTGTGATGGAGATTTTCAAGAGTGGTGGTGTGAAAAAATCATCCGTATGTAAACTTGGGTCATTTTTCGTTCAGAATTTGGAAAAACTTTCTTCTACAAAGTTGTAGAGAATTAAATTTTATATGGAATGAACATAAGGTTCGTATTTTTCTGATAAAAGGGTTATTTATTATAAATTATTAAAGTTCTGGAATATTGAGTCTGAATTGATTTTTGGTGTAGGATTTTCTAGAATGTACGGGCCCCACTCTTGTCTTTTGTTGGTGTAAAATATGCTGAGCATTATTTCAAAAGTGTTGTGCTTGATTTTCAAAGTTGAGTGATGAGAAGCCACCTTAGTAAATTTTGTCAATCCTGGTGTGCTAAGCATTTCCTATAAATAGGGTGCTTAGTTAAGAAATAAAAATCACACCAAAATAAAAAAAAATTCTCTCTATAATGTTGAGCATATTTCTTGTGAATATAAGAGTATTTTGAGTGTTGATAACAGTGCAAGTTTTCGTCAGCATAATATCTGATATTCTAGTCAGAATCAGTATTCTACAGAGGTAAGGGATGTTATTATGTTTCGTAAAGGAGGTTATTTTTCGTAAATAATATTATTTTTGTAAATGATATTATTTTGCGTAAAGGATATTTTGGTAAAGGATGTGATTTTATACTCGTAAGGGATATTATTGCTTTCGTATTTGTAAGGGATATTATTTTTCTCGTAAAGGATGTTGTTTTCATTCTATATTCATAAGAAATATTATTTTCTTCCATACTCTATAGTATGTAAGTAATATTATTTCGTTTTAGATTCCTAAATTTAAACTTACTATGGTAAATATTGCTTCTATAATTCCTAAAATGATTACAAATTCCTTGAGTGTTGCGCTTCAGCTAATAGCATTTCACTAGAATATTGGTCTGAATTTTTTGATGAAATTTTTACCTTTTCATGTCGAGATACTATTCATTCGAGTACTATTCACGAGTTACTATTCACGAGTTATTATTCATGAGTTACTATTCACGAATTACTATTCACGAGTTATTATTCACGGGGTACTATTCATGGTAAAAAAATATATACTTTTTTCTGTCCAAATTATCTTTGATTTATGAATCTTACTCTTGAAATTAAATTCATGTTTTGATCATATCGTTCTTACAATGTCTATTCATTAGATATAACATTTTTATAATCATGGTGATGGAAATTCTCTTTGACTTGAGTGTAAAGATGGGTAGATTATTAGTATGACCATGATTATGGGTTCTCTTTGGCCAGTAGTGTAAAGATGAATTGTTGACTAGTATGATCATGACTATTGAGTTTACAATTGGATATCTTTAGCTTAAGTGCAAAGGTGAATTGATCAACATGGTTATAAATGTTGTTTCTATAAATTCTAAAATGATTAGATATTTCTTTGAGATTTGAATATCTTTGGCCTGTAGTGCAAAGATGGGCTGTTGATTTATGAATATCTTTGGTCTATAGTGCAAAGATGAATTATTGATGAATATCTTTGGCCTGTAGTGCAAAGATGAGCGGTTAATTTGTGAATATCTTTGGCCTGTAATGCAAAGATGAGCTATTGATGAATATCTTTGGCCTGTAGTGCAAAGATGAATGATTAATTGTTGAATATCTTTGGCCCGTAGTGTAAAGTTGAATTGATTAGCATGATTATGAACAAGAACTGTAATTTGGTATAACCATGATCTTTGGTGTTTCAGATAAAGACAAGTGATGAAAGTTATCTTCGTCCTAGGTGCGAAGAAGAATTTAGCAACACGATTATGATTATGAATTATTCACATGATTATAGACAGGAACTGTTGATTGATGTTACAGGGATAAAACATTGTTGGTGGACTTTTAACATGAAGAACATAATAGACATTATGGTCTATTTGACTCTTCTAATGGATTGTTCGTTCCGTTGCAACTATGGTTGAAAAGTTTTATCATCTACCATATGTTCTAAGTCTCTGAGTTATTACTGACGAATGCTATTGATAATTAGATTATCTTTAGTCATAATATTCTTTACTGTGTTATTTGTGCTCACCCTTTTGCTTCATAATTTCTTTCAGGTAATAAGAGTGTAGCTGGGTCGAGCGGGGATAACAGGAGAATAGAACGATGGTCTATAACTGTTGAAGTCTCCCATAAAACAATATGGAAATAATTGTATTGAGAACTTTAAATGTGTCGTATTTTATACGTCATTTAAAAGTTAATTTTGGTGACCTGACTTAGGTGAGGTGAACCCGTCTTTGGAAGAGTGTGTTGCCACTATCATACAAGATGTCTAACCACATACAACTTCATATTATTATAAGACCTGGTTGTGCGCATTCACATGCTGATTATATCTATGAGCACTACCTATATAATCTTGGAGTATGGTTGGAATATAATCCTCAGTTTGAGAAAATTGAGATAATTATATGGCAAGAGAATACCCACCATTGGAATGAACAGGATAGTAATCTTCTCGTGCAAAGATGAATGATTAATTGTTGAATATCTTTGGCCCGTAGTGCAAAGATGAATTGATTAACATGATTATGAACAGGAACTGTGATTTGGTATAACCATGATCTTTGGTGTTTCAGGTAAAGACAGGTGATGAAAGTTATCTTCGTCCTGGGTGCGAAGAGGAATTTAGCAACACGATTATGATTATGAATTATTCACATGATTGTGGACAGGAACTGTTAATTGATGTTACAGGAATAAAATATTGTTGGTGGACTTTTAACATGGAAAAGATAATAGACATTATGGTCTATTTGACTCTTCTAATGGATTGTTCGTTCCGCTACAACTATGGTTACAAATTTTTATCATCTACCATAATTTATAAATCTTTGACTTATTACTAACGAATGCTATTGATAATTTGATTACCTCTAGTCATAATATTCTTTACTGGGCAATTTGTGCTCACCCTTTTGCTTCACAATTCCTTTCAGGTAATAAGATTGTAGCTTGGTCGAGGGGGATAACAGTGGAATAGAACGATGGTCTATAATTGTTGAAGCCTCCCATAAAATAGTATGGAAATAATTGTATTGAGAACTTTAAATGTGTCGTATTTTATACGTCATTTAACGGTTAATTTTGGTGACCCGACTTAGGTGAGGTGAACCCGTCTTTGTAAGGGTGTGTTGCCACTATCATATAAGATGTCTAACCACATACAACTTCATGTTATTATAAGACATAGTTGTGCGCATTCACTTGCTGATTATATCTATGAGCACTACCTATATAATCTTGGAGTATGGTTGGAATATAATCCTTAGTTTGAGAAAATTGAGATAATTATATAGCAAGAGAATAACCACCATTGGAATGAACAAGATAATAATCTTCTCGTTCTTCTTTGGGTTCTATTGGGTCAACCAAGGTTAACTCTCAAGTCCTATGATATCTATTATAACTTAGATGCATGGCCTCCCATGTACGAAGGTTTCCTTAAGTATTTTCTAAAGATTTTAATTTCTAAAACAGTTATTAACTGTATCTTTATGTAATGTATCATTGATAAGGAGTGTGGGTACTGTATTCGTATTAAAACTCTTACTTTATGTGTGGTCGTATTGTGTACGACAATTGAATATAAAAAATTTGTATTTAGATTCTGTACCATGTATTTCTTGGCGACCCAGAATGGGTTGGGTGGATTGAACTTATTTTGGGGGCATCACAAATGGTATCAGAGCTTAGAGATATGGTCACTGGCAGAGATCTGAGAGTAAAACTAGAAGGGGAGAGACGAGTAATATACTTCGCTAGTGTGTGACTTATCTAAGCTGAATTTTCTTACTTAATAAATTGACAAATTATGATATGTCAATTAATCTTTGTTTTGAAGCTGTATTCTAGAATGTGCAATAGAGAAATCATGATACAGAAGAAATTACCGGAAAGATAGAATCTTGAATGAAAGCAAGGTATACTCACCTCTTCGAATTACCATGTACGTATATTTCGGGGACGAAATTTCATAAGGAGGGGAGATTGTAAGACCCCGAATTTTATGAAATAGAAATATTCAATTTTTCTTATAATTATTATTCAATAAATGGTTAAATTGATAAAAGGTTAAAGTTAAGGGTAATATATGTAAATTTTATAAAGTGAACAAGTGGTTATAAAATATTCGTTGTGTCGGGGAGTATTCGTTTGGTCGGAGAATATTCTTTTTGTCGAAGAATATTCGTACGACTGCGCAGTCATTGGTGGACCCCACAACGGAAGAATTGTCGGATATAGAAAGCGACAGAAATAAAATTTTTATAAAATTAACGATAAAACCATTACCGTTAAACTGTTGAAATACCCGGTGATAAAAATACAGTAATACGCGTTGTTGCACAACAGTACACAGTATTGCACAGTATTTTGAATTATTGATTCTTACGTAAAAAGGCACTTAGTCAATTATTGTTACAGTAATTACTGTTCAAAATTTTATATTATTGATTCAATAATTGCATAATATTTTATTGGTTTAATAATTGCTACGTTGATATTTTATATCAATAATTGCTACATTGATATTTTATATCAATAATTACTACGTTGATATTTTATATTATTGATTCAATAATTATCACTGCATAGTATTTCACATTATCAAATTAATAATTCATTAGACAACATTATTGGCAATGTCTAGGAAGTTCTGTCTAGGAAAAGGGTTAGTTAATCTAATTGCACGCCAATAAGGAGAAATTCTTATCGAAAAGCCCCCTCTTTCCTGTGAACGACATGGTCGTCATTATTGTGGTTCTTTAATATTATTTGTGAATAATAATTATTGATAAAAATGATAAGTAAATATTTATTCAATTTGGATTTAAACGGAGAAATTATTGAGAATGTATATTTTATCTGTTCTGATAAAATAATTCATTCAAATATGTTATTATAATATTACATTATAAGTGTCTAATATGATAATATAATAATATAATAGTGATGATATTTTTTACAACAAATTCACAATATATGAATAAAATGAGATGGAAGAGAGAAAATAAAATTTAGAATTCGTTTATTTATTATAAATGTTTTAATATATATATATATATATATATATATATATATAAACATATGGTAAAATTCATTATTTCAAAAGTGGAGGCTTTGAAATTTTGAGTGTGATGGAGATTTTCAAGAGTGGTGCGTGTGGAAAAATCATCCGTATGTAAACTTGGGTCATTTTTCATTCGAAATTTGAAAAAACTTTCTTCTACAAAGTTGTTGAGAATTAAATTTTATATAGAATGGACATAAAGTTTGTATTTTTCTGATAAAAGGGCTATTTATTATGAATTATTAAAGTTCTGAGATATTGAGTCTGAATTGATTTTTAGTGGAGGATTTTCTATAATATGCGGGCCCTACTCTTGTCCTTTGTTGGTGTGAAATGTGCTGAGCATTATTTCAAAACTGTTGTGCTTGATTTTCAAAGTTGAGTGATGAGAAGCCACCGTAAGAAATTTTGTCAATCCTGGTGTGCTAGGCATTTTTTATAAATAGAGTGCTTAGTTAAGAAATGAAAATCACACCAGAATCAGAAAAATTTCTCTCTATAATGTTGAGCGTATTTCTTGTGAGTATAAGAGTATTTTGAGTGTTGATAACAGTGCAAGTTTTCGTCAGCATAATATCTGATATTCTAGTCAGATTCAGTATTCTACAGAGGTAAGGGATGTTATTATGTTTCGTAAAGGAGGTTATTTGTCGTAAATAATATTATTTTCGTAAATGATATTATTTTGCGTAAGGGATATTTTGATAAAGGATATTTTGGTAAAGGATGTGATTTTATACTCGTAAGGGGTATTATTGCTTTCGTATTTGTAAGGGATATTATTTTTCTCGTAAATGATGTTGTTTTCGTTCTATGTTCGTAAGGAATATTATTTTCTTCCATACGTTATAGTATGTAAGTAATAATATTTTGTTTCAGATTCCTAAATTTAAACTTACTATGGTAAGTATTGCTTCTATAATTCCTAAAATGATTACAAATTTCATGAGTTTTGCGCTTCATCTAATAACATTTCACTAGAATATTGGTCTGAACTTTTTAATAAAATTTTTATCTTTTTATGTCGGGGTACTATTCATTCGAGTACTATTCACGAGTTATTATTCATGAGTTACTATTCACGGGTTATTATTTATGAGTTACTATTCACATGATACTATTCACGATAAAAAAATAATAATATACTTTTTTCTGTCCAAATTATCTTTTATTTATGAACCTTACTCTTGAAATTAGATCTATGTTTTGATCATATTGTTCTTACTATGTCTATTCATTATATATAACATTTTTATAATCATGGTGATGGAAGTTCTCTTTGACTTAAGTGTAAAGATGAGTAGATTATTGGTATGACCATGACTATGGGTTCTCATTGGCCAGTAGTGCAAAGATGAATTGTTGATTGGTATGATCATGACCATTGAGTTTACAATTGGATATCATTAGCTTAAGTGCAAAGGTGAATTGATCAACATGGTTATAAATGGTGTTTCTATAAATTCTGAAATGATTAGATATTTCTTTGAGATTTGAATATCTTTGGCCTGTAGTACAAAGATGAGCTGTTGATTTATGAATATCTTTGGTCTGTAGTGTAAAGATGAACTATTGATGAATATCTTTGGTCTGTAGTGCAAAGATGAGCAGTTGATTTGTGAATATATTTGGCCCGTAGTGCAAAGATGAATTGATTAGCATGATTATGAACAGGAACTGTGATTTGGTATAACCATGATCTTTGGTGTTTCAGGTAAAGACAGGTGATGAAAGTTATATTCGTCCTGGGTGCGAAGAGGAATTTATCAACATGATTATGATTATGAATTATTCACATGATTGTGGACAGGAACTGTTAATTGATGTTACAGGGATAAAATATTATTGGTGGACTTTTAACATGGAGAAGATAATAGACATTATGGTCTATTTGACTCTTCTAATGGATTATTCATTCCGCTGCAACTATGGTTGAAAAGTTTTATCATCTACCATATGTTCTAAATCTCTGAGTTATTACTGACGAATGCTATTGATAATTTGATTATCTTTAGTCGTAATATTCTTTACTGGGCTATTTGTGCTCACCCTTTTACTTCACAATTCCTTTCAGGTAATAAGAGTGTAGCTGGGTCGAGCGGAGATAACAGGGGAATAGAACGATGGTCTATAACTATTGAAGTCTCCCATAAAACAGTATGGAAATAATTGTATTGAGAACTTTAAATGTGTCGTATTTTATACGTCATTTAACAGTTGATTTTGGTGACCCGACTTAGGTGAGGTGAACCCGTCTTTGGAAGGATGTGTTACCACTATCATACAAGATGTCTAACCACATACAACTTTATGTTATTATAAGACATGGTTGTCACTACTACAAAACGGTAAATAGATGACACTTAATAGACAACGCTTTTATAAAAAACGTTGTGGTTTACTTTTCCATAACGTTTTTTTGAAAAAATATTGTTGTTTGATATAAAAAGTGTTGTCTATTTAAAAGGGCCAATTTTTTGTTTTAAAATTATAACGTTTGCTTTAAAAACCGTTGTCTATTAAAAAAACACGGAGGGGATTTTAGTAACCTATTGTTTCTCAGGCTTCTTCAATAGCGTATAGATTTCTCAGTCTATCTATCTCACTCTCAATTTTCTCGGTCGGTGGTCTCCAGTCTGTCCATCTCGCTCTCTGGTTTCTTTGTTTTCTCAGTCTATTGATCTCGCTCACTGGTTCTCAGTCGGTAGGAGGTTTCTCCATCGGTGGGTTCGCGGTCAATCTGAGTAGCTCTAGTTTCTCGGTCGGTGGTTTCGCTGTCGGTCGGAGGTTTCTCGGTCGGTCGGTGGTCGGTGGTTTCTTAGTTGATCTGAGTAGCTCTAGTTCTCTGATTTGATTCCTCAAAGGTAAGTTCTAAGTTGGGTGTGTTAATTTTTACTTCAAGTTGTGATTTCAATCTTAAAATTTGTCCTCTTTTCAGTTTTATATTTGAAAAATGTTTGAAGTGATGAAACATATTCAGCATTCCATGGTAGAAATTTAAACTTGAAAAATTAGATGTAGTGTTTTATGTTGGAATTTTCTAGAGTTCTCCCATTCCCTTTATTGTTGAAATGGACTTGGCTTATTAAAATGATGAGATGTTTAGACTTAATAAAATGATGAAATGCTTAGACTTAATAATTTTATCTAGCTATGAATGAACTGAAGTACTGATTCTGTGATCAAACAAACGTGCTCACAAGCCTCATTCTGAAAGGCTGAAAAGCAAACGCACATGTCCCCCAGTTTTATTAAATATTTATACCAGAATTGTCACTCCATTGTGGCCTTCCTTGAGAGTTAGGTATCCATTTCCCTTACATGCTTGGCTTTCTTCGTCTTATGGTATTGTGAGGAGTATCTGTTGACTTGAACAACCCTGCATCTTTAGTCTTTACCATATTCCACGCATGCTGCACTTCCTACTATCACTTGTGGCTAAATAGAACTACCTGTATGCAAGAAATTTATACAAGTGTTAACACCCCCTCTCCCCGAGTGCCATTATGCTGAGGTTTCAAATCCTGGATACATGATTGTTTTTTAAAGATTGTGTGCCTTTTCTGCATTATGTGTTATTGTTATCTGGTTAACTGTAATTGAGATGGTTTTGGTATTCTATTCTTATCAAGACAAATCAAATAAAATAGTATTTTGCATTTTACAGCCTGTTATCAAGCATGTGCTCAAATTGTCAAGTAGACTACTGTAGCTAGCTAGAACATATGCATGCAGCAGCTCCTTTGTGATTGTTAACTTGGTTGGACTAAGCAAGCCCCTTCCACCAATAAAGAAGAAGTCATATTTTAGTTAATTTTTCTCCTATTTTTTTTGGACGGCAGAATTACAATGCCTTTGGGTTATTCTGTATGTGATACGATTTGGCAGCAGGTGCTAAAGATTATTACTAAGAAAAGGGTAGATCACAATATTGAAAATTAGAAAGAAAAAAAGAAATTACAACTCTCCCCCAATATTAAGTGTCAAATAAATCCAAACCAAGAATTTATACAAACTAAAAGAATCTACTTTGATATAAAGGAAACAGTAAAAAAAACCTGTTTTGTATTGACTGTTATTATATGCTTTACATAGTCTTTGATGTATATTATCTTATATTTAGTGTTGGACTCTACATAACATGTTTTGTTTTTTTAAGATGGACAAGTCATGGATGTGTGCTGATAGAAGGTCACGAGAGTATGAAGTAGGCGTTGATGAATTCTTTAGGTTTGCGGTAGACAACGCGAGAAATGTGAATCTTATTCATTGCCCTTGCGTAAAATGTGGAAACATTTTACAATTCGGTGATGGAATTATAAGAGATCACTTGTATTTTAATGGTGTTGATACTAGTTATCAAACTTGGGTATGGCATGGAGAACCTAATATGTCAGATGTAGATGCAAATAAACATTTTGTAGGCACTACTGAACAAGGCTATGTCTATGAAACAGTAGATATGGAAGATAATGCTTTTGGGGATTTATCAAATGATCCGGGTGAGTTTCTTAATGCGATTGGGGATGGAGATGAGCCCTTATACCCTGGTTGTAAATTTAGTAAGTTAGCTGCACTTGTTAGACTCTACAATTTGAAAGCGAAGCATGGGTTGAGTGATGTTGGTTTCACAGATCACTTGATTTTTCTGACTGAACTTCTTCCAGAAGGTAACAAATTACCTTGCTCCTTATACGAGGCAAAGAAGACTTTACATGCCTTAGGAATGGGTTATGAGAAAATACATGCTTGCCCTACTCACTGCATCTTGTACAGAAAGGAATTTGACCAGGCGACTAATTGCCCAAAATGTCGTCTCTCAAGGTGAAGATAGATAAGAATGAGCATGTAAGAGAAGGGGTGCCTGCGAAGGTGTTGTGGTACTTTCCTCCTATCTCGAGGTTTAAACGTATGTTTAAATCTAGCAGGACATCTGAGAGTTTGACTTGGCATGCTAGTAATAAAATGAGTGATGGTCATATGCGTCATCCATCAGATTCACCATCTTAGAAGCTAGTGGATGATAAGTGGCCGGAGTTTGGTAAAGACCCTAAAAGCCTTAGACTTGCTCTTTCAGCTGATGGGATCAATCCTCATGGTTCTCTTAGTTCTAGATACAGTTGTTGGCCTGTTATAATGATTATTTATAATCTTCCGCCTTGGTTATGTATGAAAAGAAAGTTCATGATGTTGACTTTGTTGATCTCGGGTCCTAAACAAGCCGGTAGTGATATAGATGTCTACTTGGAACCATTAATTTATGATTTGAAGTATTTATGGGAGGGGGTTCCAGGGGTGTACGATGCATTTAGAGGAGAATACTTCATGCTCAAAGCATAATTAATGTGGACTATAAATGACTTTTCTGCCTATGGTAACTTATCTGGATGTGTTGTAAAAGGTTATAAAGCATGTCCTATATGTGGCGAGGATACACCTAGCCATAGGTTGGCACATGGTAACAAAGTTTGTTACATTGGCCACCGAAGATTCTTGCCTCAAGATCATTTATTTCTGAAGCAGCGAGTAACATTTAATGGAGAACAAGAATTTAGACCACCTCCTCTTCCACTAACGGGAGAGGAAGTATTTAGAAAGGTTGAACATTTGACTCATGGTGTTGATAAAAAGGATAACAGACCTTGTTGGAAGAAGAAGTCAATCTTCTTTGAACTAGAGTATTGGAAGTTTCTTCATATTAGACATTGTCTTGATGTTATGCATATTGAGAAAAATGTATACGAAAGCATTATTGGTACATTATTGGAGATTCCGAGGAAAAACAAAGATGGGGTTGCAGCTCGGTTAGACCTCTCAGAAATGAGGGTTAAGACTTATTTGCGACCAGATTTTGGAGAAAAAAGGACACGTTTGCCTCCAAGTACTTGGAATCTATCGAGGGCAGAGAAAAGAGTTGTATGCAATTCTTTGTATGGCATGAAAGTCCCAGAAGGTTGCTCTTCCAATGTCAAAAGTCTTGTATCATTGCAAGACCTAAAACTCTATGGGCTTAAGTCTCATGACTGTTATACCTTAATGCAACAATTGCTCCCTGTTGCCCTACGTTCAGTAATGGAAAAACCGGTGAGGTATGCAATAATCAGATTGTGTTTTTTCTTTAATGAGATATGCGACAAAGTCATCGACATTTCAAAACTAGATAAAATGCAAGCTGATTTAGTGGTAACCTTGTGTTTGCTTGATAAGTATTTTCCACCATCATTCTTTGATATCATGATTCATGTCGTGGTGCATCTTGTTAGAGAAGTTCGATTATGTGGGACAGTTTACTTTAGATGGATGTATCCATTTGAAAGATGCATGAAAGTATTAAAATGGTATGTACGTAATCGTAATCGACCTGAAGGTTGCATGGCTGAATGTTATATTAGTGAAGAAGCTTCAGAGTTTTGCGAGGAGTATTTATCCGATGTTAGTACTATTGGAATCCCATTGAGGCAAAATATGGGTCGTACACAACCCTTATCTGGTGCTACCGTAGAATCTATGGAGCGTGACATGTTAGACCAAGCACATCGTTGTGTATTAGACAACACGGATGAAGTTGAACCATATATCAGGTAAACATTTTTCTATATAAGAGAGAAGAATTTTGTCTTATAATTAAACAACTAAAATCTGATTGTCTTCTATTTCATGTAGTGAACATATGATACATTTGACAAATACTTATCCGAGATTCAAAAAAAGAACAAAGTGGCTACAAGATAAGCACAACCGCACATTCATTGGTTGGTCTCGCAAAAGGATAAAATTGTGTTTATCTTTGTAAATGTTTGTTGGTTGCTCTTGTTTGTTTCTTGATTTATACTATTTCGATTCAGGTTGAACATGAACTTATCCAAGCATCCAATGACATAACGGAGAATTTACGGTAGCTTTCGGATGGACCGTGTATGGAAGTACCAATGTATAAAAGCTACATTGTTAATGGGGTGCACTTTAACACCAAGTCACGTGATGATGTGCGAGCTGTTCAAAATAGTGGAGTGCACCTAGTGGCGAAGACAATTCAAGTTTCTAGTGCAAAGGATAAAAATCCTATTGTGGGAGACATGAGTTTCTATGGGATCATTCAAGAAATATGGGAGCTAGATTATCATAAGTTTAGAGTACCTATCTTTAAGTGTGATTGGGTTGAGAACAATAATGGTATTAAAGTAGATGAACTTGGATTTACTTTGATCAATCTTGGTAGGATAGGTTTTAAAAATGATCAATTTGTTATGGCTAACCTAGTCAAACAAGTCTTTTATGTTGAAGATCCTTTAGATGCTAGGTGGTCAGTTGTATTATCAACCCCAAATAGGGATTATTATGATTGTGCCAATGATGATGAGTTAGGGGACATTGTAATTGACCACGAACCCTTTACAAGGGGTATGCCACCTGTCGAGACATTTGATGATGTATTGAACGAGGAGTGGTCATAATACATGAGAGCTGACTGTTAAGATATTTGGATTGATAAGGAATAGGAACTGTTCTAGGTTTCTTCTTTTATGAAAATCTGTGCTAGTATCTTTAATATAAATGGACTAGTTTTTTACATTTGGGTTGTTTAATATGTTGAGTTTTTTACATTTGGGCTGTTTCTAAGCTGTAGTTTATGTCATTATTATCGTTGTTGTGATGTTTTTTTTTGACAAATGACAAGTATCATTGTTGAGATGCTGATCAAGTAATGTAATGACACGCATTTAAGCTGCTTTGAAACATCAGCTTATATGTATTCAGTATTATTTTTTATAACCATCAAACATTGATAAAGAACCCAATATCCTTTCAACTGGACCATCCAACTGTACGGATGGGTTGAACATCCAACTATTTCTGTTGAACATCAGGTAAATTACGATAACTTTATGCATGGGTTGATGAAGGAGAACATCCAACTTAACAGGAAAGTTCTGTCAGAGCTATCTATCTATGCATGAACCATTTAGCTTCAAGGCTTTGGTTGATGTCTCACGCACTGCCTTCCCTGGAAACAAGAAGGTGTTACCACCTCCAAATAAAGAAAGACTTCAAATGCTTGTTTGATACATTGTCAGTTTTTTTTCTTTTCAAAAAAGTCATTTTTCTGTCTGGATCAATGCTCAAAGTAGTTTGATTTTCACAATCTATCATTTAACTATGGTCATACATTATACTCTTGGTACTCTGTGTGATTAAGTTATTTTGGCATAAGCTAGAAATTGACTTGTCGATATCATTTTTTATATGAATCTTTTAAGGATTTGATATTTGTTCTATATACATAAAATAAAAATAGGAAGAAAAAAAAAGATGATAAAAGAAAAGTCATTAGGATTTTCATAGTTGTAGCATGTACCAGTTCGAAGTTATGTAGCATAGTTGTAGCATGTACCAGTTCGAAGTTTTAAAGAAATGGTTCATGTATTTGTGTACCAGTTCGAAGTTTTACTTGCAGCCTTTATTAAGTTTAGGCCATTATTCTGTGTTGGTTCCACCAAAGGAAGATCTGAGCTAGACATGCTTGCTTTTATATTTGCACAAGCGATGGATATGGTAGGACCTTCAACTCGAACTTGTGTTTTTGTGCTTGTCAAATGATCTCTTTACACTTTACCATAAACCCTTGATCTGTTTGTAGATTTATGAACAAAATTTAGCACAATATTTTTTTGAATAATTAAAATTTTAGTTGGGTATCCTTGTACTTAACTTTTTAAAGATTGGGACTTTGAAGGTAGTATTTATCATGCAGATCACTGTTGATTTATGAATGGGAGTGCAACGGGGAAGAAGTGAGTCTTTGATAGAATTCTGGCATGGAAATGACCTGAGAGAAAAATTCTGTTCCTTTTAGCTCCAAATGTCTGAGGTATAAATTCTATCAAATAATCTTGATTACCCATTTCCAGATTTTTTCGTAGTGAATATGTTACGACGTCACTTTAACCCCAACTCAAATCCTGAATTTTGCAGTAGGTAGATTTGGCACATGGTACACGAGATAGACTATGAAAATTGGATAAAAACCCAATTGGTACATCTAATGACTGTACAATATTTTTGATGTATTTTTGCACCTTGTGATTCTACTCATAGTCAGGAAGGAAAAAAGGATAGTCGTCATTGTTATTATAGTAATTAATTAGACAGCAGGGAAACATGATGTATAGAATGCTCTTTCTATATGGATGAATATCCTATTCTTTGCGATATAACCAAGCTGTTTGTTTGTTTGTTCAGGAGCATAGGGGTATAGAAATTTTTTATATCATTGGATCTTACTGAAACAATATCCACGAGAACTGAATAATATCCACGAGAACTGAACATAACATTGTTGTCCAAATCAAGTTTTTATGAAGCCAGTAGTCACAGAAGAACTTATGGAAGCTAACTCACCTTCTATATAAAGCCAGCCTAATCCCTCAATGCCCAAATGTACCTCCTCCTCCTCATTCAGTAATTAGAAAATCACAGTCATATATCCTTCTAGTTTGCACACAATGGCTTTTTCTCTCGGAAGAAAACTCATCATTGTTGCAATGATACTTTTAGGAGCCTGGTCTTCTCAAGCTACATACAACTTATTTACTATTTTTTCTGCATTTATATCCATCCTCGATACGCACACACAACTTATTTACTATTTTTTCTGATTCTCTGCTATTTCTAGAGTCCTAGTCTTCCATGGTGTATTTATTATTCAAGTGCCTTCAATTGTCAATGCCTATAGTCCAAAAGTTACTGGAGTTGCAATTCTGGTTTTCTGCATTTTATAAACCTTTGATGGTGGAGTTTCTTTTAATACTTCTGATATAGAATTGATCTTTACTTCCCTTCACAATGTCGTCAGCAAAAGCATAATATAATTTCAATTTTTGCCTAAAGCATCACTTGTCAGTTCATCCATAAGCAACATAACTCAAGCCCAATAGCCAAAGGAGACCTATATGGTTGGGAATTTGTTTCTTAACAGAATGCAAGTTATTTTTATTGTGTTTGTAGGTTCTAATTTTTTATGATTTTTGGGAGTGAATCTAATCTCTGTTTTAGCTGTACTTAAAAACTTGTTGATGGATTGATATATAAAACTGCAACTGGTCTATAGTAATGGTATCACATGGACATAATAAGTTTCTATGGTGTTTCTTATTATTGTGCCCATGTGGGTGGATGCTTCTGTTTTAATTCCTACAAGGTTATACTGATTAATATGAGTATTTTAACATTTGAGTTTGTGTTTTTAATATTATAACAGATTATGGATTCTCAAAAGAATAAAGCTATTTCATCCCCTCAAAAGAAGAAAGCTGCTTCAGAGGCTCAAAACAATCACACTGGTTCAGTAAATCAAAATTCGAAAGCTGATGCATGCCCAAAAAAGAATCCATCCGAGTCCTCCCATTCTAAGAAAATTCAATCTAATGAAGCAGATAATATTGAGACAAGCTCCAGTACCGCAAAAAGAAAATGAGGTATTAATACAATGCATCGAATAGTGAAGCAAAAAATACAAGGCATGAGAAAGGTTGTGGAGTATAATAAGAAGGGGCAACCTCGTGGGAAGACAGCAAAGGAAATGCAATCTTACATTGGGGTCTTAGCACGCATGAAGGTCCAAATTGACATTAAAGAATGGAAATTTGTGGAGCTAGATACAAAAAAGAAGATTTGGGAAGCTACAGAGGTATTTATTTTTCTTTATTTTCATATGTATTGATATTTGGGAAGCTATAGAGGTATAATGTGTGATCTGCTTGTACGTAGATGGCGTTTGCAATAGCTCCTCAAAGCAGGAAAATGGTTTTATCATCAACAGCACGTAAATGGCGAGAGTTCAAGTCTAGACTAACCAATACATATGTTTATCCTTTCGAAGATGAAGAAGAACTCTTATGTACCCCCCTGAAGAATATCCTTTCATTGATTCTGATGCTTGGAGAGCCTTTGTAGCCCATAGGTTTACTAAAGAGTTTAGGGTACATTTTCCTCCATTTTTATTACAAATAAATCATTGATTTTCAAAGAACATAACTACCTTTCCCTTCATATTTGGCAGGAATTACATCAGAAACAACAAGAAAGACGTGCACAAAATCAGTACAATCATCGCTTGTCACACAAAGGATATGTTGGATTGGAGGATGAACTGGTTAGTACAAATTTTGTAATAAACTTAATTATTTGTGACTCTTAAATGAACTTACTAGATTATTGTTTTTTTATATGAAATAGCTGGAAAAAATGGCGAAAGATGACATAGATCGAGCAACATTGTGGAGGAAAGGCCGCAAAAATAAGGATGGGAGTTTTAAAGATGAGAAGACAGCTGAGAAAGCAAAGGAAATAGTAAGAAAATTTAGATATTATTAGATTATGGATTAGATTGTTGCATATTATTAGATTGCATATTAGATTGTGGATTAGATTGTTGCATATTTTCCAAGTCACCTTTGACAGACAGATGAGGTTAATTGGTTTCATGTCAAGTAAATTGGTATATATGCCTTCTTAATTTCTTCTATTTTTAGTGTGCAAAGTTTGAATATATTGTTAGGCTATTAATTAACCCCTAATAATAATGAAAGTGAAAGAGTGACATTTTTGCATGATCCGGGCAGGCACCATAGCGGTGTTGCTCAGCAATAACTCCCATCTTCTTGCAGGGGCCATATTGTATTGATGAGTAATTTTATTTTTTTATACTAATGTATCTTAGTGACATATTTATCTTTTATTTTATATATTTTATTTCATTCTTTTGAGGATAAAAAGTTTATACCTTTAATCATTCTTTTAGACTTTTAGGTATGTCGTATGTATGTATGTGTATATAAAGGTTGATTTGTCAAGGATCTGCAGTATCAATAAATGTTCAAGACAATGTTCATACACAAGTCAAAAAATTTGAGATCACAAGTCAAACAATTTAAGATTTTCTGTTGTCTAATTTATTAATTGAATGCAATGTGGTGGAAAAAATTGAAGTTTAGGGATTTTAATTTGTTGGGTTTTGAAGGTTGTGGTTGTTAGTTGGTGTAGATTTTCAATTTTCTATCTAGGGTTTATTTTGATATGTGTCTCTTTGTCTTTCACATGTAATGTGATGAAATTGAGCTTTTTAGGGCTTTATAAGTTTTGCTTGTAGTTGTAGTTAGTTTTGTTAGTCACACTAAATATTTTAGGTTATTTCTTTGTAGTTTGGGTTTCCATGGATTTTAGATTTTTATGTTTGTTTATCGCTGATTTTTTTATTTGTTATCTTTTTGCAATTTGTTTACCAAGTTGTCAATTTGCTCAATAATGTATTCTATACTACAGCATCATAACTGCACTAATATAGGGAATAGCAGATACGCTTGTTGGAAAATTCAAACCCATGATCTTGAGCAAGTAGAACATCATGTTCAGTCACCCATTCTTTGAAATCTTTAGTTGCTAGAAAAATAAAATCGACATGCTTGAACAGAACCTATAGGTTAATTTCTCATGTATTTTAGAAGGAATTTTCTAATATATTTCTGCCTTGTAAGTTTGTTAATGTGGATATTTCAAGGGTGTGTTGTTGGTTCTTTCTGTTCTATAATTTTATCGTTTATGCTTCCGAGTGTCTCATTAGATCATGAAGGAAGATGATAGCAGCTGGCCAGAACCAGACCGTGTTGGACGGCAAGAGCTTGAAATTGTTATGGGGAACGAGCATATCTCCTTCACTACTTCAAAGATTGGGTCACTCATGGATGTTCAGACCAGTAAAGATATATTATGTATAGAAATCTGATACTAGGATGGTAGCATTGTCAAAACAAACATGGTAGCATTGTCAAAACAGATATATTATGTATAGAAATCTGATCCTGAACATCCTTAATTACCTCCTTCATTCATCTGCATCCTTCAAATCAAGTCATTTAACAGCATGTATTTACTTTCTAGTTGTCCTCTCTTTATGCTAACATGTCTGTCCTTATGAAGCCTTGTCCCAACTATTACAAAAGGTCATACAAAGTTCTATGTTAGCTGTCAACCACATGTGACACACAGCTCTTGCTTTTTGTGACTGTGGGAGTTCAATGTTTCAAATATATTTATTGTTGATATATTGAGATTTCCAATTTGACATATTGTGAAGATTTTCATGATAAAGTTGTGAGAATTTCTAGTCAATCATGATTAGGAATTGTAAATGATGTTAATAGAACAGCAAGATGCACATAATATGTCAAGGAAATATAATACTCCCTCCATTTCAAAATATAAGATGATTATTGACTAGCTATTTACTGTTGTAAACAATTATTTGTTAATTGCATAAGTTACTGATGATTCTTTGTTAATGCTTTAGGATGAATTGAAGAAAAAAGTAGATGATGGTTCGTTGACCGTAATCGGCAGTAATGATGTTCTCACAATGGCATTGGGGACTTCAAAGAGTCATGGACGAGTTAGAGGTGTGGGAGGATATGTGACTCCAAGTTCCTACTTTAACCAACCAAGACGTCAGAGTCCGTATGTGAGCGAGAGCATTCAAGAAACTGTAAAAAAACTTATTGAAGAAGAGAGAGATAAGGGGCAAGCTTTGGCAGCAAAACTTATTGAAGAAGAGCGAGATAAGGGGCAAGCTTTAACAGCAAAACTTGTAGCGCAAGAGCGAGATTTTTGGGTGCAAAAGATTATGCAAATAGAGGCAAGTATTTATGGAAAGTGTACGGCCCCAGGTGAATCAATTCCCACAGTTCACTTGACTCCCCCAAACTTTAACGGTGCACATGTTTCAGACAAAGGTAGTTGTTCCGTTGTAAAAATTGACGATAAATCAGATGATAAGAAGGAGGATGTTTACAATGGTGAGAACAAAGACAATGAAGACAAAAAGATGCCACTATTAAAGGTATATGTTATGCATGGAATTGTGATTGGAGTTTTACATAGTCTTGATTTCATTAATATATGTTCTTGTGTTTGTATCTAGAAACATGGAAAATGCTTAAAGTTCGAGAAGACAAGTAATGAATCGCATGACCTGCACCCTATGCCAAGTTCATTAAAGGTGTTGTGTGCATATGCAAAAAGTACTCTCCAGTTGAAGGGGGAGACCATAAACTTTGTAATGGAGGAGGAAGTTTTTGGGTTGCCTCGTCCAACCCATATTTTGTATGAAGATATTCTACAATATGGTGCCATGTCAGATGTGACACCCCCAAATCCGGGTACTTCAATTCCACGGGATTTGGTGTTCACTGTAAAAATATCATCAATCTCTCTACCCATAATAGATACAAGCCATACATTAGATAGAAATAAATCCTCCCCTTATAGGGTTACAACATCTGAATAATAAATACAATCCCAGGTCATACTAACCTTAAATATCTGTGCTAAACATAACCAATTAATTAAGTCTTACACAACTGTAATTTAAATCTGAAACATAAACATATAAAATAAACAACAAGTCTTCATCACTTGTTGACCTTGCCTTTGCCTTTACTAGAAGAAGACTCGTCGGACTTTTCGTTCTTAACTGCAATGTTATTATTACGCAAGAGTGAGCACGATTGCCCACAAGTATAATCGATATAACAATAATATAATAACATGCGAGTGAATCAAAGACGTCTGAATAAAGAAACTCAACTTTTGACTCAAGAAAGAATAACAAGAATCAAAAGAACATCTGAGGGTCATAAGACCTCAAACTATGTCCTAGGTTGTAAAGTGTTTAAGCTTTAAACCTTTAACAGTCATAAGACTATGGACTCTACTTCTCGTACTTAGGGCGATCTGCCCTTAGTACCATACTGTGCACAATATCTCAACCCTAAAGCATAAATAATCCCCTTTACAGGGTTGTTCATCTCAGTTTTGACATCAGAGTCCGCACCAAAGGAAGTTTGGTTTCGATAAGCTCAATAAGTATTCTAGAATTTAGAACGTTCATCAACTATGGACTAGTCGAATCAATAAGGGTTCACTAGTCCTATAAGGTTCAACAATAACATCGATATTCAACTTGAATAATAAATCTCAAAAGTATACAATCGAATAAGTATTGTATAACTGAATCATGTTTTAACAGAGTTATAACATCTAATATGAAATTTTTTGAACTTGAACAATTAAGAACAAGAGCTTGCTCGATATAGAACACAAGTCTAAGACTTGATAAATGAATAACTTAGAATTTAAGGAACTTTCTTAATAATAATAAGTTAGGGATAGGATACTTGCTCAATGTAAAAGTAAGGTTTGAGTCTAGGAAACTTGCCTCTTGCACAAGCTACAGATAATTCTCGTTCCTTATTAAATCCTACATATCAATACATTCACAATACACATTAATCAATAACTCGATATACGTATCGAACCATCACATTTTTCTTTGAACTCATTATCCGACTTATTGAATAATGGTTTAAGTTACGAATTTAACTTATTAATCGCTCATGTGATATAAGTTATTAACATCTTAATATATGTTTAACATGTCTCCATGTTCATTACATTAGGTTTTAAAACACATCTTGAATACATGAACACTTAGAAAAAAATTTCAAAATTCTGCAGGTGGCGCGACCGCGCGCCATATACTCTCTATGGAGCGGCGCGGCCGCGCGGGGACGCAGGCTCAGTTTTTGGCAGTTCGCGAAGAACACAGAACAGCCCAAATAAATCCAAATTAAGCTAACGTAATAAATTGTAAGGCTACCCATAATGTAAAAACTTTACAGAAACATCATACGATATTCTTAACATGATTCTAACACTTTAGTTCACGTAATTACGCAAATCACAACATTTAATTCCATTGTTTTTCATATTTTGTAAACTTTGAAGAAAATACATGAATTTCAACGTTATAGATTCGTTAATTCATTGAATCCGTCCGTTTAAATTCTGTTTTGTTCGTTTAAACATACATAATCATATACAAGTGTCAATTTAAGTTAAACAAACAAGTAAAGCATGTAAATTTTGTACATAAGGTTTATATATACGTGTTCTTCATATTTTCATACACTGAGACTTTTAATAACCCAATCAAAACATAATTACATGAATTTAATCACTGTAAATCATGCATATATGGTTTAGAGCATGTTATGAACATCAATTAATATATATATATAGCCATATAATGAACAAATGTCAATTTTCCCATTTGCAGAGAACTTTTTAAAAAACACGTAATTGAAAAAACTCTGTAATTTTTGAAAACCCAATTAAGACATGTTTTCATGGATTAATTTCTCAAAAACAGATATAAATCATATACAATTGAGTTATGTATGTCAATAAACATTTAACATCAAATAATAAACAACAATTCATGAAGTTCCAATTTTAGAGACCTCAGTTGGGAGAAAAAATATATCACGTGAAGTAAAAATTGGGATGTAGGGATTACCCTTGCAGTCTCTGATTGAAAGTGATATACACTTGAATTCTCCAACTCTCTCTATCTTTTCTCTCTGTGTTTTCTCTCTCTTTTCCTTAACTGAAGAAAGGGGAAGACTGATATATGATATATGATGTATAATATATAATACGTATATGTATGCTTTCATAATGGGTGAGTGGTCGTCAGTTAATCCCATAGTGAGTTAACTGACCAACTCCCCTTAAGGCCTTGTTTGCTTGTCCTCCCTTATTCTTCCTTTCCTCTTATTTTAATTAACTTACTATAATATAGTTTAATAATGTCACACTTTTAATTAATCAATTAATCTTATTTAAATTAATTAAATAAAATAGCATGACTCCACAATAAATCACATAGCCACATAATTAAAATTCTTATTTATTAATTATGTCAAATCATTAATTTTCTAATTAATTATTAAGTTAATTAGAATAACATTATGCTTATTGATTTAATTCATTTAATCAATAAGCTCAATTAAATACATACTTAGAATATAAAAAATCTCTACATTAATTTAATCAATGTAACATATATAATTAAATTAATCTACTACAAATTCGTCAATTAATTATTTAACTTAATAATTAAATCATCAAAAAATATTTATTTAACTCAATAAATATACAGATTAAATTACAAAAATCTCGATCTTCACATCAGAAATATCAGGCACTTGCATAGTGATGTACATGAGGTATAATTAAATAAATCTTATTTGGTACTGTGAAAGAAAAATTATTTAATAATGCTCAATTATTAGGTACTTATGTGATGTGTTGAAGAAGACACAAATGTTAAGTATGATTACTTTTGTGGACCCTGCTCGAGTTGGTGCTAAAGGTTATAGAAGTTTAACTCAAAAAACACGTTACATGGCATCTCAGTTTTCAAGAGCACATCCTGGCATAATTTTTCTGATACCTTATAACTCCGGGTTAGTAGTGGATGTATATGTTTTTAGAGTAGTACTCATTAAATCTAATATTTGTTAGAAGAATTTATAACTATTTACTTATTATATTTATTTCGATCTGGAATGGTAAAGTTATTTACCTATTTTATTAAAACTCCTGATTATAAAAAGCTTTTGTGCTTGACTGTAAAAATGTGTTTGGGGCTGATTTTTGTATAGAGGTCATTGGGTGTTGACCATTGTCAATCTGGGCAATAAAATTGTGTACTTCATGGATTCCCTAAAGCAAGGCATGATCGATGAGGAGTGGAAACAAGTTGTGAACACGTATGTTATTCTAAATTATTTTGTTTTTAATGTAGTTCAATTGGAAAGTTTTACAATAAAATTTCATCTATTAACATACGTCTCTGGTTTTATATGTGCATTGTGTTATATGTGTCACCTTTTTGCTCATGAAGTGCCATTAAAGCTTACAATGGGCAAAACAGTAAGCAAATACGAAAATCACCACAATGGATAATCTTAGTGGTATGTTAGCTTATATGTATATATATTTAATTAGCATAAGATGTTTAATCATAGACATTTGTTAGTTTTGTTGATTTATCATGACATAATTACTAATTGTGTTTAGGGAACTCCTATACAACCAACATATACGGAGTGCAGCTATTTTGTGATGCGCTTCATGAAGGAGATAGTTGAGGATGGTAGTTTGGACTTTGTAGCCAAGGTTAGTTATTTTTTAAGCTTTATTTTTTGCATAATTTATTTTCAAATCTTAACTATAATAGACTTGACCAAATAGTCTATAGTGGGAGACTAAATTTTTGTTATTTTATTTCAGTGGGATAAGAAAAATGAATTAACGTACACACAAGAACAAATTGACGAAGTACGTGGTGATTGGGCATTTAGAATATCAAAATTTTCTCCATCAATTTAAATCTTTTACTCCACCATTTCACCATCAATTCTTTCTATACCATAACTTTTCTATACCTAGTATAGTTCATCAAACTTACCACACTTTGAAAGTTCAGGAACTTTCCACAATAATATGAGTTTAAGAACTTGTCCTAGCAATACGTAGTCAAAGAACCTATCAGGGACTGTCCATATGCTTAGGGGTTCAAAAACATACATACGATTATGTGTCACAAACTTACCATAAGTATGAGTTTTAAGAACTTGCACATAACCTTAATATCATCTAATCTAATCTGAATTGTCTCTAACTATCAAATATAAACATGGGACAAGAATTACCTTCTCACTATATATATATATATATATATATATATATATATCAATAGCGCGACACCAACATTCCAACGATTATCAATGTGATAAACCAAGTGTAAACATAAAACCCCTGCCCATACAAAGGTTTGTACAACTCAGCCACCACATGAGTCCTCAGTTGAAATCCCACTTAACTCTATCTTGCTTATAACTTTCTCTTTGGTCGATACGAATTTCTGTATCTCATCATTTATAACTCCTCGTGAGTTTATCTCGTACTATATCATAGTACATTCTCGTTATAGCATCAAACTATAACTATTCAATTATTACAGACCATCTGTCTTTTACAACTTTAAAAGATCACGTCATGATCTTATTCTATAATCATCTCCCTTATGATTCTTTTATTATCTCATGATTGTTTTGTTTTACAACTTCTCATCTTACCTTTCATCATATCATACTATGATTTCATTTATGCTTTTAATCTTATAGACTTTTTCTATTCATCATTATTCGTCATCTTGCTTATTGGAGTTAGGTAACTCCTGATTTTTATCTTTATATCTCTTCAAGATTCTTCTTTGAATCTTCTTGCTTATTTATCAATTCTTCCTTTAAGAATTTCTAATTTCATTCATATTACTCAATATTTATTCGAGTTTACTCCTCGTCATTCTAATCTTCTTCTTATAACATTTATAGGACTTAACTCATCCTATACTTCTACGTATGTGAAAAGAATCACCTTTTTATCATACGTATCCATAACTCTATACTCGATACAGATCGAGTCTCTAACAGTGTTCAATATAGTAAGCTAAGTGGTTTTCCACAAATAACCAACAAACCAGTTTCCCGTCTCGTCTACACTGTCTTACACAGTGAGTTAGATCGGTTGTTAGTTCGTATTAACCGTCGCTCTATGACGGAATCGTTTAGCCCAGATACTATACATCAACCATTAAAGAGTACGACTGTACCGCTACTTAAACTTAAGTTCTTATAACCTAATGTCATAGCCTAAGGTGTATAACCTATCAGCTTTGATACCAACTGTAACGACACCAAAATTCATACAATACAATTCTCGACATCGGTCGCTAACAATACATTGAACTTCTAACTTTACATCATTAATCGGTATTAAACTTAATAAAATGCAGAATAATTAAAACTTTTATATTTCTCTTTCTATATTTTTCTGAATCACAACCTTTATCATTACATATTTGATTCAAATTTATTTCATGAATCGTTACATTAAAGTTATAATATGAAACCTTACATCCCAATTCAATATCCTTTATACTTCGGATAACTCAAACTTTACAACTCAACATAAAATAAACATCATAAACCATTAAATACACTTCTAGAACCTTAAACATGGTTTATAGGAATAACAACTTTGGCAAAAATATTTAATCTTCATACATTAAATCTAATCCATGTCATTCAAGTAGCACATAGCATTACCTTGAATACTTAACCTGCAAAAATGATTATTTGCAAGATTGAGCTCGACAGCTCAGCAAGTTCTAACAGTTTTCATGCATCACATAGCACATAATATCATTCTCAGTTCATACATCATAATCATTTAACTAAACATATCATACATACTGTATTTTCACATCTCAATTAAAGATTGAGTTCCATAACCCAATCAGTTTAGTCATAAGTTGACTTTCATGGTGTAAAGCATCATTTATAATTGCACATACTTTCAACAGTCTAAATTACAATAATCAGTTTACCAATTTCAAAAAGCAAATAGGAACTGAAAGACTTGTCTAGTTTGTAGATTACCAATTACAGAAAACAGCATACAATTATCTGTACTTCATAAATCCTACACAATTATATAATCATGCACATCATTTATTAGTCACATAGCATTGCTTAGTAATCGTTTAAGTAACTCTACTTTATGATCTACTATCATCTTCTTTAGGTTTGATACCAAATGTTCAATTTATATGGTTAAGTCCTGTTAGGGCTCCTCATTGTTTATTCAATTTATTTACGTTAAACTTCCTTTTACTTCTCATTACGTTCCCCTTTAATACACTTAACATTTAGTTAAGTCTTAGACCTCGTCATTACATCACATTAGATGTATAATGTTTGCTAACATTAATTAAGTTGGCCTTCATTTCATATTTCTTTATACTTCTCTTTTAATCGACACTTAACGTTTGTTTAAGCCGGCATAGTTATCATTAAATTATTGATTAATGTTAAGCATCATTATATTTTATAATAATCATGTTTTATAACTTAGAACAACATCTTTTATCGTCGAAACCACTATACTTGCGTATGTGCATGTCCGACGCCCTCCGATTGCCTCCAAATACATATCAGTCACAAAGATGTTCATTTTTACCACTTCTAATGAATTCAAATCAAAAAACTTAAATAATAAAAGTTGTAGGTCTACTTGTTATCTTTTCGAATCATCCTGAACTGCCTTAATCGAAATTTGTATGAAGAAGTTATGCTTGTTTTACTAAAGGAAGTCAAAATAGTTTGCATAACAACACTTAAACTACTCCGGACAGCAGCAAACCCCACTGGGGCAGGAGTTCCTAGGCCAAAAGCCCCGCTGGGGCGGGCCCCCTGCTGGTGGGTTCCCCGGCTCGCGAATTGTGCTGAGAAATAAGCCAATTTGGCTTATTTCTTCGTACCAAAGTCCGATTTTAACTAACGTAAAGCACATAAAACTTTATGAAAACAAAATCTTAAACTTCTAATATGATTTTAACATAAATAAACATCACAACACATAATCAAAACACTAATATTCATGATTTTGAAGAAAACACCATTGTTAAGCTTTCTTGAAGAAAGTTAACACTGTGAGTTCGTTTTTAACCCAAATCACATGATTCAAAGCATGTTAATTTTGTTTCTTCATATATTATCATAATATAAACTTAATTCTAATAATTATAGCATAATCACCCACAATTTTTGATATTTAAGAAACTATTTTTCAAACTAGTTCACTATAAATTGTTATGAACATGATTTCTTCATGTTCATCATATTTACATGAATTGAACCACACAGACTATCATATAACTCATATATAATAGTTTATATATATAATCTAACACATATTGATCATCAATTTATAGTTTATTATGAAAACCAATTTATAGAGAATAAAAACAATGAAGAACAACAATTAAAATTGGATTGTACCCTTTTGCTTAGAAGAAGATGATGATTCATATGATGATGATGATGATGATAGGCTTCTAGTTTTGATTTCTCAAAACTCCTTCCTCCTCTTTCTTTCTTCTTCTCTCTTTTCTCTCTAGTTTCTTACTCTATTCTTCTTCTAACTCAGACTAACATAACGTATAAACTATATACATATAACTGATAGATATAGAATATAAGTATATAATATATAACTGATATACTTAATTCCTCTTAATAAATATATCAGTTACTAATTTTTGAAAATCAAAAGCCATAAGGCTTTGTTTGGCAAAAACTCATTAAATTTACAAACAGATTATTAATAGTTAAGGCTTTGTTTGGTAAAACATGATTAAAACAGAAGTAAGGGCCTTGTTTGGTAAAACTAATTTAAAATCCTTTTCTTTATTTTGATAAATCTGTTTAACACATAGTTTAAATGTTACACTTTATTTAATTAAATCACAACCTTCTAATTTAATTAATTACAAGCTAACATTCATTAATTAATTAAACTTGTACATAATACTAAATTGCTACACAATATTAATTTATTTATTAATCATAATTCATGTAACAAATTAGTAAATCTTTATAAACACTTAGCACATAATATTCATCTAATTTAATTTTTCTCAATTAAATTAGAATTTTACTACACAATTACTTTCACATCAATTTAATTAATCATATTACACTTAATTAAATTAATCCAACACATGAATATAATTCTCTTCATACAAAATCGTACATTTCATAATATAACACATATACACATACTCGTACTCGAACATCTTAAAATAAGAATTTTATTTATTAAATTCTCATTTATTAATTCTTGAAAATTTGGGTTGTCACAAGACCACTTGCTATACACGTGAATGAGAGAAAGGCCACTCAATTTGGGACATGTTATAATCTCAGCACTTGCAAGTTTGGAAATGAAATAATGTCACATACTAGATGTTTATATACATACACATAATATACCTTAAGTTTTAAATTCAATTGGGTGTATACATGGACTTTTAAGGAGGTAACACTATTACATAATAACAAGTTGGGGTATATATATACACATAATATAATCCATGTATATTTTAATAATATCGAATATAATCAAATCGACTATTATCTTTCCACATTATCATATTATTTCAATTATATTTAATTATTGAAATAATTTTTAATATCAATTATTTATTTAGTTCAATTCAATATTTCATAAAGTACACCTTCAATGTACCCACACATACATGTTGTCACATAAGCATCATTCATGTAACTTATATGTTTCATTAAATCTTACTATATAGTTTTATATATTATATAGTCACTGGTAGTGTTACACTACACTTTATGTGACGCCCCCAAATTCGGGTACCAAGAACCTCGGGCTTGATACGTTACGGTACTTTATTATCATACATATTCTATCATCTAATGCGAAATAATAAACATATATTGTTTATTTCACATAATTCTATAACATTTCCCCATGTTTATTAACCTTAACTTAATACATACCTTCAAAATTACAAAATGATTACATAAGATAACTAAATAGTTCTTCGCATAACCGTCTATTATTGTACTTTGCTCTTGTCTCTGATCTTCTTCAAACCTTCGTCTTAATCTAAAATTTAATATCATGATATAGCAAGAGTGAGCAACGACTTTGCTCAACAAGTTTAAATTCAATAAAGATATATCATGATTGAAAGAATAATAAGCTTTCAAGTTTTTAACAATATAATAATTGGAAAAGAGCACGAAACAAAATGTCAATAATTGAATGACTGAATCAATAAGGTTTAATGTCAACAAGGAATATGAACAAATTTTATCTGAACCTTATGGTAATGAAGGTGATAAGCCTTTCATACCTGATGAACATATGCAACATGCACTAAGTCTTCAAAATGAATTTGAGTTAACAAATTTTAAACATGTTTGATCTAGCTGACACAACTAGCATAGATCCAATTTATAAACAGTTCATGAATAAAATAACTTTAATATAATTCGCAGTTCAATAATAATAGAACAGGAATTCAATTGCACTAAGTGCGAATCAAAAATCAGTATAGACGTGAGTAATCATCAATAATTATTCACTAACATGCTTTGAAATATAACTCGAGTTTGAGTTAAAGAAACTTGCCTGTACCGTTGATTACTGCTACGCAATCTAATTTATCTCCTTATTGAAAAGACCTATCAGTTATAAGATTGATCTTTCAATTAGCATAACATACATTATTCTATAATACTATCTAACACTTAACCACATAGTCAAATATTAGATAACCTTAACACCACATTCATTTACAAGTTTAAACCTAGCATACGTCGAGTCTTTAATAGTATTCAATATAGTATACTGAGTGGTTTCTCACAAACAACCAACAAATTAGTTTCCGTCTCGTCTACACTATTTTTACAGCGAGTTAGATCGGTTACTAATTCGTATATACCTTCCCCATATGAAGGAATCGTTTAGCCCAGATATTATACATCAACTATTACATAATACGACTGTACAACTTTAGACTTAAAACTTAATCACTTACTTTATAAGTTCTTATATTAACTTGTCTAACATAATTAAGTATTAGACATTACATTATAGTCTTAGTATTATCATTATACTTTGATAATCTTTTAATCATGTCATAATTTATACTTATAAGTTTTTCCTTTATATGTTATCTTAGTAAACTAGATAACATTTCAATGAACTGAAATACTATTTCAGTAAACCAGATTACATTTCAGTCTCCTGAAATCACTATTTCAGCATCCCATAATCAACTTCATCAGACTGAATTCAATTTTAGCAAACCGAAATCATTTCAACAACCCAAAATCTAATTCAGCACCCTGAATTCTCATTTTAGTCTATTACAAGCATAATATAGTTCCTTGAATACCAAATTCAACAACTATATTGAAAAATAACTTAATTCTCTTATTTTAATTTCCCGTCAAATATTATTAATTATGTAATAATATTTTAAGCTAATGTTATTAACTTTTTAAAAACATTCAAGTCAAATACTACTAACAATATTTCAATCAAACATCCTTAGTCACATAAAAATATTATAAGTCATTTATTGAATTAACAAACAATTTATTTCAATTGTTTTCTTTTCCTTAATTAATTCCTTTAAGCACTCTAAAATGTCATACACATATCAACTCTTCACAACGGACCCAAACCTTCATCATAATCTGCATAACACATGCTTAAGGGTCTCAAGTTGAAAAACTTTATTTTTCATATTTTTGGACATCATATATTTAATTTTATCTATTTATCCATAAATCACCATTTACATGAAAAATACCAAATCAGTTCTAAAATAATTTCTTTTCTGGTATTTGGCAGAATATAGGTCCATATTGAACATATATTTTTCCCAGAATTTTTAAAATATATTTACTATATTTAAATTGTCCATAATAGTCAAATCTTCTCAAATTTATCATAAATCGAGATTAGCTCCAAATATTCTGAAATTTATAGGGTAATCTCCTGTTATATACATGTACCTCCAGTAAACATTTTATAATTTTTGGACTTATACACAAAGAGTTATTTGGGTAGCCTTCTAAAAATAGCACTTAACCGTAAAATTCATAACTCTCAAACCGTATGGCCAAACATTCTCAAAATTTTACAATACCTTCATAACCTCTGATATTCTGACGCCAAATTTTTAAAGTACAAATAGTGGACGAAAATGTCCAAGTTTCTGACTGGTCCAAAATAGTTTTAAGAAAACGGGACTGTTTTCACCAAAATCCACACCACAACTTTTAGAAATGTGATTTTTGAGTTCTACCACTTGGGTTTACTAGTCAACACCTATATCTAGCACCTCTCTTCGATGGATCGCGAAAAAAAGGTGTAGATCAAAAACGGTGGACATTCAAAACACCTAAAAGTTAGGATTTTAAAAACTAAAAAAATTATTTTTCTTTTCTTTTAGTTTTCACACAAATCAACACCCAATATGGGTAGATCCAAATATGAATTCATGGAAAACACATAGATTAAAGGGTTTTGAACTTCCAAATCAAAAACCCCCTTTTCATTTAAACCATTGAAAGAGAAGAAAATAAATCATAGAAAATAGGTTTATACCTTTCTTTAATTTTCTTCTTCTTCTTCTTCTTTCTTTCCTGGAGAATTTTCTCTCCCTCTTCTCTCCTTACAAGGCTGCCGCCCTTATCCTTTCTCTCTCTCTTTTCACGTTCTTTTCTTTCCTTTCTCTTTCTCTCTTTTTCTTTTTCTTTCTTATCTTATCCCTTCTTTCTCTTACCTTATCTCCTTTTTCTCTTCCTTATCTTTTTCTTCTATTCTTATCCGGCCAAATGGCCTTCCTTCTCCCACATATCTTTATCTCTCTCATAATTATTACATAAGATAGCTTGCAAGCAAAATTAATGGGGTGGCCCAATAAGAAAGCAACACCTCAAAAGTATCTATCAACTAAAGTAAGAATAATGATTACATTATTCCCCCATTTCCTCCTCTATTATATCCGGCCACTAAGGCCTTACATCTTCCCCACCTTATTTTATATAAAGCTTATTTAATGTCTAGTATACCCCTTCCCAAGTGAGCTAATCATTAGGCCTTTAATTAAATTCTTTTTTGGGCTTGCACTTTCATTGTTTTATTTATTAACAAAATTAGACTTGGGCTTCCACCCATAATTAAATTGGGCTATTATAACACTTATCCCATATATAATATATTGGGCTAGATTAAATAATTTAATTGCCCTTAATCAATTGATCTACAAGTCCTACGCTTAATTAATTAATTGGGCTTGTTTAAATAATATATCCTCCTTAGTTCAATAAATCTATGAGTATTTTACAGAACTATACAACATTTAGAAAGTAATTACAAAAAAAGTGCATCCACAAAATAATTACAAAAAAAGTGCAAAAAATTCAAACCATTCAATTTCAAATTAAATAAGGAAACCTAAAATCAAGGATAATTAATAATTCAAATTCAAATCTTTTGGATCTAACAACAATTTCAAATCCACAATTCAAAATTCAAATCAAAATGAGAAAATAAAAAATAAAAAATTATGAAGGAGTTAATGTTCATTATTCTCCTCCACCGCCTCCTGTCGCCGCCGCCGTCGCCACCACCGCTATATCGCCGGAGTTGCTATTCTAATTTTTTTTTTGACGATTTGGTTACCCACAAAAATTAAAATGGTTACCTTTATACGAAGTTTGGCTACCAACTGCATCACATTCAAAATAAAATTGATAATCAAATAAAACTGAATTGGTTACCTTATCAAAAGGTTTGATAACTAACTGCATGAAGTTTGGTTACCAACTGCATCACATTCAAAATAAATTAGTAACCTAATAAAACTGAATTGGTTACCTTATCGAAAGGTTTGGTAACCAACTGCATGAATTTTGGTTACCAATAAATTGGTAACCTAATAAAAATGAATTGGTTACCTTCATACCAAGGTAACCAAACCTTCATACCAAGGTAACCAAACCTTTATAACAAGGTAACCGAACCTTCATATTAAGGAAACCTTCATATTAAGGTTCGGTTACCTTGGTATGAATGTTTGGTTACCTTGGTATGAATGTTTGGTTACCTTGGTATGACTGTTTGGTTGCCAACATATAAAGGTTTGGTTACCGGTGGAGGTGAAAAATGGACCGGTGGCGATGGGAGGCGGAGGGAGGAGAAAGGAGGCGGGAGGAGAGGGAGGGGGAGGGGTGGGGCGTGGGGGGGGAGGAGAAAGGGGGGAGGAGAAAGGGGGAGGGAGAGGGGGAGGCGGAGGGGGGGGAGGTGGTGGGGCGGGGGCGGGAGGAGGGGGAGGGCGGTGGGAGGCGGAAGGAGGAGAAAGAAGGGCCGGGAGGAGAGGGATGGGGTGGGGAGGGGGCGGGAGGTGGGGAGGAGGGGAGGCGGGGGGCGGGGGAAGGGGTGGGGCGGGGGCAGGGGAGGGAGATGGGAGGCGGAGGGAGAGGGAGAGGGAGAGGGAGGGGGTGGGGCAGGGGAGGAGGAGGAGGAGAAGGGAGGCGGAAATGGAGTGGAGAGAATCATGGGAGAGATAAGGGAGATAATCGTGGCCATAATTAAAGGGATAAGATTGCACTCTTTTTGTAATTAAGTATTGCATATGCATTAATTTTGTAAATATTTTATTTATGCACTTTTTTTGTAATATTTTATTAAAATATACTATTATATGTAATTGTTCCTAAATCTAATTCACTCGAACTAATGCTCATCATTCTTGATATTTCCATATTATTATCCATTAATAATATTAATTCACCTACATAACCCAATTAGACTTACCATATTCAAATAAATTAAATATGTCATTAGGGTTCAATAATTCCCTACACTTGTTGAGCTTAGTTGAACCACTTTATATAATGTGATGGGCTCTCTAATTAATTCTTTGGGCTAGGATATTGTTATAGTCTAATACTTTTAATTCTATTATACCCTAATCATTTGATTAGGGTTTTCATTTTTCACCTCTGCAAATAAATTCCTTACTCATGAATATTTAATTTTATAACCCAATTAAACTTGGTTATAAAATTAATTATTTGAGATGTATAAAATAAATCTCTTAGGGTTAGTATATATTTTTATATACTAACATTCTCTCATATTATAACCTCTTAAGTTATTTAATTGTCATACCCAATATATATATTAGGTTACATAATTTTATTCTAAATTCTTTTTACATACAAAATAAATATATATACATTTTATAATGTATATTTATTTAATCACATACATAGTTCACATAAATCACAACCTATTCCACTTCTAACTCCAATTTTGACTTTTCTCCATAAAAGTCAACTGTTGACTTTGACTAAAAAGTCAACCCTTACACATTTTGTGTTTATTATCTTTTCTGATTAAACTTGACGTTCTGGACGCAACGAAGCAGTCCGTGTCTCAAAATTCTATCTCTAACTCACATTTTAAGTTTTAACTTACTCCATTTTTATTGCTAACTATATTACCTAATAACTCTATACTTATTCATCTTCTTATTTGCCAGTCAAGGCCAACATTCAAGCTATGCTAATTACTAACATAGTCTTTATTTGATTCTCATATACTTAACTTAATTCATCATTCCTCTTGCTAAAATATATAGCACCTTACTAAGTATATATATATATATATATATATATATATACATATACTCATCTTCGTTTAACCTCATAGTATCTCTTCATGTGAATTTTTATTCTCTTAATAAAATTTCCACATGCATCATTATAACATTTTCTGTAGACCATTCAGTTCACATCGAATTTATAGGTATCGTAATACCTTATCCTTGATATTTCTTCAAGTACATATTAATTCATTTCTAGGATTTTAAAATTTTATAACCGATATTTTCTCTATTCACATTCGAATAGCAAACCATATAGGTTTTACTTTGAAATTTTAATTAAATCCTCAAATTCTCATCTAGGTTTTATTATTTAACCTTTATTCTAATCATTCAAGATTTTATAATTTTTGGGTTGTCACATTCACCCCTTCTTCTAAGAATTTTGTCTCCGAAATTACAGCCTACTAATCACTACTCCTTTTATTCATCAAAACTAGGTTTTAATATAACCTTTATCTGATTTCATGCTCAATTTAATGAGTACATATTGCTTCCTTCTATGAGGAGCTCTGCTAACATCACATTCTTCCATGACTTCTCTATAAGGAGTTACAAATTTTTATATCGGGCTGAGGGGTCGTATAGACCGTGAACTCTCAGGTTTAACGGTATTCACCGTAACTAAATCTGTTAACCATGTTATACTTGGTATGTTTACAATCACAAAGAAAGTAAACTACCGATACGGGTACGTTAGGTGATCAATCTATTGTACCTTAGTTCTCAGAACGGCTGTATGCGTTCAAGGATTGGAATATATCATCCAACCAGTATATCCCCATTTTTCGGGGTTGTTCACCTCAGTCTTAACATCAGAGTTCGTACCAAAATAATTTGGTTCGGGATAAATTCTCAAAGAGATACTTGAATCTTCATAAATATTTATCTAGCTGAATCAATTAGCTTAGATGTATACCAATAATTCGAATATCAATTGAAACATGTGTCTGACCAAATTTAATTGGCACTTAACTTTTCTTTTAAAATTCAAAAAATTATTTTATGACGTCATGATACTGCACTGTATTTACAGTCCATTTGAGGATTTCGTTATTTTATGACTTTGTCATACTATATCGTACCATAGTGAGCTGATGATCCTTAAATTACATCCAACACTAGGTAATTCTGCATTGATAACTTCATCATTTTTATCATTTCTGCATCAGGTTCCATGATGCATTGATGATATAAAAAATATATTTTGACATCTCAAATTATTTTTGTCTAGCCGAAACAATTAGCGTAGACTCTTCTTTAAACAGCTCAAAACCATTGAAAAATTCATTTTTGATGTTCTCATGCCGCAACTAGTAATGATGTGTTAGTGGTACGAAACCCACTTCTACACAATTGTAACCATGTGTTGTTGATAACAAAACTTCATTTTATTTCGAAAGGCACATCAGTGCGAATTTAGCTTAATATCAAAAATTTGAAGTCTAGCACAGCTAGAAGATTTGGAATACCTATGCTTCCACCATCAACTTCAATTTCTCTAATGATCAATTGCTTAATAATTCTATTTTTTAAAAATCCTCAATTCTCCATCCACAACTTTCCTATACCCCAGTATAGTGCATCAAACTTACCACACAATATGAGTTCAGGAACTTACCACAATAATATGAGTTTAGGAACTTATCCTAGCAATACGTAGTTCAAGAATAAATCAGAAACTGTCCATACGCTTAGGGGTTCAAAAATATACCATACAATTATGAGTCACGAACTTACCATAAGTATGAGTTCCAAGAACTCGCGCCTATTCTTATATTCTCTACCTATCCGTCATACACATGAGAAAAGAATCACTTTCTCAGCATACATATAGCGAATAGCGCGACATCAACATTTCAATAATTATCAGTGTAAGAAGCTAAGTGTTTGTCGAACCTAACACAATCCCCTGCCCATACAAGGAATTGGCCAACTCAGTCACTAATCAATACAGGAAGCTAAGCGATTTGTTAGACCAATGACAACTCCCTGCTCATACAAGGAATTGTTCAACTTAACCACTATATCAATATAGGAAGCTAAGTGGTTCTAAAACCAAGCATAAATTCCCCGCCCATACAAGGAATCATACAACTTAGCTGTTAACATGAGTCCTCAATTAAAATCCCACATAATCTTAGTCTCTTCTTTGCTCAATACGAATTTTATTTAATCCGTATCTCATCATCCTTTTCAACTCTTTTGAGTTTAACTCGTACTATTTCATAGTACCATATTCGTATAGCAATTTTGCTATAAAGTCTTCAATCAATAGATTGATCATCTGTCTTCCTATGACCTCATCAGATCACGTTGTGATCTTATCTTACAATCGTGTTATATTACGATTCTTTTCTATCTCATGATCATTTTATTTTACGATCTTCTTTCCCCTTAATCATATTATATTATGATTTTACACTTTTCATCTTATAGACATTGTCTATTTATTATCACTTTTCATCTTTACTATTGGAGTCAGGTAACTCCATATTCTTATCTTATAATTCTTCAAGATTTTTCTTTGAATCTTATTTATCTTCTTATCTTAATGATGAATTTCTAAATTCATCTCTTATCACTTTAACTCTATTTGAGTTTATTCATCATCCACATCTCTGCAGTTATAGCCTAAGGTAATCCTACCTAAGGTTTATAACCTACAGCTCTTATACCAACCTGTGACTCCCCCAAATCCGGGTCCCAAGAACCTCGGACTTGGAACGTTACGGTACTTCATTATCATACATATTTTATCATCTAATGTTGAATAATAAATATATATTGTTTATTTCACATAATTCTATAATATTTTCCCAGGTTTATTAACCTTAACTGAATACATACCTTCAAAATTACAAAAGATTTACATAAAATAACTAAATAGTTATTCGCATAACCGTCTATTATTGTACTTTGCTCTTGTTTCTGATCTTCTTCAAACCTTCGTCTTAATCTAAAATTTAATATCATGATATAGCAAGAGTGAGCAACGACTTTGCTCAGCAAGTTTAAATTCAATAAAGATATATCATGATTGAAAAAATAATAAGTTTTCAACAATATAATAATTATGAAAGAGCATGAATCAAAATGTTAATAATTGAATGACTGAATCAATAAGGTTTAATGTCAACAAGGACCATGAACAAATTTTATCTGAACCTAATGGTAATGAAGGTGATCAGCCTTTCATACCTGATGAACATATGCAACATGCACTAAGTCTTCAAAATGAATTTGAGTCAATAAATTTTAAACATGCTTGATCTAGCTGACACAACTAGCATAGATCCAATTCATAAATAGTTCATGAATAAAAGAACTTTATTATAATTTGTAGTTCAATAATAATAGAACAAAAATTCAATTGCACTAAGTGCGAATCAATAATCAGTATAAACGTGAATAATCATAAATAATTATTCACTAACATACTTTGAAATATAACTCGAGTTTGAGTTAGGGAAACTTGCATGTACCGTTGATTACTACTACGCAATCTAATTTATCTCCTTATTGAAAAGACCAATCAGTTATAAGAATGATCTTTCAATTAGTATAACATACCTTATTTCATAATACTATCTATGACAACCCAAAAAATCGGATTGTCCAAAAATTAAGATTAAAGATTTAATAATTAATAAAATGAATTTTTATTGATTATATTTTGTGATATATGTATATTAATCATTCTATGATATAGGATGATTAGAAATGGGGAGGATTCTGGCTACGAGCTGGAATGAACGGGTAAGAATTTTCAAGACAAAAATAAAATATTTTCGGAATAAAAATATTTCTGAGAAAAAGACGAAATAGGCACTATTGATGTTGAAATTCTAAAGGTTAGGGTTTAACCCTAAGGGTTAAGGTTTAATGTTAGGGTTTGGACCCTAAGCCTTTCTGGGAGTTTAGAATGTCGGAATGACATTCAGTCGAATGATTTGACGATAATATACTGTGAAAAGTTAAGTTAGCCGAGAAAAGTTTTCTCTTGAAGGAAATGACGAAAAGCACTATTCATCCGTTTCTGCTTGGAAATTTATTTTGAAATTCCGAGAAACGCGTAATGATAGGATTTTGAGACGAGATGGAATATGTAACAATATTTTATTTATGGCTTGCGAAGTTTTCGCTTGTGAACATAAAACTCTAAGGGTTAGGAAAAGTGAAAGTGAAGAATAAAATGATTATATGTAATAATAAATGATTATTATACATAATGAATACGCGTATAATACTAATTATTATACAAGTATAATACGAGGAGGATACGAGAATTAATACGTCGTATAATACAAATTTTATACGAAGTAAATAGATTTAATTTGAATTAAATCTAACAATTTAACCCGTGGGTCGAACCGGCGGGTAAATGGGTGGTTTAAACCCATGGGGCAACCCATGGGCATGTGAGTGCACAAGGTGGTCATGTGCTAGCATGTGCTAGCACATGGGCGGACATAGGTTGCACATGGGCTCAAATTTGGGCACAAAAAAAGGGTGAGGAGGTGGGAATAGTGAGGAGGTTGGGCCTAAAAGACCCTTAAGCCCTTGGTCTTGCAATCTCTATAAATAGAGGGCTTGGCCCTTCATTTTCCTTGGTTGAAATCCCACCAACAATGGAGAGAGAAGAGAAGAGGAGAGGAAGAGCTTGAGGAAGAAATTCAAGGAAGCTAAAGAAGCTAGCTTAAGAGTTTTGTCATGAACAAACTCAAGAACACTTATAAGGTATAAGTGTTAAACCTTAAATTTTCATCTTCTTTCAATTCTTATATTAATAGAGAAGTGAAAATGATAGAGAATGAATTGTAGGAAGTATGGAGATTGATATTAGTGGACTTTAAACCATTAATAATCAAGAACAAGTGAAATTATAAGTAAATGATTAAGAAGTTAACTAAGAAATGAATTAAACCATAATGAATTGGTTAATGAATGAAAAGATGTTAGAAGATGTTAATGGACGATTCGAATGAGTTATACTAACTCTCCGATGTTATAAGGTTGAATTATCAAACTTATAACATTAGAATGCGAGAAAAATATAAAATCATAATTGTAACATTGATTAAGAACGAAGAACGAACAAAGAACACGAAGAACGTAATGAAGAAAGCCATTAAAACTTAGATGTTTTAGATGGTGAGAATCATGGATGAACAACCGATGGATTGATTCCATTTGTTTTGACGTAAAAATATCGAGTAGCGAAGTTTCGACGGAAGTTTACGCGATTAGACATTAAGCATCGAAATTGTGAATTTTCCAGAATGAAAGTCAAAAGTCATCGTGTGATTCAAAAACATTGGTTTTTGATTGCAACACCTGTAATTATGTAAACAAGACTTGTGAGAGCAGGAATGAATGAATTCGTAGTTAAAACGAAGAAACGAGAGTCGAACGTTCGCGAACGTTCGACAAATACGTAAAAATGGACTAATCGGCGAATTTCTCGCCGACGGATTTGGAAATGAATTCCGACTTGATAGGATGGTAGAGCATGTCATTTGTGAACTTTTGGCTTTGGAACGAGCCAATTTCGAGTTGTAACGGTTACGTTACGAGGTTGGGAATTTTTGAATTTCAAAGACTTAGAAATTTTTTTGAGATGTAGGGATAGCACCGCAACGCCACCCAATAGGTTTAAAACGGCACCGCTACGCCACTCCGGTGAGAAATCTCTCGAGGGGTAGCGCTGCAGCGCCACTCCAAGAGGAAAATCTGGCGCCGCAGCGCCAGCATGGCAGAAAATTCTGGCATTGCTAATAAGTATTTAACCTTTTGCATATCAATTAAGGGGCTAGCAAGTGATGTAATGTAAGCTTTAAAAAACATGTTTAATCAATGTTTATCAGAGTTAAACGTTGAACAAACGTAATTGAACTTAAGCTTGGAAACATTAACCAAAGTTTAAGTTGAAGAACAAGTTAAGATCTCGTCGATTATCATACTTAGTGATAATTGATGAGAGTTCGAGTGAACATAGAATTTACTTAATGTAACACTTAAACAAGTGATTTAAACCTTAAGTAAAGGTTGAATGAGATTAAGAGACGAGTAGCGTGAACACAGGATACGTGAACGTTTCTCGCGAATAGTATCGGCGTTGAGTGAACATTCTAAGTATACATTGGTTGTATAACTTAGACGTTAATGAATGTTGGAATGTGATTGGTAATAAGCCGTAATGAACAATAAGAGAATGAAGAACGTATAATGTGAAAAGCCGAGTTAATGTTAATAACTTGGATAAACGTTCAGAGTCGTATGGACCGGACGTGGTAAATGAATGTAATGAAATAATAGGAAGAATGAAGTAAAGATTGGTCGCGTAGACATAGATTACAAGAACGCGAACCATAAGAAGTAAAAAGAAGTATAAGATAATGCTTAAGTCAAGTATTTGACTAATTGGATATGTGTTTCCTAAATGCTTTATAAGGATTGTGATGAATGATAAGGCGTAAGCAGTACGCATCGCTAAGGCAAGTTTTTAATATTGCTCAAGTTCTACTTGATGCAAGTTCCTAACCTCATTCATTTTCATATGAATGTTAGTTTCTTAACTTCCTCAGAGGTAGAACATGATGAGAAAATTTCATATGTGCAAATGAGTGATACTTGTACGAGATGGTATTATGGATGAGGCCTTGTGCCACAATGTTAACACTTTGGTGTTTCTATGAAATGAATTGTTCTATGATTGAACTGTTAAGTGTGAAAGAGTTCTGTTTATTCATGAACCGTACTTGTTATGTCTGTGCTAATGATTTTAGCCAGACATAGTATGTATGGAAAAGGTAGAAGGATGGAAGTATGACGAAGTATATGTGATGTATGTTTTAAAATGATAGGAATCGGAACGTATTCCTATTATTCGAGCTGCTTCACAACCATTGTTCGTTTATAGAAGTCTTAAAAGAACTTTGATTCTTGCTTTGGTTGTTATTCAACTGCTATGACTTGCTGAGCAATTGAATGCTCACACTTGCTTGAAATAAAAATATTTTCAGCGAACAACGGTAGTATGTGTTAAAGGACCTGACGAAGATCAAGTGGATCGATGTCCTTTTATGGTGAGATGTTATAGTTGCGAATACCATTACCGTCGTAAAATGAAGTACTGTCCATGTTATGAACAAGCGTGAAGATCAAGCCAAGTCTTGTAGAATAGTTAGTTAAAACTATTATGTAGATACAGTGACTAGTTAAGTCACGATTGTAATGTGATAAGAATAATGTAATTACCATTATTTTTAATGAAGGAACGTTTTGAGGTAATAGAAATTGCGAATGTGTGAATATATCATATATCTTCAGGATATAATGATGTATGTATGAAATGGGAAGTATCGTAACGCACGGAATTAGGGTGTGAAAAATAGGTCGGATTTTGGGGCGTCACATAAAGTGTGGTAAGTTGATGAACTATACTAAGGTATAGGAAGTTTAGACTGAAGATAAGTTTATTTCAGTATAGATGGCACCTTAAGTGCTAGAAGAGGTTAATATTGTCGCAAGTATGAAAACAAAAGAAGCAGAAGTAGAAAATTCTAAGTCTTCTAGCTATGTTAGATTTTGAAATTTATTGACATCATGCGGATGTAAATGTCTTTGGATCAAAAATATTGGTTTCAACTTTTGGAAACCAATAATTTTTAAAAGAGCTATTCTTTGTTTGTCTATGCTAATCATTTCGGCTAGACAAAATTTTATTTTAAATATCAAAATGAATTTTATATCATCAGTGCAATTGATGCATAGGTGGTGAAAAGACGTAGTTATTATTACATCTGAACATACCTTGAAGTGTATGACAGTATGTAGTATGACTAAGTCAAGAAAATGGTAAACTCCTCAACGTGTTATGAATCAGTACGGTATCACGACGTCATTACACGTTTAAAGTTATTGTGAAAGAATTTAAAAAGAGAAGTCGATGTCAACTGATTGACTAGACGACTGTTTCAAGTTAGAGTCCAATTTATTGGTGGTCTGAGCTATTGATTTGGTTAGACAAATGGTTTATCATGCTTAAAAGAAATCAAGCTTTCTTTGATAAGTCGTCCATAGCCAAATTGTTTTGGTGCGGAATCTGACAAATAAGTCTAAGGTGAACAAACCCACTGTTTTGGGGTTGTACAATAGGTTGATCGCCTAATGTACCGAAAGAGGTAGTTTACTTTCTTGGTGATCGTAAACTGACCGACAAGGAATTGGTTCTCGGTAAATACCGACAAATCAAGTTCAATGGTTCATGGTTTCTAGGACCCCTTAGCAAAATATTTTAAAGGAATCTTATATATTCCTTATCATTCGTTCAACCTTCATAATTAGTGTGTAGATTGTGAAGATTACTGAATGGGGGAAGATGAGAAGTATGGGGCCTTAGTGTCGGGATGCTCCTTTATAAATATAAAGGCAACATATGAAATGTTCTTAAATGAACGATGGATGATGACTTCTGCAATGAGAAGTTGAGAAAAAGGTTATTGCAACAATTTCGAGGGCGAAATTTTTAGAAGAAGTGGTGAATGTGATAACCCGAGATTTTAGAAGTATAGTTGTCAGGATATGTATCATCTGACAACTGTAACAAGATAATGATCCTTGGGGGAAAGCATATAGAAGAGAAAATGAGAAGGAATGACTAGGTAAATACCTAACTGAATTGTATGTTGAGATTTTTCTACATAAATAAGAAGAGTTAAGATTAACTCTTCATCGAAGGGTTGTAAGGATAACGCATCCAGGTATGGATGTGGTTTGGGAAATTTTGAGGACGAAATTTTTATAAGGAGGGAAGAATGTGACAACCGGGAAAATCGGATTGTCCAGAAATTAAGATTAAAGAATTAATAATTATTCGAGCTGTTTCATAACCATTGTTCGGTTATTGAAGTCTTAAAAGAACTTTGATTCTTGCTTTGGTTGTTATTCAACTGATATGACTTGCTGAGCAATTGAATGCTCACACTTGCTTGAAATAAAAACATTTTCAGTGAACGACGGTAGTATGTGTTAAAGGACCTGACGAAGATCAAGTGGATCGATGTCCTGCTATGGTGAGATGTTATGGTTACAAATACCATTAGCGTCGTAATATGAAGTACTATTCATGTTATGAACAAGCGTGAAGATCAAGCCAAGTTTTGTAGTATAGTTAGTTAAAATTATTCTGTAGATACGGTGACTAGTTAAATCCCAATTGTAATGTGATAAGAATAATGTAATTACCATTATTTTTAATGAAGGAACGTTTTGAGGTAATAGAAACTTGGAATGTGTGAATATATCATGTATCTTCAAGATATAATGATATATGTATGAAATGGAAAGTATCGTAACGCACGGAATTAGGGTGTGAAAAATAGGCTGGATTTCGGGGCGTCACACTATCTAACACTTAACCACATAGTCAAATATTAGATAACCTTAACACCACATTCATTTACAAGTCTAAACCTAGCATACGTCGAGCCTTTAATAGTATTCAATATAGTACACTGAGTGGTTTCCCACAAACAACCAACAAAGTAGTTTTCATCTCGTCTACACTGTTTTCACAGCGAGTTAGATCGGTAACTAATTCGTATATACCTTCCCCATATGAAGGAATCGTTTAGCCCAGATACTATACATCAATGATAAGGATGAAATATGTTGTATTTATTCCCTTAATACTTATTCTTTTATATTTATTTTGTACCTAAATACATTCACTGTTCTCATATTTTTATTTGAGGTACAATTGGGTGATTATGTGACTTTGGGAGTAAAATGGATGCAAAAGGTTTGTAACGTGTGGGCCATGAAATCAGCCTGCAAAATAGAAGCCACGAAATTATTTAGCAAAAGGCAAAGTACGAACTAGCAGCTTGATTGGAATTGAATGCTACAAGTGGGCCACATTAGTCCCTAGCTTGCAAAGGAGAATTAAAGTGGCATGCACATGCACGAAATTAGTAAACCATTATCATGCCAAGCAGCCTTTCCAATTGCAGAAAGGAGTCCAGCAGGTTTGGGCCACGCCATGCAAGCCCAGCAGCTCACAATTTTAAATCAGCAGCGAAAATTGAGTGACATGTAGCTTACGTTACTAGCAGCAAGGGAATGTGTCAAGGGCCCACGATCAGCAGCATGCAAGGAAGGTCCAACTAATAAGTTCCATAGCCATTCATATGTGGGCCACGCACAAAACCTTTCACAATTCCAAGTTGAAGCAACACACATGCCACGGTTCAGCAGCTCGTCAGAATATGTGGGCTACGAATCCAAGCTCACGAATTGGACATGCTAAACAAAGCAACTAGCATCTCACGAGTGTGGGTCACATTGGTTGCCAAGCAGCTTGGTAAATAATTAGGGTCCTTTACAATAATATACAACATTTAGTAAGTAATTACAACAATAGTGCACTCATAAAATATTTACACAATTAATACACTTTCCATATTTATTTACAATATTAGTGCAATTAGGATTCCTCAATTCAGGGAATTAGTATAGGATTCAATTCATAATAATAAGGAAACCTAAAATCAAGGAGAAATAACTACCATAATTAATAATTCAAATTCAAATATCTTGGATCTAACAACAAAAACAAATTCAAATGCAAAAATAATAATTCAAATTCAAATATTCAAAGTTTGGCAACGTCATCTTCCTCCTCCCCTTCGTCGGTCATCTTTCTCCTCCCCTTCGCCGATGAGACCCAATTTCATGTCAAAAAAAAAATAAGAACACTGCATAGAAAAGATTGAGATAAGAGAGTGATGTGTAATGTAATGTTGATAACCAAACCTTAGTACCAAGGTAACCAAACGTTTATACCAAGGTAACCAAACCTTTATATCAAGGTAACCAATCTACCTCCACACCTGCAGTATGAATTGGTTACCTTGGTAGGAAAGTTTGGCAACCAACTACATGAAGGTTTGGCTACCAACTGCATTACGTTCAAAATCAATTGGTAACTTAATAAAACAGAACTGGTTACCTTGGTATGAAGGTTTGGCTACCAACTGCACTATGAAAAAACTGCAGAAACAGAGCGACGACATATCATATTTTTGCGTTGGTACATGCTCTCGGAAGGATTATATTTCTAACCTACTGTTTCGAAAACGACCGTTATTATAACCAACACGTCACATGTAGCCCACGTGTCTCCCTAAAATTCATTTCTCTAACCCTTATTCATTAACTCTTTCTCTCTCCGTCCTCCCATGGCCGTTTCTCTCTCCTCAAATCCCAATCCATTTTCCCTTTCTGTAGAAATCTCGCCCTAGAAACCCATGTCCTAGCTGTTGTCGCCCTCCTTCCAGTTGGCAGAACCCTTCTCGCCTTTGCCGGAGCGTGGATGAGGAGGGTGGAGGCTTAGGGGGTGGCGGCGGACTTGGTGGTGGGAAAGGTGGAGGATTTGGTAGAGGTGCTGGATGAGGTGTAGGTGGGGGTGGAGGCTTAGGTGGTGGAGGTGCTATATGGTTTATTTATTAATTACTTAATTTAATAAGTAAATTAATACTAATCCCCTAAATTAAGGAATCCTAATCGCATACTAATTCCCTAAATTAAGGAATCCTAATTGCACTAATATTGTAAATAAATATGAAAAGTGTATTAATTGTGTAAATATTTTATGAGTGCACTATTGTTGTAATTATTTTAAAAAATGTAATAGAATATGTAATTGTTCCTAATAATTATTCCTAGCAGCTCACAAATGATAAGCAAGTACATGGGGCCCACGGTTTCATCATTACCCATTGTAGGAGTAGCTTAAGTCCATAAAGCAGCTCACGTCCCAAATTAATAAGCAGCCCACAATTGTTGGCGGCTTGGTAGGGAGCAACTCGCGAATCAGCAATTTTTCCTTCGTCCGGACAGTATGAAATCCCGCCCCAGCAAGGGATTTACACTTGATCACCCGCCCCAGTGGGGAGGCGCGGCCAACTGCAGTTTTTCCTTCGTCAATTTGGACTCGGGTGTAACAAAGGAGCAGCAGCTAGGGTATAATTAGGGTTGTTATTATATAATATAAATAGGGACACCTTGATATGTGGGAGATATCATCTCTTGTTTTCAATTGTAATATATTTTCTCTCTCTATAATTTTTGGTGTTTTCAAATATCCATGTGCGGCTAAACTTTATTCTTGAATTAAGGAGACGGAAACCTTGGATTAAATACACTGTGAGATCTATTTAATTATAATTGTCAATTAATATTGTGAGTATTGTTTATTCTTCTATACTTGAATTACATGATTGATTTGTTTAATTGCTAAGTGCACACTAGTTTATTATTCATTGAAATCTACTGCTAAATTAGATATCGAATTCGTAATTGTTTAGTCACTCTAATTTGCGAAGCAACTAAGATAAATAATTGACTGCAGATCACGAGATTATTATATCTTGGAAAGAATATTCAACTAAATTAAATGCAATCGCTTGTGCTTGTGTTGTTTAGCTTCGTCGGTTTGTCTAATTCTTAAAGCTTCTACTAGATTAAACTTTTAGCGCTTGTCTGAAGTTGTTTAGTAGTTAGGGTTATTTAGATCGCTTGTTTCTATCTAACTAAAATTAAGGAAAGACATGGAAGTGATTCTAACGATGAATATTCAAAGTATTAATTGTGTATGCTTGAGTCAATGATCAGTGTATGTTTCTAAGGTGGAAGTTGACTTAACCCAAGGTTTGTTCTCTTGATTTAATTCGTTACAGTATTTTACACATTAGTTTATTTTAATTAATAACAATCAAAAAACCCCCTCTTTTGGAATACAAAGTATGAAAATAGATTAATCAGTCTCTGTGGGATCGACTTTTACTTGCACTACTACATTATTATCGTTCGCAGTAAGATTTATTTTTGGTTGTCTGCGACAGCAAACCAAATTTTGGCGCCGTTGCAGGGGATCTGATTTTAGTTTATTTTTATATTTTTGTAATCCTTATTTTATTTTTGTTTTTATATATTTTTTAAGTAATTTGAATTTCCTTGATTGTTTATGCCCGAAACTTGATCTACTAATCAAGGTGATTTAAAGTTTAATCCAGAGATAGAGAGAACTTGTCGTAGATTAAGGAAGGAAGCTCCGAAAATTCGTGAAGAAAATGGAGTCATGGCAGCAAATCGAATGCTGAAAGAGCTTTCGACTCCTGATTTGAAACAACAACCCTTATGCATAACTTTTCCTAATCTTGATACTAATACTCATTTTGAATTGAAATCTGGACTGATACATCTTCTACCTTCTTTTCATGGTTTGGAAGGTGAAGATCCCCACAAACACTTGAAGGAATTTCATGTGGTATGCACGAGTATGAAACCTACCGGAGTAACCGAAGAACAGATCAAGCTAAGAGCCTTCCCATTTTCTCTGAAAGATTCAGCTAAGGATTGGCCTTACTATCTACCCTCCGGAAGCATCACCACATGGGAAGAGATTAAAATACTGTTCTTAGAGAAATATTTCCCAGCTTTAAGGGCGGCCAACATTAGGAAGTCAATTTATGGTGTGAGGTAGAACAACGGAGAATCTTTACATGAGTATTGGGAACGCTTCAAGAGACTGTGTGCTAGTTGCCCTCATCACCAGATTAGTGATCAGCTTCTCATCTAATATTTCTATGAAGGTCTCAGTTGTACAGACAGAAGCATTATTGATGCTGCTAGTGGCGGAGCGTTGGTGGATAAGACTTCCGAGGCTGCAAGAAATCTAATTGCAAATATGGCAGCCAACTCTCAACATTTTGGCACTAGACTGGATTCTGCACCGAGGAATGCTAGTGAGATACAAATTTCTTTTATTGAACAACAAATTGCGAGTTTAACTGCTCTTGTTCGTCAAATGGGTGCAGGTAACACACAGCAAGTAAAAGCTTGCGGAATTTGTGCGGTAGTAGGACATCCGACAGATGCATGTCCAACCCTTCAAGAGGAATCCCTTGAACATGCAAATGCAGCAGGAGGATTTCCTAGCCAACCACAAAGGAATCATGATCCCTACTCGAATACATATAATCCTGGATGGAGGGATCATCCTAACTTTAGTTACGGGAATCCATAAGCAAGTCAACCCGCACCTCAAACTTTTCCAAATCAGCAGCAATACAAACTATCGTATCCCAATAGACAACAACAGGGCCAATCTTCTAACCCTAGTATGTCTTTAGAAGATATTGTTAAAACACTTGCCACTAACACTTTAAATTTTCAACAGGAAACAAGGGCGAGTATTCAGAATTTGGGTACACAAGTGGGACAAATGGCAACTGTAATCAGTCGATTAGAGGCACAAAGTTCGGGAAAATTACCCTCCCAAACAGTGGTGAATCCAAAAGAAAATGTAAGTGCAATCACGTTGAGGAATGGTAAAGAGATAGCAATTCCAGAAAAGACAGTGCCTACACCACAAGATCAAAACAATACGGCTAAGGAAAAAGAAGAAGCAGACAGCAGTGTTCTGCATGACGAGGATGAACCTAAGCGTAAAATTCCCCCTCTATATGAATATAAACAGGTACCTCCTTTCCCTCTTGCTAAAACTTTTCGTAAATGCGAGGTAAATATTCCATTGTTAGATGCTATTAAACAAGTGCCTCGTTATGCTAAATTTTTGAAAGAATTGTGTACACATAAGAGGAAACAGGAAATGAAAAAATATGAAAAGGTGAGGGTAGGAGAAAATGTTTCTGCAGTCATCCAAAGAAAGCTACCTACTAAGTGCCCAGATCCGGGTATGTTCACTATTCCGTGCACGATAGGTAGCACTAAAATTGAAAAAGCCATGTTAGATTTAGGAGCCTCGATAAATGTCATGCCATATTCTATATATGCTAATATATCACTGGAACCTTTGAATAAAATTGGAGTTGTAATATAGCTGGCTGACAGATCTAATGTCTTTTCCAAAGGTGTAGTTGAGGATGTTCTTGTGCAAGTCAATAATTTGATCTTTCCTACTGATTTTTATGTGCTTAATATGGAAAACGGTGACCAAAATGCTCTTATTTTATTAGGAAGACCATTTTTAAAGACATTAAATACTAAAATAGATGTTCATAGTGGTACACTTTCAATGGAATTTGATGGCAAAATTGTTAAATTTAATATCTATGATGCCATGCAATATCCCACTAATGATAATTCTATTTATTCGGTTGATGTGATTGACTCTTTAGCACAGGAACTCGGTGAGCTTGATGGTAAGTATAAATTGGAAACTGCACTTAGTACGAACATTGATGAAGAAAGTGCGGATTTGACCTTGAGCACCGAGTGGCAAGCAACTAGAACAGCTTTGCCTGACGATCCAAAAACAGATAACAAATTTTATGATAAAGTGTCAATTTCTTGTAATACCCGAGAATTTCCTAATATTATTAAATGAATATATTAATAGAAATGAGAATTTATTAGAATATAAACGATTTTGTGTTATGAGAATGATTAATTCAATTATATTAAATTGAATAATTATAATAATTGAGAAATTGATGGAGTTTGCGATAAACTCATTGATAGCCTTGTGTGGCACAGTGATGTAATATGAGAATGATTATATTAATTTAAGCAAACAGTTAATCTATATTAATTTTAGAATATTAATTAATTATTGTGGAATATTAACTGTGATTGATTAATAATATGTGATTATTATTATTGCAAGAAATATAATAATAATAATGAGCAACGTGTTTATAAATATAATAAGATTTATATTAAAGTGATAATTAATCATATAAGGGTTAATTAAATTATTATGGAGATTAACAATTATATTGATTGATGAAGGATGTGTGTATATTATTAATTAATATCTAATTACTAAGATGAGTAATTTTATGTGCAAGCATGCGAATTAAATTTGTAACATATATTAGCTAACTATGTATTATGTGAAGTGTAATATGACACTATTATATGGTAAGGCTTATTGAATTATGGGAGTTACATGATAATAGCCTATGTGACAATATGTATATAAATATACATTAAAATAACGTATTATGAATATAAATAATAATTGATGATTATTTATATATATAATGAAATAATAAAATTTAATAAATGAGATAATGTGATGTGATTATATCCGAGTAAATTATATGCAGTATTAATAAATGTACATGGATGATATGTATGTTACATTGCCATATCACATCTACTACCTTGAAATATTAAGCATGTGACTTACATTATAATGTTAATTATAACTTAAATATATAGTATGAATATATATGTAATAACCTAAGTGTATGATATATGCATGTTGCTAGAATGCTGAGCTTTTAATTGGCTTGTCCCATATAATTAGTCACAAACCTTGTACACGTGAAATGCATCATGAAGCTAGCCTACTCTCTTCTCTCAAACTCAGCATTCTAGCCATCATGAAGGGAGTGGGCAGAATAGTGGAGATCACCAACTAATTACCAACTCCCTCTTATCTAGCATGCAATCCTTCAATCCGTTGTTTTGATTCGGAAGAAAAAGGCTTTGCCTGGATACTAGTTTTGCTATATATATATGGCCCTTCTCTTCAGATTGTTCATTGCTGAGATTTTGCTTGAGTATTGAATTGAGAGTAATACATATATTAGTATAGTAGCATTGTGAGTGGAAAGTAGCAGCAAGCTCAGATTGTTTGCAGAGGTATAATCCCTTTTTCTTTGTTCTTCATTTTCGTTTTCTATTTTCAAAATTTCGGTTTTAATTCTTGAATTTAGTTGGAGTTCATGAAATTGGGGATCGATTGGGCGAGTGACTGTTATATAAGCATATATATATATATATATATATGTGTGTGTGTGTGTGTGTGTGTGTGTGTGTTAGTAAGTTAAAAAGGTTAGTCTAATGGCATATGGGTATGTCGAAATCGATAAAATAGGAAGTTTGGGGACGGTTTTGGCTGCAGCGTGAACTGTAGGATGTGACGCCCCCAAATCCACGTTCCTTCGAAACCTCGGATTCGGTGCAGTCACGATACTACTATCTCCAAATTATTACATCTTTTATTCATTACTAAAAGAATACAACTTTGTTTATTACAATTTAGAATATAAATTCTATTTATATCCAAGATCTCGTCTTTACATCATATTCGATATTACTAAAATACGGAATAATTTAAACTTTTCAATATCCTTTGAATAAAAATCTTTTTATTGATTCCATAACTTTGATACCGATTACAAATCTTGAGTCAACTATATAATATGATTCCTTCTTATCTGAGTTATCGTATAAACATTTACAACTCAACTCGATATCCTCTATGTATTAGTTAATACATTCTTACAATACAACAAGTATTAAACAGTGTAAGCAACTATCGAGTACATCATCTAGAATATAAACATGGTCTAGACAATAATCTAAGTAATATTCTTCAATGCGATACTATCTATCTTTATCAATCAAGAAGTACGAAATCTTTACCGTGAATCCTTAACCTGCAAAAGTGGTTATTTGCAAGAGTGAGCTCGACAGCTCAGCAATTCTAACAGTTCTCATGCATCACATAGCATATAACATCATACTCAATTCATGCATTTATAAACAGTTTATATTTACTACGCATGTTACTTTTCACATAACAAGTATATCATCAAAGATCAACTTTCAATCTCATTTATATCTCATATACAGTTCATATATAAGTTCACATTATCACAGCATAATATAATTCAATTAACAGTTATTGAATTCATATATCAAATAGGAACTGAAAGACTTGCCTGATTCGTAGTTTAGACTTAACTGCTTAAGAATATCTGCACTTCGTGTAATCCTACACAGTTATATTAACCATAGAGATCACACTCATTAGTTATGTGTATCCATACATTCTCAATGTAATAATAAAGGTTACATTGTTGTCTAACTTGGTTCTTAAAACCTTCGTTTCACTTTCTTATTGTGTTCTTAGAATAACTATGTAAGTATACGTATACTTTAACCATACGTACTTACTAACATTCTTCATATACACATACCTGTCTACCACTAATCTATTTACATATAGCTAGTGTAATCCATCTTTTGAGTTAATCATTTTCATATATCATTACTAACGCGTAAGACCATATCAAAGCAAATATACTCTATTAATTGTCGAAATCGAATTCAAGTATTAGCATAAGGTCCTACGTAGTATGTATACACATTAAAGGATACTTTCATGCTCGTTTAACCTTTTCACGTTCAATTTACATGATATAGGTTCTAAGTTAATACCCGTAAAAACTTAAGTCCATTCAAGGCTATAAAGTCATAAAGTCTAGCATGCTCGCTTTTAAACACATAAGGTAATCATATAACCTATGTTAGGCATGCTCATGAATATTCATATTTCATACATGTAGCTATCATCGTTATTAGTTTGAAAACATGCTTCGTTTATCACTTTAAAACATGCTTGAACTCATGCTTGGTTAGTTGTCAATATATCCAATCACATACGAATCATATTTAGAGACGTAATAAACACAAACATGGCATCTTAAATCTTTAGAATCTAGCTACTCATACTTAATGCACCTTGATTTGAAAACATATTCAAGTTCGCCTTTGAAATCATTTTAAACTTGAACGATACAATTCGACACATATAAGACAACTTTAAAGTTCTTATCATTTGTAGTTAAAGTATGTTAACATCTTCACAAGATCAGAATGTTCACGTCTCACGTATGTGTCAACGTTCACATTTAAAACTATAAGTTTTATTTTAAAACTATAAGTTTTTTTAAAAAACATACGCTTTCCATTTCATGATATACATTATAACATTGTTAAAATCATGCATATTGTATCAAAGTTTGCATGTTGTTTATGTTCACATGTTTGCTCTAAGTGGTAACAACCAAGCTAGAAGAAACAGACTGCAACAGAAAATAAGATTCCAGAATCTGGAACCGGCGCAGCTACGCAGCTCCCCAGTTCAAAACTGGCGCAGCTGCGCAGGGCCTTGGCCAACTTAACGTCTGGTACCGGCGCAGCTGCGCAGGTGGTCGGCCAGAGATAGAACTGTTCTGCTTCGGCAGAAGTTAGCCCAAACTCAAAATTTTTCTTATCAATTCGATTCTACACCAGCCATATTACATAACTAACATGTTTACAATCTTATATAGCAGTTAACAACAATTTCCAAATCAACTTAACATCTTATTTAGTAAAATTAAGAAGTTGACATTGAAGAATCAAGAATAGGAAATATACCTCTGCAAAAAGGGAAATTAACTTGCTGCTAAACAAATTCTCCCTCGCTGATAACTCTCACAGTACTTACTCATAATAATGCTATATTCACTAGCCTTACTTCACAGAATTCTCAGCAAAAGAAAATGAGAGGAAGGGAGGCTATATTTATAAGCCAATTGATACACAGACAATGCTCTTACCTTCCAAACCAGACCAAAAGATTTCAAGAATGCATAATGGTTAAGGGAGAGTGGTTGAGGGTTGGTAAATCTCATTATAACTCCCACACCCTATGCAATTATTAGCTAGCTAGAAAATTGAGAGATGAAGGAGATAAGCTATTATTAATCCATTCATGTGTATATGAAGTGGGGAAGAATTTGGACACTCAAATTGGGACAAGGCAACTCAGCAATAGCAAGTGGAAATGTACTTACTATTGTTATATATGTATACATATAGTATATACTTAGGCTATATATGTTTATTCCATATATATTTAAGTTGTACACATTCCATTTTATATAAGTTAAGTTATAAATTAATGTGTCACAATGTAGTCCCAATAATACTATCGTGTAGTAAATTTTAACTTGCGCATATATAAATTCATGTACATTTTATCCTACCGGATATAATTCTATCGGGTATTACTTATTATTATAACGGTTATTAGAACAGTTATAATATCCTATAGAAACCATTATCAATTAACAATTGCTATATGTTAATAGGGTATTCCTTAACGTCTACCCGCACATATCATGTTACATAAGCAATAATATTATGTAACTCTCTTAATGCAACCAATCATACTATATAATATATACATATAATATAGCTATATTAAAGCGTCACACTATATTATATACATATTTCATATAACTCTATCACCTTACTATATAGCTTATATAGTCACGTCGCACTTTACACTTCGTATAACATATAGTTAACTATCATGCGTTATATATTTTAATATCGCATGCTTGCACATTAATAAATTACTTATTTTATTAATTAATAATAATATTAATTAATCTATTTCTCATTAATCAATGGAATTATAATTTCCATAATAATTAATTAACATTTATATAGTTAATTTTCACAATAAATATAAATCTTATTATATTTATAACAAATATACTTATTATCATGCTATCACTCGCAATAATAATAATTCAACATATTATTCTAATAACAATTAATATAGATTAATTGTTTAAATAATTCTTCCATCATTCATTACCGAATCTATTATCGTGCCACACAAGGCATATTTCACAAGCTTACATTAAGCTTATTCTTATTCTCATCACTTATTACTTATAACATGTTCAATATAATTAGAACTATTAAATCACAAGGTTCACATATATAAATATATCGTGAATGAAAATATTCAAATATTCTATATAACCTTTACGATAATATAATAACTCTAGCTATTAAAATGCTAAACTACTTCAATTAATTATACTTATAACAAGTATAACTTTTACGCTTATAATAATTAATATATATACTCTATTAAATATTTAACTAATAATATTCACGATCAAATTATAACTTGAGTTATTTAATATATTAAAAATAACTTAGTTTCCTTTCATTAATTAAACTCCCTTGAAAAATACATTAGAAATTATGTATTTTGCCATAACATAAATATTATGTTTTCTCCGAATGAAGACATTCATTATTAGAAAATAATTTACTTATTGTCTCAAGACAATATTCTTAATATAATTTCAAATAACTATATGTACGACACATGTACATATATTATATATAGTAAATAGATAATAAGTTTATTCTCTATTATAAGAAATTATTTCTATCAATTTATTTACATATAGCAAATATGTAATATATCTATCATATTAATCAATCACACCTTATACAAAATATATAAGGTAATGTTACTATTCAAAAATAACATTTCCTCCTTTTATTAAAATAATTCAATATTAAAAATTATTTTAATATCCTTTATTAAAATATATAATAACCATTTCTCTTTCTTTTCTATAAATTATTCCCAAAATAATCTCTTCAAATATTCATTTAAAGATATAATGATTTTCATCTCCCTTTTAATAACGTATATATATATATTTAACGTTATTCGCACATTAGACTTTCTCACATATTACTATTCTAAGTAATATAAAAGTATCAACTATAATTACATATTCAACACACATATTAATTCACTCATTTACTTAACTAAATTAAACACTATACTATATCATCATAGTTAATTAAGGTTCAATACTCTCATTATATTATTTCATAATATAACTCCCAACTTAAATTAACTAATATTTATTCTTATTAGTTAATTCCTTAACTAACTCATGCTTCACTATCCAAACCTATTCACGGATAGCTTAAGTGCTATTAAAAACTTATATTATAAACATACTAGTTATTAATACATACACAAGAATATGGTGATTATACATTAAGGATATTTAATGTCACCAACTTACTATGATAAAATAATTCTATAAATTATTTAATATCGATAGGAATTTATCCACCTCCTTTATCTCAACTGGATCGTCTCTACGATAAGTAACAAATATATATTAATAATATATTTATAAATCACAAAAACACATTTTACATAGTCCATATTATCCTATGTAATATAATACCACATACCTCATATCACATATATATATTATTATTCGAACCCATCTCACAGTTTAAGAATTTTATTTATTAAATCCTTATTTAATAATATCTGAAAATTCGGGTTCTTACATCCTCTCCCCCTTATAAGGATTCCGTCCTCGGAATCACCGAAACTTCCTCTACTCGGTGCTATTCCGATTATTACATATTCTCTTGAATAATTTTATTCATTCTCTTTTCAGAAGTTTTATTACTATAACTTTCTCAATCTCATTCTACCACTTTCTCCTTTCTAAGGAACATTCTACTTACTATATTCATCCTTTAGAAGAATAAGAATCTTCCACGATTTTTCAATAATCGGGAAGTAGTATGAATAACTCAGATTCCAATTTATGCTGAGGGGTCACAAGACCGTGAACTTTTCTCCAGGTTTACTAATGCTTCAACACAATTCTTCACACCGCAAACCAGAGTGTTTATCAATCACAAAGACTGAAAACACTCTCCATGCGTACTCTAGGTGGCCAACCTATTGTACCACTATGTTGGGCCGCAACGTAGTATTTTGTAACGACTATATGCGTTACGTTCGGAACCATTGTCCCCGAAAACATGTCCCCTTTATAGGGTTGTTCACCTCAGCTTTTCAACGTCAAAATCCGCACCAGAGCAATCTGGTTTGGCATACATACACAAGAATACTTGAATTCTATAATCCCTTTCCAACAGTCGCCTAGCCGAATCAAATAGCTTAGACTCTCATCAACAATTCAGACATCAATCGAAATAATTTAGCCAACTTAATTGACCTTCTTTATAATTTACAAGAAAACCAGAAATTCTTTTATGACGTCATGATACCATACTAGATTAGTAGTACGTTGAGGATTCCGCCATTTTATGACTTTGTCATATTACAACATACCATAGTGGGCTGACGATCTTTCGATCACAACCAACACTAGGTTCGATTGCATTGATGACTCCATCGTTTACCATTCTACATCATATCAAATGATGCACAAGGTTAAAATATATTTTGAAAGATTGTCAAATTATTTTTGTCTTAGCCGAAACAAATAACGTAGACATACGAATAACGGTGTTGTTTTTAAAACTCATTAGTTCAGTTACCTGACCCAATGTTTTCTCAAGAAAACCGAAGTGCAAACACTAGCACGAAGTCAATAAATATTGAAAATCTAGCGTAGCTAGAAGATTTAGGAAAATCCAATTTCTCCATCGCTTCAATCTCTTACCACCATCAATGCTCACTATTCCAAAATTCTTATATAATACATCTATTCTCAATACAGTTCACCAACTTACCACACCATGGAAGCTCAGGAACCTACCACAATCATATGGGTTGAGGAACTTATCCTAGTCAGACCAAAGTCGTCCATTCGCTGAGGGGTCCCACCATACGATTATGAGTCACGAACTTGTCATAGGCATGAGTTTTAAGAACTCGCACCTAATCTTAATATTATCTAATTATATCTTAGAAACCTCTATCTATCAAAATAAATATGAGAAAAGAATCACCTTTCCGCCATATGTATAATGATATCGCGACACTAACATTCCAACGATTATCGATGTGACGTACTCAGTGCAAGCACAAAACTTCTGCCCATACAAAAGTTTGTACAACTAAGCCGTTACATGAGTCCTCAATGGAAGTCCAACACTTAAATCTATCTTACTTTATCACTTGCTCGTTACGAACTTTTTATGTTTCATCACATACAACTCCTCATGAGTTCATCTCGTACTATATCATAGTACATTCTCTTATAGCATCAAGCTATACATACTTAGTCATTACAGACTATCTATCATTTTACAATTTAATCTAATCATGTCGTGATCATCACTATACCTTAGGGTTCTTTTCCTATTATCAACCAAACTCCATCTGAGTTTATTCTCACTATCCCTGTCATATAGACATCGTCTTAACATTTTCATTACCGGAGTTAGGAAACTCCTGATTCTCATTCTCTAGCTATTTCAAGATTCTTCTTTGAATCTTCACGTATATATTTTAATCTTTATCTTTCCCTCTCTCAGGTTATAGTCTAAGGTACACTTACCTAAGGTTTATAACCTACAGCTTTGATACCAACCTGTGACGCCCCCAAATCCACGTTCCTTCGAAACCTCGGATTCGGTGCAGTCATGATACTACTATCACCAAATTATTACATCTTTTATTCATTACTAAAAGAATACAACTTTGTTTATTACAATTTAGAATATAAATTCTATTTATATCCAAGATCTCGTCTTTACATCATATTCGATATTACTAAAATACGGAATAATTTAAACTTTTCAATATCCTTTGAATAAAAATCTTTTTATTGATTCCATAACTTTGATACCGATTACAAATCTTGAGTCAACTATATAATATGATTCCTTCTTATCTGAGTTATCGTATAAACATTTACAACTCAACTCGATATCCTCTATATATTAGTTAATACATTCTTACAATACAACAAGTATTAAACAGTGTAAGCAACTATCGAGTACATCATCTAGAATCTAAACATGGTCTAGACAATAATCTAAGTAATATTCTTCAATGCGATACTATCTATCTTTATCAATCAAGAAGCACGAAATCTTTACCGTGAATCCTTAACCTGCAAAAGTGGTTATTTGCAAGAGTGAGCTCGACAACTCAGCAATTCTAACAGTTCTCATGCATCACATAGCATATAACATCATACTCAATTCATGCATTTATAAACAGTTTATATTTACTACGCATGTTACTTTTCACATAACAAGCATATCATCAAAGATCAACTTTCAATCTCATTTATATCTCATATACAGTTCATATATAAGTTCACATTATCACAGCATAATATAATTCAACTAACAGTTATTGAATTCATATATCAAATAGGAACTGAAAGACTTGCCTGATTCGTAGTTTAACAACTACGACTTAACTACTTAAGAATATCTGCACTTCGTGTAATCCTACACAGTTATATTAACCATAGAGATCACACTCATTAGTTATGTGTATCCATACATTCTCAATGTAATAATAAAGGTTACATTGTTGTCTAACTTGGTTCTTAAAACCTTCGTTTCACTTTCTTATTGTGTTCTTAGAATAACTATGTAAGTATACGTATACTTTAACCATACGTACTTACTAACATTCTTCATATACACATACCTGTCTACCACTAATCTATTTACATATAGCTAGTGTAATCCATCTTTTGAGTTAATCATTCTCATATATCATTACTAACACGTAAGACCATATCAAAGCAAATATACTCTATTAATTGTCGAAATCGAATTCAAGTATTAGCATAAGGTCCTACGTAGTATGTATACACATTAAAGGATACTTTCATGCTCGTTTAACCTTTTCACGTTCAATTTACATGATATAGGTTCTAAGTTAATACCCGTAAAAACTTAAGTCCATTCAAGGCTATAAAGTCATAAAGTCTAGCATGCTCGCTTTTAAACACATAAGGTAATCATATAACCTATGTTAGGCATGCTCATGAATATTCATATTTCATACATGTAGCTATCATCGTTATTAGTTTGAAAACATGCTTCGTTTATCACTTTAAAACATGCTTGAACTCATGCTTGGTTAGTTGTCAATATATCCAATCACATACGAATCATATTTAGAGACGTAATAAACACAAACATGGCATCTTAAATCTTTAGAATCTAGCTACTCATACTTAATGCACCTTGATTTGAAAACATATTCAAGTTCGCCTTTGAAATCATTTTAAACTTGAACGATACAATTCGACACATATAAGACAACTTTAAAGTTCTTATCATTTGTAGTTAAAGTATGTTAACATCTTCACAAGATCAGAATGTTCACGTCTCACGTATGTGTCAACGTTCACATTTAAAACTATAAGTTTTATTTTAAAACTATAAGTTTTTTTAAAAAACATACGCTTTCCATTTCATGATATACATTATAACATTGTTAAAATCATGCATATTGTATCAAAGTTTGCATGTTGTTTATGTTCACATGTTTGCTCTAAGTGGTAACAACCAAGCTAGAAGAAACAGACTGCAACAGAAAATAAGATTCCAGAATCTGGAACCGGCGCAGCTACGCAGCTCCCCAGTTCAAAACTGGCGCAGCTGCGCAGGGCCTTGGCCAACTTAACGTCTGGTACCGGCGCAGCTGCGCAGGTGGCCGGCCAGAGATAGAACTGTTCTGCTTCGGCAGAAGTTAGCCCAAACTCAAAATTTTTCTTATCAATTCGATTCTACACCAGCCATATTACATAACTAACATGTTTACAATCTTATATAGCAGTTAACAACATTTTCCAAATCAACTTAACATCTTATTTAGTAAAATTAAGAAGTTGACATTGAAGAATCAAGAATAGGAAATATACCTCTGCAAAAAGGGAAATTAACTTGCTGCTAAACAAATTCTCCCTCGCTGATAACTCTCACAGTACTTACTCATAATAATGCTATATTCACTAGCCTTACTTCACAGAATTCTCAGCAAAAGAAAATGAGAGGAAGGGAGGCTATATTTATAAGCCAATTGATACACAGACAATGCTCTTACCTTCCAAACCAGACCAAAAGATTTCAAGAATGCATAATGGTTAAGGGAGAGTGGTTGAGGGTTGGTAAATCTCATTATAACTCCCACACCCTATGCAATTATTAGCTAGCTAGAAAATTGAGAGATGAAGGAGATAAGCTATTATTAATCCATTCACGTGTATATGAAGTGGGGAAGAATTTGGACACTCAAATTGGGACAAGGCAACTCAGCAATAGCAAGTGGAAATGTACTTACAATTGTTATATATGTATTCATATAGTATATACTTAGGCTATATATGTTTATTCCATATATATTTAAGTTGTAAACATTCCATTTTATATAAGTTAAGTTATAAATTAATGTGTCACAATGTAGTCCCAATAATACTATCGTGTAGTAAATTTTAACTTGCGCATATATAAATTCATGTACATTTTATCCTACCGGATATAATTCTATCGGGTATTACTTATTATTATAACGGTTATTACAACAGTTATAATATCCTATAGAAACCATTATCAATTAACAATTGCTATATGTTAATAGGGTATTCCTTAACGTCTACCCGCACATATCATGTTACGTAAGCAATAATATTATGTAACTCTCTTAATGCAACCAATCATACTATATAATATATACATATAATATAGCTATATTAAAGCGTCACACTATATTATATACATATTTCATATAACTCTATCACCTTACTATATAGCTTATATAGTCACGTCGCACTTTACACTTCGTATAACATATAGTTAACTATCATGCGTTATATATTTTAATATCGCATGCTTGCACATTAATAAATTACTTATTTTATTAATTAATAATAATATTAATTAATCTATTTCTCATTAATCAATGGAATTATAATTTCCATAATAATTAATTAACATTTATATAGTTAATTTTCACAATAAATATAAATCTTATTATATTTATAACAAATATACTTATTATCATGCTATCACTCGCAATAATAATAATTCAACATATTATTCTAATAACAATTAATATAGATTAATTGTTTAAATAATTCTTCCATCATTCATTACCGAATCTATTATCGTGCCACACAAGGCATATTTCACAAGCTTACATTAAGCTTATTCTTATTCTCATCACTTATTACTTATAACATGTTCAATATAATTAGAACTATTAAATCACAAGGTTCACATATATAAATATATCGTGAATGAAAATATTCAAATATTCTATATAACCTTTACGATAATATAATAACTCTAGCTATTAAAATGCTAAACTACTTCAATTAATTATACTTATAACAAGTATAACTTTTACGCTTATAATAATTAATATATATACTCTATTAAATATTTAACTAATAATATTCACGATCAAATTATAACTTGAGTTATTTAATATATTAAAAATAACTTAGTTTCCTTTCATTAATTAAACTCCCTTGAAAAATACATTAGAAATTATGTATTTTGCAATAACATAAATATTATGTTTTCTCCGAATGAAGACATTCATTATTAGAAAATAATTTACTTATTGTCTCAAGACAATATTCTTAATATAATTTCAAATAACTATATGTACGACACATGTACATATATTATATATAGTAAATAGATAATAAGTTTATTCTCTATTATAAGAAATTATTTCTATCAATTTATTTACATATAGCAAATATGTAATATATCTATCATATTAATCAATCACACCTTATACAAAATATATAAGGTAATGTTACTATTCAAAAATAACATTTTCTCCTTTTATTAAAATAATTCAATATTAAAAATTATTTTAATATCCTTTATTAAAATATATAATAACCATTTCTCTTTCTTTTCTATAAATTGTTCTCAAAACAATTTCTTCAAATATTCATTTAAAGATATAATGATTTCCATCTCCCTTTTAATAACGTATATATATATATATATATATATATATATATATATATATATATATATATATATATATATATATATATATATATATATATATATTTAACGTTATTCGCACATTAGACTTTCTCACATATTACTATTCTAAGTAATATAAAAGTATCAACTATAATTACATATTCAACACACATATTAATTCACTCATTTACTTAACTAAATTAAACACTGTACTATATCATCATAGTTAATTAAGGTTCAATACTCTCATTATATTATTTCATAATATAACTCCCAACTTAAATTAACTAATATTTATTCTTATTAGTTAATTCCTTAACTAACTCATGCTTCACTATCCAAACCTATTCACGGATAGCTTAAGTGCTATTAATAACCTATATTATAAACATACTAGTTATTAATACATACACAAGAATATGGTGATTATACATTAAGGATATTTAATGTCACCAACTTACTATGATAAAATAATTCTATAAATTATTTAATATCGATAGGAATTTATCCACCTCCTTTATCTCAACTGGATCGTCTCTACGATAATTAACAAATATATATTAATAATATATTTATAAATCACAAAAACACATTTTACATAGTCCATATTATCCTATGTAATATAATACCACATACCTCATCTCACATATATATATTATTATTCGAACCCATCTCACAGTTTAAGAATTTTATTTATTAAATCCTTATTTAATAATATCTGAAAATTCGGGTTCTTACATAGAACTAAGTCTGCATCGCGGCGCCGCAGCGCCAATCCCAGGTATTATGCCCGCGCCGCAGCGCCTCCCGCACCGCAGCGCCAGATTGTGGCTATTGTTGCCGCGCCGCAGCGCTGGCACCCTGCTGCAATTTTCTGCACCCTGCAACAAAACTGTTATCTACTAATTGTTTGATTTTGTTTAAACAAGCATGGAAGCATGATTAATACATATATATAAACCTAATGAGGCAATGTAAGCATGTTTTAGTATATTGGCATGCATGGTTAACAAAGCGACATGAAGTTTGGAAACGAACTTAAAGTTTCATAAACAATCATTAACATTATAAAGCATGAGTATATTCTGATTTTTGATACGTGGTAGAGCGGCTTAGAAATGCATGAAATGAATGATGACTTGTGTATACATGTTTCATAGTATAACGTGAGCATGCTAAACCTCGATTAGTAAACATTTCGAACGAAAATGGAAGTTTTATGAAACAAACTTTGACATATGTGTGACACATTGAGGTACTGATTTTGCAAACATGTTTACATGACCTAGAATCACATGTAATACATGTTAACTTGCATATATAGATTTTATAAGAAAACGTGAGCACGTGGATCACGTTAAATGAACTTTACTAGTGAAAGTATAAGTTTTGAATGTAAATCTTAACATGTTATTGTGAGTTTCATATTCTGATATTTATGGACACATGTGATAGTACTCTTAGACTCATTCATGTGTCATGCATGTATATATACCATGATTAGTTGCCATTATTCAAGTTTAGCGTAAACGAAGCATGTTTTCAAGCTAATAACAATGCTAGCTACATATATGCGATACGAGCACTCATGAGCATGCCTAATACAAGTTAATATAAATACCTTACGTGTTTTGAAAGCAAGCATGATAGGCTTTGTAAATTTCATGACCTTGAATGACCGCAAGTGTCGACCTAGAACCTATATCACATATGTTTGGAACAAAGGAAAGGTTATACGAATATAAAAAGACTCTTTAACATGTATATATACTATGTGATATATGTGAATCCGATTTTGACGGTTAACTTAGGGGAATGCCATAACTTGCTAAAATAAAATATATCTAGTATTGATTGTGGTCTTATGTGATATTAATAATATGCGAGTATGTTTGCTAATTGTGGTAGTCTCACATGATAGTAATGATGTATAAATATGATCAACTTGAGAAAAGAGGAAGTTAAGGATGGAAATTATACTTTATATAACTGTGTAGCTAGATAAAATGTGAAGTTTAATTATATGACTAATGAATATCATATATATACGTTAAGATAGGAATTCGAAAGTGTTGGCTAGCTTTACGTGAGTAAACTACGCATGAGGCAAGTATCCTAAACCCTTGCATTACTTTATTCAACGGATATCGTAAGCAAGTATCTAAACCTTATCTCTTTGGATACAAGTATTCTATCCTTGTATATTGCGAACTAGTTTCTTTATTTAATCGTTTGAATTGAATTAGCATACTTGAACTCTTATTTCATTAAAGCTATTATTCATGTGGAACTTAGTATTTTTCTTTAATATTGTGAAAGTGTCTATGCCATTTGATTCGGCTAGACTTATATTATTGAAAAGCGACCCAAACTAATTGATTGGTGCGGGATCTTGTATTTGACTGAGAAGAACAACCTTCTTTGAAGGGAATATATAATTGTCGGAGAACCGACGTGCACACTTGAGTATGATTGATTGTTATGCATAACGATGGTGCTTTAGGCTGATCACCTATTGTACCTGTTTTTGTTGAATTTTCAGTTTATTACTGTTAATTCTAGTAGAAGTTCATCGTCCTTAGTGACTGCTCAGTATTCAGTTATCTTGAAATCTTGAATTGATTTATTATTGAGTCACATTGTAATTATTCTGTCCTTAGCGACTGTTATTGAAAGTTGTTGATATTCTTGTTATCCTTGAACTATCAAACCTTGTTATACCCTTTCGAGAATTGAAAATTATATCACTTACCCTTATTGTATATTACTTGCTGGGCAATTTGTGCTCATTCTTGCTTTCCCTAAAACATTTCAGTTAAGGAAGAGTATGGCGAACCTTCGGGCATTGATAAGGGCAAGGGCAAGGCTACCAACTAGCTTGTCTCTTTTATGTTTAAATATTTTAATATTGTATTAAGATGATGTAGTAAGACTGGATTTGATTATGTTTAAGCTTAAGTTAGATTATATAATAAGTCGTTAATTGATATTATTATGTAATCTATTAAGTACTGTAGGTTGCGAGACTTGGGGGAATAATTATAATAAATCATTGTAAATTATTCTAGAATAGATTTTTCGCTGTGATTGTGTGATATTTAGTTATTATTATTATGATGAACCGAATTCGAGAGACCAAGTGGCGGTCACGGATTTAGGGGCGTCACAGGTTGGTATCAAAGTCGTGGTTATAAACCTTAAGAACGAGTGTCCTTAGACTATAACTTAGGCAAACTTAGAAGTTAGGAAGAAGATAAAACTCATGTAGAGTTTTCCTTGAGAGACTTAGTCTGTTATGAAATGTAACTTCATTTTATACAATGAACTTATGTTTTGTTTAACATTCTAATGGATTTGCTATTTCTTGTCTTGTGTTTGTGATTGTAGGATGACAGACACAGGTGTACCTAGTAGAGTGGTAGAGGAGGAGCCCAGGGATATACATGTAGTATACGAGGCACCTCTAGAGGCTACACCAGTGCAGGCTGTTGCACCGTTCGAGTCTGACGACGAGGACGAGATTGAGATAGAGTCTGATCCAGAAGAGGAGCCAATGGAGGACGAGCCAATGGAGGATGAGCCAGTAGAGGACTCTGATGAGGCTACTGTAGAGGAGCAGATGCTAGGAGAGTATGAGGAGCGGATCCTCGAGTTAGACTACAGGGTTCAGGAGTTGGAGGCAGAGGCCCAAGAGAGAGAGTCCGAGTTCCAGAAACTGAGGGACGAGGACCACCAGAGGAAGCTGGCCATGCAGGAGTTAGAGGTGGAGATCGCCTACCGTAAGGAGGCAGGGATCCAAATGGGGACTCTGTTTCACAGGTCAGTGGCTAGGAATGTAGATTTGGCAAAGAAGCTAGAAGAGGTTGAGCAGAGGGAGCTGAGTGAGAAGACGGAGAAGGAAGCACTCCGCACTCAGTTGAAATTAGAGGTGATGGATAGGATACACTTCGAGGAGAAGTGGGGGGCTGCCCATGAGAGAGCAGATGACCTGGAAGATGAGGTCAAATGTAAGAAGAGGAAAATGAACAAGATGGGGTACGTGTTCCGTTCGGCATTTGAGAGAGTGCTTGATGGCGCGTACCACTACCCGGCAGAGCAGGGACAGACCCTACACACTATGAGCCGAGAGCTGGTTGCTTATATAGCGCAAATGGAGTACAAGAGCACAGTAGAGCGCGGGATGATATGATGAGATTCCCTTAGATAGTCTAGTGGTATTCTCTTTATGTATTGTATATACTATGTTGTAATCCCAATCTTTTATGTAAGATGTGGGATAGTGATGTGAACCCCGAGTTGGCTTTTGTTAGAGGGGTAGTTTGGTAGTAGGTTGGTATATTCCCCGTCTTTTGTGATATTAAGGGATATATGTGATAAAATTTATAGCAGTATGCTAGGGAAATCATGTAATGAAACGATTTGGCATATGAATATAAATGAAGTTTATTTCAGAAATGTGTTACAAATTTTTTTTCTTTTAGTATTAAAAGAAATACTTAAGTAATATACTTGAATAATAATAAAATGAAAACTGGTGATGCAGATAATGCCGCCCAAATGTAGATTGACTGCACCTGAGGAGTCAGTGAACAATGAGAGGGAACAAGTAGACCCGATCCAAAAACTGGTAGACTTGTTAGGAGAAGCCTTAAGGGGAAGGAACAATGAACCCGTTCGCCCAAACCCTCAGACTGTGCCAGTAACAACCTTTAAAGACTTTAAGAGTGTAGGACCCCCAGAGTTCGAGGGAACTACTGACCCAATCGTCGCACAAACGTGGATCAAGGAGATCGAAAAAGCTTTCACTATAGCTAGCGTAGGCGAAGATCAGAAGACGGTGTTTGCCACGTACATGATGAGGGGAGAAGCGAACTACTGGTGGGAGGGTAATCAACAAAGAGCTGGAGAAGGGATAATAGCTTGGGATAAGTTTAAGACGCTGTTCTTCGAGAATTACTTCCCGAAGAGTATGAAGAATAGGATGGAGGTGAAATTCCTAGAGTTAAAACAAGGTGAGATGACGGTGGCGCAGTACGCGGCTAGGTTTAACGAACTAGCGCGATTTGTGGAGCACCAAGTTGGGGATGAAGAGAGAAAGGCTAGACACTTCGAACAAGGGTTGAAGCCGTGGCTGTTCAATAAGGTATCAGTTCTTCAAATTGATTCCTTTGCAACATTACTGGAGAAGGAAATCATTGCGGAAGGTGGCAGTGAGGCCTTAAGTCTGTATAACAAAGAGAAGAAAGGAAAAAATACTGGAGGAGAGAATCGTATTGGAGGAAGCATCAGTGGAGGAAGTAATTTGGGAAAGAGAAAGTGGGAGAACAACAACAACAACAACAAAAACAACAATAATCAATCAGGGAATTTTCTTGGAGGTTTCAAGAAGAGGGCTGAAGGATGCCCAAAGTGTGGGAAGAATCACCAGGGCAGGTGCTGGAAGGGACGTGGCACTTGCTACAACTGCGGACAGGAAGGGCACATCTCTCCCAACTGTCCTAAACCAAAGAAGATCCAAGGGTGTTTTGCTTGCGGCTCAACTGAGCACCGTATTAAGAATTGCCCAAAGAAGGGAAGTGGCGGGGGTAGCAATCAGCAAGGAGGCAATAAGCTGATAATCAGCGGGCCGGCACAAACCAACCGCCCAACCGCCAGAACTTTTAACATGACCATCTAGGACGTCGTGGCTGCAAAGGATGTGGTGTCAGGTATAATCCCAATCAATGATATAAATGCTTATGTATTATTTGATTCGGGTGCCACCTGTTCTTTTGTATCTGAAGAATTTGCTAGTAAACTTAGTACACCTTGAGAACGATTAGAAAATCTTTTGATCATAGAAGTTGCTAATAAGGAAGTGATCCCTGTAGAATACATTTATCGAAATTATCGCGCAAACATTAGAGAACATGAACAGAGCGTAGACTTGATTCCTATTAGATTGGGAGAATTTGACGTAATACTGGGTATGGATTGGTTGTATAACCATGCAGCGATAATTGATTGTTAGAATAAATGTGTGAACCTTCAGACTCCGAGCAAGTCGAAGGTAGTGTTTTATGGTAGCTCATCGCTTAAGCAATTGTGTTGCGTTACGATGATGCAGGCCAAAAAATTGTTAAGGAAAGGATGTGTAGGTTATTTAGCTTACATCGTTGATACTCGAAAAAAGGGAGTAGAAATTAAGGATATATCCGTAGTTAATAAATTTTAAGATGTGTTTTCGGACGATCTGCCTGGTCTTCCGCCAGACAGAGAAATCGAATTCGTAATAGACTTAGCACCGGAAACGGCACCGATTTCGAAAGCTCTATATCGTATGGCGCCAGTAGAAATGAAGGAATTGATGATACAATTGCAAGAGTTGTTGGATAAGGGTTACATTCGATCGAGTGTGTCTCCTTGGGGAGCACCAGTGCTATTCGTTAAAAAGAAGGACGGATCGATGAGGCTCTGTATCGATTATCGAGAATTAAACAGAGTAACGATCAAGAACCGATATCCGCTACCGAGGATAGATGACCTGTTTGATCAACTGAAGGGAGCAAAGTGTTTCTCAAAAATTGACCTGAGGACAGGATATCATCAACTGAAGGTACGGGATGAGGACATACCAAAGACTGCGTTTCGAACCCGTTATGGACACTACGAGTTTTTGGTAATGTCATTTGGATTAACTAATGCTCCGGAAGCATTTATGGACTTGATGAACCGAGTTTTCAAGCCATACTTGGATAAATTTGTAGTGGTTTTTATCGACGACATTTTGATCTACTTGAAGACAGAGGAAGAACACGCCGAACATCTGAAGATTATTTTGGAGGCACTAAGGAAGGAGAAGATGTATGCGAAGTTTTCTAAGTGCGAATTTTGGATGGAGAAGGTTCAATTCTTAGGCCACGTGGTGGATAAGAATGGAATCTCAGTAGACCATGCAAAGGTTGAAACAGTAAGTAATTGGGAACAACCGAGAACACCGACGGAGGTGAGAAGCTTTTTAGGGTTAGATGGGTACTATCGAAGATTCATCCAAGATTTTTCCAAGATAGCAACCCCGTTAACCAATTTGACTAGAAAGACTGTGAAATTTGTATGGACCGACAAATGTGAGGAGAGTTTTCAGGAGTTGAAGAAGAGATTGAGCGAAGCACCTATATTATCATTACCAGATGATGCGGGAAATTTTGTGGTGTATAGTGATGCATCACACAAGGGACTTGGCTGTGTGCTTATGCAACACGGCAAGGTCATTGCGTATGCATCACGACAATTGAAGGATTACGAAAAGACGATACCCTACTCACGACTTAGAGTTAGCGGTAGTAGTTTTTGCGTTAAAGATATGGAGGCATTATTTGTACGGAGAGAAATGTGAGATATACACGGACCACAAGAGTCTGAAATATATATTCACATAAAAGGAGTTGAATATGCGGCAGAGGAGGTGGTTAAAATTGATCAAAGACTATGATTGCGATATTCTTTATCACCTGGGGAAGGCAAATGTGGTTGCCGACGCTCTGAGCAGGAAAGGAAGGGAAAAGTTATTTAATTTGACGACTCAGGAAGAGTTGATAAGAGAGATGGAGAAATTGGAAATAGAAGTGAAAGAACCAAAGAAGCCTGGAGAGAAGTTGTTTGTAGTGGGTGTTGGGTTTGTACGAAATCGTGACGCAATCAAATTGCAAAAATTATCGGAAGCATGGTATATCAGAGTTTAAAAAATATCTACAAAACCATTACCCGGATCATCCTTTATGCAAATTATTAATTTAAAACGATAAATAAGAAGTTATGGAATCATACCCTTGTAGAACGAAGCTTCCACAGGTACTAGTTCAACTCCTTGTTCTTCGTGATCTCCTTGAATTTTCGGATTAGATTCCTTCCTTTGATCAACGTTAGCCACCCAAGTGTTTGGCCTCTAGAGGTGATCCACCAAGGAAGATGAATTATCAAGAAGGAGGGTGGTTGGCTTAGTTTTCTATCCTCTACAGAAAAGGAGTACTCTCCAACATTTGGAATTGCATCAAGTAATATCTATTATAAGAATCATCTTATATAGATATTGGTCAACCCTTCTAATCATATTAGACATGGGATTTCTTTTAATTAATTAAACTCCTTTAATTAATTTAGGCTTCCCACCACATGGGAAATAATTAATTAAATTCATTTAATTAATTTGTCTCCTAATCTTATTAGGAATAAATGAGAGTACTAATATTAAATTAATTACTAAACTCCTTTAGAAATTAAAATAATAATAATATTAATAATATTAATAAGACTCCTCTTATTAATTTATATTTAATATTTCCAAAATATTAAATAATAAATATTAAGCTATTTAATTTATTCTATCACCATAGATTAAATTAATTTCACTTAATGCATTATTACGATTATGCCATTACCTTCTTAAATAATTATTCTTCCTTTTATGGTGTGACCCTTTAGGTTCTCCATATTAAACCGGTTGTGAATAAATCAATTAGAACAATTCTAATCTTATTTAAATAAATAAATTAAACTAATAATCTATTTAAATAAATAATATTTATTCTACAATAGGGATAAGCCTCCCTAGCGATCAACGACTTTCAAGATAATATAGATTTCAACATTAATCATAAAAGAACCTGTGAGTAAATAGTTACCATACAATTCAATCCTTCCACCATACAATATCCTAATTAAATATAAGACATGAATTTACTGTCAAGTCTTATTTTATTTAATTATATGTATTTCGATTAGAAAATGCACAACTCCAAATAATGTAAATTAGAAACTCCTTTCTAATTTCATTTTACCTTGGCCAAGGATTCATGGGTTGTCATTTAACGAATCACATAGGACATATCTCCTCCTTTACTAGAGGTGGTAGATTCTTTATTGATCATTCATTGTCTCCATATGTAACTCATTATACCCAAGCATACCCTTTTATATACCCTAAAGGGCTTTAAGGAATAAGTCAAAGTATAATTCATTACATACAAGATACTATGATGATCTCAAGTCCAAGGATCACTTGTACTACTATCACATTAGGAATTCCTATTGACAGGTGAGTAAAACTCCATTAGGTATTCCATAGCGAGTCACGTTCAGTGAACTTATTCTCCAATAAGCACCTACATACTTGCTTTAGTGTCTCCACACAAATGATTATGAGATCAATCATCCTCATCTAATGAGCAAGCAACATATGTACTAATCTATCCGGATTTACTAATCCCCTTTTTAGTAATCCCATGATTAGGAACTATTTTAGTTTTAGAGCTTTCTAAGAATTTAGATCTCATTGGCATGATCATCATCATGATTCTAAAAGCATTGCTTAAAACTATGGGTTATTTACATATTATAAAAACAGCACCATGTAGATAATTAAATGCCTTTAATAAATGAATATTTTTATTAATAAATAAATAAGATTGCCTCCAAAGTATATGCTTTATCATCATACATGATTGGCTTGTATGCATACTACTTTCAGTGGGAGCTCATCCGACATTGTTGGATAGAGTAAAGGAAGCCCAGGAAAAGGATGCAGAGTGTGAGAAAATCCGAAATAGGATCACAGAAAAAGAGGAAGAGAAATTTCGAATGGATAAAGACGGTATCTTAAGATTTGAAGGAAGGGTGTGGGTACCAGCGGTAACCGAGTTGAGGGAAGAGATTTTTCACGAGGCACACAATACGACGTATTCCGTTCATCCGGGAGGCACTAAGATGTACCGAGATTTGAAGCAACATTTTTGGTGGCCCAATTTGAAACGGAAAGTCGCAGAGTGGGTCAGTAGATGTTTGACTTGCCAACGCGTTAAAGCAGAGCATCAATGGCCGAGTGGTTTACTACAACCCTTAGAAATACCAGAGTGGAAATGGGAGCATATTACGATAGACTTCGTGGTAGGACTTCCAGTTACACAGAAAGGTTATGATGCTATTTGGGTTATCGTGGATCGACTAACGACGACCGCACATTTCCTACCAATCAAGATCCGTTACAGTTTGAACCAATTAGCGAGTCTGTACATAAAGGAGATTGTTTCGCGACATGGAGTGCCGGTGTCAATTATCTCTGATCGAGATCCGCTCTTCACGTCAAATTTTTGGAAGAGTTTGCAAGAGAGGATGGGAACGCAGTTGAGGTTGAGTACCGCTTATCATCCTCAGACCGACGGACAGAGTGAGCGAACTATACAAACGCTGGAGGACATGCTTAGGACTTACGTGATGGATTTTAAGGGAAATTGGGACGACCACCTACCCTTAGTCGAATTTGCGTATAATAATAGTTACCATGCGAGTATCGGCATGCCACTGTACGAAGCTCTTTACGGAAGAAAGTGCAGAACGCCATTATATTGGGACGAAGTTGGGGAGCGACGAATACTCAGACCAGAGCTAGTACAACAAACCGCAGACTTGGTGACAATGATAAGAGCCAGACTAGTAACAGCTCAAGATCGCCAGAAGAAATACGCAGACTTGCATCGACAGGACCGAGACTATAAAGTCGGCAGTTTCGTATTTTTAAAGGTATCTCCATGGAAGGGAAAAATCTGTTTCGGAAAGAAAGGAAAATTGAGTCCAAGATTCATAGGACCATTCGAGATACTGAAGCGAGTGGGCGAAGTGGCATACAAAGTTGCGTTACCACCCGAGTTGGAGCACATCCAAAACGTGTTCCACATTTTCGTGTTGCGACAGTACAAGGCCGACTACAAGCACGTGATTTCTTACGAGCCCATTCAAGTAGAGAAGAACTTGGCGTATGAAGAAATTCCTGTCCAAATACTAGATAGGAAAGAGCAAACTTTGAGAAATAAAATTATATCTTCTGTAAAAGTACTTTGGCGTAACCACGATGTCGAGGAGGCAACGTGGGAGTTAGAAGATAGGATAATGAGGGATTATCCCCATTTATTTGTGTAACCTTGTAGCAATTCCAGGACAGAATTTTTATAAGGGGGGAGGATGTAATACCCGAGAATTTCCTAATATTATTAAATGAATATATTAATAGAAATGAGAATTTATTAGAATATAAATGATTTTATGTTATGAGAATGATTAATTCAATTATAGTAAATTGAATAATTATAATAATTGAGAAATTGATGGAGTTTGCGATAAACTCATTGATAGCCTTATGTGGCACAGTGACGTAATATGAGAATGATTATATTAATTTAAGCAAACAGTTAATCTATATTAATTATAGAATATTAATTAATTATTGTGGAATATTAACTGTGATTGATTAATAATATGTGATTATTATTATTGCAAGAAATATAATAATAATAATGAGCAACGTGTTTATAAATATAATAAGATTTATATTACAGTGCTAATTAATCATATAAGGGTTAATTAAATTATTATGGAGATTAACAATTATATTGATTGATGAAGGATGTGTGTATATTATTAATTAATATCTAATTAATAAGATGAGTAATTCTATGTGCAAGCATGCGAATTAAATGTGTAATATATATTGGCTAACTATGTATTATGTGAAGTGTAATATGACACTATTATATGGTAAAGCTTATTGAATTATGGGAGTTACATGATAATAGCCTATGTGACAATATGTATGTAAGTATACATTAAAATAATGTATTATGAATATAAATAATAATTGATGATTATTTATATATATAATAGAATAATGAAATTTAATAAATGAGATAATGTGATGTGATTATATCCGAGTAAGTTATATCCAGTATTAATAAATGTACATGGATGATATGTATGTTACATTACCATATCACATCTACTACCTTGAAATATTAAGCATGTGACTTACATTATAATGTTAATTATAACTTAAATATATAGTATGAATATATATGTAATAACCTAAGTGTATGATATATGCATGTTGCTAGAATGCTGAGCTTTTAATTGGTTTGTCCCATATAATTAGTCACAAACCTTGTACACGTGAAATGCATCATGAAGCTAGCCTACTCTCTTCTCTAAAACTCAGCATTCTAGCCATCATGAAGGGAGTGGGCAGAATAGTGGAGATCAACAACTAATTACCAACTCCCTCTTATCTAGCACGCAATCCTTCAATCCGTTGTTTTGATTCGGAAGAAAAAGGCTTTGCCTGGATACTAGTTTTGCTATATATATATGGCCCTTCTTTTCAGATTGTTCATTGCTGAGATTTTGCTTGAGTATTGAATTGAGAGTAATACATATATTAGTATAGTAGCATTGCGAGTGGAAAGTAGCAGCAAGCTCAGATTGTTTGCAGAGGTATAATCCCTTTTCCTTTGTTCTTCATTTTCATTTTCTGTTTCCGAAATTTCAGTTTTAATTCTTGAATTTAGTTGGAGTTCATGAAATTGGGGATCGATTGGACGATTAACTGTTATATACGCATATATATATATATGTGTGTGTGTGTGTGTGTGTGTGTGTGTTAGTAAGTTAAAAAGGTTAGTCTAATGGCATATAGGTATGCCAAAATCGATGAAATGGGAAGTTTGGGGACGGTTTTGACTGCAGCGTGAACTATAGGGACTGAGTCTGCATTGCGGCGCCGCAGCACCAATCCTAGGTATTATACCCGCGCCGCAGCGCCTCCCACGCCGCAGCGCAAGATTGTGGCTGTTGTTGCCGCGCCGCAGCGCCGGCACCCTACTGCAATTTTCTGCACCCTGCAACAAAACTGTTATCTACTAATTGTTTGATTTTGTTTAAACAAGCATGGAAGCATGATTAATACATATATATAAACCTAATGAGGCAATGTAAGCATGTTTTAGTATATTGGCATGCATGGTTAACAAAGCGACATGAAGTTTGGAAACGAACTTAAAGTTTCATAAACAATCATTAACATTATAAAGCATGAGTATATTTTGATTTTTGATACGTGGTAGAGCGGCTTAGAAATGCATGAAATGAATGATGACTTGTGTATACATGTTTCATAGTATAACGTGAGCATGCTAAACCTCGATTAGTAAACATTTCGAACGAAAATGGAAGTTTTATGAAACAAACTTTGACATATGTGTGACACATTGAGGTACTGATTTTGCAAACATGTTTACATGACCTAGAATCACATGTAATACATGTTAACTTGCATATATAGATTTTATAAGAAAACGTGAGCACGTGGATCACGTTAAATGAACTTTACTAGTGAAAGTATAAGTTTTGAATATAAATCTTAACATGTTATTGTGAGTTTCATATTCTGATATTTATGGACACGTGATAGTACTCTTAGACTCATTCATGTGTCATGCATGTATATATACCATGATTAGTTGCCATGATTCAAGTTTAGCGTAAACGAAGCATGTTTTCAAGATAATAACAATGCTAGCTACATATATGCGATACGAGCACTCATGAGCATGCCTAATACAAGTTAATATAAATACCTTACGTGTTTTGAAAGCAAGCATGATAGGCTTTGTAAATTTCATGACCTTGAATGACCGCAAGTGTCGACCTAGAACCTATATCACATATGTTTGGAACAAAGGAAATGTTATACGAATATAAAAAGACTCTTTAACATGTATATATACTATGTGATATATGTGAATCCGATTTTGACGGTTAACTTAGGGAAATGCCATAACTTGCTAAAATAAAATATATCTAGTACTGATTGTGGTCTTATGTGATATTAATAATATGCGAGTATGTTTGCTAATTGTGGTAGTCTCACATGATAGTAATGATGTATAAATATGATCAACTTGAGAAAAGAGGAAGTTAACGATGGAAATTATACTTTATATAACTGTGTAGCTAGATAAAATGTGAAGTTTAATTATATGACTAATGAATATCATATATATACGTTACGATAGGAATTCGAAAGTGTTGGCTAGCTTTACGTGAGTAAACTACGCATGAGGCAAGTATCCTACCCCTTGCATTACTTTATTCAACGGATATCGTAAGCAAGTATCTAAACCTTATCTCTTTGGATACAAGTATTCTATCCTTGTATATTGCGAACTAGTTTCTTTACTTAATCGTTTGAATTGAATTAGCATACTTGAACTCTTATTTCATTAAAGCTATTATTCATGTGGAACTTAGTATTGTTCTTGAATATTGTGAAAGTGTCTATGCCATTTAATTCGGCTAGACTTATATTATTGAAAAGCGACCCAAACTAATTGATTGGTGTGAAATCTTGTATTTGACTGAGAAGAACAACCTTCTTTGAAGGGAATATATAATTGTCGGAGAACCGACGTGCACACTTGAGTATGATTGATTGTTATGCATAACGATGGTGCTTTAGGCTGATCACCTGTTGTACCTACTTTTGTTGGATTTTCAGTTTATTACTGTTAATTAGTAGAAGTTCATAGTCCTTAGTGACTGCTCAGTATTCTGTTATCTTGAAATCTTGAATTGATTTATTATTGAATCACATTGATATTATTCTGTCCTTAGCGACTGTTATTGAAAGTTGTTGATATTCTTGTTATCCTTGAACTATCAAACCTTGTTATACCCTTTCGAGAATTGAAAATTATATCACTTACCCTTATTGTATATTACTTGCTGGGCAATTTGTGCTCATTCTTGCTTTCCCTAAAACATTTCAGTTAAGGTATAGCATGGAGAACCTTCGGGCATTGATAAGGGCAAGGGCAAGGCTACCAACTAGCTTGTCTCTTTTATGTTTAAATATTTTAATATTGTATTAAGATGATGTAGTAAGACTGAATTTGATTATGTTTAAGCTTAAGTTAGATTATGTAATAAGTCGTTAATTGATATTATTATGTAATCTATTAAGTACTGTAGGTTGCGAGACTTGGGGGAATAATTATAATAAATCATTGTAAATTATTCTAGAATAGATTTTCCGCTGTGATTGTGTGATATTTAGTTATTATTATTGTGATGAACCGAATTCGAGAGACCAAGTGGCGGTCACGGATTTGGGGGCGTCACATTTTTAACGAGAAGTCTTTACCCTCTGTTTTGCAGGCACCAATTTCGGATTTGAAGCCTCTTCCTAGGCGACTAAATATTTCTATAAGGGTTCCCGAGAAAAAAATGGAGAATGTGGACCTTGAAGGATCCGGCCTATACTAACAAAGAAAGCGTTGGGTCGAGCCAACAACCATAAACAAAGGCGCTGCATGGGAGGCAACCCATAGGGGAGTATCTCTTTACTTTTCTTTGCATTTTAGTTTACATTGGGGACAATGTAAGTTTTAAGTGTGGGGGGAAGCATTTAGATATTTTTTATTTTTTATTTTATTTGAATTTTGTGGGTATATTCACTGCAAACCCTCACGAGACAAAACTCGTCCACTTGGAGTAACCTTGGGGTTTATAGACTTGTTGCACATGCTAAGTACAATCGTGTTTTCCTATGAAAATGGAGTAGTGTTAGGATGTCTCACTTTAGCAATAAGTCAATTTTGATTTTGATCTTTGACCAATGATAAAATTTTGATTTCTTAGTGATAACTTCTAGGAGGATTGATAGACAGTGGGTAATCTAAATTTGATTTTCTTTGTTGATCACTACTTTGTTTGAGACCCTTAATTATTGAGCACATGTCCATTCACACTAATTTTGACTTGGAAGAAATTTATCTGATTAAATGTCTAGGGAAGAAACTTTGAACTCTATCAATTGTTTGATCACCACTTGAAGTTGATATGAGGTATTATTTAAGAAAGGGGAAATGATTTAGGAAAAGTTTGCAAGATTGAAAGAAAGAAAAAAATTTAAAAGAGAAAAGAAATGATTCATGTGGTGAGATGAGATGTAGCGTAAAACGCACTCACTCATAAACACATGACATGCGAGATGGAGTGTAAAACGCACTCACGGGTAAGATGGAGCATAACTTGCACTTACCAAAAGAAAGAAAAAAAAAGCCTTTTGATCCTTTGATGTTATCTGCTGGTATTAACTAAGATTTGTGGGAGAACAAGTAGTTGAGTTTTTCTTTCTCCTTTAAGGCGTTGATTTTATAAATTGTTCTGTGGTCTAATTGGTTTGATACAGGTGGATTCACACACGCACAAGGGTTGAGAATAAAGTAAGGTTGATAGGTAAAGTTGGGTTTCAGAAGATACATTGTTTTGAAGTTTTCTAAGAGTTATTGTTTTGAATCTTTGAGGTCAATGTTGGAGTTCATATTAACTCATGGCTCAAGTTTGGCGTATTTGTTTAGTTAAATTGTTTTGTGTTATAGTTTATCTTTATTTTGCCCGAGGACGAACAAAAGATAAGTGTAGGAGAATTTGATAAGGATGAAATATGTTGTATTTTATTTCCTTAATACTTATTCTTTTATATTTATTTTGTACCTAAATACATTCACTGTTCTTATATTTTTATTTTAGGTACAATTGGGTGATTATGTGACTTTGGGAGTAAAATGGATGCAAAAGGTTTGTAACGTGTGGGCCATGAAATAAGTAAATGAACTCAGCCTGCAAAAGAGAAGCCACGAAATTATTTAGCAAAAGGCAAAGTAGGAACTAGCAGCTTGATTGGAATTGAATGCTACAAGTGGGCCACGTTAGTCCCTAGCTTGCAAAGGAGAATTAAAGTGGCATGCACATGCTCGAAATTAATAAACCATTATCATGCCAAGCAGCCTTTCCAATTGGAGAAAGGAGTCCAGCAGCTTTGGGCCACGGCATGCAAGCCCAGCAGCTCACAATTTTAAATCAGCAACTAAAATTGAGTGACATGTAGCTTACGTTACTAGCAGCAAGGGAATGTGTCAAGGGCCCACGATCAGCAGCATACAAAGAAGGTCCAACTAATAAGTTCCATAGCCATTCATATGTGGGCCACGCACAAAACCTTTCACAATTCCAAGTTGAAGCAATGCACAAGCCACGGTTCAACAGCTCGTCAGAATATGTGGGCTACGAATCCAAGCTCACGAATTGGACATGCTAAACAAAGTAACTAGCAGCTCACGAGTGTGGGCCACATTGGTTGCCAAGCAGCTTGGTAAATAATTATTCCTAGCAGCTCACAAATGATAAGCAAGTACATGGGGCCCACGGTTTCATCATTACCCATTGTAGGAGTAGCTTAAGTCCATAAAGCAGCTCACGTCCCAAATTAATAAGCAGCCCACAATTGTTGGCGGCTTGGTAGGGAACAGCTCGCGAATCAGCATCATCAAGTCCGGACAGTATAAAATCCCGCCCCAGCAGGGGATTTAAACTTGATCACCCGCCCCAGCGGGGAGGCGCGGCCAACTGTAGTTTTTTCTTCGTCAACTTGGACTCGGGTGTAACAAGGGAGCAGCAGTTAGGGTATAATTAGGGCTGTTATTATATAATATAAATAGGGACACATGTGGGAGATATCATCTCTTGTTTTCAATTGTAATATATTTTCTTTCTCTCTATAATTTTTGTTGTTTTCAAATAGTCATGTGCGGATAAACTCTTATTCTTGGATTAAGGAGACGGAAGCCTTGGATTAAATACACTGTGAGATCTATTTAATTATAATTGTCAATTAATATTGTGAGTATTGTTTATTCTTCTGTGCTTGATACATGATTGATTTGTTTAATTGCTAGGTGCACACTAGTTTATTATTCATTGAAATCTATTGCTAAATTAGATATCGAATCCGTAATTGTTTGGTCACTCTAATTTGCGAAGCAACTAAGATAAATAAATGACTGCAGATCACGAGATTATTATATCTTGGGAAGAATATTCAACTAAATTAAATGCAATCGCTTGTGCTTGTGTTGTTTAGCTTCGTCGGTTTTTTTAATTCTTAAAGCTTCTACTAGATTAAACTTTTAGCGCTTGTCTGAAGTTGTTTAGTAGTTAGGGTTATTTAGATCGCTTGTTTCTATCTAACTAAAATTAAGAAAAGACATGGAAGTGATTCTAACGATTAATATTCAAAGTATTAATTGTGTATGCTTGAGTCAATGATCAGTATATGTTTCTAAGGTGGAAGTTGACTTAACCCAAGGTTTGTTCTCTTGATTTAATTTGTTACAGTATTTTACACATTAGTTTATTTTAATTAATAACAATCAAAAACCCCCTCTTTTGGAATACAAAGTATGAAAATAAATTAATCAGTCTCTGTGGGATCGACTCTTACTTGTATTACTACATTATTATCGTTCGCAGTAAGGTTTATTTTTGGTTGTCTGCGACAGCACACCAATCAACTATTGCAGAATACGACTGTACTACTTTAGACTTAAAACTTAATCACTTACTTTATAAGTTCTTATATTAACTTGTCTAACATAGTTAAGTATTAGACATTACATTATAGTCTTAGAATTATCATTATACTTTGATAATCTTTTAATCGTGTCATAACTTATACTTATAAATTTTTTCTTTATATGTTATCTTAGTAAACAAGATAACATTTCAGTAAAATGAAATACTATTTCAATAAACCAGATTACATTTCAGTCTTCTGAAATCACTATTTCAGCATTCCATAATCAACTTCTGCAGACTGAATTCAATTTCAGTAAACCGAAATCATTTCAACAACCCAAAATCCAATTCAGCACCTCGAATTCTCATTTTAGTCTATAACATAATCACATATCAAATATTATATATCTTTAACTCGTTCATTCCTTTCTAAGGATCATTACCGAATACTCTACTTGTCGAATTAATATACTACGTAATTCCCCATCTATAATTATTCGGGTTATCACATTCACCCATTCTTCTAAGAATTTCGTCCTCGAAATTTTAGTCTATCAATCTTTATATATCAATCTATCAAAATAGATTTTACGTTAATCTCTATTCACTGGATTAAAGCGTTCTACAACTACTTCTTTCTAAGGGCTATCCTTCTCGCTACATTCATCTTCACAATAATAAGAATCTTCCACAATTGCTCAATAATTGGGAAGCGATATAAATAACTCAGGAATTTAAAATATTCCAATAATGCTGAGTGGTCGCAAGACCTTGAACTTCTTTCTAGGTTTAATAGTGCTTCACCCCCGGTACTTCACACTATAAACCGCATCGGTACTCTAGGTGGCCAGCCTATCATACCCCTACGTCGGCCAAACGTAGTACATCGTAACGACTATATGCGTTACATTCAGAACTTATAGTCTCCGATAACATAGTACATCGTAACGACTATATGCGTTACATTCGGAACTATAATCTCCGATAACATGTCCCCCGTTTATAGGGTTGTTCACCTCAGCTTCTTAACATCTGAATCCGCACCAAAAGAATTTGGTTTGGCATAGTTTGACCAAAAACGCTCGCATTCATAAACATCTTTCAACATTCGTCTAGCTGAATCGAGTAGCATAGACTTCTAGCAAAAATTCGGACATCAATCAAAATATATATATATATATATATATATATATATATATATTTAACCAACTCAATAAAATAATATATATATATTTTTTTCGTTTAAGGAACTAAAAGTAAAATAATAAGTAAATCTTTTCATAATATCCTGATACCGTACCGTAGTAATGATACGTTGAGGATTTCGTCATTACATGACGTCGTCATACTACATCATACCATAGTGGGCTGACGATCATACGATCACATCCAACACTAGGTTTAACTGCATTGATAACTTCCTCGATTATTTTTACACCATATCAAATGATGCATATGAAATACATTTTGAAGATTTAAAATCATTTTGTTCAGCTGAAGCAATTAGCATAGACATGTGAATAATAGCACTATTTTAAAAATTCATTGGTTCCATCATTGATCCAATGTTTTTCAAGAAAATAGAAGTGTAACATCAGCACGAAGTCAATAAATTTCGAAAAACTAGCAAAGCTAGGAGATTTAGAATATAAAAATTTTCTTCATCAATATAAATCTTTACTCCATCATTACTTAAACATTCTATTAATCTTAAACAACATCAATGCTTTTTATGCCATAACCTTTTTATACCCAGTATAGTTCATCGAACTTACCACACTTTGGAAGTTCAGGAACTTGCCACAATAAGAGTTTAAGAACTTGTCCTAGCAATATGTAGTCAAAGAACTGATCAGAGACTGTCCATATGCTTAGGGGTTCAAAAACGTACATACGACTATGAGTCACGAACTTACCATAAGTATGAGTTTTAAGAACTCGCCTAACCTTAAGATCATCTAATGTAATCTTACTATCATCTAATCTAATCTCTATTGACTCTAACTATCAAATATACTATTAAATAATTAATATTATTATTATAATAATATAATTTTAGAAGGTTAATATAATGGAAGTGACAAAAAAAGTGGGACAAAAGAATTGAAAGAGCCGCTACTAGGAGTAGCGGCTTGGGGATTTTTTTATCCTAATGGGGCCCACTGTACTTGATTGCTTTGACTTTTAAATTGATACATAAGCCGCTACAAGGAGTAGCGGCTGGGATAAAGTAGGTTGCTACGGCAACCGGTTGCCATGGATTAGCTCCATATATATATATATATATGTAAAAGCAGTAAATGAGCTACGAAATTGTCCAGACTCAGCAGAAAGTAAATATATATATATATATATATATATATATATATATATATATATAAAACTGTAAAGGGCGACGGACATTCTATGCTTTGCCCGGACAGAAATGTAAGTATATATATTTATGAAAGCAGTAAAAAGGCCATAGAATGATCCAGGCCGAACTAGAATGTAAAAGTTAATATATATAGTTAATATATATATATAAGCAATAAAAAGGCCACAAAGTATAAATTCAGGCCCAAATAAGTCAGAAAATGTATATATAAATATATATACAAAAGCAGTAAACTACCACGGATTTGACATCCGGGCTTGACAGAATTAAAAAGTTAGTATATATATAGTTAAATATATACATTAAAAAGCCAAACCTGGACTGAGAAGATAACCTAGTCCGGCGAAGTTGCTAGAAACAAAGATATATGTATATAAAAGCTGTTAGAAGCGACGAATATTGATCCGAGTTGTAGAAATGCCAAAAAATGAGTTTATGTAATAAAATGTACGAAAACGTAAGCCAAACGGCCACAGAACTGAGTTCCGGGTATAATCAGAAAGTACACTGAGTGGTTTCCCACAAACAACCAACAAATTAGTTTCCGTCTCGTCAACACTGTTTTCACAGCGAGTTAGATCGGTTACTAATTCGTATATACTTTTCCCATATGAAGGAATCGTTTAGCCAGATACTATACATCAACTATTGCAGAATACGACTGTACTACTTTAGACTTCAAACTTAATCACTTACTTTATAAGTTCTTATATTAACTTGTCTAACATAGTTAAGTATTAGGCATTACATTATAGTCTTAGTATAATCATTATACTTTGATAATCTTTTAATCATGTCATAACTTATACTTATAAATTTTTCCTTTATATGTTATCTTACTAAAGTAGATAACATTTCAGTAAACTGAAATACTATTTCAGTAAACCAGATTACATTTCAGTCTCCTGAAATCACTATTTCAGCATCCCATAACCAACTTCAGCAGACTGAATTCAATTTCAGCAAACCAAAATATTTCAATAACCCAAAATCCAATTCAGCACCCTGAATTCTCATTTTAGTCTATTACAAGCATAATATAATTCCTTGAATACCAAATTCAACAACTATATTGAAAAATAACTTAATTCTCTTATTTTAATTTCCCGTCGAATATTATTAATTATGTAATAATATTTTAAGCTAATGTTATTAACTTTTTAATAACATTCAAGTCAAATACTACTAACAATATTTCAATCAAACATCCTTAGTCACATAAAAATATTTTAAGTCATTTATTGAATTAACAAACAATTTATTTCAATTGTTTTCTTTTTCTTAATTAATTCCTTTAAGCACTCTAAAATGCCATACACATATCAACTCTTCACAACCGACCCAAACCTTCATCATAAATCTGCATAACACATGCTTAAGGGTCTCAAGTCGGAAAACTTTATTTTTCATATTTTTGGACATCATATATTTAATTTAATCTATTTATCCATAAATCACCATTTACATGAAAAATACAAAATTAGTTCTACAATAATTTCTTTTCTGGGATTTGGCAGAATATAGGTCCATATTGAACATATATTTTTTCGGAATTTTTAAAATACATTTACTATATTTAACTAGTCCATAATAGCCAAATCTTCTCAGATTTATCATAAATCGAGATTAGCTCCAAATATTCTAAAATTTTAAGGGTAAGCTCCTGTTATATACATGTACCTCCAGTAAACATTTCATAAATTTTGGACTTATACATAGAAAGTTATTTGGGTAGCATTTTAAAAATAGCACTTAGCCGTAAAATCCATAACTCTCAAACCGTATGGCCAAATATTATCAAATTTTTATAGGACCTTCATAACCTCTGATATTATCACTCCAAAGTTTTCTCAAATTTTTAAAGTACAAACAGTGGACGATAATGCCCCCGTTTTTGACTGTTCCAAAATAATTTCAAGAAAACTGGACTGTTTTCACCAAAACCCACACCACAACTTTTAGAAATGTGATTTTTGAGTTCCACTACTTGGGTTTACTAGTCAACACCTATATCTAGCACCTCTCTTCGACGGATCATGAAAAGAAGGTGTAGATCAAAAACGGTGGACATTCAAAGCACCTAAAAGTTAGTGTTTTAAAAAATAGAAAAATTATTTTTTTTTTCTTTTAGTTTTCACACAAATCAACACCCAATATGGGTAGATCCAAATATGAATTCATGGAAAACACATAGATTAAAGGTTTTTGAACTTCCAAATCAAAAATTCCATTTTCGTTTAAACCATTTAAAGAGAAGAAAATAAATCATAGAAAATAGATTTATACTTTTCTTTAAATTTTTTTTCTTCTTCTTCTTTCTTTCATGGAGAATTTTATCTCCCTCATCTCTCCTTACAAGGCTGCCGACCCTTTTCCTTTCTCTCTCTCTTTTCACGTTCTTTTCTTTCCTTTCTCTTTCTCTCTCTTTCTTTTTCTTTCTTTTATTATCCCTTCTTTCTGTTTCCATATCTCCGCTTTCTTTTCCTTATCTTTTTCTTCTATTCTTATCCGGCCAAATGGCCTTCCTTCTCCTACATATCCTTATCTCTATCATAATTATTACATAAGATAGCTTGCAAGCAAAATAAATGGGATGGCCCAATAAGAAAGCAACACCTCAAAAGTATCTACCAACTAAAGTAAGAATAATGATTACATTATTCCTCCATTTCCTCCTCTGTTATATTCGGCCACTAAGGCCTTACATCTTCTCCACCTTATTTTATATAAAGCTTATTTAATGTCTAGTATACCCCTTCCCAAGTGAGCTAATCATTGGGCCTTTAATTAAATTCTTTTTGGGCTTGCACTTTCATTGTTTTATTTATTAACAAAATTAGGTTTGAGTTTCCACCCATAATTAAATTGGGCTATTATAACACTTGTCTCATACATAATATATTGACCTAGATTAAATAATTTAATCGCCCTTAATCACTTTATCTACAAGTCTCATGCTTAATTAATTAATTGGGCTTATTTAAATAATATATCCTCCTTAGTTCAACAAATCTAATTTACTTGAACTAATGCTCATCATTCTTGATATTTTCATATTATTATCCATTAATAATAATAATTCACCTATATAACCCAATTAGACTTACCATATTAAAATAAATTAAATATATCATTAGGGTTCAATAATTTCCTACACTTGTTGGGCTTAGTTGAGCCACTTTATATAATGTGCTGCACTCTCTAATTAATTTATTGGGCTATGATATTATTATAGTCCAATACTTTTAATTCTATTATACCCTAATCATTTCATTAGGATTTTCATTTTCCACCTTTGCAAATAAATTTCTTACTTGTGAATATTTAATTTCATAACCTAATTAGACTTGGTTATTAAATTAATTATTTGAGATGTATAAAATAAATCTCTTAAAGTTAGTATATATTTTTATATACTAACATTCTCTCATATTATAACCTCTTAGGTTATTTAATTGTCATACCCAATATATATATTAGGTTACATAATTTTATTCTAAATTCTTTTTACATACAAAATAAATGTATACACATTATATAATGCATATTTATTTAATCACATACATAGTTCAAATAAATCACAACCTATTCCACTTCTAACTCTAATTTTGACTTTTCTCTATAAAAGTCAACTGTTGACTTTGACCAAAAAGTCAACTCTTACACATTTTGTGTTTATTATATTTTTTGACTAAACTTGACGTTCTGGACGCAACCGAGCAGTCCGTGTCTCAAAATACTATATCAAACTCATATTTTAAATTTTAACATACTCTATTTTTATTGCTAACTATATTAGCTAATAACTCTATGCTTATTCATCTTCTTATTTGCCAGTCAAGGCCAACATTCAAGCTATGTTAATTACTAACATAGTCTTCACTTGATTCTCATATCCTTAACTTAATTCATCATTCCTCTTGCTAAAATATATAGCACCTTACTAAGTATATATATATATATATATATATATATATATATATATATATATATATTTCTATACATATACTCATCTTTGTTTAACCTTATAGTATCTCTTCATGTGAATTTTTATTCCCTTAATAAAATTTCCACATGCATCATTATAACATTTCTGTAGACCATTCAGTTCACATCGAATTTATAGGTATCGTAATATCTTATCCTTGATATTTCTTTAAGTACATATTAATTCATTTTTAGGGTTTTGAAATTTTGTAACCCATATTTTCTCTATTCACATTGGAATAGCAAACTATATAGGTTTTACTTGAAAATTTTAAATAAATCCTCAAATTCTCATTTAGGTTTTATTCTTTAACCTTTATTCTAATCATTCAAGATTTTATAATTTTTGGGTTGTCACACTTTATACTATGTAGTTATTACATAACATATAATTATATATCGTTCCACATGGCAATTAATTGAACAAATACTAATTCATTATATTAATTAATTATTCATTCATTAATATATGATTAATCATAATCACAATAAATTAACATTATTATATTAATTAATCATTCACCTATTAATTCCTTCTTTAATTAATTAAATTATCATAATTCTCATCATTGCGCCACACAAGGCATTCCACGAGCTTATTATACTTCACATTTTCTCAATTATCATCAATTCAATTTAATTTAATTGAGTTACTCACTTCATGCTATATAAACATTTATATAAAATAAATATTCACATTCATATTAATATTAATATCAAAATTAATATTTATTCGTAAAATTCACAGTTATTACATCCTCTCCGCCTTACAAAAATTCTGTCCTCGAAATTGGTACAAGGTTGCACAAATAGATGGAGATAGTCCCTTTTCATCCTATCTTTTAATTCCCACGTGGCCTCCTCGGCATCGTGGTTTCGCCAAAGTACTTTTACAGAAGTTATAACTTTATTTCTTAATGTTTGCTCTTTCTTATCTAATATTTGTACATGAATTTCTTCATATGTCAGGTTCTTCTCTACTTGAATGGGCTCATAGGAAATCACGTGCTTGTATTCAGGCTTATACAGACGTAACACGGAGATGTGCAACACATTGTGGATGTGTTCCAACTCGGGTGGTAACCCAACTTTGTATGCCATTTCGCCCACTCGCTTCAATATCAAATATGGTCCTATGAACCTCAGACTCAATTTTTTCGTCTTGCCGAATTGTATTTTTTTTCCCAGGGAGATACCTTCAAGAACAAGAAACTATCGACTTCAAAGTCCTGGTCTTGTCGATTCAAATTTGCGTACTTTTTCTGGCGATCTTGAGCTGCTACCAGTCTGGCTCTTATCACTGTCACCACATCTGCGGTTTGTTGCACGAATTCTGGTCCTAGAATTCGTCGTTCTCTGACTTCGTCCCAATATAATGGCGTTCTGCACTTTCTCCCGTAAAGAGCTTCGTACGGTGGCATGCCGATACTCACATGATAACTATTGTTATAAGAGAATTCTACTAAGGGTAAATGATCGTCCCAATTTCCCTTGAAATCCATCACGCAAGTCCTAAGCATGTCCTCCAGCGTTTGTATTGTTCGCTCACTTTGTCCGTCTGTCTGTGGATGATACGCAGTACTCAACCTTAACTGGGTTCCCATCCTTTTTTGCAAGCTTTTCCAGAAGTTTGACGTGAAGCGTGGATCTCGATCAGAGACAATTAACACCGGTACTCCATGTCGTGAAACAATTTCTTTTACGTGCAGACTCACTAACTGATTTAAATTATATCAGATCTTGATCGGTAGGAAATGGGCCGTCTTCGTTAGTCGATCCACGATAACCCAAATGGCATCATAACCTTTCTGCGTGACTAGAAGTCCCACCATGAAGTCCATCGTAATGTGCTCCCATTTTCATTCTGGTATCTCCAATGGTTGAAGTAAACCACTCATCCTTTGGTGCTCTTCTTTGACCCGTTGGCAAGTAAGACATCTATTGACGCACTCCGTGATTTCTCGTTTCAGATTGGGCCACCAAAAATGTTGCCTCAGATCTCGGTACATCTTTATTCCTCCCGAATAAATAGAATACGTTGTATTGTGTGTCTCGTGCAAAATTTCCTCTCTCAATTCGATTACCGTTGGTACCCAAACTCTTCCTTCGAATCTCAAGATACCGTCCTTATCCATTCTGAACCTCTCCTTTTCATTTTCTATTATCCTTTTCTAATTTTCTCGCATTCCTCATCATTCTCTTGTGATTCCTTCACTCTCTCCAACAATGTTGGACGAGCTTCCATTGCAAATAATTTTTCTTCAGATCTCCCCGGTCCCTTTACCTCTATCTCTAATTTCTCCATTTCCCTTATTAACTCCTTTTGTGTTGTCAGTTGAAACAATTTCTCCCTTCCTTTCCTGCTTAGCGCGTCGGCTACTACGTTTGCCTTTCCTGGGTGATAAAGAATATCACAATCATAATCCTTGATCAATTCTAACCACCTTCTTTTTCGCATGTTCAACTCTTTCTGTGTGAAGATATATTTCAGACTCTTGTGGTCCATTTATATCTCACATTTCTCTCTCTATAAATAATATCTCCAAATCTTTAACGCAAAAACTACTGTCGCTAACTCTAAGTCGTGATTAGGGTATCATTTTTCGTAATCCTTCAATTGTCATGATGCATACGCAATGACCTTGCCGTGTTGCATTAGTTCACAACCAATTCCCTTATGCGATGCTTCACTATACACCACTAAACCTCCCGCATCGTCTGGTAGTGATAATACAGGCGCTTCGCTTAATCTCTTCTTTAACTCTTGAAAACTTTCATCGCATTTCTTCGTCCATACGAATATCACCGTCTTCCTCGTTAGATTGGTCAACGGGGTTGCTATCTTAGAAAAATCCTGGATAAATCTTCGATAGTACCCAACTAACCCTAAGAAACTCCTAATCTCTGTTGGTGTCTTCGGCTGCTCCCAATTACTCACTACCTCTACCTTTGCAGGGTCTACTGAAATTCCATCCTTATCTACCACGTGTCCTAAGAATTGAACCTTCTCCATCCAAAACTCACATTTTGAAAACTTTGCATACATCTTCTTTTTCCTTAGGGCTTCCAAAACCATCTTCAGATGTTCGGCGTGCTCCTTTCGTCTTCGAATAGATCAAGATGTCGTCGATGAAGACTACCACAAATTTATCTAAGTAGGGCTTGAAAACTCGGTTCATCAAGTTCGTGAATGCTTTCGGAGCATTAGTCAATCCGAATGACATTACCAAAAACTCGTAGTGCCCATAACGGGTTCAAAACGCCGTCTTTGGTATGTCTTCCTTTAGTACTTTCAACTGGTGATAACCTGTTCGCAGATCAATCTTTGAGAAACACTTCTCTCCTTTTAATTGATCGAAAAGGTTGTCTATCCTCGATAGCAGATATCTATTCTTGATTATTACTCTGTTCAATTCTCGATAATCGATACAGAACCTCATTGATCCGTCCTTTTTCTTAACAAATAATACCGGTGCTCCCTAAGGGGACATACTCGGTCGTATGTAACCTTTATCTAGTAACTCTTGCAGTTGTATCATTAATTCCTTCATTTCTACTGGTGCCATACAATATGGAGCTTTCAAAATCAGTGTCGTTCCCTGTGCTAAGTTTATTACAAATTCGATTTCCCTGTCTATCGGAAGACCAGGCAGATCGTCCCAAAATACATCTTGGAATTCCCTCACTACGGATATATCCTTAATTTCTACTCCCTTTTTTCGAGTATCTACAATGTAAGCTAAGTAACCTACACATCCTTTTCTTAACAATTTCTTGGCCTGCATCATCGTAAGACAACACGATTGCTTAAGCGATGAGCTACCATAAAACACTACCTTAGACTTATTAGGAGTCTAAAGGTTCACACTTTTGTTCTGACAATAAATTATCTCAGCATGGTTATACAACCAATCTATTCCCAATATTACGTCAAATTCTCCCAATCTAATTGTGTTTAAGTCAACGCTCAGTTCATGATCTCTATTATTTGTGCGATAATTTTGGTATATGAATTCTATAGGGATCACTTCCTTATTTGCAACTTCTATGTCTAAAGGATTTCCTAATCGTTCTCGGGGTAAGTTTAACCAACTAGCAAATTCTTCAGACAATAAATGAACAGGTAGCACCCGAATCAAATAGTACATAAGCATTTATATTATTGATTGGGATAATACCTGACACTACGTCCTTTCCAGCTACTACATCCTGGGCTGTCATATTAAAAGTTCTGGCGGCTGGGCAGTTGGTTTGCGTTGGTCCGCCAATCATTAACTTGCTGCCTCCCCCTTGTTGGCCACTTCCACTGCTGTTTCCCTTCTTCGGGCAATCCTTGATCCGGTGCTCAGTTGAGCCGTAAGCGAAACACTCCTAGATCTTCTTTGGCTTCGGGCAGTTGGGCGAAATGTGTCCCTCCTGGCCATAGTTGTAGCAGGTATTGCGCCCCTTCCAGCACTCGCCCTGGTGATTTTTCCCACACTTTGGGCATCCCTCTGCCCTCTTCTTAAAACCTCCATGAAAATTTCCCGACTGATTGTTTTTGTTGTTGTTGTTGTTATTCTCCCATTTCCTCTTCCCTAAGTTACTTCCCCTGCTGCTGCTTCCTCCACGGCTTTCTCCTTCTGTGTTCTTACCCTTCTTCTTTTTGTTATACAGACTCAAAGCTTCACTACCTCCCTCTGCAATAATCGCCTTTTCCAGTAACGTGGCAAATGAATCGATCTAAAGAACCGACACCTGGTTGAACAAACAAGGTTTCAGTCCTTGTTAAAAACGTCTAGCCTTCTTCTCTTCATCCCCTACCTGGTGTTCTGCAAATCGGGCTAGCTCATTGAACTTAGCCGCGTATTGCGCCACCGTCATTTCTCCTTGCCTAAGTTCTAAGAACTTCACCTCCATTCTATTTTTCATGCTCTTCGGGAAATAGTTCTCGAAGAATAGTGTCTTAAACCTCTCCCATGCTATTATCCCTTCTGCTGCTCTTTGTTGATTTGTCTCCCACCAGTAGTTCGCCCCGCCCCTCATCATGTAGGTGGAAAACACCGTCTTCTTGTCCTCACCCACATGAGCGATAGTGAAGGCCTTCTCGATCTCCTTTACCCATGTTTGTTCCATTATCGGATCGGTAGTACCCTCAAACTCTGGGGGGTCCTACGCTCCTAAAGTCTTTGAAGTTTGTGACTGGAACTGCTTGGGGATTGGGGCGAACAGGTTCATTGTTCCTTCCCCTAAGAGCCTCCCCTAATAAATTAGCTAATTTTTAAATGGGATCTACTTGCTCTCTTTCGTTGTTAACTGATTCCGCAGGTGCAGTTATTCTACGTCTGGGCGGTATGATCTGCATCACAAATTTCATTCTTATTATTTATTATAATACTTAAATATTTCTTTAATGCCAAAAAGAATAGAATTTATAACACATTTTCTGAAATAAGAACATTTATATTTGTATGCCAAATCATTACATTTACATGATTATCCCTAGCATACTTCTATAAATGTCAACATATATCCCCTAATATCACAAAAGATGCGGAAAATGTTAACATTCTACCCTTCTAACATAAGCCTACTTGGGGTTTACATCTCTATCCCATATCTTACACAAAAGATTAGGATTACATCACTATATATATATATATATATATATCACATATAGAACTACTACCACTACTACTACTAGGCTAATGGGTCTCATCCCAACATTTTGCGCTCCACAGCGCTCTTATACTCTATCTGGGCTATGTATGCCATCAACTCCCTACTTATAGTGTGTTGGGTCTGTCCCTGCTCTGCTGGGTAGTGGTATACACCATCGATCACCTTCTCTATGGCCGAGCGAAACACGTAACCCATCTTGTTCACCTTCCTCTTCTTACACCTTACTTCATCCTCTAGGTCCTCTACCCTATCGTTAGTTGTTTCCTACTTCTCCTTGAAGTGGATCCTCACCATCACCTCCAACTCTAGCTGAGTACGGAGAGCCTCCTTCTCCACCTTCTCGCTCAACTCTCTCTGCTTTACCTCTTTTAGTTGTCCCGCCAAGTCGACATTTCGAGACACCGACCTATGAAACAGGGTCCCCATTTGGATCCCTGCCTCCCTGCGGTAAGCAATCTCTACCTCCAAATCCTGCATCGCTAACTTCCTCTGGTGATCCTCGTCCTTCAGTTTCTAGAACTCAGACTCCCTCTCTTGAGCCACAGCCTCTAGCTCCTGAACTCTGCAGTCTAACTCTAAGATCCGCTCCTCGTACTCTCCCAACATCCGCTCCTCGATAGTAGCCTCGTCCGAGTCCTCCATAGGCTCCTCCTCTGGATCGGACTCCACCTCAATCTCGTCCTCATCGTCAAACTCGGATGCTGCAAATTCCTGCACAGGCTCAGCCTCTAGAGGTACCTCATATACGACATGTATATCTTGGGGCTCCTCCTCGGCCACTCTGCTAGGTACTCCCATGTCTGTCATCCTACAACCACAAACACAAGACGACAAACAACAAACTCCATTAGAATATTAAATAAAACATAAGTTCATTGCATATAATGAAATTATATTTCATAACACACTAAGTCGCTCTAGGAAAACTCTACATGAGTTTCATCCCTTTCTATCTTCTAAGTTCTCCTAAAGTTATAATCTAAGGACTCTCGCTCCTAAGGTTTATAACTATAGCTTTGATACCAACCTGTGATGCCCCCAAATTCGGTCCACTCGCGTCTCGAATTCCACCACGTTCTAAATATCCAACGACTAAATATCATCTCGTGCAACGAAAATAACAGAATAAATTACATTTATTTAATATAATTATTCGGGTCCCATGGTCTCGTAACTTAAACATCTCATACATAGTTTAAACATAGCTGAAACTTAACTAATACATAATATGATATAATATTATTACAATCATCATAATAGTTCTAAATAAGTATAAATCTACTCCGTAGCCTTGTCCTTGCCCTTATCAGTGCCCGAGGGTCTGCCTTGCTCTGCATTAACTGAAATGTTTTTAGGGAAAGCAAGAATGAGCAACAAGTTTGCTCAGCAAGTAATATAGCAATAAGGGGATCAATATAGTTTTCAATTTCCCAAGGGTACAATAATAATTGATACTTCAAGAATAGCAAGAAGTATCAATAGCTCTCAACAATAGTCGCTAAGGACAGAAATATATCAATAAGATTCAACGCATAATCATTTCGAGATTTCAAAATAATGAATACTGAGCAGTCACTAAGGACTATAAACTTCAACTAGAATTAACAGTAATATGCTGATAATCCAACAAAAACAAGTATAACAGGTGATCAGCCTAAAGTACCCTACGCCATGCATAACATTTAATCGTACTCATGTGCGCACGTCGGTCTCCCGAAAAATTTATATTTTTGTAACGACCATGAATTTTAAACTCCTTATTTATTAAATATGTGATTTAATTTTAACGAGTTAGTTTGTGAGTTTATTTAAACCTTATGTGGTGGTGAGAATTTGTGAAATGATTAAAGGAAGTCACTAATGAGTTATTTAAATTAGTGGACTGACCTTAAGGATTTAATATCAGAGAATTGATAAGATTATTAATAATTAAATATTCAACTTATTTGAATATAGTGGTATGAATTGAACATAGTGATTAATTTCAATATTGAGTAATTAATCAATAACGTATGAAATTATTATTGTTGGGAATAATATATTAATGAGCAAAGAAGTAATGAATATAATATGTAATTATATTTACTTGACTAATTATTTTATACAAGCATGTGATACTAAACCTTTACATATATGGTAGCTATCTAATGTGACATTAATGTGGTGTATATTGCATATATGGACTATATAGTAAGATGAGGTAAATTGAAGGTATGTGACACTGTGTGGACATTCATGTATACCCTATTGTCATATAATAAGATCATTATTAATTAATAATGATTGTATTAAGTTGTTATAATTATATTATAATGATTATGATAATAAGTAATGATAATATCCAATTTTTTTTATAATTGGTATTAAGGAAAATGTACATGAATTATATGAATGGTATATATGTACCTACTTGATACATTATATTTTTCCTAAATGAAATAACAGGGTAACACCCATTTTAATGTATAACTTAAATATATACTATATGTGTATATATCTAAATATTAGTACTTAGAATGTTAGTTACTGAGTAATATGAGAGCCCCAACTCCATTCTCTTCCCACACGTAAACTTTCACATGGCTACACCACCCTATAACTCTCCTCAAATTCATCAAAGCTAGCCATAATCATTATAGGGGGAGTGGGATTTATGATTGCATTCACCCACTTCTTGTTAACTAGCATACAATCATGTAATCCTTGGTGTTGATTTGGTGAGTAAAATCAAGAACCGTGTATTCATTTTTCTATATAAAAGTTCTTCCCCTTCTCAATTTCTATTGTTGAGATTTTCTTGGAATTGATAGAAAGAGAATTGAGAGTGAGTTAGCATAGTAGCATTATATAATCTGTAACAGCAAGTTTAGTTTCCATAACAGAGGTACCATTTCATGTTTTTCATTCTCTGATAAATTCTAATTCCTTAATTCTTTGAATTAAGCATATATGTGTTGATAAGTTGATTGGGAATCGTTTATTGATGCTATGTTAGCTTACAAGTATTATAAAACTGAATTACATTGTGATTAGAATGGAATTCGTTGGAATTTTCTGTGTTGGGTTTATGGTTACTGCCGAAAACAGCCTGTTCTTGGATTGGCCGGACACCGGCGCAGCTGCGCCGGGTTTATACCTGGTGCCTGCGCAGCTGCACAGATTCTTGTGACCAGTTTTTCTTCGTTTTCTGCTTCTGTTAAGCTGCTATGATAGTACTAACATTTGGTATCTATTTGGACATGCATAAAAGATGATGTTAACTCATAGTACATGTTCCTTGATGTTACATACATAATTTTGACCATGTAGTACATGTTATGGAAAGAAAGCTTATGGTTTTGAAATGAACCTAGACTAGTTAAAGTGGACTTTGACATAAACCTAGCATATGTACATTCTGATTTTGGACAGCATAATCGTATGATCTATATTAACATAAAATGTGAGTCTAAAGTGGGTGCACACACTAGTATACACTATTGAAAGATTCAAAGGTTTTCAAAGGGGAAACTTAAGACTTTTGAAAACAAATTTGACCAAGATTTTGTCTTGTGATTTCTGACCTTGTGAACATGTGTAAATAACTTGATATGTATGTGAAGAAGTATAACATGAGGCATATGTTTGCTTCATGAATGATCAGTTTTGATAGCTTGGTATTAAAGGACTTTTTAAAGGAAACCTTGAAGACTAGTTGTCAATAACTACATTACAAGTATTCTAGGATCTAATATCATGGTTAAGTGTGTCATGATTTACAAGCATGCTAGCTAGTCATATGTATTGTTAAATAGTAGAACATGGATTTCACATATGCATACTTAAATCATAGGAAATGAACTTCAAGTATGGACTAATGTGAGTTAAGGATACACATGTAGTATACGCACAAGCATGACTACTTAAACATTGTTTAACCTCGTTATGTGATAACATGACTTTAGAAGCATTAATTTGTATTGTTTAAAGTATGTGAATTACAGGCATGAAAACATTTGACTTTGAATAGGATTAGGATAAGGATGCTAATGTCGAACTCGAGTTTATAAAACTTATAAGCATGTGTGTTGATTTATATAAGTAACTGGAAGGACTATGTGTTCAAGCCTATATTAATGCATAGAAATTAGATAATTTAAATCTAAGACATGATTAGATTGACTTATGTGAACTTATGTGATCTTATGTGATAGATCTATATAAATGACTAGATTCCTATATGTGTGACCTTATATTAGTTTATATCTACTAATTGGAGAGACCAACTTGTTAATGTTAGGTCGTTTTGACGCAAGTTAATTAAAGCTAGAACTTAATTGTAGCTGTGCAAACAGGCAAGTTCCCGAACTTCACTCTTTGATTGTGCAAGTTCCCTACCTTACACTCTTTATTGTATAGGTTTCCTATCCTTCTCATATTGTATTGAGTAGGTTATTATCATATTGACAATTATTTATTTAAGCTTGAACTTTATTTCCAAGTATGCTATTAGGTGGTTTAATTTCTTTACAATTATTCCACATCAATCTTTTTGATATTCGCACTTAGTGCACTTGAGTTCGTACAGTCTTGGACTTGTACATTGTTTAAAGTTCTATAATTCTTGAACTGTGTCAGATAGAGTCTGAACCCTTGTTCGGTCAGACAATTGTATAAAATTTTATAAAAGCTATCCAAACCAGTTGATGGTAAGGATTCTTACTCTGAAAGAACACCCCTTATATATATAGGGGAGTACCCCAGGTATCTACTATAAAGATACAAACAGCTGAGTTGAATGTTATGCATATACATGGCGTACGCGAGGCTGATCCCCTCAAGTACTATTCTGTAGCTAGTAACCAAAGGGTCAATAAGCTATTGATTCCGTTGGAGTTTTATAGTTCAAAAGTTTACTTGACTATCAGTTATTCTAAAAATAATTATTATTCTTGCTTCCGATATTCATATTATTGAATTCATTGTCAGATATATTCCTTTCATCATGATATATCCTTTATTGTTGTATTTAAACTTGTTGAGCAAACTTGTTGCTCATTCTTGCTATATCATGACTTATATTGCAGTTAAGCTCGAGACTTCAGGGAAGGACAAGGGTAAAGGAAAGATGTAGGATTAGTTTGCAAGGAGCAGACTTTATCTTTATGTTTAATTAAATTACTGTTATATAATATGAACCCTAATGACTATTCTAGGGTATGTTTGTATGTTTATATTTAGGTTATCGAATCTTGGGACTAGTAACACCTTTTGAATGAACGATGTACGTTTATTATATTTCCGCATTGAGTTATTGTATGTTGTTTAGAGGTGGATATTTGTATTATTTCGTGACAACCGGACCGGGGTCAGAGGACCTGGATTCGGGGGTGTCACAATTTTCCCCTTCAAATAGGGTTGTTCATCTCAGTCAATTATAAGAGTCCGCACCAATCAATTAGTTTGGATAACTTTCTAACATACGATATTGGTCTAGCCGAATCAAATGGCTTAGATACTTTTGTAATGCATTTAGGAACGATAGGTTCAATGCTTGCAACAACATCAAGATATAAGGTCGATGATTGAATAATAACGAATATTAGTTTGACATGGCAATAATTCAGATTTATACACTATGTATAGTGAAAAGATTTAAGGAACTTGCTCAATAAAAAGTAAGGTATGAATACTTGCATAAAGTAAATGCGTCGATTATGATACTTGCACAATATTTAAAGTTGTGTAAGATAGAAAACTTGCTTTCAATACCAAAATCAAATGAAGTTAGGAAACTTGCGTAAATCATAGATTCCTTCCATAAAGTAAATGCATAGGTTAAGATACTTGCCTTATGTGTAGTTTACCAATGTATAGTTTATCAACACTTTTCAAATCCTATTATAACATAGTTACATATATAAGATATTTATTATTTATGTTCATTGAATACATATACTTGATATACATGCTAAACACACACATACGATTCTAACTTAGTCGTATAATCCTATACGTACGTCATTACGTACCTTACATACACATAACACAAAATGGGTTGGTAAGATACTAATCAATTAACACAACTCGTAATCATTGCTTGACTTAGCATTTTTAACAGTTTATAAACACTTATCACTATATGGTTTCATCATTCTCATTAACACTTCATACTACACTAAACATGTATTGTAGATTAGGATAACAATGCTAGCATGCACCAAATTTTAGATTTACAATAACCTACTCTGTCCATTCTGCAGGGTGGCGCGGCTGCGCTTGGTTTGAACTAGGGAGTGGCGCGGCCGCGCTGCTCCTAATTCAAACCAGGAAGGGCCTGCTCCTGCAGAATCCAAGTTCATCCCGATTTGCACTTTAAATGGTGATACATGTGAAACACACATGTCATGAGGTCTACAACTAGGTTCGATCCCATACCATGTCTTTAACATGGTTCGTTATCAATTTTCATCTAATCAAGGCTTTAAGTGTTTAATTAACAAAGTCCTTCACGTTTAGTCATTATACATAGGCAATGAGATCAATAAGCCTTAATCATACATATTCAAGGTATTCTAGTCATATAATTCAAGTTAGCATAGTTCCACTTTGTTTAGACTCAATTGAAACCATGTTTGATTAGTTCACATACTTATAAATCATGCTCATGTACACATATAACTAGACCACATAAGCATGCTCAAAAGTTCATATCTTATTACACTTAGGTTGAATAGTTTAACACTTAAAACTTCATTTTACATTATGCTTGGAAGTCTAGATCATGCTTTGTGATACAGTGGACTTATCCGTCATGTCTAGAGGCATACAATGTCCTAGCATGGTAGTACTAATTTCAGAAAGTTTATAAGATAAACATCAACCAACTTAGTTTTCAAAACTCTTAAGTTTTCTTTGAAACTTCATGTCAAACCAACTTCTCATGCAAAGTAACTCCACATGTTATATATCCTGCTTATGTACACATACCAGACCACATAAGCATGCTCATGGTCATAAATTAAAAGTTACTAAGTTCGTTAGCTTTTGTTCTCTAAGTTAAGGTTCCTTTATAATGTCGTTAAACCAAGCTAACGTAGGTGTTAACATGCAATGTCACCTCTGTCAGTATGTCATGGACATAATTATGCTTAAATAAGTCATACTAACATGCTCAACATTTCAGAAGCACAAAAACCATAATTTGGTTCTGCAGAAGGGCACGACCGCGCCCTGTTTGTACTAGGGAGTGGCGCGGCCGCGCCACAACAGTTCCAGCCAGGAATGTTTTTGCTATAGCAGAGCTTCCAAGAATTCACCAAAATTCACTCTGCTAGCATGCTTGATTGCTATCACATTGCATATACAACATATATATGAACTTAACAAACACTCCCATATTAAATTGAAATCAACTTAACAAGAATTTATGGAAATTCTAGCAATCTATCAAATTAAGAATCAAGAATTAAGAATTGTAATAATACCTCTCTAAGGCTTGAATTTGGTTAAGCTTGCTTCCCAATTTTAGATTACACTCACTATCAATATCCTTACTCTCTCTACATCACTTAGTAAGAAACTCAGCAACATAGAAATGAAGAGAGAAGCCTCAATTTATAGAAGATTCATTACCCAAAGTTGGGTTTTTCACATTGAATTAAACTAATGGAATGAAGAAGAATACATTGGGCAAGGGAAATTTGGTAGAAAGTTTCCCAACCACTCCCCTTAACCCACACCCCCATTCATCATGAATTCACTGAGTTTGAGAAGAATAAGTAGGCTAGCCTTTTTGAGTTTTCAGCCAAGAAGGAGTAGACCACTTGCTATACACGTGAATGAGAGAAAGGCCACTCAATTTGGGACATGTTATAATCTCAGCACTTGCAAGTTTGGAAATGAAATAATGTCACATACTATAAGTTTATATACATACACATATAATATACCTTAGGTTTTAAATTCAATTGGGTGTATACATGGACTTTTAAGGAGGTAACAATATTACATAATAATAAGTTGGGGGTATATATCTATACACATAATATAATCCATGTACATTTTAATAATACCGAATATAATCAAATCGAGTATTATCTTTCCACATTATCATATTATTTCAATTATATTTAATTATTGAAATAATTATTAATATCAATTATTTATTTAGTTCAATTCAATATTTCATAAAGTACACCTTCAATATACCCACACATACATGTTGTCACATAAGCATCATTCATGTAACTTATATGTTTCATTAAATCTTACTATATATTTTTATATATTATATAATCATTGGTAGTGTTACACTACACTTTATACTATGTAGTTATTACATAACATATAATTATATATCGTTGCACATGACAATTAATTGAACAAATACTAATCCATTATATTAATTAATTATTCATTCATTAATATGCGATTACTCATAATAACAATTAAGTACATTATTATATTAACTAATCATTCACCTATTAATTCCTTCTTTAATTAATTAAACCATCATAATTCTCATCATTGCGCCACACATGGCATTCCACGAGCTTATTATACTTCTTCACATTTTCTCAATTATCATCAATTCAATTTAATTTAATTGAGTTACTCACTTCATGCTATATAAATATTTATATAAAATAAATATTCACATTCATATTAATATCAAAATTAATATTTATTCATAAAATTCACGGTTCTTACATCCTCCCCCCTTATAAAAATTTCGTCCTCGGAATTGGTACAAGGTTACACAAATAGATGGGGATAGTCCCTTTTCATCCTATCTTCTAATTCCCACGTGGCCTCCTCGGCATCGTGGTTTTGCCAAAGTACTCATATAGAAGATATAACTTTATTTCTTAATGTTTGCTCTTTCTTATCTAATATTTGGACAAGAATTTCTTCATATGCCAGGTTCTTCTCTACTTGATTAGGCTCATAGGAAATGACGTTCTTGTAGTCAGGCTGGTACGGACGCAACACGGAGATGTGAAACCCGTTGTGGATGTGTTCCAACTCGGGTGGTAATGCAACTTTATATGCCAATTCGTCCACTCGCTTCAATATCTCGAATGGTCCTATGAACCTCAGACTCAATTTTCCCTTCTTGTCGAATCGTATTTTTTCCTTTCCAAGGAGATACCTTCAAGAACACGAAACTTTCGACTTTAAAGTCACGGTCTTGTCGATGCAAATCTGCATACTTTTTCTGGCGATCTTGAGCTACTACCAGTCTGGCTCTTATCACTGTCACCACGTCTGCGGTTTGTTGCACTAATTCTGGTCCTAGAATTCATCGTTCTCTGACTTCGTCCCAATATAATGGTGTTCTGCACTTTCTCCCGTAAAGAACTTCGTACAGTGGCATACCGATACTCGCATGATAACTATTGTTATAAGCGAATTCTACTAAGGGTAGGTGATCGTCCTAATTTCCCTTTAAATCCATCACGCAAGTCCTAAGCATGTCCTCCAGCGTTTGTATCATTCACTCACTCTGTCCGTCTGTCTGTAGATGATACGTAGTACTCAACCTTAACTAGGTTCCCATCCTTTCTTGCAATCTTTTCCAGAAGTTTGACGTGAAGCGCGGATCTCTATTAGAGACAATTGACATCGGCACTCCATGTCGTGAAACAATTTCCTTTATATATAGACTCGCTAACTGATTTAAATTATATCGGATCTTGATCGGTAGGAAATGGGCCGTCTTCGTTAGTCTGTCCACGATAACCCAAATGACATCATAACCTTTCTGCGTGACTGGAAGTCCCACCACGAAATCCAATGTAATGTGCTACCATTTTTATTCTGGTATCTCAAACGATTAAAGTAAACCACTCAGCCTTTGGTGCTTTGCTTTGACCCGTTGGCAAGTAAGACATCTACTGACGCACTTCGCGACTTCTCGTTATAGATTGGGCCACCAAAAATGTTGCCTCGGATCTCGGTACAGCTTTGTGCATCCCGAATGAACAGAATACGTCGTATTGTGTGCCTCGTGCAAAATTTCCTCGGTTACCGCTAGTACCCAGACTTTTCCTTCGAATCTCAAGATACCGTCCTTATCCATTCTGAACCTTTCCTCTTCATTTTCTACTATCCTCTTTCTTATTTCCCGCATTCCTTATCCTTCTCTTGTTATTCCTTCACTCTCTCCAACAATGTTAGACGAGCTTCCATTGCAAATAATTTTTCTTCAGACCTCCCCGGTCCATTTACCTCTATCTCTAATTTCTTCATTTCCCTTATTAACTCCTCCTGAGTTGTCAGTTGAAACAATTTTTCCCTTCCTTTCCTGATAGCGCGTCGACTACTATGTTTGCCTTTCCTGGGTGATAAAGAATATCACAATCATAATCCTTGATCAATTCTAACCACCTTCTTTGTCGCATGTTCAACTCTTTCTGTGTGAAGATATATTTCAGACTCTTGTGGTCCGTGTATATCTCACATTTCTCTCCGTACAGTTAATGTCTCCAAATCTTTAACGTAAAAACTACTGCCTCTAACTCTAAGTCGTGAGTAGGGTATTAGTTTTCGTAATCCTTCAATTGTCGTGATGCATACGCAATGACCTTGCCGTGCTGCATTAGTTCACAACCAAGTCCCTTGTGCGATGCGTCACTATACACCACGAAACCTCCCACATTTTCTGGTAGTGATAATACAGGCGCTTTGCTTAATCTCTTCTTCAACTCTTGAAAACTTTCCTCGCATTTCTTCGTCCATACGAATTTCACCGTCTTCCTCGTTAGATTGGTCAACGGGGTTGCTATCTTAGAAAAATCCTGGATAAATCTTTGATAGTACCCAGCTAACCCTAAGAAACTCCTAATCTCTGTTGGTGTCTTCGGTTGCTCCCAATTACTCACTACTTCTACCTTTGTAGGGTCTACTGAAATTCCATCCTTATCTACCACGTGTCCTAAGAATTGAACCTTCTCTATCCAAGACTTATATTTTGAAAACTTCGCATGCATCTTCTCTTTCCTTAGCGCTTCCAAAACTATCTTCAGATGTTCGACGTGCTCTTCTTTCGTCTTCGAATAGATCAAGATGTCGTCGATGAAGACTTCCATAAAATTTTCCAAGTAGGGCTTGAAAACTCGATTTATCAAGTCCATGAATGCTGCCGGAGCATTAGTCAATCCGAATGACATTACAAAAAACTCGTAGTGCCCACAACGGGTTCGAAACGCCATCTTTGGTATATCTTCTTCCCGTACTTTCAACTGGTGATAACCTGTTCGCAAATCAATCTTTGAGAAACACTTCGCTCCCTTCAATTGATCGAAAAGGTCGTCTATCCTCGATAGCGGATATCTATTCTTCGTTACTTCATTTAATTCTCGATAATCGAGACAGAGCCTCATTGATCCGTCCTTTTTCTTAACAAATAATATCGGAGCTCCCCAAAGGGACACACTCAGTCGTATATAACCTTTATCTAGTAACTCTTGTAGTTGAATCATTAATTCCTTCATTTTTACTGGCACCATACGATATGGAGCTTTTAAAATCAGTGTCGTTCCCGGTGCTAAGTCTATTACAAATTCAATTTCTCTGTTTGGTAAAAGACCAGGTAGATCATCCAAAAATACATCTTGGAATTCCCTCACTATGGATATATCCTTAATTTCTACTCCCTTTTTCCGAGTATCTACAATGTAAGCTAAGTAACCTACACATCCTTTTCTTAACAATTTCTTGGCCTGCATCATCATAAGACAACACGATTGCTTAAGCAATGAGCTACCATAAAACACTACCTTAGACTTATTTGGAGTCTGAAGGTTCACACATCTGTTCTGACAATCAATTATAGCAGCATGGTTATACAACCAATCCATTCCCAATATTACGTCAAATTCTCCCAATCTAATTGGGATTAAGTCTACGCACAGTTCATGATCTCTAATGTTTGCGTGATAATTTCGGTATATGAATTCTACAGGGGTCACTTTCTTATTTGCAACTTCTATGTCTAAAGGATTTCCTAATCGTTCTCTGGGTAAGTTTAACCGACTAGCAAATTCTTCAGACACAAATGAACAGGTAGCACCCGAATCGAATAATACATAAGCATTTATATTATTGATTGGGATAATACCTGACACCACGTCCTTTGCAGCTACTGCATCCTGGACTGTCATATTAAAGGTTCTGGCGGCTGGGAGGTTGGTTTGCATTGGTCTGCCGATCATTAACTTGCTGCCTCCCCCTTGCTGGCCACTTCCTCCGCTATTTCCCTTCTTCGGGCAATACTTGATCCGGTGCTCTGTTGAGCCGCAAGCAAAACACCCCTGGATCTTCTTTGGCTTTGGGCAGTTGGACAAAATGTGTCCCTCCTGGCCACAGTTGTAGCAGGTACTGCACCCCTTCCAGCACTCGCCCTGGTGATTTTTCCCACACTTCGGGCATCCCTCTGCCCTTATGTTAAAACCTCTATGAAAATTTCCCGACTGATTATTTTTGTTGTTGTTGTTGTTATTCTCCCATTTCCTCTTTCCTAAGTTACTTCCCCCGCTGCTGCTTCCTCCACGGCTTTCTCCTCCCGTGTTCTTACCCTTCTTCTCTTTGTTATACAGACTCAAAGCTTCACTACCTCCCTCTATAATAATTGCCTTTTCCAGCAACGTCGCAAATGAATTGATCTGAAGAACCAACACCTTGTTGAACAACCAAGGTTTCAGTCCTTGTTCAAAATGTCTAGCCTTCTTCTCTACATCCCCTACCTGGTGTTCTGCAAATCAGGCTAGCTCGTTGAACTTAGCCGAGTATTGCGCCACCGTCATTTCTCCTTGCCTAAGTTCTAAGAACTTCATTTCCATTTTATTTTTCATGCTCTTCGGGAAATAGTTCTCGAAGAACAGTGTCTTAAACCTCTCCCATGCTATTATCCCTTCTCCTGCTCTTTGCTGATTTGCCTCCCACAAGTAGTTCGCCTCGCCCCTCATCATGTAGGTGGCAAACACCGTCTTCTGGTCCTCACCCACACGAGCGATAGTGAAGGCCTTCTCGGTTTCCCTTACCCATGTTTGTGCCATTATCGGATCGGTAGTACCCTCAAACTCTGCGGGTCCTACACTCCTAAAGTCTTTGACGTTAGTGACTGGAACTGCTTGGGGATTGGGGCGAACAGGTTCGTTGTTCCTTCCCCTAAGAGCCTCCCCTAATAAATCAACTAATTTCTAAATGGGATCTACTTGCTCTCTTTCGTTGTTAACTGATTCTTTAGGTGCAGTTATTCTACGTCTGGACGGCATGATCTGCATCACAAATTTCATTCTTATTATTTATTATATTACTTAAGTATTTCTTTAATGCCAAAAAGAATAGAATTTATAACACATTTTCCGAAATAAGAACATTTATATTCGTATGCCAAATCATTACATTCACATGATCATCCCTAGCATACTTTTATAAATGTCAACATATATCCCCTAATATCACAAAAGATGGGGAAAATGCTAACATTATACCCTTCTAACATAAGCTTTCTCGGGGTTTACATCTCTATCCCATATCTTACACAAAAGATTAGGATTACATCACGATATATACATCACATAAGGAACTACTACCACTACTACGACTAGGCTAATGGGTCTCATCCCAACATTCCGCGCTCCACAGCGCTCTTGTACTCTATCTGGGCTATGTATGCCATCAACTCCCTACTCATAGTGTTTTGGGTCTGTCCCTGCTCCGCTGGGTAGTGGTATACACCATCGATCACCCTCTCTTTAACCGAGCAAAACACGTAACCCATCTTGTTCACCTTCCTCTTCTTACACCTTACTTCATCCTCTAGGTCCTCTGCCCTATCGTTAGCTATTTCCCACTTCTCCTCGAAGTGGATCCTATCCATCACCTCTAACTCTAGCTGAGTACGGAGAGCCTCCTTCTCCGTCTGCTCACTCAACTCTCTCTGCTCGACCTCTTCTAATTTTCTCGCCAAGTCGACATTCCGAGACACTGACTTGTGAAACAGAGTCCCCATCTGGATCCCTGCCTCCTTGCGGTAAGCAATCTCAACCTCCAAATCCTGCATCGCTAACTTCCTCTGGTGATCCTCGTCCCTCTGTTTCTGGAACTCGGACTCCCTCTCTTGAGCCTCAGCCTCAGCCTCTAGCTCCTGAACTCTGCAATTTAACTCTAAGATCCGCTCCTCGTACTCTCCCAACATCCGCTCCTCGATAGTAGCCTTGTCCGAGTCCTCCATAGGCTCCTCCTCTGGATCAGACTCCACCTCAATCTCGTCCTCATCGTCAAACTCGGAGGGTGTAAATGCCTGCACAGGCTCAGCCTCTAGAGGTGCCTCATATACGACATGTATATCTCGGGGCTCCTCCTCGGCCACTCTGCTAGGTACTCCCATGTCTGTCATCCTCTAACCACAAGCACAAGATGAAAAATTACAAACTCCATTAGAATGTTAAATAAAACATAAGTTCATTGTATAGAATGAAATTATATTTCATAACACACTAAGTCTCTCTAGGAAAACTCTACATGAGTTTCATCCCTTTCTATCTTCTAAGTTCTCCTATAGTTATAATCTAAGGACTCTCGCTCCTAAGGTTTATAACTATAGCTCCGATACCAACCTATGATGCCCCCCCAATTCGGACCACTCGCGTCTCGAATTTGGTTCGTCAAGTTCTAAATATCCAATGACTAAATATCATCTCGCGCAACAAAAATAACAGAATAAATTACATTTATTTAATATAATAATTCGGGGCCCATGGTCTCGTAACTTAAACATCTCATACATAGTTTAAACATAGCTTAAACTTAACTAATACATAATATGATATAATCTTATTACAATCATCATAATAGGTCTAAATAAGTACAAAACTACTTCGTATCCTGGCCCTTGACCTTATCAGTACCCGAGGGTCCGCCTTGTTATGCCTTAACTGAAATGTTTTTAGGGAAAGTAAGAATGAGCAACAAGTTTTTTCAGCAAGTAATATAGCATTAAGGGGATCCATATAGTTTTCAATTTTCCAAGGGTACAATAATAATTGATAGTTCAAAAATAGCAAGAAGTATCAATAGTTCTCAACAATAGTAGCTATGGACAGAAAGATATCAATAAGATTCAACGCATAATCATTTCGAGATTTCAAAATAATGAATATTGAGCAGTCACCAAGGACTATGAACTTCTACTAGAATTAACAGTAATACGCTGATAATCCAACAAAAATAAGTACAACAGGTGATCAGCTTAAAGTACCCTACGTCATGCATAATATTTAATCGTACTCATGTGCGCACGTCGGTCTCCCGACAAATATATATTTTCCCCTTCAAATAGGGTTGTTCATCTCAGTCAATTGTAAGAGTCCGCACCAATCAATTGGTTTGGATAGCTTTCTAACATACAATATTGGTCTAGCCGAATTAAATGGCTTAGACACTTTTGTAATGCATTTAGGAATGATAAGTTTAATGTTTGCAACAACATCAAGATATAAGGTCGATGTTCGAATAATAACAAATATTAGTTTGACATGGCAACAATTCGAATTTATACACTATGTATAGTGAAAAGAGTTAAGGAACTTGCTCAATAAAAAGTAAGGTCTGAATACTTGCATAAAGTAAATGTGTCGGTTAGGATACTTGCACAATATTTAAAGTTGTGTAACATAGAAAACTTGCTTTCAATACGAAAATCAAATGAAGTTAGGAAACTTGCGTAAATCGTAGATTATTTGAATAAAGTAAATACATAGGTTAGGATACTTGCCTTATGCGTAGTTTACCAATGTACAGCTTATCAACACTTTTCGAATCCTATTATAACATAGTTACGTATATAAGATATTCATTAGTTACGTTCATTGAATACATATACTTGATATGCATGCTAAACACACACATACGATTCTAACCTAGTCGTATAATCCTATACGTACGCCATTACGTACCTTACATACACATAACACAAAATGGGTTGGTAAGATACTAATCAATTAACACAACTCGTAATCATTGCTTAACTTAGCATTTTTAAAAGTTTATAAACACTTATCACTATATGGTTTCATCATTCTCATTAACACATCATACTACACTAAACATGTATTGTAGATTAGGATAACAATGCTAGCATGCATCAAATTTTAGATTTATAATAACCTAATCTGTCCATTCTGCAGGGTGGCGCGGTAGCGCTTGGTTTGAACTAGGGAGTGGCGCGGCCGCACTGCTCCCAAGTCAAACTAGGAAGGGCCTGCTCCTGCAGAATCCAAGTTCATCCCGATTTGCACTTTAAATGGTGATACATGTGAAACACACATGTCATGAGGTCTACAACTAGGTTCGATCCCATACCATGTCTTTAACATGGTTCGTTATCAATTCTCATCTAATCAAGGCTTTAAGTGTTCAATTAACAAAGTCCTTCACGTTTAGTCATTATACATAGGCAATGAGATCAATAAGCCTCAATCATACAAGTTCAAGGTATTCTAGTCATATAATTCAAGGTAGCATAGTTCCACTTCGTTTAGACTCAATTAAAACTATGTCCGATTAGTTCACATACTTATAAATCATGCTCATGTACACACATAACTAGACCACATAAGCATGCTCACAAGTTCATATCTTATTACACTTAGGTTGAATAGTTTAACACTTGAAACTTCATTTTACATCATTCTTGGAAGTCTAGATCATGCTTTGTGATACGGTGGACTTATACGTCATGTCTAGAGGCATACAATGTCCTAGCATGGTAGTCCTAATTTCAGAAAGTTCATAAGATAAACATCAACCAACTTTGTTTTCAAAACTCTTAAGTTTTCTTTGAAACTTCATGTCAAACCAACTACTCATGCAAAGTAACTCCGGTTACAGCCAGGAATGTTTCTGCTATAACAGAGCTTCCAAGAATTCACCAAAATTCACACAGCTAGCATGCTTGATTGCTATCACATTGTATATACAACATATATATGAACTTAACTAACACACCCATATTAACTTGAAATCAACTTAACAAGAATTTATGGAAATTCTAGCAATCTATCAAACTAAGAATCAAGAATTAAGAATTGTAATAATACCTCTCTAAGGCTTGAATTTGGTTAAGCTTGCTTCCCAATTTCAGATTACACTCACTATCAATATCCTTACTCTCTCTATATCACTTAGTAAGAAACTCAGCAACATAGAAATGAAGAGAGAAGCCTCAATTTATAGAAGATTCATTATCCAAAGTTGGGTCTTGCACATTGAATTAAACTAATGGAATGAAGAAGAATACACTGGGCAAGGGAAATTTGGTAGAAAGTTTCCCAACCACTCCCCTCAACCCACACCCCCATTCATCATGAATTCACTGAGTTTAAGAAGAAGATGTATGCTAGCCTTTTTGAGTTTTCAGCCAGGAAGGAGTAGACCACTTGCTATACACGTGAATGAGAGAAAGGCCACTCAATTTGGGACATGTTATAATCTCAGTACTTGCAAGTTTGGAAATGAAATAATGTCACATACTATAGGTTTATATACATACACATATAATATTCCTTAGGTTTTAAATTCAATTGGGTGTATACATGGACTTTTAAGGAGGTAACAATATTACATAATAACAAGTAGGGGGTATATATCTATACACATAATATAATCCATGTATATTTTAATAATACCGAATATAATCAAATCGAGTATTATCTTTCTACATTATCATATAATTTCAATTATATTTATTTATTGAAATAATTATTAATACCAATTATTTATTTAGTTCAATTCAATATTTCATAAAGTACACCTTTAATGTACCCACACATACATGTTGTCACATAAGCATCATTCATGTAACTTATATGTTTTATTAAATCTTACTATATATTTTTATATATTATATAGTCACCGGTAGTGTTACACTACACTTTATAATATGTAGTTATTACATAACATATAATTATATATCGTTGTACATGGCAATTAATTGAGCAAATACTAATCCATTATATTAATTAATTATTCATTCATTAATATGCGATTACTCATAATAACAATTAATTAATATTATTATATTAATTAATCATTCACCTATTAATTCTTTCTTTAATTAATTAAACCATCATAATTCTCATCATTGCGCCATACAAGGCATTCCACGAGCTTATTATACTTCTTCATATTTTCTCAATTATCATCAATTCAATTTAATTTAATTGATTTACTCACTTCATGCTATATAAATTTTTATATAAAATAAATATTCACATTTATATTAATATCAAAATTAATATTTATTCGTAAAATTCACGGTTTTTACAGTACCTGAGAGAAAGATTAAACAGATAAATTAGTGTAAATTAAGACCGTTATGAATTAGTATTAATATTGAAAGAAAAATAATATTAAGTCCCCTGCAACGGCGCCAAAAACTTATTGGTCGTTTTCACGATCAATAAACTCGCACAAGTATACGCGGTCTAACAAGTAATATAAAAGTAAGTAGAGTGTCAAACCCACGAGGACAAAGTACTAACGCTATTCAAATACTAAATTAAATCAATACGGTCTTATCTAAACAAGTAAATAGTGATGGTGTGTTTAAAATTAATATGAATAAAAATAGTAAAAGGTAAGATTGAGTTGGTTCAAATAAGGCAAGCTAGGATTACAACTCCCCTAATGCATCGTTTAATCTCCTAACTCTCCAAATTATCTAACGAATCACAAGAATGGTCAATCGAGAACGATAAGTATACATAAGCCTCTTCCGATGGTCAAATGCAATCACTTAGCTAAATAAATCACAATATTCCTATGGTGAAAATAATTAGTCTAAGGGCCATTAAGCTTAGTTCTCAATGATTACACAAGACAAATAGATATATTCATATTCTATTATGCAAAATATGCTCTCATTCCCATAGGCATGGACATAACAAGTGTTGTTGCATTTAGGGTTAGGCAATAAAATCCATTTTCCAATATTAAATAATAGCCATATCAATTCCTTAATCAAGAAATTGATAAATATGCATGAAATGCAACAACCCATTCAAAAATGATTCATTATAATAAATAGAAGAGAAATTCGATTAAACTAAACATTAGGTTACATTGCAATCCTAGAAATATAATTAGTTCATAACTATAGAACTAAATAACATCATCATAGTGTTAAACATGCTCAAAATTACTCAAATAAATGAAAGATTTAGATAAAGAAAACTCCTCTATTGAAGTTTTCTGGCTCCAACTCTTCTCTTCTCCGTGTAGAGTCCGAGCGATCGAGGATGCAGTGATCTTAGAAGAATTCAAGCTCCAACTTTTCTTTCTTGCTAAGCTATCATTGACTAGTTCCTATTCTAAGTGTATAAGTTAAGTAGTGGCTGTAGAGAAATGATAAGTGAAGAAAGTTATAAGTAGCTAGGTCATTAACTGAAGTTGTCTGCCTAAAAATCGGAGGTGGCGCTGCGTTGCCACCGTTATACCTTGGACAGGCGCTACGGTGTCGGTCAAAGCCCCCTAGTTAATTAGTAGTGTTGCGGCGCCATATTTGTATAGGAACTAAGGCGCTGCGGCGCTGGCAGGTAGTGAGCTAGTAGGGGTCTGGCGCTGCAGCGCCACACTTGAGCTTTGCCTTGGAGCTGCGGCGCTGGCACCGAGCCTTGCTGGAAAAGGGCAGGCACTGCGGCGCCAGTTTACTAAGGGAACCCTGTAAGACCCCAAATTTTATGAATAAAGATTTAATTTTCTTTATATATTATTTTGAAATAGTAAGGTGTTGATTTGATAAATGTGATAAGTTATGGGTAAGATGTGCAAAGTTTACAAAGTAAGTAAGTGGTTATAAAATATTCGTTGTGTCAGAGAATATTCGTTTGGTTGAGGAATATTCTTTTTGTCAGAGAATATTCGTACGACGGCACAGTCATTGGTGGACCCCACAACGGAATGAATGTCGGACATAGAAAGCGATAGAAATAACCTTTTTACAAAAATAACGGTAAAACTTTTACTATTAAAACTGTTGAAATACCCGGTGGTTAAAATATAGTAATACGCGGTGTTGCACGGTAGCACACGGTATTGCACAGTAGCACACGGTATTGCACAGTAATTCTAATTATTGATTCTTACGTAAGAAGTCACTACTCAATAATTGTTACAGTAATTACTGTTTAATATTTTATTTTATTGATTCAATAATTGCTGCGTTGATATTTTATATTAGTGATTCAATAATTGTCATTGCACAGTATTTCAAATTATCAAATTAATAATTCATATTATTAGAATAATATTATTAGATAGCATTATTGGTAATGTCTAAGTAAGTTATGTCTAGGAGAGGTTATTTAATTGCGCGCTAGTAAGGAGGAATCCTTATCGGAAGGCCCCCTCTTTCCTGAGAACGACCTGGTTGTCTATATTGTAGTTCTGTAATATAATTTGTGAATAATTAATTGTTGATATATATGATAAGGAAATATTTATTCAATGTGGATTTAAACGGGAGAATTTTTAGCATGTGACATTTGTTAAAAGTTGGTATTTTATCTTTTCTGATAAAATAATTCATTCAAATATATTATTACAATGTTACATTATAGTAGTATGATGTGATTATATAATAGTATGATTTTTATAATTTGAATGGTAACACTATTATAGTAAATTCATGGTATAAAACTAAAATGAGGTGGAAGAGAATAAATTGAATTTGAATTCTTATGATGTTAGCAATGATGTCATCGAAACGATGAGGTAAGCAATGATGTCATCGAAACGATGAGGTAAGCAATGATGTCATTAGGATTGATGATGTAAGTGATGATGTCATAAATTATGACAAAAAGACTATTTTACCCTTACTCTGCCAAGCCTATAAATAGAAGCTCATTTCTTCATTATTTCTCACCAATTCACTAAAACTATGGAGAGAGAAAGTATAGAGAGAGTAAGAGAGAAAGAAGAAGAGTATTCTGTTATTACACTAGTGCAGTCTCCAAATTTTTATTAAGGTAAGGGGTATTATTTTTTTCGTATTCATGAAGAGAGTTATTTTCTTTCAATACTCGTAAGGGTTGTTATTCCATTCTTTATTATTCTGTTGGAATAATCTATCTACGCGGACTATCGCATGCATGGTGAAATCCTATTGTTATTCCATTCTTTATTATTCTGTGAGAATAACCTGTCTACGCGGACTACCGCATGCCTGGTGAATAACCCTTCGTATTCATTTGTTATTAAATTGTGGAAATAATCTGTCTGAGCGGACTACCGCCGGACGGGTGAAAATCTATTTACAGTTTCGTATATTGATTCATTTTAGATTCCTAACTCTAAACTTACTACGGTAAGTATTGCTTCTATAATTCCTGAAATGATCAGAAATTTCTTGAGTTTTGCGCTTCATCTAATATCATTTCACTGGAATATTGGTCTGAATTTTCTTGTGAAATTTTTATCTTTTCATGTCGAGTTACTATTCACGAGTTACTATTTATGGGGTACTATTCACGGTTAATTTTTTTTTTCTTCTTATTATCTTTGATTATATCCAAGTTTTGAACTTCATTCTTGAATGTTTCTCCACAATTGATTATTACGGAGTATTCTTGAACTTGGATAAATTAAATTACGAATCCCTAATCTTTGTCCTTTATCTTACTAGATTCGTTCTTTATATTATTTTTCATCATCCTCAGTCTTAAATGGTGATACAAACGAATATCTTTGACCTGTAGTACAAAAATAAATGATTATTTGATGAATATCTTTGGCCTGTAGTGCAAAGATGATTACTTGATGAATATCTTTGGCCCGTAGTGCAAAGATGGACAGGTGTTGAGATGATCATGACCACTAATGATACAAATGAATATCTTTGGCCCGTAGTGCAAAGATGAATATTTGATTCGAGATATATATTGATTGATGTTACAGGGATAAAATATTGATGATGAACTTTTAAATCATAGAAGATAGTAGACATCATTCTCTACTTAACTCTTCTAATGAATTGTTATTTTCGCTGCAGTTGTTGATCTAAAACTTGTTGTCCATAATATTTTATCTGATTTGTTGAAGACTAACGATAATTTATTTTTCATTATCTTAGTCATAATATTCTTTACTGGGCTAGTTGAGCTCACCCTTTTCTTCCATTGTTCTCTTCAGGAAATGAGAATATCGCGGGTACTAGTCGGGGAATGGAGTGATGGTCCGAGTTAGAGCTGTAGAAGTCATCACTATTTTTTTTGTAAAATAGTGTGATAATAAATGTAATGAGGACTTAGTTTGAATGTTTATATTTTTTACATGTCTGTATTGACACTCATAGATGTGTGGTCGTATTTTGCACGACCGTTTGATATAAAAGATTGTATTTGGATTTTGTTGAGTGTATTTGGCGACTCAGAATGGGTTTGGTTGATTGGACCTATTCTGGGGGCGTCACAAACCCGATTATATGAAAACGACATATTTGCCCTTAAAAAGCTGGAAATGACCTAATAACTCCTACAAAACACTTTTAAGCAAAATAATAACAAATAATATATAGAACCAGTATATAATAAGATAAACAAGAAACTTCTTAAGGCTTTGGGTGCTCAATTCGTGGGTATAAATCCCACTCATCAGTCCCGTGGGTCCCGTGACTCGAAGTACGTGCACTCCGACCAACGCGTTGTCTGCTTTGAACCTTCATAACTTTTAATTCGAGAGTCCGTTTGAGGTGTGCTATACCTTTTTGAAAAGCCCTTTTCGAGAGCTACACAATGACATGGGATTTGACCTTTTTTGAATCTGAGAAGATGGGTCCATGACCAGATCTTTGAGTCTTTGAAGTCTGTTCATTGAGCTGTCATGTGCTATTTTCACTCGGGATTGACGTTATAGTTCTTCATGACCCTCATGGTAGTGCTTTGACTTGATTTTGAATTGATTTGATTTTAAGTCGATAAAATGACCATTTTGTCCTTTCGAGGGTTGTCTCAAGGATTGACAGGGTTTTTGACTGTTTCTCTGGGTTGTTTCCGTGGTTTGATCCCAGCCGACTCTGTTATTCCTCAGGGTTGTCTCTGAGGGTTGGTTTGATATCCCAGGGTTGTCTCGTGGGATGATTTGATGATTCTGGGTTGTCTCCGAATGTTGATTTGATTTCCTGGTGTTGTCGTCGGGGTTTAGCTTAATCTCCCAGGGTTATTGCTGGGCTTGGACTTGAATCTCCCGATGTTGTCGTTTGGTTTGGCTGTATCTCTCGGGGTTGTCACCGGGGTTGGGTTTGATATCACGGTGTTATCGTCGGGGCTGCTGTATCTTCCGGGGTTGTCGCCGGGGTTGGATTTTGAACTCTCGGTGTTGTCGTCGGGGCTGCTGTATCTCCCCGGGTTGTCGCCGGGTTTGGATTTTGATCTCCAAGTTTTGTTGCCGGGTTTGGGTTTTTACCTCCTGGTGTTGTCGCCGTGGTTGGATTTTGATCTTCCCGGGTTGTCACCGGGGCTTAACTTTGATATCCCGATGTTGTCGCGGGGGTTGGTTTTGATGATTTGGACTTCCAGGGTTGTCTCTGGAATGTAGAAGATAATTTTTCCCTCCTGCAGGGTTAGTAACAGGAATGCAAAATTTCGAGTGTCTACATTTAGCATGGCAAACTCCAAGAGATGTCTAATGATGATGAGTTATTGAGTGTATCTCTCTAAAAAATTGTCCCCAAAGACACCTAAAAAGAGAGATCACATGAGTAACTATCTTGAATGCAATGAAACATACTTTCATTCGATGCTAAAGGAGTTTAGCATGGCAAACTCCAAGAGATGTCTAATGATGATGAGCCATTGAGTGTATCTTTCTAAGAAATTATCCCCAAAGACACCTAAAAAGAGAGATCACATGAGTAACTATCATGTATGCAATGAAATGTACGAGACCTGATGTTGATCAGTCATATTCTGGAGAAGTTCACTGTAAGACAGTGAAAAACTTCCTAAAGTACATAACCGGAACTAAGGATGTGTTAATGATTTATGATTGGTGTGGATAGAAACTAGAGGGCTATACAAACTCAAGATTTTTAGACTGACCAAGATGACAAGAAATCCAATTTAGTATGGTTATCTTGAACGGTGGTGCAGTGAGTTTAAAAGGTTCCAAACAGCAAAGAGTTGCTAATTTAGTGACAAAGACAAAGTATATAACTGTAAATGAAGCTGCAAAGTTGGTTGTTTGGATGAAAAAGTTCATTACAAAACTAGGAATAGTTTTATAATTATCATCTAGGATTCAAACATGTGTTGCGATACTTTCATTTGTTTAGAAAAATCATTGAAAAAGGAGAAGTCACTATAGAGATAATTGACTCTCAAGAACAACATTGCAGATCCATTTACTGAAGCTTTATCCAACAGTTGGACGATCACACTTAGTGAAGATGTGTTTGAGATACCAAGGTGATTGGTTTTAGTTCAAGTGGGAGATTAAAAGTAGTATGCCCTCAAGCCAATCACATTAGATGTGATAAGCATTTACTTTGTAACTTGTTAATTTATAAATAAGAGAATTTATTTAAAATGAAAAGCATTCTTTATCCATGTTTGAATTAATAAATGTGATAAACCCATAATTTTGGGGCAATGCTTTTAGAATCATGATATTGATTATGCTAATGAGATCTAAATTCTAAGATAGCTCTAAAACTAAAATGTTCCTAATCGTAATGGATTACTAATGTGGGGTTACTGATTCCGGATAGATTAGTATATATTGTGCTCGCTCTGTTAAAGAGGAGGATTGATCTCATAATCATGTGTGTGGAGACATTAAAGCAAGTATGTAGGTGCTTATTGGAGAATAAGTTCACTGCACGTGTCGCTTAAAGAAACCCTAATAAAGTTTTACTTGCCTGACAATAAGAGTTCCTATAGTGATAGTTCTACAAGTGATCCTTGGACTTGAGATCATCATAGTACCTTGTGTATTCTAAATTATACTTTGTCATATTCCTTAATACTTATTGTAGGGTATGTTCGGGTAAAATAAAGTAAACATGGTGGTAGGTGAATAATCAACAAAGGATCTACCACTTCCAGTAAACGGAGAGAATGTCATATACGATTCAATGAATGATAAATCAAAAATCCTTGGCCAAGGTGGAATGGAAATTAGAAAGGAGTTTCTAATTTACATTAATCAGAGTTGTGCATTTTGAATCGAAATACATATGATTAAATAAATAAGACTTGTCAATAATTCCATGACTTATGTTTAATCGGGACATTGTATGGTAGAAGGATTGAATTGTATGGTAACTATTCACGGGATAAGTTCTTTGTATTCTTTGTGATAATCTTTGTGATTAACATTGAATTCATATTATCCGGATAATCATGATACATTATTTATAAGGTGTCACTCATGATGTAGAATAAATATTATTTATTTATATTTAAATTAAAGGGTAATTTATTATAAATAATATTATAATTGTTCTAATTTATTTATTCTACTATCGGCTTAATATTGAACCTAAAGGGTCACACCACAAAAGGGAGAAATATGATTTTAGATGTGATTGGCTTAATAATAATAAATTAAGTGTATTTATATTTATTAATGGAATAAATTAAATAGCTTAAGATTTATAACTAAGTATTTGGAGAAATAATAATATTATAAATTAATTTGACTAGTCATGTTATTATTATTGTTAAATTGACTACATAATTGTAGACACTCTAAAATTTGCTTTCCTTAGACTAACCTTTCAAAAGGGTAAAAGCGTAATTTTATTTTGGAGACAACCCCGAGGTAGGGCAAAGGCATATTTTCACCCTAGAGATAACCCCGTAGAGAAATCAAAGAGCCAACGACGCCTAGGCACGACGCAGACCGAACGAGGATCGTCTAGGTGAGAAAGTGGCCATAAGAGGTCACCGCGACAATCATTGAACTACGTGCTATCAAGGCGAGCCGATTGACGACCCTCGGGAACCGAAAGATACCTTTCAGCTTACTGCATCATCTTCTTGGAATCCAATTTTGTCAAACTCGACCTTATTTCGTAGCCTTCTACAAGGACTTTCTAGAATGTTTGGGTACAGAGCTCAACTTTCACCAAACAGAGACCTAAGGCATGAACTTTGAGGAAGCCAAACTCATAGGGCCCAGCCTCAAGTGTACCTACTCCAGTCACAGGTACACCTGCGACTGCCCTTGGGAGTCTATATCAGCAGCCAGCAGCTCATTTACACACAAAAAAGAGCAAGTGAGAGAGCGAAAGAGATTATAGAGAGTGAAACCCTCAGGTTTGGCATTTCTTCATCACATTTTAGTGATTTAAGCTTAGATCTTGTATACTTTGAGTGTCTAGAGCAACATATAATTATCCCAAGCCATAAGAAGCTTGTTCACGCATCTCTTAAGGTGAAAATCGCTAATTTTAGGCATTTTCTTTGAAAATCTTTGTTTAATATAGTAGATTTGTGTTATATATTGCTTAAATCCAGCTAGATCTAGTTGTTTTATACATATATTGTGGTTTAGGTGGTAGATCTACAGATCCCATCGATTATTTATTGCATATATTGTTGTAAATCAAGTCCGGAGGCTATATCTACCTAGATCTAAGCCGGATCTAGCGTTTTGAGTGGTTATTAAGCATGAAGCTTTAACCCGTATTCTAGATCGGTTTAGATCCATGGTAGATCTACGTGTGTTACTGCTTTTGGTCAGTCCCGGTTACCCTGTAGTGCCCTAGATCTCTATCTAGCAGTGAGGGGGTCCAAGTAGCTCGTAATGGAGATTTTAATTGATGAAATCATCTATTATCGAGCCTATGATATGTTTTACATACATATTTAAGTATAATAATGTGAGCCTAGGAATCCCGGTGTCGAGATCCAATAATTGGATCTTGACTTGATTCCCACGATGGACTTGTTTTTACGATGTAATGTTTAAATAATGCGAAATCATTGTATATGTAATGTTTGGATCTTGAAAATGAATTCGAGGGGTTAGTCCAGAGAGTTCGGATTCAAGACCTCGTGATAGTGAAAACTTTGATTGCGGGTGCTTGGATTCATCGAGATTGCTTTCATGCCTGATGATGATCCGACCCTTTTTGGCGCTTTCTAACATGCATTTTCACTAAAATGATTTTCAAATAAAACCATAAAGAGCATTCACGAAGAATAAAGTGTTTTGGGGTAGATCGCCTTATAAATGTAAAGAGAATAAAAGGAAGTATCAAAGTCCACGATTCCCAGTCTGGCAAAAGATTTGAAAACCCTTTTTCAAAACATTATTTCAATTTCCATATCTTGTTTAAAATTAACTTTTTGTTATAACAAATACTTCGTACCTAGGTGAAAAAGAGGCACATCACTACTTCCAAATAACTCACAATAAAGCATAGAAAAACATAAAATAAAAGCACTGAGCACAATAAACACACACACAAACACACACACTTTATGCATAGAAAATTAATAGGATGCGGTAACTGTGTTTTCATAGAAGTCGGGGGGTGCCTAAAACATTTCCCTCGCTTAAGCTAGCCTCCGAATTCTAAGAATCTCGATTTCAGACCAATCCTATGGAGTCACATATTGGACCATATTGCGAAAACCTTCAAAATTCGAATGAGTTGGTAGGTCCATTTAAATCATACCTGTAAGAACCGTGAATTTCATGAATAAATATTAATATTGATATAATAAAAAAATGAATATTTATTTGAATATAAATGTTTATGTGTTATGAGGTGAGTAATTCAATTAATTCAAATTGAATTTATAATACTTGAGAAAATGTAGAAATTACGATGAACTCGTAGAATGCCTTGTGTGGCACGAGAAAATGAAATGATGATGATTTAATTAATTAAAGGATGAAGGAATTAATAAGTGAATAATTAATTAATATTATGTTATTAATTAATTGTTATTGTGAGTAATAGAATATTATTGAGTAATTGAATAATTAAATATTTTATTGTTAATTAATTGTTACTATGAATGATAGTAGATTAATGAATAAATAATTAATTTATATAATAGATCAATGCTTGTTCGATTAATTGCTATGTGCAAGGATGTGTGATGATTAAACATATAATATATAGTAGTTACATCTATATTATATAAAGTGTAGGGTGACACTTTAATGTGACTATATTATATATAAAACTATGTAGTAAGATTAAATGAATTTTGTAGGTTACATAATGAGGTTATGTGACAACATATATGTATGGATACATTAGAGGTGTACCTTATGAATTATTAAATTAAATTAAGTGTATATTTAAATATATGGGAGGAAATAAATAAATGGTTATCTATTTTAATATTGATGTGGAATTAAAATAATAATTACTTCAATAATTATAAATAATAATAAAGTTTATAATAATGATGAAAGATATATAATACTCAACTGAATTATATTCGGTATTATAAAAAGTACATGGATTATATTATGTGTATATTAAACTTACCACAATGTAATTTTATTTCCTCACTAAAGCTACATTGTGAGTCAAATAGAGAGTAAAACCTAAGTATGTTATGTGTGTATGTTTATAAATCTATAGTTTATGATATTATTTCATTCCTACTTGCAAATGCTGAGCGTTATTAGCCTTGTCCCAAAATGAGTGGCTCATTCTCTCCTCACGTGTATAACTCCAGGGCCTAAGCCTATTGCTTGCAAAATTAACTCAGCAAACTAGCCAATGATCAAACGGGGAGTGGCTGCCACAGTAGAATTTAACTACTACACCAACTACTCTCCATTAACCATCATGTTCTTGCTCTTCCCGTTGGTTTGAAATGGTGTAGAAAACTAATGTCTGTGTAATGCATTGCCTATAAAATGAGGCTCTCTCCTTCTTGTTTTCAATTGCTGAATTTCTGATTAAGTGAAAATAGAGAGTAAGTATATATCAGTGGTAAGAAGTCTGAGAATTAAGGAAATCTTTTAGCAGCAAGCATAGCAAACCATTTAGCAGAGGCATAACTCTCATTGTTCTTCATTTCTGAAAATTCTAAATTCTTGATAACGCATGAATTCTATGTTAATTTGATTGGGGAATGTTGTGAACTTGTTATCTAAGTTAGTATGCATGTTAGGAGCATAATATGATTAGAAATGAGTATGTTACGTGAAGAATTTCATGTTTGGGTTTATTTTCTGCCGTTGCAAAAGCCATTCTGAACTGTCCAGGGTATGGCGCAGCTGCGCTCTCCCCACAATTCAAAATGGCGCAGCTGCGCCGGTTGCTATTTCTGAGCCTGTTCTAGGGCAGCGCAGCTACGCCGCTCCCACAGCTTAGAATAACGCAGCTGCACTAGGCATCAGTTTTGAACTTTAATCTCTGCTATAAATTGATAAGTCCTAACATGTTGATATTACTTAATCATGCATGAAAACAGGTTTAACATGTGTAAATATGTACCTTGACATAGCATAAACGTTCTTGACTTCGTTTGTATATATTTACAAAATGAACTTTGACATATACCATGATGTTTATGTTCTGACTTTTTAAGCATGTTTGTATGGTCTAGATATACATGAAAATAGACCTAATTTTTGAACTTAAGTCCCTTTGTATATCATGAAAACTTAACTTGCTTTAGTATGCGTTCTTAAAGAGGACTTAGAGTTTTAAAAGAAAAACTTTGATGGAAGTAGTAATGTTTCAATTCTGACCTTGTGGACTTGTAGACATACTCTAAGGATGCATGAGATGTGATTCTAAGAAGTCTTGATATTACTAGAATGCATGGTTAAAGTTTAACATGATTTATAAAGATGGATTCAGACTTTTTGCAAACTAGTATTATAGACATTGTCATGATAAGTTTCTGCACATCTAAGATTGCATACTAATACCCTAATCATGATCTATATATGGATCCATCTAGTATGGCATGACATAAGATTGTTTAAACGTGATTCATACAAGTTTTCAAAGGATGAACAAGACTAAATATGTGCATATGATGAAAGTCTTTGAGAGCATGCATACTAAACTGATTTCATGACTATCTCATATGTGTACATGGTGAGCATAGTAGCACTTGTGCTTCATGACCTTATTTGGCCTTAAGTCATTTGAAATACCAATCTAGAACTATAACATGTAAGTTGAATTTGGAAAGATTATGTAAGCATGCAAGGCCCTTTAACATGTGTATATACTATGTGGTAATGTATGCTTATGAATGGGACAGAAACAGAAGAGCAAAGCCCAACTCTGTTTTGGCTAGGGGACAGCGCAGCTGCGCCGTCCCTAAGCCTAACTAGAGCGCAGCAGTGCCAGGCTAAATTTTGGTCTGGACATTCTATTTGTTTCTGATATTTTCAACTTCTTTATAATACTACTTTAAGATGCTAAATAAAGTTTGATTGGTACTGATATGTGACAATGATATTCTATGAAGATGTTTAACTTATAAAAGGAATTCTAAAGATAGTAAAGACATAATCTGTGACGAACGAGAATTTTGTAACATTATTTGAATATTTATTGAGATAAATAAATATTTTTGATGATTTAATTATTAAGTTAAATAATTAATTCATGAATTTATGGTAGACTAATTTAATTATATGTGTTGCATTGATTAAATTAATGTGTAGTAATTTTATAGTTCAAAGTATATATTTAATTGAGTTTATTTGATTAAATGAATTAATTAAATAAGCATAATGTTACTTTAATTAATTTAATAATTAATTAGAGAATTAATGAATTGACATAATTAATAAATAAAAATATTAATTATGTGACAATGTGTTTAATGTGAGTTTGTCTTATTTTATTTAATGAATTTAAATAAAATTAATTGGTTAATTAGTGGTGTGACTATTAACTATATTATAAGAGATTTATTAAAATAAAGGGAAAGAGGGAATGGGAGACAACCAAACTAGGCCCTAAGGGAAGTTGGGTGGTTAAGTATCTGACGTTAAGTGTATACATATTATATATATACTTATACATATATCATATATGAGTTTTACATATCAGAGAAAAAAATTGAGAAGTTCAGAGAGAAAGAGAAGAATTGAGAGAAATTGAAAGGAAGAGAGATTTGAGAGAATCATTGTGTTGTCTTTGATTGTATCATCTTCATTACTAAAGGGTAATTCTTCTTTTCAAGTTTTCAAAATTAAGATTTCTTAAATACGTACTTTAAGTTTTCTGTAAAAAACTAGTTTTGAAATTAAGTTATGATATGACTATACGTATATGGGTGTGTTTATATCATGTTTATATTTGGTATGAATGATTTAAAATAATCAAACTCATTCAATTTGGCCTTAATTGGGTTTTTAAAAAGTGATAGAGTTTCTTTTACGTGTTCTTAAAAATTCTCTGTTAAGTATTATTTTGATAATTAAATCAAGATATGATCATATATGTATTCGTATATGTTAATTTCATGGGTTGTATCATGTATACATGAATTTCACTGATCACACCATGGAATTTTGTATTAAATTGGCTTTCAAGAATGACAAAGTATTGAATGTAGTATGAATAACCCATATGGATAGAATTAATGCTTAAATCATATGTTTGTATTAAAATTGACACATGATTTGGATTATAAATGTTAAAACAAATAAAACAGAATTGGAAGGAACGGATTCGGTGTTATAACGAATTCGTAATAAGAAATTTCATATTTTTTTTTATCAAACTTGACAAAATTATGAAGAACAGTGAAATTAAATGTTTTAAATTGTGTAATTACGTGATTTAAAATGTTAGAAATATGCTAAAAGTGATTTATGATGTTCATGTGAAGTTTATACTTCATGGGTAACATTACAAATCAGTGTATTGGTGTAAATTGGGAGAAATGGCCGAGTTCTGTGTTCTTCGTGAGATTCTGGAAATTCGTAGCAGCGCGGCCGTGCCGTGCCAAAGGTTTAATGCCGCGCGGCCGCGCCTGTCTGGAAAATTCGAAAAAAAATTTAAGTGTTAAATTTTGAGTAATGTGTTTTAAATCTAATAAACATGAAGACATATTATGTATGTGATAAGATGTTAATACAAGATTAATAACTTAGGTTATGTGATTGATTAATAAGTTAATTAATTGACTTTGAAACCATTATTTAAAAAACCTAATAATGAGTTCGAAGAACACTGTCGTGAATCGATAATCATATTGAACATGTGATTAATTGATATTGTGAATGTATTTATTGGTAAGAGTAATTAAAGAACGTGAATTATAATTGTAGCTTGCGCACGAGGCAAGTTTCATAACTATACTCTTTAAATTGAACAAGTTTTCTAAACTCAAATCTTTACATTTGAGCAAGTTCTAAACCTTACTTTTATATTGAGCAAGTTATAGACTTAAATTCTATATCAAGCAAAATTCTTATTCTTGATTACTCAAGTTCAGAATTTCATATGAGATGTTATGATTCTTTTAAAAGTATCATTTTAGTATACAATACTTATTCGATTGTATACCCTTGAGAAGTTGTTATTCAAATTGAATATCATATATTGTTGAATCTTTTAAGACTAGCGAACACGTATTGATTCGACTAGTCCATAATCGATGAGCGTTCTAAATTCTAGAACTACTATTGAATTATCCAAACCAAACTTTATTTGGTGCGGACTCTGATGTCAAACTGAGATGAACAACCCTATTAAAGGGGAATTGATGATACTTTAAGAGTTGAGGTATTGTGTACAGTATCGGTACGAAGGGCTGATCTCCCTAAGTACGAGAAGTAAAGTCCATAGTCTTATGACTGTTAAAGGTTTAAAGGTTAATATATTTGACAACCTAGGACATAGTTCAAGGTCTTATGACCCTCAGATGTAATTTGACTCTCGATTATTATTCTTGATTCAAAAATTGAGCTTTCTGTTATTCAGATTTCTTTGATTTCACTCGCATGTTATTATTGTCATATTTTTATACTTGAGGGCATTCGTGCTCACTCTTGCATAATAACATTGCAGCTAAGAATGAACAATCTGGTGAGCCTTCTAGTAGCAAGGGCAAAGGAAAAGCTAACAAGTGTTAAAGACTTATGATGTTATTAAAATGTTAAGTTCAAGACTAATGTGTAATGTTTAAGACTTATTTGTTTACTTTTCCGCAACAGAGATTTAAGGTTAAGTATGACCTGGGATTTATTATGTATTTATTATTTCAGATGTTGTAACCCTATTATAGGGAGATGATGATTTATTTATCTATTAAATGAATTTCAATATTTATGGGTAGATAGTTGTATGATATGTGAACAGTGAACACCAAATCCTGTGGAAATTTAGATACCGGATTTGGGGGTGTCACAAGTTGGTATCAGAACCGTAGGTTATGAACCTTAGGTGGGGGAAAACCTTAGGATAGTAGCCTTCGAGAACATAGAAATGATAACTCTTGTTGAGTTCTAAGAAAGATAATAAAATTACCTTATGTGCTATGTGTTTATAATTATATACTTGCTCGAGTATCGATTAATATCATTTAATAACTAAGACTTAAAACTTATTTTATCAGGATGTCAGATACTGGAGTAGCTAGTCAGCCCAGGGATATTGTACCCCTAGAGACTAGAGATGAGGAGCCCCGAGACATACATACAGTTTGGGAGCAGTTAGTACAGCCAGAGCCATCTCCGCTGATCACAGTCATTGGTCGGGAGCATGAGCCAGAGATTGACTCAGAGGAGGACCCTGAGGAGTTTGAGATCCCGACTGAGGCAGCCGAGGAGGAGGAGGAAGAAGACCTTGAGGAGTTTTCACCGAACTCTGTCAGCGCTGATATGTACTATTTTTTTATATGATCGCAACATAGAGTTACGAGATACGATTCAGGAGTTGAGGGAGCAGACGGTTACTCAACGGACTACCATTGAGCAGAAGGATGGTGAGGTTGAGACACTCCACAATCATCTTGGAAATGTGGAGTGGGATTTGGTTCATGAGAAGGGCCAAAGTGAGCAGAAGTCAGAGGAGATAGAAAGGTTGAAGAATGAGATAAAAGAGAAATCAAAAAGACTTGCAATAGTAGAGGAAGCTTGGGTGAGGAATGCACGACGTGCCGATCTGGCAGAGGATGAGGCGTGTGCAAAGAAAGCTAAGGTTGCAGAGACGTGCTATACGTTTTTGAGGGCCATTGATGAAGCCCAGGACCGAGTTATGAGATATCCAATTCAATTTGAGGGATTTCCTGGGTATATGTCAAAGCGCAGGACTATGTCCCGCATAATGGAGGAGCGTAGCGAAGCTGTCCGACGTCTTAGCAGGCCGTGATGGGACAGTATGATTATGTGAATACTTAACTGATAATTAATAATGTAAATTCCGATGTGATTATAAACAAAGGAATATTCTGATGATTTAAATCCTAAAGATCTTTTATCTCGGGATAGTTGATGTAAATGGCAGAAATGCTATCGTACTATGTTAAAAACTTTTGATTTTAATAAAATATCAAAGTTTATTTGAGATGTTATGAGTTAAAATAATTGTGTTAAATATTTGAGTTAAGTCTTAAGTATTTAAGAGATTGAATAAAGATCTAATGAGTGTATATCTTAACAGAAATATGTCGCCAAGAAGGAGACAAAATCGTCGACAAGCCCAAGAAGGGTCAACGAATAACAATAACAACAATGATGCCAATGTGAACCCCGTTCAGCAGTTGATAAATCTGTTAGCTGGAGCGATGAATAATCAGCCTCAAGCTCCACCGAACACCTCTTTTAAAGACTTTAAGGCAGTGGGACCGCCGGAGTTTAAAGGCTCCACAAACCTGATAGAAGCTCAGACATGGGTTATGGAGATGGAGAAAGTTTTTGAAGTCGCTCGAGTTAGGGAGGACCAGAAGACCGCTTACGCTACATTCATGTTAAAATCAGAAGCCAGCTACTGGTGGCAGGCAAATAAGGTCAGAGGAGGAGAATGTGTAATAACCTGGGAAAGGTTTAAGGAAATGTTTTTCGAAATGTACTTCCCAACCAGCTCCCAGAATCAAATGGCGGTGCATTTTTTGGAGTTAAAATAGGGTAGTATGTCTGTGCCCGACTACACGGCAAAGTTTAACGAATTGGCTGGGTTTGCCCAATATCAGGTGCATACTGATGAAAGAAAGGCTAGGCGATTTGAGCAGGGACTGAAACCCTGGTTGTATAGCAAAGTGTCAATGTTCCAATTGAACACTTGTGCTGGTGTTCTGGAGAAGGCCATACTCGCTGAAGGTGGAAGCGAAGCGGTGACCAAGTACAATCAGGATCAGAAGAAGAAGAAGAATGAAAGTGAAGGAAATAATAAGGCTAGTGGTAGTAACACGGGAGGAACCAATAATCATAAACGAGGGTGGAATGACAACCCGTCATCCGTAAATCAGCAAGGGAGTCAGAAGAAAAGGATAGAACCATGCCCAACCTGTGGAAAGACTCACTTGGGAGTCTGCATGAAGGGGAAAAGAGTTTGCTACAATTGTGGTCAGGAAGGCCACATAGCACCTAACTGCCCTAACCCTAAGAAGGGCGCCTGCTACACATGTGGGGCAAAGGATCACTTGGCTAGAGACTGTCCCAAGAAGGCATCTGGAGGGGCAGGGTCAGGTGAAAACAAAGGAAATAGCAGTGGAAACCCTCTTACTATTACAGGACCGACTTCAACAAACCGATCAACTGCAAGGACATTCAGCATGATCGTTCAGGATGCTGTGCAGTCTCGCGATATGGTGTCAGGTATCATTCCGATCAATAAAGTCATTACTTATATTTTATTTGATTCGGGTACTACTTGTTCATTTATATCCGATGACTTTGCAAAAAACTTAGAATTGCATAAGGACGAATTAGAAATCCCTATGAACATCGAGATTGCAAATAGGGAAGTGATTCCTGTTAGGTATATACACAAGAACTGTAGAGTGGATATTAAGGGTAACGTTATGAATGTAGATCTTATCCCGATTAAACTTGGAGAATTTGACGTTATTCTGGGAATGGATTGGCTATTCAATTATGGGCCCGTTAAAGGTTATGTTTTATGGTAGCAAGTCACCTAGATAAGCAAGTTGTCTGACGATGTTGCAAGCCAGGAAGTTATTAAGACAAGGCTCTGTGGGATATTTAGCTTACATAGTCGATAGTCGTAAAGAGAATCCAAAGTTAGAGGAAATACCAGTCGTACGGGACTTCGTGGATGTGTTTTTGGACGATCTGCCAGGACTTCTGCCGGATAGGGAAGTAGATTTCGTGATCGATTTGGTGCCAGGAACGGCTACAATATCGAAAGCTCCATACCGGATGGCTCCGATAGAAATGAAAGAATTGATGGTTCAGCTACAAGAGTTACTGAACAAGAAATATATTCAACCGAGCGTATCGCCGTGGGGAGCGCCGGTATTATTTGTTAAGAAGAAGGATGGGACGATGCGGCTCTGCATCGATTATAGAGAGTTGAACAAGGTTACCATTAAGAATAGGTATCCATTACCAAGGATTGATGATCTGTTTGATCAATTAAAGGGAGCAAGATATTTCTCAAAGATAGACCTGAGAAGTGGTTATCATCAGCTGAAGGTGAGGCCAGAAGATGTCCCGAAGACAGCATTTAGGACACGATATGGTCACTATGAATTTTTGGTTATGTTATTTGTTCTCACGAATGCGCCTGCAGCATTTATGGGCCTAATGAATGGAGTGTTCAAGCCATTTTTGGACAAATTCGTGGTGGTCTTTATTGAAGATATAGTGGTATATTCTAAGACCAAAGAAGAGCATGTTGAGCATTTGAAGTTGACATTGGAGGTGTTGAGAAGAGAGAAGTTATACACCAAATTCTCGAAATGTGAGTTCTGAATTGAAAGGGTGCAACTTCTCGGACACGTGATTGATAAGGACGAAATTTCTGTGGATCCCTCCAAGGTCGAAGCAGTGATGAATTGGGATCAGCCGAAAACACCATTGGAAGTAAGAAGTTTTCTTGGATTAGCAGGTTATTATAGAAGATTCATTCAGGATTTTCCAATATCGCCACTCCGCTAACGAATTTGACTAGGAAAGTTGTGAAATTCGTTTGGACGGAGAAGTGCGAGGAAAGTTTTCAAGAACTTAAGAAAAGATTGAGTACAGAACCTGTGTTATCCCTTCTGGATGACACAGGAAACTTTGTAGTATATAGTGATGCGTCGCATAAAGGGCTAGGCTGTGTGCTTATGCAAAACAGCAGAGTCATTGCGTACGCGTCACGACAGTTGAAAGATTATGAGAAGGGATATCCAACCCATGATTTAGAATTGGCTGCGGTGGTATTCATCTTAAAGATTTGGAGACATTATCTCTATGGGGAGAAGTGTGAAATATATACGGACCACAAGAGTCTGAAATATATTTTTACTCAGAAAGACTTGAATATGCGTCAGAGAAGATGGTTGGAGTTAATAAAGGATTATGATTGTGATATCTTATACCACCCAAAAAAAGCAAATGTTGTACCCGACGCCTTAAGCAGAAAGGGTCGGGAGAAGTTGATGATGCTGACAGCACAGGAAGAATTGATTTCAGCAATGGAAAAGCTGGAATTGGAAGTAGGATGTCCCATAGAGACTGATGAAAAGCTGTCCAGATGCAAGCTGGTACAACTCTCTTGGATAAGGTTAAGGAAGCTCAAATCCTGGATAAGGAATGTGAGAAAGTAAAGAAAAAATATATCTGAAGGGACTGAACTTAAATTTAAAATGGACAGCGAGGGATTGTTGAGGTTTGAAAGTAGAGTGTGGGTACCGTCAGTACCAGAGATCAAGGAGGACATATTGAGCGAGGCTCATAGTTCGAGGTATTCTATTCATCCCGGAAGTACCAAGATGTATCAGGATTTACGATAACATTTTTGGTGGCCCAATATGAAGAGAGACATTGCAGATTGTGTTGCCAAGTGTTTAACCTGTCAGAGAGTGAAGGCAGAACATCAAAGACCGAGTGGTTTGCTACAACCTTTAGAGATCCCAGAATGGAAATGGGAACATATTACCATAGATTTTGTGGTTGGCCTTCCGACGACCCAGAAAGGCTACGACGCAGTATGGGTTATCGTTGACCGATTAAAGAAATCCGCCCACTTTCTTCTGATCAAAATCAGATTTAACTTAGAACAGTTGGCAAAGTTATACGTGAAAGAGATTATTTCGAGGCACGGAGTGCCAGTGTCTATTATTTTTTATCGTTATTCGCGCTTCACATCGAATTTCTGGAAACGACTACAGGAATGCATGGGGACACAGTTGAGGATGAGTACAGCTTATCACCCTCAGACTGACGGGCAAAGCAAAAGAACGATCCAGATATTAGAGGATATGCTGAGAGCATGCATCATGGATTTTAAAGGCAATTGGGATGATCATTTATCGCTCTTAGAATTCGGTTATAATAGTAGTTACCACACTAGTATTGGTATGCCGCCTTACGAAGCGTTGTACAGCAGAAAGTACAGAACTCCACTGTCTTGGGATGAAGTTGGCGAGCGATAGTTTCTAGGTCCAGAGTTGGTACAGCAGACAGCAGAGATAGTTAAAATAATTCTGACAAGATTAGTAGCGGCTCAGGATAGGCAGAAGAAATATGCCGACCCACACCGCAAGAATGTAGAGTTTGAATCGGCTAGCTTTGTATTTTTGAAGGTCTCTCCTTGGAAGGGAAAGATCAAATTCAGTAAAAAGGGAAAATTGACCCCGAGGTTCATTGGACCCTTTGAGGTACTACGAAGAATTGGAGAAGTAACCTATGAGGTAGCTTTACCTCCGACATTAGAGCATGTCCACAACGTTTTCCATGTGTCAGTGTTACGACCTTACAAACCCGATTACAAACATGTGATAGAATATGAACCCCTACAATTTGAGAAGGACTTATCCTACGAAGAAGTTCCTGTTCAGATTGTTGACAGGAAAGAGCAAGTTCTCATGAATAAAGTAATACCTTCTGTTAGGGTAATTTGGAGGAACCACAACGCTGAAGAAGCTACGTGGAAACTCGAAGAAAATATGATGAAGAATTATCCACACTTATTTTCTTACATATGTGACCGCAAGTCAGGGGACAGAATCTTTGTAAGGAGGGAGAATGTGACGGGACGAAATAATTAATTGAACCGTGATTCTGAGGACAGAATCCTTTTAAGGGAGGAAAGATGTGACGAACGAGAATTTTGTAACGTTATTTGAATATTTATTGAGATAAATAAATATTTTTGATGATTTAATTATTAAGTTAAATAATTAATTCATGAATTTGTGGTAGACTAATTTAATTATATGTGTTGCAATGATTAAATTAATGTGTAGTAATTTTATAGTTCAAAGTATATATTTAATTGAGTTTATTTGATTAAATGAATTAATTAAATAAGTATAATGTTACTTTAATGAATTTAATAATTAATTAGAGAATGAATAAATTGACATAATTAATAAATAAAAATATTAATTATGTGACAATGTGTTTAATGTGAGTTTGTCTTATTTTATTTAATGAATTTAAATAAAATTAATTGGTTAATTAGTGGTGTGACTATTAACTATATTATAAGAGATTTATTAAAATAAAGGAAAAGAGGGAATGGGAGACAACCAAACTAGGCCCTAAGGGAAGTTGGGTGGCTAAGTATCTGACATTAAGTGTATACGTATTATATATATACTTATACATATATCATATATGAGTTTTACATATCAGAGAAAAAATTTGAGAAGTTCAGAGAGAAAGAAAAGAATTGAGAGAGATTGAAAGGAAAAGAGATTTGAGAGAATCATTATGTTGTCTTTGATTGTATCATCTTCATTACTAAAGGGTAATTCTTCTTTTCAAGTTTTCAAAATTAAGATTTCTTAAATACGTACTTTAAGTTTTCTGTAAAAAACTAGTTTTGAAATTAAGTTATGATATGACTATATGTATATGGGTGTGTTTATATCATGTTTATATTTGGTATGAATGATTTAAAATAATCAAACTCATTCAATTTGGCCTTAATTGGGTTTTTAAAAAGTGATAGAGTATCTTTTACGTGTTCTTAAAAATTCTCTATTAAATATTATTTTGATAATTAAATCAAGATATGATCATATATGTATTCGTATATGTTAATTTCATGGGTTGTATCATGTATACATGAATTTCACTGATCACACCATGGAATTTTGTATTAAATTAGCTTTCAAGAATGACAAAGTATTAAATGTAGTATGAATAACCCATATGGGTAGAATTAATGCTTAAATCATATGTTTGTATTAAAATTGACACATGATTTGGATTATATATGTTAAAAACAAATAAAACAGAATTGGAAGGAACGGATTCGGTGTTATAACGAATCCGTAATAAGAAATTTCATATTTTTTTTTATCAAACTTGACAAAATTATGAAGAACAGTGAAATTAAATGTTTTAAATTGTGTAATTACGTGATTTAAAATGTTAGAAATATGCTAAAAGTGATTTATGATGTTCATGTGAAGTTTATACTTCATGGGTAACATTACAAATCAGTGTATTAGTGTAAATTGGGAGAAAATGGCCGAGTTCTGTGTTCTTCGCGAGATTTTGGAAATTCGTAGCTGCGCGGCCGCGCCGTGCCAAAGGGTTAATGTCGCGCGGCCGCGACTCTCTAGAAAATTTGAAAATTTTTCTAAGTGTTAAATTTTGAGTAATGTGTTTTAAATCTAATAAACATGAAGACATGTTATGTATGTGATAAGATGTTAATACAAGATTAATAACTTAGGTTATGTGATTGATTAATAAGTTAATTAATTGACTTGAAACCATTATTTGAAAAACCTAATAATGAGTTCGAAGAACACTGTCGTGAATCGATAATCATATCGAACCTGTGATTAATTGATATTGTGAATGTATTGATAGGTAAGAGTAATTAAAGAACATGAATTATAATTGTAGCTTACGCACGAGTCAAGTTTCCTAACTATACTCTTTAAATTGAGCAAGTTTTCTAACTCAAATCTTTACATTTGAGCAAGTTCTAAACCTTACTTTTATATTGAGCAAGTTATAGACTTAAATTCTATATCAAGCAAAATTCTTATTCTTGATTACTCAAGTTCAGAATTTCATATGAGATGTTATAATTCTTTTAAAAGTATCATTTTAGTATACAATACTTATTCGATTGTATACCCTTGAAAAGTTGTTATTCAAATTGAATATCATATATTGTTGAATCTTTTAAGACTAGGGAACCCGTATTAATTCAACTAGTCCGACGTCCTGATTGCCTTATTAGATAATTATCGAGTCTATTTTAAATAAAACTCTGCTTAAACGCTTCAATATTATTTTAGATAATTTACTTATCAGTCACAACATTTTTCAGATAATTATTATCATTTATAATAATTTTTTAATCATTAATATCATTTTTAAATGATTTAAATACCAAATAATTCCATCATCATTAATATTTAATTAAGTTCACATATTAATGAAATAAATGTCACAATATTAAAAGTTAATTATTATAACTCAGAGTATTTTTAAAACCTTAATAACACTTTTAAATGATTTTTAAAATATTAAAATTATTTTTACATAATTTATTTAATATAATTATTAAATAAATTTATTATCATTAATATTAATTTATTAATGAAATTCCATCCCAAAATTTTAAAAGTTATTCAATATAACTTAAAATATTTTCTAATACTTTAATATGATTTTTAAAATATTAATATTATTTTTAAGTAATTTATTTAATATAATTATTAAATAAATTTAATATCTTTAATATTTAAATAAATTGAGCATTATAAATGCTTGTAAAAATAAATATTCGTGTACTATATTTAAAATAAATCGAGCATTATAACTGCTTTATAAAATAAATATTCTACTATTCTATTTGAGATAATTTCAGCATTATAAATGCTTATAACATGAGTATTCTTACTAAATACTTGAAGAAAATCGGACATAGCAATTGCTTATAAAAGTATATTTTTTACTTTATAAGAGAAATAAATCGGACATTACAACTGCTTATTAAAGTATATTTTCTACTTTATAAGAGAGATAAATCGGACATTATAACTGCTTGTAAATAGGACTTTTGTACTATTTACTTGAAATAATTTGGGCATTATAACTGCATGTAAAAGTATATTTTTTTACTAAATATATAAAGAATAATGAACATAATAACCACAAGAGTAAATACCTCTTGGAGTTGCAAGCTTTAACTAATCCTTTGAAATCTTGAAACTCAAAAACTTTCCTCTCTCTTTCTCTCTCTAGCCGAAAATCTCCCCTCTCTCTCTCTTTCTAACCATATTTTTGGTTTTGAAAAAAATGAAGAGAAATGGCTCCTATTTATAGAAAAATATAGTTTCAATAATTACACGTTAGGGGCTCGACTTTTTACAGTTTGCCCCCGACTTATTATAGTTTGGTACCCTGGTTAATTACACTTTAGTACCTTATTAATTGCACTTTAGTCCCTGAGTGACATCATGATGACATCATCATGATGACATCATCTTTTGTGCTTCTTTAATATTGATGTCATGCTTGCATCATTTGTGTTTCTTTAAGGATGATGTCATGCTTGTAGCATCTTTTCTCTGATTGGTTGATTTAAGTTCACATGGATTGGAGGGTATTTTGGTCATTTCCCAGATAATTTTAAAGGTAATTTGGTCATTTCGCCTCCAAAAGGGTATTCTAATAATTTCTCACATAATTTTTGTTGGGTTTGTACGAAATCGTGATGCAATCAAATTGCAAAAAATAGCGAAAGCATAGTATATCAGAGTTTAAAAAATTTCTAACAAAACCATTACCCAGATCATCCTTTATGCAAATTATTAATTTAAAAAGATAAATAAGAAGTTATGGAATCATACCCTTGTAAAACGAAGCTTCCACAGGTACGAGTTCAACTCCTTGTTCTTCGTGATCTCCTTGAATTTCCGGGTTAGATTCCTTCCTTTGATCAACGTTAGCCACCCAAGTGTTTGGCCTCTAGAGGTGATCCCCCAAGGAAGATGAATTATCAAGAAGGAGGGTGGTTGGCTTAGTTTTCTATCCTCTATAGAAAAGGAGTACTCTCCAACCATTGGAATTGCCTCAACTGATATCTATTATAAGACTCCTCTTATATAGATATTGGTCAACCCTTCTAATCTTATTAGACATGGAATTTCTTTTAATTAATTAAACTCCTTTAATTAATTTAGGCTTCCCACCACATGGGGAATAATTAATTAAATTCATTTAATTAATTTGTCTCCTAATCTTATTAGGAATAAATGAGAGTACTAATATTAAATTAATTACTAAACTCCTTTAGAAATTAAAATAATAATAATTGTAATAATATTAATAAGACTCCTCTTATTAATTTATATTTAATATTTTCAAAATATTAAATAATAAACATTAAGCTATTTAATTTATTCTATCACTATAGATTAAATTAATTACACTTAATGCATTATTACGATTATGCCATTACCTTCTTAAATAATTATTCTTCCTTTTATGGTATGACCCTTTAGGTTCTCTATATTAAACCGGTTGTGAATAAATCAATTATAACAATTCTAATCTTATTTAAATAAATAAATTAAACTAATAATCTATTTAAATAAATAATATTTATTCTACAATAGGGATAAGCCTCCCTAGCGATCAACAACTTTTCAGATAATATAGATTTCAACATTAATCATAAAAGAACCTGTGAGTAAATAGTTACCATACAATTCAATCCTTCCACCATACAATGTCCCAATTAAATATAAGACATGAATTTACTGTCAAGTCTTATTTTATTTAATTATATGTATTTCGATTAGAAAATGCACAACTCCAAATAATGCAAATTAGAAACTCCTTTCTAATTTCATTTTACCTTGGCCAAGGATTCCTGGGTTGTCATTTAACGAATCACATAGGATATATCTCCTCTTTTACTAGAGGTGGTAGATTCTTTATTGATCATTCATTATCTCCATATGTAACTCATTATTCCCAAGCATACCCTTTGATATACCCTAAAGGACTTTAAGGAATAAGTCAAAGTATAATTCATTACATACAAGATACTATGATGATCTCAAGTCCAAGGATCACTTGTACTACTATCACATTAGGAATTCCTATTGACAGGCGAGTAAAACTCCATTAGGTATTCCATAGCGAGTCACGTTCAGTGAACTTATTCTCCAATAAGCACCTACATACTTGCTTTAGTGTCTCCACACAAATGATCATGAGATCAATCATCCTCATCCAATGAGCAAGCAACATTTGTACCAATCTATCAGGATTTACTAATCCTCTTTTTAGTAATCCCACGATTGGGAACTATTTTAGTTTTAGAGCTTTCTAAGAATTTAGATCTCATTAGCATGATCATCATCATGATTCTAAAAGCATTGCTTAAAACTATGAGTTATTTATATATTATAAAAACAGCACCATGTAGATAATTAAATGCCTTTAATAAATGAATATTTTATTAATAAATAAATAAGATTGTTTACAAAGTACGTGTTTTATCATCATACATGATTGGCTTGTATGCACACTACTATCAATCTCCCACTTGCACTAAAGCCAATCGCCATGGTATCTCATACCCATCTTCTCTAAGTGACGATCAAACTGCTGTTGTGTTAAAGCTTTAGTAAATGGATCTGTAATGTTGTCTTGAGAGTCTACACGCTCCAAGGTGACGTCTCCTCTTTCAATGATCTCCATGATCAAGTGAAATTGCCGCAACACGTGTTTAGATTTTTGATGAGACCTTGGTTCCTTAGCCTGTGCAACTGCTCCTGTGTTGTCACAGTAAACGGGAACTGCTTCTCCAATGCTAGGAACCATACCAAGTTCAGTTATGAACTTCTTCATCCAAACAGCTTCCTTTGCAGCTTCACTTGCAGCTATATACTCTGCCTCTGTCACTGAATCAGCAACTGTTTGCTGCTTGGAACTCTTCCAACTCACTACACCTCCGTTCAAGGTAAAAACATACCCCGAAATAGATTTACTGTCATCTTGGTCCGTTTGAAAACTTGAGTCTGTGAAGCCCTCGAGTTTTAATTCAGACCCACCGTAGACAAGAAAAATATCCTTAGTCCTTCTCAAGTATTTTAGGATATTCTTCACTGCCTTCCAGTGCTCTTTTCCTGGATTCGACTGGTATCTGCTCGTTACACTAAGTGCATGAGCAACAACCGGTCTATTTCATATCATACCGTACATGATAGATCCTATTGCAGAAGCATAAGGGATCTTACTCATACGGGCTCTCTCCTCAGGTGTCTTTGGGGCCTGTTTCTTGGAGAGATGTATTCCATGGCTCATCGGCATGAGACCTCTTTTGGAATCTTCCATGCTAAATCTCTTTAGCATTGCATCAATGTACGTTCCTTGGGATAAACCAAGCATCCTTTTAGATCTATCTCTATAGATCTTTATCCCCAAAATATAGGATGCTTCTCCCAAGTCCTTCATGGAGAAGTTTTTAGATAACCAGATTTTAATCGATTGTAGCATAGGAATGTCATTCCCTATCAGTAATATATCATCAACATATAATAGAAGGAATGAAACTGCGCTCCCACTAACCTTCTTGTACGCACATGGTTCATCGTCGTTTTTGATAAAATGAAACTCTTTGATTGTCTCATCAAAACGAATGTTCCATCTACGAGAAGCTTACTTCAATCCATAAATGGATCGTTGCAGCTTACAGACTTGATTTGTTCCAACCTTTGAAACAAATCCCTCTGGCTGTGTCATATACACATCCTCCTCAAGTTTCCCATTGAGGAAGGCCGTTTTCACGTCCATCTGCCAGATCTCATAGTCGTTATAAGCTGCAATCGCAAGCAAAATCCGAATGGACTTGAGCATAGCTACTGGTGAAAAGGTTTCATCATAGTCAACTCCTTGTCTTTGTTTGAAACCTTTTGCAACCAGTCGGGCCTTATAGGTCTCTACCTTGCCGTCCGCTCCAGTCTTTCTTTTAAAGACCCATTTACACCCAATAGGCTTAATGCCTTCAGGTGATGAAACCAAAGTCCATACTTTGTTTTCATACATAGAGTCCATTTCGGATTTCATAGCTTCAAGCCATTTTCCTTAGTCTTTATTACTCATAGCTTGTTCGTAATTCAATGGATCATCATCATTCATGATGTGTACCTCATCGTCATCCTCTATAACGAATCCATACCTCTCAGGTATCTTCGGTACTCTTCCAGATTTACGAACAGGGTGTGGTATAGTAGGTTCTTCTACTTGGTCAGGTACCTGACTTTGATCCGTGGTAATTTGTGGTTCTTGAACTTCTTCAAGATATATCTTACTCCCACTGACCCCTTCATGGATAAACTCCTTTTCCAAGAAGGCAGCATGTTTCGTAACAAACACCTTTTGATCTGTTGGATGATAGAAATAATACCCTAAAGTTTCTTTAGGGTATCCCACAAATCTACACTTATCGGATTTAGTCTGTAGCTTATCATTTTCAAACTTTTTGACATAAGCTGGGCAACCCCAAGTCTTAACAAGCTTAAGATTTGGTTTCCTCCCCTTCCACATCTCATATGGAGTCTTTGGGGCGGATTTGGTAGGTACCTTGTTAAGTAGGTATGCAGCCGTTTCTAGGGCATATCCCCAGAAATAAATTGGAAGGTCGGTAAAACTCATCATGGATCGAACCATGTCCAACAGTGTTCGATTTCTCCTTTCAGATACTCCATTTAACTATGGTGTACCTGGAGGAGTCCATTATGAGATTATACCATTTTCTTTGAGACAATTGAGAAACTCACCGCTTAAGTATTCTCCACCTCGATCTGATCGAAGTATCTTTATACTCTTGCCCGTTTGTTTCTCTACTTCACTTCTGAACTCTTTGAACTTTTCAAATGATTCTGACTTGTATTTCATTAAATACACATATCCAAATCTTGAGTGATCATCAGTGAAAGTAATAAAATAAGAATACCCACCCCGTGCACTTGTTGTTATAGGTCCACAAACGTCTGTGTGAATCAATGCCAACAACTCAGTAACTCTTTCTCCTTTTCCACTAAAAGGAGATTTAGTCATTTTACCCATGAGACAAGAATCACAAGTTGGATATGATTCATAATCAGATAACTCAAGGAGCCCATCTTTATGCAACTTGGATAATCTTGTTTCATTGATATGACCGAGTCTACAGTGCCACATGTAGGTATAATTAATATCATCTCTTTTCCTTTTCTTAGTTTGTTCAATTTGAAAAATATTTTCTTGTAAGTCAAGTGTATAAAGTTCATTTCGCAAATTTTCAACACCATATAAAACATCGTCTTTATAAATGGAACAACTATTGTTCTTTATAACAACGTTAAATCCTTCCATATCCAATACAGAAATTGAAATAATATTTTTAATAATATTCGGAACATAATAACAATTATTAAGATAAATGGACTTGCCCGAAGGCATTGCTAAATAATAAGTTCCTACAGCTAATGCAGCAACCTTTGCTCCATTCCCCACTCGTAGGATCACCTCATCATTGTTCAGCTTTCTACTTCTGACCAGTCCCTTCACATTATTACATATGTGAGAACCACAGCCGGTATCCAATATCCAAGTAGAATTTTGACTTTCTGAAAAATTAATTTCAATCATGAACAAACCTTGATTGGAAGTCGAAGCTTCTACAAGTTTCTTCTTTGCCAGAAACTTCTTGCAGTTCCTCTTCCAATGACTCGTTGCAATGGAAGCACATTCCTTTGCTAGCTGGATCAGATTTCTTTTGTTCCTTTATGTTCACTTTGCCCTTGGTCATCCGAGATCGGAAGAGCTCCTTAAATATCTCATATCTAGCAGTCCTACTTTGTTCACCATACAACTCCTTGAGGTGAATCGACATAGTAGGAGCATCCATGTTTTCGTGCTGAAGCTCGTTATTCATGGATGTGAGCATGATACATTGAGCCACAGATGCATCATCTTGCCACTTTACAATGGTGGCAATCTCTTCCTCAGGGGCTGTTTCTGGAACAGTTCCAGGGACAGGTGAGTTTAGGACATAAGAAATCTTTTCAGCAGTGAGAACTATTCTCAGATTTCTTAGCCAGTCCGTATAATTCGGCCCGGTAAACTTATTAGCATCAAGTATGCTTCGCAGTGAAATTAGTGATTTTGACATTTTTAAAATTCTGCATGTGAAAAATAACATTTTAGCAAACATTCATTTTATTAATTTTGCATACCAAAATAAATTTAGGTCTTTATTTTAAATTGGTATCTCCCACTATTTTTATCAAACTATATTACTCTCACTTATATAGTTCGGCAACATCTAATTAAAGATTTGCTAGTGAGAATAAGGATCCCATTTCAAATGTATATAACCTTGTGGATAGCACAACAAGCGATATACAAATAAATAGGTAGACAACTCTTGTCAATTACATCACTATATAACTCCTTTTATTTTGCCTCTTAAATCATAATGGTCAAGTGTGTGCACATCCGAACTAAAATAATTTAAGTTAAGTCCAGCCTAGCACTTCCATAAATTCAAAAAAAAAAATGTCTGTCCTTGTGGATAGCACAACAAGACTAGATCGTTCAATTTTCTTGATAAGCATCAAATGTGATTAATTAATATCTTAAATATGCAATACTCACCTTGTGGATAGCACAACAAGCTCATATTAAATATTTAATACTCTATTATTTTATCATGCTAGAAGGCGACGTTCGATATTCTAAATATCATTTGAACGCTTCGAACTTAATATTATTTCTTTGAGGAGTTTGTTATTATTTGTCTCATTTTGTTTAGCGCGCATGCACATATATATATATATATATATATATATATATATATATATATATATATATATAATACGCGTCATTTTATTAAACATGCGAAGCATGTTTACATAAAATATAATATATATAATATTTAGCATGCAATATAGAATACTATATTCTACCCGGATTGATTATGGACTTTTATTCTAGTTTGGTTCACTAGAGCCACCAAGTGAACCAAAAGGTCAAACATAGGAGTGCAAGAATTTAAATTTAAATATAACTATTACATTTAAACCCGGGCTCCATACAAACGGGTCTTCACGCGCTCCTTGCTCCTTGGTCTCCAATTTCTTCAAGATAATTCTAACTATTTCTATTACATTAAATTATTTAATTTAAATAGAAACCTTGATCAGCAGTCAAGGGGAAGTACATAGGAGAGAGATAGAATTTTACATCAAAAAAAATTTAGAGAAGACGAGGTACGCAGACCCCATTTAATAAAACTCATTCATTCAAGCATTCAACTAAAATAAAATCCAATCACATTGGTCAAATAGTCCATAATCAATTCCCATTTATTATCATACATATAACCATATATATCAATAAATAAATATTCATTTCATGAATTAAAACATTCCATATATATATGAGTATCATTTAATGGGCAATTTTAAATTGCATGAAATCCAATTTCAAGATTAAAATAAACTCTTTATTTTAATTATAAAATTATTTAGAATATAATATATAAATATATCATATATATATATATATATATATATATTTGATATTACCGTATATATTATATATATTTATATAACAAATTAGGTTATATATATATATATATATATAATATAAATTCACATTTATTTTTTAAAAAGAAGTCACCTTCTTTTATTAAAAGAGTCCTGCAGGTTTATTAAAAGAGTCCTTTCCTGATAGGTCACATTCTTTTTAGAGTAAGAAAGAGACGACACCTTTTCTTTGCAGGATTCAAGATTAGCACCCCAAAAAAAAAATTGTGATTCGTCCCAAAAAAAAAAACGTCATTTTTTATTTCTTAAAAAAAATAATTTTATACAATAAAATTATGCCTAATAAATTATTTTAAATACATACCCATATGTATATGAAATCAAAAATAAATTAATAATTGCATAAAGGTTTGGCTCTGATGCCACTGTTGGGTTTGTACGAAATCGTAATGCAATCAAATTGCAAAAAATAGCGAAAGCATAGTATATCAGAGTTTAAAAAATTTCTACAAAACCATTACCCGGATCATCCTTTATGCAAATTATTAATTTAAAAAGAGAAATAAGAAGTTATGGAATCATACCATTGTAAAACGAAGCTTCCACAGGTACAAGTTCAACTCCTTGTTCTTCGTGATCTCCTTGAATTTCCAGGTTAGATTCCTTCCTTTGATCAACGTTAGCCACCCAAGTGTTTGGCCTCTAGAGGTGATCCACCAAGGAAGATGAATTATCAAGAAGGAGGGTGGTTGGCTTAGTTTTCTATCCTCTATAGAAAAGGAGTACTCTCCAACCATTGGAATTGCCTCAACTGATATCTATTATAAGACTCCTCTTATATAGATATTGGTCAACCCTTTTAATCCTATTAGACATGGAATTTCTTTTAATTAATTAAACTCCTTTAATTAATTTAGGCTTCCCACCACATGGGGAATAATTAATTAAATTTATTTAATTAATTTGTCTCCTAATCTTATTAGGAATAAATGAGAGTACTAATATTAAATTAATTACTAAACTCCTTTAGAAATTAAAATAATAATAATTGTAATAATATTAATAAGACTCCTCTTATTAATTTATATTTAATATTTTCAAAATATTAAATAATAAACATTAAGCTATTTAATTTATTCTATCACTATAGATTAAATTAATTACACTTAATGTATTATTACGATTATGCCATTATCTTCTTAAATAATTATTCTTCCTTTTATGGTGTGACCCTTTAGGTTCTCTATATTAAACCGGTTGTGAATAAATCAATTAGAACAATTCTAATCTTATTTAAATAAATAAATTAAACTAATAATCTATTTAAATAAATAATATTTATTCTACAATAATATTGATGATTTAGTTATATGTATTAATATGAAAAATTGAAAGATGTTCATAATACTAGTTTCAATAATGAAAATAATACATGTATTGTGAATTTAATTGGTTGAGAATTGGATTTATGGTGAATTGTTTTGATAAAAGTATGAATTTTATGAAACTAGTAAAATTAGTTTTTAAAACCTCTAATTTTGATTTCGTAAATGAATTCTATGAGTTTATTTTGAAGATTAAGTTTAAATTAAAATAATATATCAAGAAACGAAAAAAACATGTTTTGAATCATGTGATTTGGGTTAAAAACGAACTCACAGTGTTAATTTTCGTCAAGAACGCTTAATAATGGTATTTTCTTCAAAATCATGAAAATTAGGCGCGTTGATTATGTGTTGTGGTATTATTGTATGTTAAAATCATGTTAGAAGTGTAAGATTTTGATTGTATAAAGTTTCATGTATATTGTGTTAGTTAAAATCGGACTTTGGTGCGAAGAAATAAGCCAAATTGGCTTATTTCTCTGCAAGTTCGCTAGCCGGGGAGCCCAACAGCAGGGTGCCCCGCCCCAGCAGGGCTTTTAGCCTTGGGGGACCCGCCCCAGTGGGGTAACATACTGTCCGAAGTGGTCCATGTGTTGTAATGCAAAACTGCTTTGATCTCCTGTAGTAAAACGGCCATAACGTTTTCATACGAACTCCGATTGAGGATATTCAAGATGATCCGGAACGGGCACGAGTAGACCTATAACTTTTGTTCTTTAACTATTTTGATTTGAGGTCGTTAGCAGGGGTCAAAATGGTCATTTTTGGGACTGATGTGTATTCAGAGGCAATCGAAGGGCATCGGACATGCACATACGCAAGTATAGTGCTGTCGACGATAATAAATGTTGTTCTAACTTATAAAACATGAATATTAGAAAATATAATTATGCTTAACATTAATAAATGATGTATTAGATAAGTTATATAAGCACACTAAGCATACACAAGGGAGACGAATCGGGCGTGTGACAAATGAACGTCGAAACGCCGTGACAAGTGTTAATGTACGTACAAAATGTTTCAATTAAAATAAAATAAACATTATAAGATATGGAATGGGGTTAATATAAAACCAATAAGTAGTCCTTGCAAGACTTAAACACTTGAATGAATTTTGAATATTACTAAAAAGAAATATAGTGAGATATAAGTCGAAAGTTAACACAATCAAATTGAGCATTGTGTATTGATAGTAAGAAGAGTTATGAGATGTAGAGTAGAGTTTACATTACAACTACTATGTGTTGCTATGTGACTAATAGTTGATGTTCATGATTATATAATTGTGTAGGGCACATGAAGTGCAGATAGCTGTAAACTGTTAATCTGTTATTGGTAAACAACGATCAAGGCAAGTCTTTCAATTCCTATTTTCTACGTGAACTTGATGATGAACTATTTTAAATTGTTTTGCAAAGAGCATGATATGTTATATATGTTGCAAGCATGAAATATTAAAGTCAATTTATGACTACATTGATTGATTAAAGAATGTTGATTGAGTATGGAACTCAATCTTTATATTTGTTATGTGAATTAAAGCATGTATGCCATGTTACTTTGATGATTATGAGATGTATGTTGAGCATGTTATTATGTGCTATGTGATGCATGAAAACTGTTAGGTCTTGCTGAGCTGTCGAGCTCACTCTTGCATATAACCACTTTTGCAGGTCAAGGATGCAATGTAATGATGCGTGCTAATTGAATGTTAAGATCAATAGCGATGCAAGATATTATTTGTTCTAGATGATTAATATGTTTGTTTTGGATGTATTATACTTGCTAAAGTTATAAAGTTGAGCTATCCGATGTATAGTGGATATTGCTTGTGATGTAATACTTTGTATAGTAACTTAAAGGAAGCGATTCATGTAATAGAATTGAATCAAATATTTGTAATGTAAAGGTTGCGATTCAGGGAAATAAAGAAAGATTGTATAAAAGTTTTAAATATTCAGCATTTTTAGTGATTTTAATATCGAATAATGATGTAAAGATAGATTAAAGTTGTATTGTTAACGATCGGGAAGGAGAATATTATTGTATGAATTTTGGGATCGTTACAATTCCTTTACTATATCCAACAAGGTTGGACGACCTTCCATTACGAACAACTTTTCTTCAAACCTCTCCGGTCCCTTTACCTCTATTTCCAATTTCTCCAGCTCTCTTATAAACTCCTCTTGAGTCGTCAAGTGAAACAGTTTCTCCCTTTCTTTTCTGCTCAGAGCGTCGGTAACTACGTTTGCCTTACCCGGGTGATAAAGAATATCGCAGTCATAATCCTTGATTAATTCTAACCACCTTCTCTGACGCATATTCAACTCCTTTTGTGTGAAGATATATTTCAGACTTTTGTGTTTCGTGTATATCTCACATTTTTCTCCGTACAAATAGTGCCTCCAAATCTTTAACGCAAAAACTACTGCCACTAACTCTAAGTCGTGAGTAGGGTATCGTTTTTCGTTGTCCTTTAATTGTCGTGATGCATATGCAATAACCTTTCCATGTTGCATAAGCACACAGCCTAGTCCCTTGTGCAATGCATCACTATACACCACAAAACGTCCCGCATCATATGGTAGTGACAACGCAGGCGCTTCGCTTAATCTTTTCTTCAACTCTAGAAAACTCTCCTCGCATTTGTCCGTCCATACAAACTTCACCGTCTTCCTTGTCAGATTGGTCAACAGGGTCGCTATCTTAGAAAAATCCTGGATAAATCTTCGATAGTACCCAGCTAACCCTAAGAAACTTCTTATCGTCATTGGTGTTTTCGGCAGTTCCCAATTACTTACTGCTTCTACCTTCGCAGGGTCTACTGAGATTCCATTCTTATCCACCACGTGTCCTAAGAATTAAACCTTTTCCATCCAAAATTCACACTTAAAAAACTTTGCATACATCTTCTCCTTCCTTAACGCCTCCAAAACTATCTTCAAATGTTCGGCGTGCTCTTCCTTTGTCTTCGAGTAGATCAAGATGTCATCGATGAAAACTACTACAAACTTGTCCAAGTATGTCTTGAAAACTCGATTCATCAAGTCCATGAATGCTGCCGGAGCATTAGGCAATCCGAATGACATTACCAAAAACTCGTAGTGTCCATAACGGGTTCGAAACGCAGTCTTTGGTATGTCTTCCTCCCGTACTTTCAGTTGGTGATAACCCGTCCGTAGGTTTATCTTCGAGAAACACTTTGCCCCCTTCAGTTGATCAAAAAGGTCGTCTATCCTTGGTAACGGATATATGTTCTTGATCGTTACTCTGTTCAATTCTCGATAATCGATACAGAGTCTTATCGATCCGTCCTTTTTCTTAACAAACAACACTGGTGCTCCCCAAGGAGACACACTCGGTCATATGTAACCCTTATCTAATAACTCTTGTAGTTGTATCATCAACTCCTTCATCTCTACTGGCACCATACGATATGGAGCTTTCAAAATCAGTGCAGTTCCCGGTGCTAAGTCTATTACGAATTCGATTTCTCTATCTGGTGGAAGACCAGGCAGATCGTCTGGAAATACGTCTTGGAATTCTCTCACTACGGATATATCCTTAATTTTGACTCCCTTTTTTCGAGTATCTACAATGTAAGCTAAGTAACTTACACATTCTTTCCTTAATAATTTCTTGGCCTGCATCATCGTAAAGCAACACGATTGCTTAAGCAATGAGCTACCATAAAACACTACCTTAGACTTACTCGGAGTCCGAAGTTTCACACTTTTATTTTGACAGTCAATTATCGTAGCATAGTTATACAACCAATCCATTCCCGATATTACGTCAAATTCTCCCAATCTAATTGGAATCAAGTCTACGCTCAGTTCATGATCTCTAATGGTTGTGCGACAATTTCGGTATATGAATTCTACAGGGATCACTTGCTTATCTGCAACTTCTATGTCTAAAGGATTTCCTAATCGTTCTCGGGGTGAATTAAGTTGACTAGCAAATTATTCAGATACAAAAGAACAGGTGGCACCCGAATTAAATAATACATTTGCATTTATATCATTGATTGGGATTATACCTGACAACACGTCCTTTGCAGCTACTGCGTCCTGGATGGTCATCTTAAAGGTTCTGGCGGTTGGGCGGTTGGATTGGGTCGGTCCGCTGATCATCAGTTTGTTACCTCCCCCTTGTTGGCTGCTACTTCCTCCACTTCCCTTCTTCGGGCAGTCCTTGATCCGGTGCTCCGTTGAGCCGTACGCAAAACACCCTTGTATCTTCTTTGACTTTGGGCAGTTGGGTGAAATGTGCCCATCCTGACCGCAGTTGTAGCAAGTACCGCGTCCCTTCCAGCACTCGCCCTGATAATTCTTTCCACATTTTGGGCATCTGATAAGTACATAATATTCGATGATTACTATTCCTTTATATTTAGTTTTATTACATGTTTCATGTGGATATGAGCTTAATATGTTGTTTATTATTTTCAGGAGAATTTGGAACTAATATATTGAAACTGGGACGAATTAGAGTTTAATTTGAATCATTTGGGCTGACCCAATTCGGCAACAAAGTTCGGAATTCCTATTGACAGGCGAGTAAAACTCCATTAGGTATTCCATAGCGAGTCACGTTCAGTGAACTTATTCTCCAATAAGCACCTACATACTTGCTTTAGTGTCTCCACACAAATGATCATGAGATCAATCATCCTCATCCAATGAGCAAGCAACATATGTACCAATCTATCAGGATTTACTAATCCCCTTTTTAGTAATCCCACGATTGGGAACTATTTTAGTTTTAGAGCTTTCTAAGAATTTAGATCTCATTAGCATGATCATCATCATGATTCTAAAAGCATTGCTTAAAACTATGAGTTATTTATATATTATAAAAATAGCACCATGTAGATAATTAAATACCTTTAATAAATGAATATTTTATTAATAAATAAATAAGATTGTTTACAAAGTACGTGTTTTATCATCATACATGATTGGCTTGTATGCACACTACTATCAATTTTAAGGGTAGTTCGGTCATTTCTCCTCTAAAAGGGTATTCTAATAATTTTTCACACAATTTTAAGGGTAGTTCGGTCATTTCCTATGTTTTCCTTAAAAATTTAACCCTTAGGATTTGATCAATAACATTAGGGTTTGCTAATCACCATTAAGGTTTATAAATTAGGGTTTAGGATTCCCGAATAAGAAATTAGGGTTCTCTAATTGCAGATTAGGATTTCTAATCTACCATTAGGGTTTACTAAGGTTATACCTTATCTGATCAATATTTGATCATTAATATCTTACTATACAAATACACAATCATAGATACAATTATAATAATTGTATTAACTATCAAATTCCTATTCCTAATTTGGGTTAGGGTTTTCATCAACTGAATTAGGGTTATCAATTTAAAATTAGGATTTTCCCATGTTACCCTTTACCTGATTCATACTCAACCCTTAATCACATACTGTACACACATATAATCACAAAATCATATAAGTTCTTTCGCGAAAATTTTAAATCCACCAAAATTCTTCCCAAAAATGTCAAATCCATACACTTATTTTCTGTCTAGGTCTATTATTTAACCTTAATTTAATCATTTAAGATTTTAATAAATTGTCTAAATTCTCGGGTTGTCACATTCACCCCTTCTTCTAAGAATTTTGTTCCCGAAATTTTCCTTACACCTTACACCTTTCATACTCATCACCACATGCTACCCAAAACATCACTCACCAGAGTTAAATTTTTCAAATCATGCTGAGGAGTCATATATACTACGAACTTTTATTTTCAAAAAGGTTATACAGAAATTCATCCGCTAACCGTCATGACTTACGGACACAGAGGGTCATTAGCCCGTTATGCCCTGTACTTATTAAGTACTGCTAGTCGGAACAATTTTTCTCCGTTCCTCTTATCCGCCTTAGGGGCACAAAATTTTTCCAAATTTTGGGATGCTTACCTCAGTCTTATCGGATTCCGCACCAAAACCATTTGGTTCGGGAAAATTTTTAAAGAACGCTCAGAATTTTCATAAACGTTGGTCTACCTGAATCAAATAGCTTAGACTCATACCAATAATTCAATTTCAATCGAAATATTTATGTATAGCAAAACTCCGTTGGCAATTAATTATAAAAAATATTTTGAAAATGACGTCATGATACCGTACTGTATTTACAGCCCGTTTGAGGATTTCGTTATTATGTGACTTTGTTATAACACATCATACAATAGTGGGACAACGATTTTTAGATCGAATTTAACACTAAGTATTCCTGTATTTACAACTTCATCAACTTTTTATCATCTCTGCACCAGGTTACATAATGCATCAATGATAAATAAAACACATTTTGATATTTCAAATCATTATCTTCTAGCCGAAATAATTAGCATAGACTATTCTTTAAATGGTTGAAAAATCATTGTAAATCAGTTTTATCATCTCAACAGGTAACGATGTGTCAGTGTCCCGAAGTCCACACATACACACTAGTCACCGAGATTTGAGAATAAATATTCATTTTTAAAAGGCACATAGTGCGTATTTAGCTGGATGTCAAAAATTTCGAAGTCTAGCATAGCTAGAAGATTTAGAATACCTACGCTTCCACTAATGATCCATTGCTTAATCAGTCTATCTATTCCTATTATCCTTAATACTCCATTCACACTTAATTATACCCCAGTTCGTCAAACTCACCACATGTTATGAGTTCAGGAACTTTCCACAATCATATGAGTTTTAAGAACTTGCAACTTAACCTTATATCCTCTACCTATACTCTATCTATCTGTTATACACATGAGAAAAGAATCACCTTCTTAACATATATATAGCAAATAGCGCGACACAAATATTTCAATGATTATCATTATCAGAAACTAAGTGGTCGTCAAACCAAACACAATCCCCTGCCCATACAAAGAATTGGTCAACTCGACCTCTAATCAATATAGGAAGCTAAGCGGTTTTTACACCAAGGATAAATTCCCTGCCCATACAAAAAATTGTTCAACTTAACCACTATATCAATCAGGAAGCTAAGCGGTTCTAAAACCAAGTACAAATTCCCTGCCCATACAAGGAATCATACAACTCAGCTGCTGACATGAGTCCTTAATTGAAATCCCCACTTAATATCCTAGCCCCATTCTTTCTCCAAACGAATTATGTTCAATCCGTATTGCATCAACCCCAACCCTTTTTCTGAGTTGGCACAATACCAATTCATAGTATAACTGACATACAGCAACTTTGCCATAAAATTTTCAATCATTCGATTGATCCTCCTCCCTGCTATGACCTTATTAGATCACAGTGTGATCTCATCGTGTATATTACGATTCATTCCTATGTTACCATCATTTTGTTATACGATCTTCTTTCCCCTTACTATTAGTCTTTTAGACTCTATCTATTCATTACTACTGTTAATCTTTATTATCAGAGTTAGGTAACTCTGGATCTTTTATAATTTATCGAGATTCGTCTTTGAATCTTATCAACGCACTAACTCTATTTGAGTTAGTTCTTATCCTTATCCCACTGCGGTTTACCTAAGGTAACCCTACCTAAGGTTTATAACCTACAGCTTTGATACCAACTGTAGCGCCCCCAAATCCGGGTTCTCAGAACCTCGGACCTGGTACGTTACGATACATCATTTCTATAACTATTGCGAAAGATATAAACATAAATTGTTTATACAATAACTTTTACACATAATTCCCAAGGTCTGAAACCTTAACTTACAACATATATTCATATTCTACACTACATACAATGCCATATTGCTCTAATACAAATACCATTTAACCGTACAATAATTAAATCCCGGAACTTGTCTTTGCCTTTGACTGTGTCCGAAATTTCGTCTTTAAGCCTGGAATGTTTATCATAATATAGCAAGGGTGAGCAACAAATTTGCCCAGCAAGTTTAACTTCAAATGAAGATATATCATGATTGAAAAGAATAATAAGCTGCAAACTTTCAACAATATAAGAATTGTGAAAGAACATGAATCAATAATGATGAATAGCCAACAATGAACAGGAATAAATTCAACTGAACAATATGGTAATGAAGGTGATCAGCCTTTCATACCTGATGAACATATACAATATGCACAACGTGCGAATCAATAAATCATAGATGAAATATAATTAACAATGATTAATCACGAACATGCTTTACAATAACAACTCGAGTTCGAGTTAGGAAACTTGCATGTACCGTCGATTACTACTACGCAATTTAAGTTAATCGCTTTATTGAAAAGACCTAACAGCTATAAGATTGATCTTTCAATTAGCATAACATACCTTATAAGTAAACTATCTAACATTTAAACACATAGTCAAATATTAGATAACCTTAACACTATACATACACAAGTTTAATCCTAGCACACATTGAGTCTTTAATAGTATTCAATATAGTATACTGAGTGGTTTCCCACAAACAACTAACAAATTAATTTTTTTCTAGTCTACACTATTTTCATAGTGAGTTAGATCGGTTACTAATTCGTAGATCCCTTCCCCATATGAAGCAGTCGTTTAGCCCAGCTACTATACATCAACCATTAAAGAGTACGACTGCACTACCTTAGACTTAACACTTACTCGTTCGTTTATAAGTTTCTTATTATGACTTGGTAACTATTCCGACGTCCCGATTGCCTTATTAGATAATTATCAAGTATATTTTAAATAAAACTCTGCTTAAACGCTTCAATATTATTTTAGATAATTTACTTATCAGTCATAACATTTTTCAGATAATTATTATCATTTATAATGATTTTTCAATCATTAATATCATTTTTAAATAATTTAAATACCAAATAATTCCATCATCATTAATATTTAATTAAGTTCACATATTAATGAAATACATGTCACAATATTAAAAGTTATTTATTATAACTCAGAGTATTTTTAATACCTTAATAACACTTTTAAATGATTTTTAAAACAATAAAACTATTTTTACATAATTTATTTAATATAATTATTAAATAAATTTATTATCATTAACTTTAATTTATTAATGAAATTCCATCCCAAAATATTAAAAGTTATTCAATATAACTTAAAATATTTTCTAATACTTTAATATGATTTTTAAAATATTAAAATCATTTTTAAGTAATTTATTTAATATAATTATTAAATAAATTTAATATCATTAATATTTAAATAAATTGAGCATTATAAATGCTTGTAAAAATGAATATTCGTGTACTATATTTGAAATAAATCGAGCATTATAACTGCTTTATAAAATAAATATTCTACTATTCTATTTGAGATAATTTCAGCATTATAAATGCTTATAACATGAGTATTCTTACTAAATACTTGAAGAAAATCGGACATAGCAATTGCTTATAAAAGTATATTTTTTACTTTATAAGAGAAATAAATCGGACATTACAACTGCTTATAAAAGTATATTTTCTACTTTATAAGAGAGATAAATCGGACATTATAACTGCTTGTAAATAGGACTTTTGTACTATTTACTTGAAATAATTTGGGCATTATAACTGCATGTAAAAGTATATTTTTTTACTAAATATATAAAAAATAATGAACATAATAACCACAAGAGTAAATACCTCTTGGAGTTGCAAGCTTTAACTAATCCTTTGAAATCTTGAAACTCAAAAACTTTCCTCTCTCTTTCTCTCTCTAGCCGAAAATCTCCTCTCTCTCTCTAACCATATTTTTGTTTTAGAAAAAAATGAAGAGAAATGGCTCCTATTTATAGGAAAATATAGTTTCAATAATTGCACGTTAGGGGCTCGGCTTTTAACAGTTTGCCCCCGGCTTATTACAATTTGGTACCCTAGTTAATTACACTTTAGTACCTCATTAATTGCACTTTAGTCCCTGGGTGACATCATGATGACATCATCATGATGACATCATCTTTTGTGCTTCTTTAATGCTGATGTCATGCTTGCATCATTTGTATTTCTTTAAGGATGATGTCATGCTTGCATCATGCTTACATCATCTTTTCTCTGATTGGTTGATTTAAGTTCCCATGGATTGGAGGGTATTTTGGCCATTTCCCAGATAATTTTAAAGGTAATTTGGTCATTTCGCCTCCAAAAGGGTATTCTAATATTTTTTCCACACAATTTTAAGGGTAGTTCGGTCATTTCGCCTCCAAAAGGGTATTCTAATAATTTTCCACACAATTTTAAGGGTAGTTCGGTCATTTCCTATGTTTTTCTTAAAAATATAACCCTTAGGATTTGATCAATAACATTAGGGTTTGCTAATCACCATTAAGGTTTACAAATTAGGGTTTAGGATTCCCGAATAAGAAATTAGGGTTTCCTAACTGTAGATTATGGTTTCTAATCTACCATTAGGGTTTACTAAGGTTATACCTTATCTGATCATTAATACCTTACTATACAAACACACAATCATAGATACAATTATAATAACTGTATTAACTATCAAATCCCTATTCCTAATTAGGGTTAGAGTTTTCATCAACTGAATTAGGATTTATCAATTTAAAATTAGGGTTTTTTTATGTTACCCTTTTCCTGATTCATACTCAACCCTTAACCGCATACTGTACACACATATAATCACAAAATCATGTAAGTCTTTCGCAAAAATTTTAAATCCACCAAAATTCTTCACAAAAATGTCAAATCCATACACTTATTTTTTGTCTAGGTTTATTATTTAACCTTAATTTAATCATTTAAGATTTTAATAAATTGTCTAAATTCTCAGGTTGTCACAGCTTTACATTGGTAAACTACGCATATGGCAAATATCTTAACCGACGCATTTACTTTATGCAAGTATCTAAACCTTATCTCTTTAATGCAAGTTCCCTATCTTACATAACTTTGAATATTGTGCAAGTATCCGAACTACATTCTTTTATTCCGCTTGTACTATTATTTGTTGTACGAGTAAACCATTGGAATTACGATTCATGTCTTATGACATAATGCTTCATATCTAAGATAGAGTTGTTTATATTATGCTTCGAACTTAAATCTCGAGTATTGAACTCACAATTGTTCTTATATACCTTGAAAGAGCGGTCTATGCCAATTGATTCGGCTAGACCAAAATAAAAATTTGAAAGCGATCCAAACCAATTGATTGGTGTGGAATCTTGTATTGATTGAGATGAACAACCTTCTTTGAAGGGAAAACTATATATTATCGGGAGACCGACGTGCGCACTTGAGTACGATTAAACGATATGTATAACGTAGGGTACTTTAGGCTGATCACTTGTTGTACTTGTCTTATTGGATTATCAGCATATTACTGTTAATTCTAGTAGAAGTTCATAGTCCTTAGTGACTGCTCAGTATTCATTTCTCTTGAACTATGAAAAGGTTAACCCTTGAATCTTATTGATATCTTTCTGTCCTTAGCGGCTGTTATTAAGAATTGTTGATACTTCCTGCTATTCTTGAACTATCACCTATCGATGTGTCCTTGGAGAATTAAAAACTATATTGACCCCTTATTGCTATATTACTTGCTGAGCAAACTTGTTGCTCATTCTTGCTTTTTCCAAAAAACTTTTCAGTTAAGACAGAGCAAGACGGACCTTCGGGCACTGATAAGGGCAAGGGCAAGGCTACGAAGTAGCTTGTTATTTAAGTAGAACTTTTATGTTGATGTAACAAGATTTTATTATATTAGTTAAGATTAAGTATGCTTAAGCTATGTTTAAGATGTAAGAGATGTTTAAGTTACGAAACCTTGGGACATGAATGGTTATATTAAATAAATGTAATCTATTCGTATGTGATTTTCGTTGCGCGAGATATTATTTATATCGTTGAATAGTTATAACGTGACGAACCGAATTCGAGACGGTGATGGTCCGAATTTGGGGGCGTCACATTACCAACTGACGGCTCTGTCTCATTCGATCCAATCATCATCAATAAAATCAAACTTTATAAAATAATTTGACTAATGTCGGTCTTTTCCTAAATCTCACCCTTCAGATGAATTAATTAACATAGCAAAATAAAAAGGGTAAGAAACAATAAGAAAAGAGGAAAAAAGAATACAGCTAATCTTCAAACAAACGCGAAATAGAGAAGATAGACACTCGAGTTTTTTTTCGGCGTTGACAGGTGACGACTCTACTAGGGATGACAGAAGGTTTAAGTTAAATCTTTTTAATTTCCATTTTTGCGTGTGCATTTTGTGTTAATGATTTTTGTGTGTGATAAATGTCTCTAATCTTTAAGTGTTTTATATTAGTTCCTCGCACAATGTCATCATATTGCATCCGATGAGGACGATGAATGTATGAATGTATGTTGTGTGTTGTGTGGTACCTCCATTAGGAGGCAAACCCGTCAGTTCTTTATTAATGGACTCTAAAGAGTGTTCTCTTTTGAGGCTCAAAAAAGGTCTTCAACTTTTGGGAAAGTTTTGATGATAACAACATAATTAGTAATTAGGCTAGAATCCTTTCCATAGGATATATATTATATATATGTTTTTAATATATCTTATTTATTTTGACCAAAACTATTTTTCATTTTAAATTGAATTAATTTTTAAATTGACCTTGATAATTTAATATCAAGTGTTAAAAAAAATTAATTCAAAAAGTAACATTTCTTAAGGCAAGGAGGATCCCTATTCTTAAAAATGATTTTTCTCTAAAAAATTATTTCAAAAATAATATATATAATATTATTTTTTAAAAATCTTCCAAAAAGGCTTTAGTCTTCCTTTTTATATGTTATCCGATTTGGGCAATTCACACAAGACCAAAAGCTTTGGTTCAGATTTGTTTCATGCATGAGAAAATTGTGGGGTCTATGGCAATCTAAATGAAAAATTAAATGTGTAAAGCTTTTTGGTTTGCTAGGCATTAAATGAAGTAAGGCTTGACAAATATAAGGTGGGCGGAACTACATTCCTTCTGCTGATCGGTGTGAGTCTTGTCCGTATTCATCCAAACCATCCGTTTTCAAAGAAGGATAATCTTTGGTTTCTTGGTTTTCTAAGAAACAAAATTCCGTATCCATTTCAACCACTGAAGTTGAATACGTTGATGCTGCGCGTTGCTGTGCACAAATATTATGGATGAAACAAATTCTTGCAGACTATAACTTAAAATTTGATTGTGTGTCTATTTTATGCGATAATCCAAGTACTATTAACTTAAGCAAAAATACAGTATTGCATGCTAGGCCAAAATATATAAATGTTAGATATCATATCTTACGTGATTATTTTAATAATGACATTATTAAGTTAGAACACATTGATACTGAATTAAATATTGCCGATATATTCACTAAACCATTAAGTTCAAATATATTTTGCAAATTACGAATTGAATTAGGCATGTTAGATATTATCTCTTAATTTTCATTTCTTTGTGTGCTAAATTTTGATTTTTTTATTATCATTACTTTAATATTTTTAAAAATTTCATGATATTGACTTATATAATTTTTCTAAATTTTTAATGCAAATTATAATATTAACATATTCTTATAAAGTTCTCTTATCTAGTTATTCTTTATGTATTTAAAAAAAAATATTTAAATATATTTTTTTGTAATATATATAACAAATTATATTTATAATTACTTTGATTATGCTAATTTCTAAATATTTTAAATAGTATCCATTTCTTTACATTTTAGTTTATTATTATAAGAGGCTTGATTAGCATCATTTATTTTCCCACAAATCCAATGATTGCTAATCTCAATCCATGAATTCTAATCTAGACCAATCACCACTCATCCAAAGAAGCACACGGACCAGTGTTACCACCGTTCGATCATTTTTTCGCAACAATCTGCATCATTGGATCAAAGTAAGGAAAGAAACACAAAGTTTAAATCTCAGATTGCATTCCAACCGTTGATCTCAATTAAGATCAAGTCTCCTCTCTCTCTCTGTCTCTCTCTCTCTCTGTCTTCTCCAAACCCATCTGAACAAACCTTACAAATTGTGGATCTATTACCCATCAGATTGTTTTTGTTTCTTTTATTTCATTTCATTACTTTATCTTTTTTTAAGATCTGGCAAAAGATTTGACAAAATAATTTTACAAATTGTGGATCTATTATCAATTTTTTTTTGAGTTCTTGAACAAACCTTTCAATTTTTTATAGCATGAAAGTATGTTTTATATTTGTTATGGATTTGCTCATTTAGACTTTTTTTCTCTGATTATAACTTATAGAAATTTTGGATCAATTTATATTAAATCTCGATTTTAAAATACACACATATATATATATATATATATATATATATATATATGATTGATTGGCATTTCTGTCCCTCTAAGTTACCACTCACTTTCAAAGTCATCCCTAATGTTCATTTTTGTCAGTTAGATCCTTAAAGTGACAATTGTTTGGCGTTTTTGTTCCTTTTACCCAATTTCAACAAAACCCAACAATCTTTTGACCCCGTCCATATTATTAAGGGCAAAAATATCTTTAACACTCTCAATTGTTTAAAATATATATATATACACATCATATCTCTTCTTTATTAACCGTGTAAAGCTCCTAAAGCCATATACATCGTTTCTCAAAATCAATTCGAGAAAGGCGATCGCGGCCATGAACGCACTAATATGAAAGTTTTGGAATTGTTGCACTAGTATGAAAGTTGTTCGGTCAATTTTTTGCAATCTATTATGGAATGAAATTGTGCTCTGTACTAAATTGTGCAACAATTCCATTCAACTACTCTACTAAATTGTAATATACTAAATACTACTGCAACTAAATTGTGCTAAATTTATTATGCTAACTATACTAAATTGTAATATACTAAAAACTACTGCAACTCAATTGTGCTAAATTTATTATACTAGATTGTGCTCTGTATTACTGCAATTTATTGTACTACTGCAATTTATTGTAATACACTAAATTGTGCTCTGTACTGCTGCAACTAAAGTATAACTTACATTCAATTCCATTTTTTACTTTTCAGGTTACCAACAAATGACCAAAAATGAGACAACTCTTTGATATAAAGGGTCTAATTGCACCTGTTACATTGATTTGGCCATAAACATGTAATTGGACATTAAGCATCATGATCGTTCAGATAACTAGAAATTTAGAACATTTAAGAAGAATTTGTGCATCATTACATTCAATGTAATCAACGTCTTTACCTCATAATGTTATGCAGGTTTGAAATTTTACTGATTCAAACACAACTATAGAACAGAGGAAGTATATATCTAATGGAGGATCTAGTTGCAAATGGTTCTTTTTGTAGAACAGAGGAAGTATATATCTAATATTCATTCAGGAAAAATTCCTCTTCTAATGAGTAACTAAATGCAAAGATATCATTCAAACCCATATAATATTCGCTTAATAATAAAGCATAACTTGATTTACATTCAAACCCATATATCATCAATTCCTTCCAACTTACAAAAATACATAATAATAATAATAATAACAATTATCCTAAGTTAGGACACCTGCATAAACAATTTTCAGTGGTGTTTCGCCCAACTAATGAAAGGCTTAGTTTGGTAATGGATAATAGTTAGGACACCTGCATTTACAAAAAGTGGTGTTTCCCAACTAACAAAAAACATAGTTTGGTAATGTTGAATAGTTTTTACGTACAATACCAACTTTACACATACTGCAGTACTTTTTTCCTATCAAATTAGTTTCTTTGAAGACTTTGCAGCAGCTGCTTTGAAGCTTTCAAGAGTAACAAACTTTTGACCTCCTTCATTGATGATTGGTCTTGTTGATGAGCTATGGTCCTTGGTGATTGGCCTGCTTTGCAGCATGATCCCCTGTGGTGGCCCTGTTATTTGGACATCTCCTGCATTTGGTCCCCTTGGCCTCCAACTAGTTGGGAACACATAATTTCGAATAGCGGTCATAACACCCGGTGGTGCAGAAACTGAAGTAAACACTGGATTTGCCTCCCATGGATAATTACCTGTGGTTGCTGAGAAACAAAAGCTAGGTTACTGTATGTAATAGCTGTGTACATTTCATGTATTTAACTTTTATAAGTAATGTGAAGCTAAGTTACTGTATGTAAAATTATTACAGACCACTAATTACTCTGTACCCAATTATCAAAACTGAAATAAGTTTCCATTTTGCTATATGAGATAACAAGATTTTAATAAAGATGAATTTACAAACAAATCACCACATTTTAATTGGATTGCTTACTGTTAGACCACGTGTGATATTTTTTTCTGTAGGTTTCTCACAATCACATCAGTCATTGTGATTATAATAAGAATTATTAATGATACTTGCAGATTAAAATTTACAAGTCCACCACTAAGATATAGAGGAAAACTAGATTGGGCTGTAGAACTTGAACTAGTGGGAGCTAGTATGGTTCTATATTTTGGTCATGAAAAACCCAGAATAAGAAACAGAAAAGGAGACATGAAAAAATCTTTTAAAATATTAAGCTTTTAAATTTTAGTGATGCAATGCAAATAATAGCAACAGAACCAGCAAAACTGCTAAAGAACTACAAAGAAAAAAAATAAAAACAACTTTAAATTCCATTAATGTTTTTTCAATAATCAGTCATCAAACTTCTATGTATGCAGTTCAGAAGTCTTTCATCAATTACCTGGTTGTCTGTCAACCCTTTATTGGATATTATTGGCTGCTTATTTGTTTGATTTAGTGCTTCATTATTATCCTGAAAATTATAAAAAAACACATTATAACAAGTTTAAGGTACATAATCAAATATACAAGTAGCTAAGATCATCTAATTACAAGTACCTCACTAAATTGGGTAAATTGGTTTGCTTGGGTGACTGGAATATCACTTTGGGATACATCAATCTCCTCCTCCATATTGTATACAGTTCTCTGATTTTCAATGTTAGTTGTTTGTTTACTGCAACCTTTTTTGTTGTGTCCTATAAAACCACACTTGGAACACTTCAAAGAAAACTGATGCCTTGGAAGCCTTATTGGAGCATTTTTCTTAGGTTTTTTCCCACTTTTTTCCTCTTCAGGCTTTCTTCTCCTGCACCTTTTAGGTCTCCCTGCTTGCTTCTCCACAGTAGGTGGTTCAAGAGGTGGCATACCAGTTTCATCCCAATATCCAGAGCTTTCAATTGGATCTATGTTGTGCTCGTACACCTTTAAAAAGGTCCCAACTTTGTATTCTTGAGGAACATAACCTTCTGGCTCTGACCCATCAAAGTACATTGCAGCAATGGAATGAGAGCAGGGAATTCCATTTAAGTCCCACTTTCTACAAGTGCATGTATGTTCAGCTAAATTTACAGAAAATTGGTCCCCATATATAGTAGTCACTTGAAATTTCTTCCCATTAGAATGCTTGGCAATACTCTCACCTGCTTTAGTCTTCATCTTCTCAATTCTCCTTTGAATGGAAGGGCATAATGCATCGATTTCCCATTTTTTTGAAGCAATGTTCATGCAGTTACTGACCCTATACATGATGTAGTCCCTCACACCATCTAGCATGTTTAAGATAGGTTCTTGTCTTTTCAGGACAATTTTGGAATTGAAGCTTTCACAGTAGTTGTTGCAGAGAACATCACACTTGTATATTGTCTCAAAATGTGACCTGCACCATTGTTTTGGTGGCTTATCAGTCAGCCACTCAGCTGCTTTTGCATCTACTTTGTGTAACTCTTTCATCCAGTATGTCCATGAGTTCATATGTGTTGCCTTTGCTGCATTCCAAAGCATTTCTTTAAGTGACATCTCCCTATACCCAGCAATCTTAAAATTACTATAAAGTGCACAAAATAAAATCTATGATCAGCACTTGGTAATACAACTTGAATGGCTTGTATCAATCCTTTTTGCTTATCTGACATTATTAAAACACCTATACCATCATTTAGTTGTAAATCATCTCTCAAGTAATCGATAAACCAAGACTATGACTTGAAGTTCTCCCCCTCAACTACTGCGTAGGCTAATGGATACATGCAATTGTTAGGATCTATGCCCACAGCTGTCAACAACATTCCTTTTGTAGGCCCAGATAAATGGCAACCATCCAAACATACAATTGGCCTACAGTGTTAAACCCCAACTTCATTTCTGCAAAACAGAAATACATCCTCTCAAATTGCGGTTTTCCCATTGCCATGCTACCTTCAACACATTTAATCTCTATAGTTGATCCAGGATTTGTCTTCAAGCATGCTTGCCTATAGTCAAATAACTTTTTGAATTGATCCATTATGCTACCTTTAATGATCTGTAGTGCTTTCTTCTTGGCTCTGTAAGCCTGACTTGTACTGATCTCCACCACAATTTTAGTGTGAACCTTCTTTTGAAACTCAGCGGCACTAATTTTAGGATGTCTTCTGAATGTCTTAAGAAATCTTGTTGCAAGCCAATCACTTCTAACATGAACATTTGTATATTTTCTGCCACACCTATGTTTATCTAAAATGCTTTTTATTTGCAGAGTATTTTCAAGTTGCATTTTACTCACAAAAACCGTCCATGGACACCTAGCTGATCCACACCTTGCTCTAACTCTATAACTCTCATTCTTGGCAAATTCTATCCCCTTCCCAATCTTGATTGAATAAGCTTTAATTGCATCCTTAAAAATCTTGTTATTTGCAAATTTCATACCAATCTCAAATTTTGGTTCAGCCATGTCAATTTTTGGATTGAACTCTGGATAAATGGGGTCATTTTCATCCATATCTTCAGTCATTCTAATTGGAATATCCTCTGAATGATACCCTTCTGACTCAACATCACTATTAATGTCACATGCATACTTGTTTTCTCCTACTTTTTCTTTCCCTTTATCCCCTACTTTCACTTTTCCTTTATCTTTTTCTGCAGCACTCTTCTTTATTTTTTTTGTTTCACTTACCTTCTTTTTCCCCTTCTGGTCCCTTCCAATATCCATTTTAATTTCTTCAATATCATTCTCTTGAACATCATGATCAACAAATTCCTCAAACAAGTTGTCATCTTCATTATCTTCATACTCACTATCATAAAAATGGTCATAATTTGAATCCTCACTTAAACCAGTACCATCATCCGATTCAATAGGTTTTGTCATGCCGCTCCCCTCAATTATGCCAACCCTTGGTGAAAGCTTATGTGGTTCCATCCTCACATAGATTGAACCTAGCTTACAGGCTTCACAATACATTTCTATCTCTTTATCATCAGGCATGTACTTATGTAGATCAAGTACATCTTTGTCATCCTTAATAATCTTCAGCTCACTGTGTAAACTTTTACCAGGAAGCTTGTGCCATATTAATACCTCTGCAACTCCAAGTTCTTTTAGCATGGTAGATAGCTCAACTCTTGATAGCATATCCAAATCAACAAAGTCAATGTAATCCACTTTTCCCCCAACATATTTTTTCCTGTCATCCTCAAAGAGGGCCCCGTAATGAAGTTTTATGCTAAAAGTACCAGAACCTATCCCTGCACAAACATGGGGGACCATTCACTCAAACATAATATATATATATATATATATATATATATATATATTTAAATAATGTACATGTTAATATAAAATAATACAAAATAAAAACCACTACTGTCATTATCAATAAATAATATAAAACAAAACATCCCAAATTCTCTAATCTTTAACACAACTCAGTGTATTGAATAAACTATAAATACTTTCACCATTTAAAACAACCAAATCTAGCATATTGTGCTCAGAAATGTCACACCTTATTGCATACTATTAACAAATTAGTTCTAAAATAAAACATAGCATAACTATTAAAACCCTGGAACTTGTAAAACATAATAAATTATATATATATATTGAATGTATTTCAAAAACGTACCATAAATTGGGGTTCCATAGAGTTGCTCTTCGTTACTCCGCACAAAAACCAACTCATCAGAATAGCCCTAATAATTGAAAATCAAAATAGCTCTGAAAAAGATGAGATGAAAATGGAACATTTAGCCCTAAAGGAGATGAGATGAGATGAAAATAGAGTTAGAGGGGACCGATTACCAACGAGACGATCGATCTGATGATTAAAATAACTACTTAATTTTTAGATTAAAATGGGACTTAAGATATATTAGGAGATCTGATGTATATGTATATATTTTAAACAATTGAGGGTGTTAAAGACATTTTTGCCCTTAATAATATGGACCGGGTCAAAAGATTGTTGGGTTTTGTTGAAATTGGGTAAAAGGAACAGAAACGCCAAACAATTGTCACTTTAAGGACCTAACTGACGAAAAATGAACATTAGGGACGACTTTGAAAGTGAGTGGTAACTTGGAGGGACAGAAGTGCCAATCAGCCATATATATATATATATGATTACTCTAAGTTCTCTTTCATTTCTAACCCCCAAATTTTCTTATTTCTTAAACAAAATTTTTGTCTGTATTCAATTTTTTAAATCTGTCTCTCAATCTCCCTTAACAAATTCATTTCTTATTCTAGTTCAGATCTATATTTTTTATTCTTTCATAATTTTCCTTTATATATATTGATAGAATCCACAGCACGCTTGCGTGAGGTGGTCGTCGTCCCGATCATTTCTAGCAAAGTTATTGGGTGAATTGCTTGCAACACCTTAACCCCTCGCCTATATGTAGACGGTAATCTTGATACAATTGCTCGCATTCGAAAATCTGCGTTTAATGGACACCAACAACACCCTGACCCCTCGCTTATATTGAAGCAGTAATCTCGGTACAATCAACGATTGATGCGGTAGAAGACGCCACACACAACTATGAATTATTGTATGATATGTCAAAGTTGAATCTCAAAGAAAAACTAAGAAAATAACTTAGGAATTCTTCAAAGAACCAAAAGTAGAGAACAACCTCATAAGTATATTGAATAATGAATAATGTGTTTGATTACATCAACTTGGACCTCTATTTATACTACTCAAAATAATCCAAACCCTAATAACAATAGGAACAAATTATTCTAATCCTAATAGCAATAGTAACAACTTATCCTAATCCTAATAGGAATTCCAAACCAAAGTATAATAGAAATCCCTTGTTTTCATAAACCAATAGAAACTTATTTAGAATGCAAATCTACCCAAAAGAATCCTAATTATAATAGGATTATGAAAAGATATGGAAAATCCTAATATTTTTAGGAAACAAAATCTTATTTTCTAATTTCTGAATTTAGGCTTGTATCAAATTGACCCAAACTTGTGTCTCATGTTCATTGGTCTTCTCTTTGGGTTTCCTTGCATTAGTTTCAGCCCAAACATCTTGGATCAACCCATTGAGGTCTTGTTTGAACCTCTTAGTTCTAGCCTTGCTTTATTCCCACGTCCCTTTAGTCTTGTTTGAGTCCACACATGCCATGTCCTCATCATTCCTCTCCTCTTGAAAAGGATTTGTCCTCAAATCATCACCTACATCAAACGGACTTAGATCAGTAACGTTAAATGTGGCACTAACATTATACTCACCTGGAAAATCCAATTTATAGGCATTGTCATTGGTACGCTTGAGAAATTGAAATGGACCATCTCCCCTCGGAAACAATTTCGAACGTCTTTGAATTGGGAATCTTTCTTTCCGCATATGTAACCACACCCAATCTCCGGGCTCAAAGATCACTTGACGTCGTCCCTTGTTCGCGTGCTTAATATACTGTTCTATTCTCCTTTCAATATTGAGTCTGGCTTTTTCATGAATCTGCTTAACAAGATCAGCCTTTTTTTCTCCATCCATGTTAGTATATTCAGAAACAGGCAATGGTGATAAATCCAACGATGTCAAGGGATTAAAACCATATACAATTTTAAATGAAGAAAAATTAGTAGCACAATGAACAGAACGGTTATATGCAAACTCAACATATGGTAAACATTATTCCCATTGCTTGATATTCATAAACAGTTCATGAATGAAAGAACTTTAACTAATTCACAGTTCAATAATAATGGAACATGAATTTAATTGCACAAAGTGTGATTTATCAACAATCAGTAAGGATGTGAATAATCATCAATAACTATTCACTAACATGCTTTGGAATATAACTCGAGTTTGAGTTAGAAAATTTGCCTCCACCGTGATCTACTACTATGCAATTTAGTTTAGCTTCTTAGAGAAAAGATCTATAATAGATCTTTCAATCAGTCATAGCATATACTCACTTATAATCTCAGTATTTTATGTTAAATTGTCTAACATTTAATAATATAGTTAAGTATTAGACATTACGTTAAAGTCTTAGTGTTATTGTTACTCTTTGACAACCTTTTAATCTCTTCATTGCTTAATTCCTCCTTATATAAGCTCTTCTTTATTACTCAGTAGGTTAAATACTCAATCCAGCAAACTGGATTCTAATTCAAACAATCCAGATGCTAATCCAGCAACCTGGATTCAAACTGATTCTAATCCAGCAGCCTGGATTACAATTCTAGCAACCCAGACGCCAATCCAGCAACCTGGATTCAAACTGGATCTCAATTTAGTAAATTATTTTCCAATCCAGTAGACTGGATTCAACTGAACTCCAATCCAGTAAGCTGATGGCCAATCCAACGAACTAGATTGCAATCTAGCAAGCTGGATTTCCCTTTTTTTAACCTAATCATCTTATTATTTCTTTATCTTTTGTCCACACATAAATACATGTATTCCACATACAAAAATAATATTTCAAGAATTTTTCAATTTCCTTTAGTATTTTTCAAAAATAAATTTCTAGTTAATTCCTTAAGAAAATAGCTACCTCACGCTTAACTCCAGAAATTTCCAACTCTTGGCAAAATCTTACACATGTTAACGTGAGCCTCCAGTTTAAATTTCGTGGCCATCGGAGCTATACAACTACGGTTATATTGATTTTCGTCAGAAAAACGTCAATATTAAAATGGTCATAACTTGCTCAATTTAAGTCAGAATGAGCTAATTTTTGACACAAGCTACTTCATCTCATATATTTTCTTCTCCCAAAAGGCCTGATTTTATTTCACAAATTAAGTGGCCGAAACAGTCCTTGAAATTTTTGGACAGCCTACTTTTTGTCATTTTCAGTTTTGGCGTCCTTTGCTAAAAATAGTCCACATAGAATTCTACATGGAATTTTTTAGTGATTCTACTTGAACAAGTTATAAGACTTATAGATCTAACTCCAGAAATTGACCACACTCAAAAATTCAAAATACAATGAGAGATATGGTCTTTTGAATTTCAGGTTCCGTTTTCTCAAAAATCTAATTTTCGAACTTTGTGTTTTATAAGAAAACTTTCATGATCTATTAATTAATCTAACATTGGCCATCATAAACCATCATAATACATACTAATATACCTTAAGATCAAGGATCTATCATGATCCATGATCTATTACACCAAATATATACCAAATCCAAGCAAAACATAATTTATGCTAAGAAAAATTAAAGTTTTCTAACTTCTGAAACATAGTTTCCTTTTTCTTGCTTTTGATCTAACTTTTGACATTCAAAAGTGATAAATCTAAATATATAACACTTATACATATGTAGATCTAAGGTTTTGGGAAGATGAAACCATAGATTCAAGTTTTGATTCAAATAACTAAAAATAACTTTGATAAAAGGTGTTTATACCTTGATTTATGAGTTACCCTCCTTATCCAACCACAATATGTAATGAATCTAGGATGCATTAAGAGTAAAACTCTTCCTCTTTCTTCTTTCCTTCCCATAGAATTTCTTTCTCTCTCTCTCTCTCTCTCTTTTTCTAGCGTTTGTTTTAACTTAGTTTACCAACTTAGGAATGAAATGAGAGAAAAAGAAAATAACTTTTGTTCTAGAAAATTATATTAGATATAATAGATATATCTATCATCTTTATCACCTTCATGCTCCTTCTCTCTCTCTCTGTCTTATCTCCTTATCACATAGAAAATTGGATAATATGTTGTCAAAGTAAAAGGAGGACACTTGGAAAGTAAAGATAAGGATAATAAAAAAAATAATCATTACTTCCTTCTCCCTTATCTCCTCTACTCTATAAATCTGGCCATAAGGCCTTATCCCCCTCCATTTTATTTGCTTTTTAATGCTTTATTTCATTAAGTAAATGCCTAAAATGTCCCTCTCTAATTGGGCCAAGACTTGGGCCCTTCCTTTAATTCTTTGGGCTCACATTTAATTAAATTTGAGTCATGTAATTCACTATGGTTCTATTACTTTTGATTTACCTTACCCTCATCATTTAATTAGGGATTCCATTCTCCACATTTGTACTTTAATGTATTACTCATGTTCATTTAATTTCATAACCCAATTAGACTTGCCTTAATTAGGTTATAAAATTAATTAGTTGAGATACATAAAATAAATTTCTTAGGGTTAATATATATTTTTAATACAAACATTCTCCCATACCATAACCCTTAGGTTGATCAATTCTCATACCTAATGAAAAATTAGGTTATGTAATCTTTCTTCTTTATTTACTTTCTATAAAATAAATGAACACATATACATAATTAAATTACACATATTCATTTAACCCATTATTCATTCCATACATGTAACAATGTTTTCAATCTCATTAATATTTAATTAATATATCTATTTACAAAGTGACTTAGAATTATTGGTTATTACATTCTCCCCTCCTTATAGGAATTCTGTCCCCGAAATTTCAACTAAGATTAATTAAAAAGATTCGGATAATTCTTCCTCATCTTTTCCTCAAGTTCCCACGTAGCTTCCTTAGCGTTGTGGTTCCTCCACAGAACTTTGACAGAATGTATATCCTTATTCCTTAACTCTTGCTCTTTCTTATCCAAAATTTCTATAGGAATCTCCTAGTATGATAAGTCCTTCTCGACTTGAATCGGCTCATATGATATTACATGTTTGTAATCTGGCTTGTACGGACGTAACACTGACACATGAAATACATTGTGAATATGTTCCAGTTCAGGAGGTAGAGCTACCTCATACGCCACTTCCTCTATCTTTTTCAGTATCTCAAACGATCCAATAAATCTCGGACTCAGGGTACCTTTCTTCCCAAATCTTATCTTCCCCTTCCAGGGAGATACTTTTAGAAATGTATAGCTTCCTACTTCAAAGTCTCTTTTCTTGCGATGAATATTTGCGTACTTCTTTTGTCGATCCTGAGCAGCTACCAGTCGAGCTCTTATCACTTTGATGATCTCCACAGTCTGCTGCACCAATTCTGGCCCCAACAGTCTTCATTCACCTACCTCGTCCCAACATAAGGGCGTTCTGCATTTTCTTCCATATAGAGCTTCATACGGCGGAATTCCAACGCTTGCATGATAACTATTATTATATGAAAACTCTACCAATGGAAGATGATCTTCCCAGCTTCCTTTGAAGTCCATCACACAGGCACTGAGCATGTCTTCTAGTGTTTAAATCGTTCTCTCGCTTTGCCCATTGGTCTGTGGATGATACGCGGTACTTAACCTTAGCTGTGTTCCCATTCTTTCTTGAGGACTCCTCCAAAAGTTAGACGTAAAGCGCGGATCTCTATCAGATACAATTAATACTGGCACTCCATGTCTCAAAATTATTTCCTTGATATACAATTTGGCTAACTGGTCTAAAGTATACCTGATCTTAATCGGTAAAAAGTGTGCTGACTTTGTTAGAAGATCTACAATCACCCATATAGCGTCATAACTCTTCTGTGTCGCTGGAAGTCCTAACACAACATCCATTGTGATGTGTTCCCATTTTCATTCCGGAATTTCCAACGGCTGTAATAGTCCACTTGGTCGTTGATGCTCTGCCTTGACTCTTTGACAAGTTAAACATCTGCTGACGCATTCAGCAACCTCTCTCATGTTTGGCCACCAATAATGTTGACGCAAATCTTGATACATCTTCGTGCTTCCCGAGTGTATTGAATATCTCGTATTGTGTGCTTCTTGTAAAATCTCCTCTTTTAACTCTGGTACTGTAGGTACCCAAATTCTTCCTTCAAATCTCAGCAATCCAGTGCCGTCAATGTTATACTTCAACTCTTCGCCTTCATCTAACCGCTTCTTGATGTTACCGCATCCTTCATCATTCTGTTGTGATTCTTTCACCTTGTCTAATAAAGTCGGACTTGCTTTCGTTTCTATTACTCTATCCGAATCCTTCGAATTTTTCACCTCCAACTCCATTTTTTCCATTTCCTTTACTAACTCTTCTTGTTCTGTCAATACAAATAACTTTTCCCGGCTCTTCCTGCTCAAAGAATCTGCCACTACATTAGCCTTCCCAGGATGATATAGAATATCACAATCATAGTCCTTGATCAATTCTGACCATCTCCTCTGCCTCATGTTTAACTCCTTTTGTGTAAAGATATACTTCAGACTTTTGTGGTCCGTGTATATCTCACACCTTTATCCGTAGAGATAATGTCTCCAAATCTTAAGGGCAAACACTACCGTAGCCAATTCTAGGTCATGGGTAATGTATCCCTTCTCATAGTCCTTTAATTGGCGTGACGCGTACGCAATGACTTTACCATTCTGCATTAACACGCAACCTAGTCCCTTGTGTGATGCATCACTATACATTGTAAAACCCCCTGTACTATCTGGTAAAGATAACACATGTGCTTTACTCAATCTTTTTTTCAGTTCTTGAAAACTCTGTTCACACTTTTTTGTCCACACATAGTTAACAGTCTTCCTCGTCAGATTAGTTAATGGTGTCGCTATCTTCGAGAAATCTTGAATAAACCTTCGGTAATATCCTGCTAATCCCAAGAAACTTCTGATCTCTATCGGTGTCTTCGGTTGTCCCCAATTTTTCACCGCTTCAACTTTCACTGGATCAACAGAAATTCCCTCGTTATCGATGACATGTCCCAAAAATTGCACCCTCTTCAATCAGAACTCACACTTTGAAAATTTAGCATATAATTTCTCCTTTCTTAATGTTTCCAATACAATTCATAGATGTTCAGCATGCTCCTCTTCAGTCTTCGAATACACAAAATGTCGTCAATGAACACAACCACAAAATTATCCAAGTACGGTTTAAATACTCTGTTCATCAAGTCCATAAAAGCAGCTGGCGCATTCGTTAGTCTAAATGACATCACTAAGAACTCATAATGGCCGTAACGAGTTCTAAATGTTGTCTTTGGTACATCCTCCGTCCTCACCTTCAACTGATGGTAACCAGTCCTTAAGTCAATCTTCAAAAAACATTTCGCTCCTTTAAGTTGATCAAACAGATCGTCTATTCTTGGTAACGGATATTTATTCTTGATTGTCACCTTATTCAACTCTCTATAATCTATACACAACCTCATCGAACCGTCTTTCTTCTTTACAAACGACACTGGTGCTCCCCACGGAGATACACTAGGTTTAATGAAATTCTTGTCTAACAATTCTTGCAGCTGGATCATTAACTCTTTCATTTCTATCGGAGCCATCCTATACAGTGCTTTCGATATCGGCGCTGTCCCAGGTACTAAATCAATCACAAACTATCTCTCTGTCTGGAGGATGTCCCGGAAGTTCTTCTAAAAAGACATCCCCAAACTTATTAACTATAGGTATCTGTCCCATGTCTGAATTCACCACCCGTGTATCCACTACATGAGCCAAATAACCTTCACATCCTTTTTGTAACATCCTTTTGGTCTGCATCATTGTCAGACAACTTGTTTTTCTTAGCGACTTGCTACTATAAAATATAATCTTAGACTTATTTGGTATCTTAAGGCGTATACTCTTCTTCTGGCAATCTATAACTGCCTCATGGTTAAACAACCAATCCATCCCTAAGATAACATCAAATTCTCCTAAGCGTATCAGAATCAAATTCACGCTTAACTTATGTCCCCTTATCTCTACACCACAATTGTTATGGACAAACTCTACAAGGATCACTTCTTTGTTTGCAACTTCTATATTCATTGGGTTCTTTAACTTTTCACAGGGTAAATTAATCTTCTAGCAAATTCATCAGACACAAATGAACAGGTAGCTCCCGAATCGAATAATACATATGCATTTATATTATTGATCAAAATTATACCTGACACCACCTCCTTTGATGCCACTGCGTCTTGCACAGTCCTATTGAACGTTCGGGCTGTCGGCTTGCTCTGCTGTGTTGGCCCTCCAATTATTAACTTTGTGGTGCTGCTCTTGTTTCCACTTCCTCCATCAGTATTCTTCTTGAATGGACAATCCTTAAATCGATTTGTAGCACTACGACTTTGCTGTGTATCCACTACTTCAGCCCATTTTCAAACCTACGCGCCTTTCGTACTTTTGTATCCACCTGATGAGGTGCAAATCTGGCTAACTCATTGAATTTTGCTGCATATTCGGCAACTGTCATGTTCTCTTGCTTCAATTCCAAAAACTTTACCTCCATCCTGACTTGCATGCCCTTCGAAAAATAGCTTTCAAGGAACAACTCCTTAAACCTTGTCCATGCTACTTCTTCCGTTCCAGCTCTATCTTGGTTCGACTCCCACCAGTAATTAGCCTCACCTTTCATCAAGTAGGTAGCAAAAGCCGTCTTTTGCTCTTTGGCTACCCTAGCAATGATAAAGGCCTTTTCCATCTCCTTCACCCATGTCTGAGCTTCGATGGGGTCCGTGGTTCCGCTGAATTCTGGTGGTCCTACAGCCTTAAAATGTTTAAAATTTGCTAATCTATTATTCACTTGATTCATTGCTGCAGGTGCACTAGTTCGCATAGCTTGAGCTATCATATTTGCAAAGTTCTGCAATGGGTCAGCTTGATCCCTTTCATTGTTCACAGAACGTTCCTCCCTCTGGTTACGATTTTGACGTCTTGGCGGCATTATCTGGTTAAACAAAACCATACATTATTCCTTGAGTTTCTTTATATATTATATCTTATTAGTGTTAATATTTAAAACACATTACGTAACTTAAACTCAGGTAATCATAATGGTTTTGTATTAACAATCCAGCTTGCTGCATTCATAGCTCAATTTTACTATTTTACAATGTAGCTTGCTAGATTTTAATTCAGCATGGTAAAATACTATTCAACTTGCTGGATTAGCAATTCAGCATTTTTAGATTACTATTCAACTTACTAGATTCATATTCAGCTTGCTGGATTTACATTTTGGGATTATTGGATTACTATTCAACTAGCTGGATTCACATTCAGCTTGCTGGATTTATATTTTGGGATTACTGGATTAACAATAATCAGATAAAAAGCTTACTACCTTACTTTCTCATATCTTATTTACTTAATCACATAAATATAATAATAATATTGCATTTATATTCATATACCAAATTTTTAGTGTCGCACAAATGCCTGACATATATCTATAAATGCTAACTATCCCATTCTAAACATCCAGATATGGGATCTATCAAAAGGTATACTCCCCTACACAACTAAGATGGGGATACATCCTATTTACATACAACCTCTCACAGCTAGAGGTTTAGATCACACATAATCTAACCCTGCTAAACAAAAAGGGTATTATTGCATCTATATACATCACTACCAACCAACACCTCACTGGCTGTCAGGTACCCCTTGGGCATGCTCCTGCTCTTGCAGTGCATCTCCCATCACACGATGTCGCACCGACCAGCTAGACTCGCCGATCTCGAAACGCGACTTCACTTGACCAACCCTGGGACTCGCATATGCTGCATTTAAGGCTCGTCCCAAAGACTCTAGTCTGACTTCCTTCTCTTCCAGAAGTAACTCTAGCTAGTCCACCATATTTGCTGCTCTAATCTACGCCTGCTCAATCTTGATCTTATCTGCAATCTCCATATCAAACTCAAATCACATTGCCTTATGCTCAACTTTTAACACTCCCAGCTTTATCTCCTCTTTTTCTAGTCTCTCCCTTAGCTCAGCATTTATAGTAACCATCTGTTGAGTCGAGGTCGTCTGTCCCTACAACTGTATCTTCATCTCAGTAAGCTCTGACTGAGCCTGGTACGCCAACTCCTTGTATTGAGTTTCAGTAAACTGATGAGTGGCGTTCTCCTACTGCAACTGTGTCACTCTATTCTCCAGCGCTATGTTCTCTTCGAACAAGTCTTCCATCATATTCTCATCATGCTCGTCACTATCACTTGATCCTCTACCGGATCTACGGCTCTTGCTCAACTGTATGGCTACCTTGCCTTCCTCAAGCATCTTATAACCAAACAAACACCACATCATTATCACAATAAAATATATTCATTGATAAAATAAAATAATATTTTATTATGCACAATCTATACTAGATGAATCTCCCCAATCTGTCTCCTAGCATACTCTATACGAGTTTTCTTCTACGGTTATATCCTAGGTTTCGCATCCTAATGTTTATAACCTACAGCTTTTACACCAACCTGTGACGCCCCCAAATCCGGGTTCTGTAACCTCGGATTCAGTGCTCACGATACATCATCATCATAAGCATTCTATATACTATTGCAGAATAATAAACATACATTGTTCATTATAATAAAGTCTTACAAACATATCCCAAGGTCTATTACCTTAACTTCAACATACCTTACTTAAGCTACATATAATAACTCAAAAGGTTTACAACCCATCAAACATAGTATCTCATGAAACATATACATTTATATTAACTATTCATGAACCTTTCCATTGCCTTTGTCCTTCTTGGACGATTCTGGCTTAGCTGCAACAATTGTCATGATATAGCAAGGGTAAGCAACTAATTTTCTTAGCAAGTTTAAATTCAAAGGAGATATATCATGATTAGAAAAAAATTTAGCTTTCAATGTTCAACAAGATAATCGATTATGAAAGATCATGAATTACATCTCTATAACTGTATATTCGAATAAATGAATAACAGATGCTGAGTGATTTTAAATAACCATGAACATATACTAAGGTTGTCAGTATTTAAACTGGTCCTTTTAATTAAGTTTGGTAGTCAGGGGATCAGCCTTTCATACCCGGTGAAATATGCATAATCACTTAATATACTAGCAACAATTGTTCTCCAATAATGCTTTAGTAAAACTGTTCTTTTTCTCAGTCAAGAGTCCTTACCATCTCAATTGGTTAGGCACCGCTTTCAAATCATATTTGATTTAACAAATTTAAACATGCTTGATCTAGCTGATACAACTAGCATAGATCCATATCATAAACAGTTCATGAATGAAAGAACTTTAACTAATTCACAGTTCAATAATAATGGAACAGGAATTTAATTGCACAAAGTGCAATTTATCAACAATCAGTAAGGATGTGAATAATCATCAATAACTATTCACTAACATGCTTGGAATATAACTCAAGTTTGAGTTAGAGAACTTGCCTCGATCGTGATCTACTGCTACGCAATTTAGTTTAGCTTCTTAGAGAAAAGACCTATAATAGATCTTTCAATCAGTCATAGCATATATTCACTTATAATCTCAATATTTTATGTCAAATTGTCTAACATTTAATAATATAGTTAAGTATTAGACATTACATTAAAGTCTTAGTGTTATTGTTACTCTTCGACAACCTTTTAATCTCTTCATTGCTTAATTCCTCCTTATATAAGCTTTTCTTTATTACTTAGTAGGTTAAATACTCAATCCAGCAAACTGGATTCTAATTCCAACAATCCAGATGCTAATCCAGCAACCTGGATTCAAACTAATTCTAATCCAGCAGCCTGGATTATAATTCTAGCAACCCAGACGCCAATTTAGCAGCCAGGATTCAAAATGGATTTCAATTTAGAAAATTATTTTCCAATCCAGCAGACTGGATTCAATTGAACTCCAATCCAGCAAGCTGATGGTCAATCCAATGAACTAGATTGCAATCCAGCAAGCTGGATTCCCCTTTTTTAACCTAATCATCTTAATATTTTTTATCTTTTGTCCACACATAAATACATTTATTCCACACACAAAAATAATATTTCAGGAATTTTTCAATTTCCTTTAGTATTTTTCAAAAATAAATTTCTAGCTAATTTCTTAAGAAAATAGCTACCTCACGCTTAACTTCAGAAATTCCCAACTCTTGGCAAAATCTTACACATGTTAACGTGAGCCTCCAGTTTAAATTTCGTGGCCATCAGAGTTATACAACTCTGGTTATAGCAATTTTTGTCAAAAAAATGCCAATATTGAAATGGTCATAACTTGCTCAATTTAAGTCGGAATGAGATCATTTTTGGACACATGCTACTTCATCTCATATATTTTCATGTCCCAAAAGGCCTGGTTTTATTTCACAAATTAAGTGGCCGAAACAGTCCTTGAAATTTCTAGACAACCTAATTTTTGTCATTTTCAGTTCTGGCGTTCTTTGCTAAAAATAGTACATACAGACATCTACATATAATTTTTCAGTGATTCTACTTGTAAAAGTTAGAAGACTTATAGATCTAACTATAGAAATTGACCACACTCAAAAATTCAAAACACAATGAGAGATATGATCTTTTGAATTTTAGGTTCCGTTTTCTCAAAAATATGATTTTCTAACTTTGTGTTTTGTAAGAAAATTTTCACGATCTCTTGATTAATCTAATATTGGCCATCATAAACCATCATAATACATACTAATATACATTAAGATCAAGGATCTACCATGATCCATGATCTATTACACCAAACATACACCAAATCCAAGTAAAACATAATTTATGCTAAGAAAAATTAAAGTTTTCTAACGTTTGAAACATAGTTTTCTTTTTCTTGCTTTTGATCTAACTTTTGACATTCAAAAGTGATAGATCTAAACATATAACACTTATACATATGTATATCTAAGATTTTGGAAATATGAAACCATAGATTCAAGTTTTGATTCAAACAACTAAAAATAACTTTGATAAAAAGTGTTTATACCTTGATTTGTGAGCTACCCTCCTTGTCCAACCATAATATGTAATGAATCTAGGATGCATTAAGAGTAGAACTCTTCCTTTTTCTTCTAGGATGCATTATAAATATATCTTCCCTTTAACTGATATCTGCTTATCTGAGAAGCTTTTTGATTTAAAAGTTATTTAATCTTTTATCTGTACTAAATTTTATCTTCTTATTTAAGAAGCAAAATTATGACAAACACTTTGTAAAAGGGAAAAGGGTAGAGTTTGTTTATTTTATGTACCTGTGAGAAAGACGAGTAATTCTTTGACCAAGACCAGAGTCTTAGAGATATCAGCTGGGAGTTGGATATCTAGCGTACTTGTGAGGTGAGGAAAAGGCTGTCGTTTCAAGACCAGATCATAAAATAAAATTAAACTCAAAAGAAGGTACAATTGAGGAGGGAGCTGGGAGCTTATTGTCCAATATAGATAGTTGTGTATAGTTGGAAGTTTGTCTATAAAACTTTGTGAAGGTTTCTCCGCCTGTTGAAGGAGTATTTATTACTGATAGTAATATGATCTCAAGTCCTGAAGAAGAGCTTGAGACTGAACGTAGCAACATACCCGGGATGTATGTTGTGAACCAGACAAATCTCTATGCATTGTGTGATTGAATTTTTATTGTCTTATATATTAATTTTAACACTGCAAATTAATTAATTAAAAGTTAAAAAAGGCCTAAGAAAATTTTTTCAATGGTAATAATCTATTCAACCCCTTTTAGATTATTATTGGACTTTCAGGCACCACTCAAATCCGCTCCAATTGAAAGATGAATGTATTCAACAAGTAAATTGCGAAGATCTGGGAACCAATTTCAAAAAGTCCATTAGAGTAACCTAAGATAGGTCAGCTTCTGATAAACCAAACGCGCAGGATGTCTCTTCATGTCATGTTACTTTCAGAATTTACAAATGTCATCCATGTTAAACTGTCATTTGTACATCTTTCTTATCATGTCATCAAGTCGACTAACCCCTTATTTTGCAGGAAAAGATTAAAAAACCCATAAACTGATGCATAACATATCATGCATCCATATCATCTGCCAATATCTAGACTAAATTAGATACTGATTTTGTGCAGATTGGTCCTAGAACTCGATTCCGAGCCAAAAATGCACGTTCACCACCAGTCAAAATGGCTGAAGGAAGTTCATCAGCACCTATTCCTATATCTCGAGATGAATTTGAGGAGTTTAAGAAGCAGATTGCTGAGATGATTACCCTGTTAAGAGAACAGTGTAAAGTATCTCAGGAGCCCAAAATGAAAACTCATACTGAACCCTCTTTGCAAAGAGATATGAAAATACCAAAAAAGGACAGTGATACCCAGATGTCCACACTTATCTCTCCCCTCGATGTCGGAGTAGCCAAAGATGCTCCGGTCCGAAAGATGATAAGGGAAATAGTAGACCTCTGAAAAGACAGAGAAACTGGAGATATCAATAAGAAAGTTAGACAAATAGAGGATAATATTCTGTCAATGAAAGGGATAGGATCCCACGGAAGCGTGAATTATTCGGATCTTTATATTTTCCCAAAAGCGAGATACCCCCAAATTCGGGTACTTTAATTCTGGGATTTGGTGTTCACTGTACAAATATCATTTATCTATCTACCCATAAAAAATGCAAATCATGCAATAGATAGAAATAAATCCTCCCCTTATGGGGTTACAACATCTGAATAATAAATACAATCCCAGGTCATACTAACCTTAAACATCTGTGTGCAACATAAACAATTAAATAAGTCTTACACAACTTTAACATAAGTCTGAAACATAAACACATAAAATAAACAACAAGTCTTCATCACTTATTGACCTTGCCCTTGCCTTTGCTAGTACAAGGCTCGTCGAACATTCTGTTCTTAACTGTAATGTTATTATTACGCAAGAGTGAGTATGATTGCCCACAAGTATAATAATATGACAACAATATAATAACATGCGAGTGAATCAAAGACATCTAAATAAAGAAACTCAACTTTTAACTCGAGGATAAATAACAGGAATCAAAAGAACATCTGAGGGTCATAAGACCTTGAACTATGTCCTAGGTTGTAAAGTGTTTATACTTTAAACCTTTAACAGTCATAAGACTATGGACTCTACTTCTCGTACTTAGGGGGATCAGCCCTTAGTACCATACTGTGCACAATATCTCAACGCTAAAGCGTAAATAATCCCCTTTACAGGGTTGTTCATCTCAGTTTTGACATCAGAGTCCGCACCAAAGAAAGTTTGGTTTGGATAAGCTCAATAAGTGTTCTAGAATTTAGAACGTACATCAACTATGGACTAGTCGAATAAGTAAGGGTTCACTAGTCCTATAAGTTCAACAATAACATCGATATTCAACTTGAATGGTAAATCTCAAGAGTATACAATCGAATAAGTATTGTATAGCTGAATCATGCTTAAAAGAGTTATAGCATCAAATATGAAACCTTTGAACTTGAACAATTAAAAACAAGAGCTCGCTCGATATAGAATACAAGTCTAAGACTTGATAAATGAATAACTTAGAATGTTAAGAAACTTGCTTAATAACAATAAGTTAGAGATAGGATACTTGCTCAAAGTAAAAGTAAAGTTTGAGTTTAGGAAACTTGCAAAATATTAAACAAGTTTAAGGATATGAAACTTGTCTCTTGCACAAGCTACAATTATAATTTATGTTCTTTATTAAGTCCTACATACCAATACATTCACAATACACATTAATCAATAACGTAACTAGCATCACAAGTTCATTCTCTTTTGTCTAAACTCTGATTATGATTATACTAATCAAATCACAATATATGTCTTCACAAAATATTAGATTTCACGAACGACTAGCTAACTATGCGTTCAACAGTTCAATTAAACAGGTAAGTACCTCATTGACATGTTAAGAATCTATTTTAACATTCCATTATATGTCTAACACATTTTTATGTTCATTAGATTAGGTTACTATTACATTCCCTGGACTAAAACAATTAAAATTCTCATTTATGGGTAAAATCTGCCAAGTAGCGCTGCAGCTCGGACTTTAAGCTTAAGTCTGGCGCTGCAGCTCCACTGGCGCAGCAACTCGGACTTTAAGCTTAAGTCTAGTGCTGCAGCTCCATTGGCGCTGCAGCCCCAATCTTAGGCTTAAATCTGGCGCTGCAGGTCCACTGGCGCTGCAGGTCCACTAGCGCTGCAGCTCCACTGGCGCTGCAACCCCACTCTTAGGCTTAAAGTTAGTGCTGCAGCTCCACTTGCGCTGCAGCCCCACTCTTAGGCTTAAAGTTGGCACTGCAGCTCCACACTCCAGTTTCAAAATCTGCAGTTCACGAATAACAGAGAACCAGGTCCAGAATTCACCATTTAATGCTACCACAACAATTTAATTGCTACCCATGAAGTATAGACTTCACAGAAACACTATACAACATTTTTAGCATGATCTTAGCATTCTAAATCACGTAATTACACAAGTTATAGCAATCAAATTCACTATTTTTCATACTTTGTAAATTTTTGAAGGAAAACAAGAAATTCAACGTTACGGATTCGTTATAACACCGAATCCGTTCGTTCAACTTCCATTTTGTTCGTTTAAACGTACACAATCATAATCACGTGTCAATTTAAGTTAAATAAACGCATAAGGTGTGTAGATTTTGTACATAAGGGCCATATGGGCCATATGTACAATTTTTACCCTCTATAACTTTTGAAAACCCAATTATCAACAAAATTCCATGGTATGACCACTGAAAATCATGTATACGTGATATATAACATGTTATTAAAATATACTAACACATATACAATCATATCTTAAGTTAATTATCAAAAACAGTTCTTATTAGAGGATTTTTAAAAGTACGTAAATGAAACTCTGAAATTTTTGCAGAACTTTGATTAAGGCATATAATCATGAATTTGATTGTTTTAAAACATACATAAGTTATAGAAAGTATGTTATGAACATCAGTTAACATGTATATGATCATAACTCAAGTAATTAACACCAATTTTATTCACAGAGAACTCAAGTTGGCTTTTCATGGAAGAAACATATATATACGTAAATATAAAGATTGAATCAAGATGTTACCCTTGCTAACTCTATGACGATGATGCACTTTAATTCTTCAATTCTTTTCAACTCTCTCTCAATTCTCTCCTTTTCTCTCTGGAACTTAGTGTCTTACAAAATATATGAACTGATATGTATATGTAAGTTAATATATTATACGCATAATTAGAAGTCGTGGGTTATGGGTCGTCAGTTAATCCCATAATGGGTTAACTGCTCCAACTCCCACTAAGGCTTTGTTTGCTTGCCCCTTATATTCTTCCTTTCTCATTAATTTTAGTAAAACTCTTATTATATAGTTAATTAATGCCACACCTAATTTAATCAAATAATATTATTTAAATCAAATAAATAAAATAGCATAAATCCACATTAAATCACATAGTCACATAATTAAAATTCTTATTTATTAATTATTTCAAATCATTAAATCTCTAATTAATTATTAATTAATTAGAACACATTATACTTATTAATTGATATATTAAATCAAATAAGCTCAGTTAAATGCATCATTGAATATAAAAATTTCTCCACATTAATTTAATCAAAGTAACACATATAATTAAATTAATCTACCACAAATTCATCAATTAATTATTTAACTCAATAATTAAATCATCAAAAAATATTTATTTAATTCAATAAATATTTAAATTAAATTACAAAAATCTCGTTCGTCACATCTTTCTCCCCTTAAAAGGATTCTGTCCCTAGAATAACGGTTCAATTAAATTTCGTCCCGTTACATTCTCCCCCCTTACAAAGATTCTGTCCCCAGAATCGCATACACATAAATTAAGTAAATAAATGTGGGTAATTCTTCATCATATGCTCTTCGAGTTCCCAAGTAGCTTCTTCAGCATTGTGGTTCCTCCAAATTACCTTAACAGAAGGTATAACTTTGTTTCTGAGGACTTGTTCTTTCCTGTCAACGATCTGAACAGGAATTTCTTCATAGGATAAGTCTTTCTCAAAATGTAGGGGTTCATATTCAATCGCATGCTTGTAATCGGGTTTGTAGGGTCGTAAAACTGAAACATGGAAGACGTTGTGGACATTCTCGAGCGACGGAGGTAAGGCTACCTCATACGCAACTTCTCCAATCCTTCACAGTACCTCAAAGGGTCCAATGAACCTCGGGCTCAATTTCCCCTTCTTACCGAATCTGATCTTTCCCTTCTAGGGAGAGACTTTCAAGAACACATAGCTACCCGATTCAAACTCAATATTTTTACGGTGTGGATCGGCGTATTTCTTTTGCCTATCCTGAGCTGCTACCAGTCTTGTTCTGATTACCTTGACTATCTCTGCTGTCTGCTGTACCAGTTATGGACCTAGTAGTTGTCTCTCGCCAACTTCATCCCAGTATAGCGGGGTTCTGCATTTTCTTTCGTACAACGCTTCGTAAGGCGGCACGCCAATACTAGCGTGGTAACTGTTGTTGTAGCCAAATTCCACAAGCGATAGGTGGTCATCCCAGTTGCCTTTGAAATCCATAATGCATGCTCTCAGCATATCTTCCAATGTCTGGATCGTTCTTTCGCTCTGCCCGTCTGTCTGTGGGTGATAAGCCATACTCATTCTCAACTCTGTCCCCATGCATTCCTGTAGTTGCTTCCAGAAGTTCGATGTGAAGCGCAGATCTCTGTCGGAAATAATTGACACCAGAACTCTGTGCCTCAAAATAATCTCTTTCACATATAGCCTTGCCAAATGGTCTAAGTTGAATATGATTTTGATCGAAAAAAAGTGTGCGGATTTCGTCAGTCGGTCAACGATAACCCATACTGCGTCGTAGCCTTTCAGAGTCGTCGGAAGGGAAACTACGAAATCCATCGTAATGTGTTCCCATTTCCATTTTGGGATTTCCAGGGGTTCTAGTAAGCCACTCGGTCTCTGATGTTTTGCTTTTACTTTCTGACAGGTCAGACACTTTGCAACACACTCAGCAACATCTCGTTTCAAATTCGGCCACCAGAAGTGCTGTCGAAGATCCTGGTACATCTTGGTACTACCGGGGTGAATTGAATACCGTGATCTATGAGCCTTGCTCAAAATGTCCTCCTTAATCTCTGGCACTGACGGTACCCAAACTCTGTTCTCAAATCTCAGTAGTCCTTCACTGTCTATCTTGAATCTTGGTTCGGTTCCTTCAGATATTTTTTTCTTAACCTTCTCACTTTCTTGGTCCTGAAGTTGAGCTTCCTTAACTATATCAAGTAGGGTTGTACCAGCTTGCATCTGAAACAACTTCTCGTCAATCTCCATTGGATACTTCACTTCCAATTCCAGTTTTTCCATTGCTGAAATTAGCTCCTCCTGAGCAGTCAGCATCATCAATTTCTCCAGGCCCTTCCTGCTTAAGGCATGGGCGACCACATTAGCCTTACCCGGATGGTATAACATTTCACAGTCATAGTCCTTAATCAACTCCAGCCACCTTCTCTGGCGCATATTCAAGTCTTTTTGTGTAAAAATATATTTCAGACTCTTGTGGTCTGTATATATTTCACACTTCTCCCCATAAAGATAGTGTCTCCAAATTTTCAAAGCAAATACCACTGCAGCTAACTCCAAGTCATGGGTCGGATACCCCTTCTCATAGTCTTTCAATTGTCATGACGCATATGCAATGACCCTGCCATTTTGCATAAGCACACAGCCAAGTCCTTTATGCGACGCATCACTATAAATCACAAAATTTCCTGTGTCGTCCGGAAGAGATAACACAGGTGCTGAACTCAACCTCTTCTTCAGCTCTTGGAAGCTTTCCTCACACTTCTCCGTCCAAACGAATTTCACTGATTTCCTAGTCAAATTCGTCAGCCAAGTTGCGATCTTGGAAAAGTCCTGAATGAATCTTCTATAATAACCAGCTAATCCAAGAAAACTCCTCACTTCCGACGGTGTTTTTGGCTGATCCCAGTTCATCACAGCTTCGACTTTAGAGGGATCTACCGAAATTCCGTCCTTGTCGATCACATGTCCTAGAAATTATACTCTTTCAATCCAGAATTCACATTTTGAAAATTTGGCATACAACTTCTCTTTTCTCAATGCCTCTAATGTTAACTTCAGATGTTCTACATGTTCTTCCTTGGTCTTCGAGTATAACAAAATGTCATCGATAAAGACCACCACAAATTTGTCCAAAAATGGCTTGAACACTCCATTCATTAAGCCCATGAATGCTGTAGGAGCATTCGTTAGATCAAATGATATTACCAAAAATTCGTAGTGACCATATCGAGTCCTAAATACTATCTTCGGAACATCCTCTGGCCTCACCTTCAGCTAATGATAGCCACTCCTCAAGTCTATCTTTGAAAAGAACCTTGCACCCTTCAATTGGTCAAACAGATCGTCGATCCTCGGTAATGGATATCTATTCTTAATTGTGACCTTATTCAGTTCTCTGTAGTCGATGCAAAGCCGCATCGTCACGTCCTTCTTCTTCACAAACAACACCGGCGCTCCCACGGTGATACGCTCTGTTGGATGTACTTCTTGTCTAGTAACTCTTGCAGTTGTACCATCAACTCTTTCATCTCTACCGGAGCCATCCGGTATGGTGCCTTCGATATTGGGGCCGTCCCTGGCGCCAAATCGATCACAAACTCAACCTCTCTGTCTGGCGGAAGTCCTGGAAGATCATCCGGAAATACATCAATGAAGTCCCTCACGACTGGTATATCTTCCACTTTCGGGTTTTCTTTACGACTATTGACTATGTAGGCTAAATATCTTACACAGCCTTGTCTTAACAACTTCTTGGTCTGCATCATCGTCAGACAACTCACTTGTCTAGGCGATTTGCTGCCATAAAACACAACCTTTGATGGGGTCAGAAGGTTGATACACTTCCTCTGGCAATCAATTACAACCCCATAATTGACTAGCCAATCCATTCCTAGGATAACATCGAATTCCCCAAGCCTAATCGGGATAAGATCTACGTTCATAATGTTACCCTTAATATCCACCCTACAGTTCTTGTGTACGTACTTAACAGGGATCACTTCTCTATTCGTAATCTCTATGTTCATGGGGTATTCTAACTCGTCCATAGGAAGTTCTAAGTTCTTAGCAAAGTCATCGGATATAAATGAATAAGTAGCACCCGAATCAAATAGTACATAAGCATTAACTTTATGGATCGGAATGATACCTGACACCACATCGCAAGACTGTACAGCATCCTGCACGGTCATGTTGAAGGTTCTGGCAGTTGGTCGATTGGTTGCGGTTGGTCCTGTGATAGTTAGAGCACTTCCACCGCTGTTTCCCTTGTTCCCTCCTGATCTTTCCCCTCCAGACCCCTTCTTGGGATAGTTCCTTGCCAGATGGTCCTTTGAGCCGCAAGTGAAGCAAGCGCCCTTCTTTGGGTTAGGGCAGTTAGGTGCTATGTGGCCTTCCTGACCACAATTGTAGCATACTCATTTTTCCTTCATACAGATTCCCAGGTGAGATTTCCCGTAGGTCGGACAAGCTTCGATCCTCTTTTTCTGACCTCCTTGCTGATTTTCAGTTGATGAGTTATCATTCCACCTCCTCTTTTGATTACGACTCCCTCCCGTGTTGCTACCACTGGCCTTGTTAATTCCTTCACCTTCACTCTTCTTCTTTTTCTGATCTTGGTTATACTTTGTAACAGCGTCACTCCCACCCTCAGCGAGAATGGCCTTCTCCAACACTCTAGCAAAAGTGTTTAATTGGAACATTGACACTTTGCTATACAACCAGGGCTTCAGGCCCTGTTCAAACCTCCTTGCCTTCCTCTTATAGGTGTGCACTTGATACATGGCAAACCTAGCCAACTCATTGAATTTTGCCGCATATTCTGGTACGGACATATTCCCCTGTTTCAGCTCTAGAAACTGAATCTCCATTTGATTTTGCGAGCTGGTCGAAAAGTACATCTTGAAGAACATCTCTTTGAACCTCTCCCAGGTAATCACACCTTCACCTCCACGGACCTTATTCGCTTGCCACCAATAGCTGGCTTCGAATTTCAGCATGAACGTTGCGTAGGCGGTTTTCTGGTCTTCTCTGACTCTGGCGATGTCAAAAACTTTCTCCATCTCCATCACCCAGGTTTGAGCTTTTATCGGGTTCATGGTGTCTTTAAACTCTGGTGGTCCCACCGCCTTGAAGTCCTTGAACGTTGTGTTCGGTGGAGCTTGAGGTTGGTTGTTAAGCGCTCCAGCAAGTAAGTTCGCCAACTACTGAACAGGGTTAGCATTGGCGTCATTGTTGTTGTTCGTTGACCCTTCTTGGGCCTGTTGACGGTTAGGTCGTCTCCTTGGCGGTATTTTTCTGTTAAGAAATACGCTTATTAGATCTTTATTCAATCTTTTAAATATCCAAGGCTCAACTTAAACATTTAGACACCATCAGTCAACACATTATCTCAAATAAACTCTGATATTTTATTAAATCACAAATTTTAACATAACGCGATAGCATCACTACTATTTACATCAACTATCCTGAGATAAAGAATCTACAGGATTTAAAACATCAAAATATTCCTCTGTTTATAAACACATCAGAACTTACATTATTAACTACCAGATAGGTTTCACAAAATCAAATGCTCCTATCATTGCTTATTAAGGAGACGATCAGCTTTGCCACGCTCTTCTTCCATAATCCGGGACATCGTTCTGCGATCTAACATGTATGACGGTAGTCCTTTGAACTAAATTGGGTACCTCATAACCCGATCCTGGGCCTCATTAATTGCATACTGAAGCATAGAGTACGTCTCCTCAAGCTTGGACTTCTTCGCCCAATAGTTATCTTCTGCGAGATCTGCTCGTCGTGATTCCCTTACCCAGGCCTCCTCTTCTTTGGCTAGCCTTGCTGATTCTCTTTTAGTTCATTCTTCAATTCCTCCATTTCCTCTGACTTCTGCTCGATTTGGCCCTTCTCGTGAGCCAAATCCCACTCTACATTTCCCAAACGTGTGTGAAGAGCCTCAACCTCTCCATCCCTCAGCTCGATGGTAGACTGTTGAGTAACCGACCGCTCCCTCAGCTCCTGAACAGTCTCCCTCAGCTCCTAAACAGAATCACGTAACTCTATGTTACGGTCATACAGCTCGTCATACATCTCGGCACTGATAGTGCTCGATGGGAACTCTTCAGGGTCTTCCTCCTCCTCTTCGGCTGCCTCAGCCTGAACCTCAATCTCCTCAGGGTCTTCCTCAGAGTCCTCCTCTGAATTATACACCGGCACATACTCCTGACCAATGACTGTGATCAAGGGTGATGGCTCTTGTCAGACTAACTGCTCCCAGACTACGTGGATATCTCGGGGCTCCTCCTCTCTAGCCTCTAGGGGTACAAGGTTCCTGGACTGACTAGGTTCTCCAGCATCCGTCATCCTGACAAATAAAATTTTAAGTTTTAGTAATTACGTGATGCTAATCGGTACTCAAGTATATAAGTATAAGCACATAGCACATAAGTTAAGTTATTATCTTTCTTAGAACTCGATAAGAGTTATCATTACTATGTTCTCAATCTCTAAAAGGCTACTATCCTAAGGTTTTCCCCCACCTAAGGTTCATAACCTACAGCTCTGATACCAACCTGTGACACCCCCAAATTTGGGTACTTCAATTTCCATGGGACTTGGTGTTCACTGTACAAATATCATCTATCTATCTACCCATAATAAATGCAAACCATGAAATAAATAGAAATAATCCTCCCCTTATGGGGTTACAACATCTGAATAATAAATACAATCCCAGGTCATACTAACCTTAAACATCTGTGCAGAACATAAACAATTAAATAAGTCTTACACAACTTTAACATAAGTCTGAAACATAAACACATAAAATAAACAACAAGTCTTCATCACTTATTGACCTTGCCCTTGCCTTTGCTAGTACAAGGCTCGTCGAACATTCTGTTCTTAACTGTAATGTTATTATTACGCAAGAGTGAGTATGATTGCCCACAAGTATAATAATATGACAACAATATAATAACATGCGAGTGAATCAAAGACATCTAAATAAAGAAACTCAACTTTTAACTCGAGGATAAATAACAGGAATCAAAAGAACATCTGAGGGTCATAAGACCTTGAACTATGTCCTAGGTTGTAAAGTGTTTATACTTTAAACCTTTAACAGTCATAAGACTATGGACTCTACTTCTCGTACTTAGGGGGATCAGCCCTTAGTACCATACTGTGCACAATATCTCAACGCTAAAGCGTAAATAATCCCCTTTACAGGGTTGTTCATCTCAGTTTTGACATCAGAGTCCGCACCAAAGAAAGTTTGGTTTGGATAAGCTCAATAAGTGTTCTAGAATTTAGAACGTACATCAACTATGGACTAGTCGAATAAGTAAGGGTTCACTAGTCCTATAAGTTCAACAATAACATCGATATTCAACTTGAATGGTAAATCTCAAGAGTATACAATCGAATAAGTATTGTATAGCTGAATCATGCTTAAAAGAGTTATAGCATCAAATATGAAACCTTTGAACTTGAACAATTAAAAACAAGAGCTCGCTCGATATAGAATACAAGTCTAAGACTTGATAAATGAATAACTTAGAATGTTAAGAAACTTGCTTAATAACAATAAGTTAGAGATAGGATACTTGCTCAAAGTAAAAGTAAAGTTTGAGTTTAGGAAACTTGCAAAATATTAAACAAGTTTAAGGATATGAAACTTGTCTCTTGCACAAGCTACAATTATAATTTATGTTCTTTATTAAGTCCTACATACCAATACATTCACAATACACATTAATCAATAACGTAACTAGCATCACAAGTTCATTCTCTTTTGTCTAAACTCTGATTATGATTATACTAATCAAATCACAATATTTGTCTTCACAAAATATTAGATTTCACGAACGACTAGCTAACTATGCGTTCAACAGTTCAATTAAACAGGTAAGTACCTCATTGACATGTTAAGAATCTATTTTAACATTCCATTATATGTCTAACACATTTTTATGTTCATTAGATTAGGTTACTATTACATTCCCTGGACTAAAACAATTAAAATTCTCATTTATGGGTAAAATCTGCCAAGTGGCGCTGTAGCTCGGACTTCAAGCTTAAGTCTGGCGCTGCAGCTCCACTGGCGCTGCAGCCCCACTCTTAGGCTTAAAGTTGGCGCTGCAGCTCCACATGCCAGTTTCAAAATCTGTAGTTCACGAATAATAGAGAACTAGGCCCAGAATTCACCATTTAATGCTACCACAATAATTTAATTGCTACCCGTGAAGTATGGACTTCACATAAATACTATACAACATTTCTAGCATGATCTTAGCATTCTAAATCACGTAATTACACAAGTTATAGCAATCAAATTCACTGTTTTTCATATTTTGTAAGGTTTTGAAGGAAAACAAGAAATTCAACGTTACGGATTCATTATAACACCGAATCCGTTCGTTCAACTTTAATTTTGTTCGTTTAAACGTACACAATCATAATCACGTGTTAATTTAAGTTAAATAGACGCATAAGGAGTGTAGATTTTGTACATAAGGGCCATATGGGCCATATGTACAATTTCTACCCTCTATAACTTTTGAAAACTCAATTATTAACAAAATTCCATGGTATGACCACTGAAAATCATGTATACGTGATATATAACATGTTATTAACATATACTAACACATATACGATCACATCTTAAGTTAATTATCAAAAACAGTTCTTATCAGAGGATTTTTAAAAGTACATATATGAAACTCTGAAATTTTTGCAGAACTTTGATTAAGGCATATAATCATGAATTTGATTGTTTTAAAACATACATAAGTTATAGAAAGTATGTTATGAACATCAGTTAACATGTATATGATCATAACTCAAGTAATTAACACCAATTTTATTCACAGAGAACTCAAGTTAGCTTTTCATGGAAGAAACATATATATACGTAAATATAAAGATTGAATCAAGAGGTTACCCTTGCTAACTCTGTGACGATGATGCACTTTAATTCTTCAATTCTTTTCAACTCTCTCTCAATTCTATCCTTTTCTCTCTGGAACTTAGTGTCTTACAAAATATATGAACTGATATGTATATGTAAGTTAATATATTATACGCATAATTAGAAGTCGTGGGTTATGGGTCGTCAGTTAATCCCATAATGGGTTAACTGGCTCCAACCCCCACTAAGGCTTTGTTTGCTTGCCCCTTATATTCTTCCTTTCCCATTAATTTTAGTAAAACTCTTATTATATTGTTAATTAATGTCACACCTAATTTAATCAAATAATGTTATTTAAATCAATTAAATAAAATAGCATAAATTCACATTAAATCACATAGTCACATAATTAAAATTCTTATTTATTAATTATGTTAAATCATTAAATTTCTAATTAATTATTAATTAATTAGAACACATTATGCTTATTAAGTAATATATTAAATCAAATAAGCTTAGTTAAATGCATCATTGAATATAAAAATTTCTCCACATTAATTTAATCAATGTAACACATATAATTAAATTAATCTACCACAAATTCATCAATTAATTATTTAACTCAATAATTAAATCATCAAAAAATATTTATTTAATTCAATAAATATTCAAATTAAATTACAAAAATCTCGTTCGTCACACCATGTGTGTACAAGAAGGTTAGTGAGAGCGCTGTTTCATTCCTTGTAGTATATGTTGATGATATATTACTGATAGGGAATGACATTCCTATGCTACAATCAATTAAAATCTGATTGTCTAAACAATCCTCCATGAATGATTTGGGTAGAACATCCTACATTGGGGATATAAATATGTATAGATAGATTTCAAAAGATGTTCGACTTAACCCATGGAACGTATATTCATTAGATGCTAAAGGCGTTTAGCATGACAAACTCCAAAAAGGTCTCTTGATGATGAGCCATGGAGTGTATCTCTCTAAAGTTATCCTCAATAAAAGAGAGATTGCATGAGTTACTATCATGTATGCAATGAAATATACGAGACTTGATGTTGATCAGTCATATTCTGGAGAAGATCACTGTAAGACAGTGATAAACATCTAAAAGTACTTAATTGACACTAAGGATGTCATCATGATTCATGATGGGTCTGAATTAAACTAGAGGACTAAACAGACTCAAGTTTTCAGATTGACCAAGAGGACAACAAATCCACTTTAGGGTAAGTCGTTACCTTCAAAGGTGGTGCAGTGAATCGGAAAGGTTCCAAACAGCAAAAGGTTGTTGGTTTAGTAATAAAGACAAAGTATATAACTATAAGTGAAGCTACAAGTTGATATTTCAGATGAAAAATTCATGACTGAACTAGGAATAGTTCCTAAGTCTCATCTTGAATCTAAACATATGTTGCCACTTTGATTAAAGAAATCATTGAAAGAGTAGACATCACTTTAGAGTGTGTAGACTCTCAAGACAACATTGCAGATCTATTTACTAAAGCTTTAACAGAACAACAGTTTGATCGTCAGTTAAAGAAGATGGGTATGAGATACTATGGCGATTGGCTTTAGTACAACTGGGAGATTGAAAGAAGTATGCATACAAGCCAATCATGTATGATGATAAAGTATCTACTTTGGAGACGATCTTATTTATTTATTAATAAAAGTTTTAACTTATTAAAGGCATTTAATTATCTACATTATGCTGTTTTTATAATATGTAAATAACTCATAGTTTTAAGCAATGATTTTAGAATCATGATGATGATTATGCTAATGAGATCTAAATTCTTAGAAAGCTTAAAACTAAAATAGTTCCCAATCGTGGGATAACTAAAAAGGAGATTAGTAAATCCGGATAGATTGGTACATATGTTGCTTGCTCATTAGATGAGGATGATTGATCTCATGATCATTTGTGTGGAGACACTAAAGCAAGTATGTAGGTGCTTATTGGAGAATAAGTTCACTGAACGTGACTCGCTATGGAATACCTAATGGAGTTTTACTTGCCTGTCAATAGGAATTCTTAATGTGATAGTAGTACAAATGATCCTTGGACTTGAGATCATCATAATATCTTGTGTGTAATGAGTTATACTTTGACTTATTCCTTAAGACCCTTAGGGTATATGAAAGGGTATGGTTGGGTATAATAAGTTACATATAGAGATAATGAATGGTCAATAAAAAATCTACCACTTCTAGTAAAAGAAGAGATATGTCCTATGTGATTCGTTAAATGACAACCCAGTAGTCCTTGGCCAAGGCAGAATGAAATTAGAAAGGAGTTTTTAATTTGCATTATTTGGACTTGTGCATTTTCTAATCGAAATACATATAATTAAATACAATAAGACTTGACAGTAATTCCATATCTTATATTTAATTGGGACATTGTATGGTGGAAGGATTGAATTATACGGTAACTATTTACTCACATGTTCTTTTATGATTAATGTTGAAATCTATATTATCTGAAAGTCGTTGATCGCTAGGGAGGCTTATCCCTATTGTAGAATAAATATTATTTATTTAAATAGATTATTAATTTTATTTATTTATTTATATAAGATTATAATTGTTTTAATTGATTTATTCACAACCGATTTAATATGGAGAACCTAAAGGGTCACACCATAAAAGGAAGAATAATTATTTAAGAAGGTAATGGCATAATCGTAATAATGCGTTAAGTGTATTTAATTTAATCTATGGTGATAGAATAAATTAAATAGCTTAATGTTTATTATTTAATATTTTGAAAATATTAAATATTAATTAATAAGAGGAGTTTTATTAATATTATTACAATTATTATTATTTTAATTTTTAAAGGAGTTTAGAAATTAATTTAATATTAGTACTCTCATTTATTCCTAATAAGATTAGGAGGCAAGTTAACTAAAAGAGTTTAATTAATTAAATCCGAATATGTTGGGAAGGCTAATTAATTAAAGGAGTTTAATTAATTAAATGAAATCTATGTCTAATAGGATTAGAAGGGTTGACCAATATATATATATATATATATATATATATATATATATATATATATATAAGAGGAGTCTTATTTTAGATATCAATTGATGCAATTTAAATGGTTGGAGAGTACTCCTTTTCTATAGAGGATAGAAAACTAGGGTTTAGCCAACCACCCTCCTTCTTGAATAATTCCTATTCCTTGGTGGATCACCTCTAGAGGCCAAACACTTGGGTGGCTAACGTTGATCAAATGAAGGAATCTAACTCAAAAATTCAAGGAGATCACGAAGAATAAGGAGTTGAACTCGTACATGTGGAAGCTTCGTTCTACAAGGATATGATTTCATAACTTCTTATTTATCGTTTTAAATTAATAATTTGCATAAAGGATGATCTGGGTAATGGTTTTGTAGAAATTTTTTAAACTCTGATATACCATGCTTCCACTTATTTTTGCAATTTGATTGCGTCACAATTTCGTACAAACCCAACACCCCCAAGATGCCTTGATCAGGGATTTGTTAGCTAGAAATCATGAGTTAGAGGAGAGAATAGCACAGCTGGAGGCAGAGAATCATACTATGAAGTTTACCGAGCAGCAATATAAGGATGCTGCATATCAAGCACAAATGGAGTTAGCACCGTTGCAAGGAAAGTTGGAGCTGACCGAATTTCAGCTAGGGGAGATGAAAAGGGAAAATCAAGTTTTGAAGTATGAGTTTGTCGACGTCGGGAAAAATCTTTGGCGATCCCCCCTGCCCTAATGTTTCTACCCTTATTTGTTTGATCTACAGGGTGAATTTTTAGGAAAAGGCCGACATATAATGTAGACGATTTGAAAAGTTTGATTTTATAGAGTCACCAGTTGGTATGTTTGAAATGGTTGTACCAACTTAATCAAATTTTATTTTGAAAAGTTTGCAAGTAGGCCCAATTACAGGATTTTGTTTGACTTGGCCTTGGAAACCGAGATTCATAGATTTCGGGGCTTGATTATGCGAGGGGCAGGTGTTAGGCACCTCCGACTTCTATGAAACACGTTTACTGCGTCCTTTCAATTTCCCTATTTTTATTTGCAGTGTGTGTATGTGTTTGTGTTATGAGTAGGTTGAAAACCTATGATTTGATCTCGTTTAGCTTGATATATTGTGAGTTTTTGGGTATTGTTCATGTTACTTTTGGTGTTTTTATGTTACTTTGCAGGTGCGAGGATTGGAGCAGGGAAGTAAGTGGACTTGAGAGAGAAAAGATGGGAAATTTGGGCGATCTGATAGCTAGGCGCGGACATAGTTGATCATGCAATGAAATGGGCGTGGGGCGAGCTTCATGAGGACAAGTTGTTGGATGGCAAGTGCGGAGCGCGCTGCTTTGGGAAGAGACCAGGCGCGGACTGCGCCGGTCGGACGGGAAAGACCAGATTTTGTTCCTTAATTGTGAAAGTTGAGTTAGAAAAGGATTTTGACTTACCCAATTATAATAGGGTTTTGATAGTTCTATAAATACTAGTTATTATCTTAGTATTAGACATCTTTTGATTGGGAATTCATTGGAGGCTATTCTTTTGGAGCGAATTGATATTGCTTTGGGGGATTTCGTGAGATAGACGTTGGATTGAAGATTGAAGAATATCGACAGAGTTTTTCCTCATTCCTCTTAAATTAATTTCTATATCATGATGTCTTTTAATTATTATCTCTGTGTTCCTATGTTGATGATGAACTAAATCTGTATTAGGAGTACAATGGAACCTTTTATGAAGCTTTAATTCAATTACTATTATTTTCACTTGATAATCTCTCTGAATTGATTGTTATTATTCTGTGCGTAATTAAATGATTGTTTGGCTAGCAATTAATATTATTTCTTTGATTGAATTTAAAAAGGATATCTTAGATTAGAATTGAATATAAAAACACATGAATTTGTTAATTTTTAATTGGAATAACATAACAGTGTATAAGACGAACGTACTTATATGCCATATGCAACTATGATACAGGTGTGAATTTAATGAATCTATTTTAAGTATTTTACACGAAAGTAGTAAAAAATAGATATTTTTGCTAATCATCGAAATGTGTTAGTGAATTGTGAAGTAAACATAGTTGTCAAATTGGTGAAATAAATTAAGTGGAAATAAGGTAAGAGAAGTATTGTGGATTAATTGGGGAAATTGTATTCCTATGCTTTATTCATCTGGTATTCATTAATTATCAGTTAACTGATTCTTAATCACTTTAATTTAATTAATTCTCACAAATCAATTGGAGTGACTGTTTAAATAAAGTAAACTGGTAGAAATTGGATTATTAAAATTGTTGTTTGATAACTGTTCCCTGTGGGTTCGACACTCTTCTTACTATTATATTACTTGATTGACCGTGTGCACTTGCGCGTAATTGTTATTATATAAATCGGATAACAAGTTTTTGGCGGCGTTGCCGAGGAACGATTTTGATAATTATTTTATTATTAGTTTTTATTAATTTAGATTATTCAAACAGATTTTTATTTTAGTTATTTCTTTTATAGTCTTAAATTCTGTTCAAGTATGTTTAAGCTGTGATCCAGGATTTGTGTATGCACAGTGCAAGTTTAGTTGTTTATGCAAACACGGTCCAAGGGATTCGAGCTAGTTCCTTACAAGAACGAAATCGAAAGAACTTTCTGAAAAGGACGAAGAGCTAACCAGGGGACAATGGCAAATCAAGATAATGAAGAGTACAAGCCACTGAGGGATTATGGAATGCCGAAGGTTACAGACATCCAGTCTAGTATAGCACGACCTGCCATTACAGCACATAGTTTTGAGATCAAATTAGGCACGATTTATATGATCCAAAATTCATGTCAGTTCGGAGGAGCACCTACGGATGATCCCAACGATCACCTGGTCAGTTTTCTAAAAATTTGTGATACATTCCGATTTAACCAGGTGTCAGAAGATGTAGTGAAGCTGAGGTTATTTCCTTTTACCTTGAGAGACAATGCGAAGAGTTGGCTACATTCATTGACACCGGGATCCATCACAACGTGGGATGATTTGGCACAAAAGTTTCTTTCTAAATTCTTCCCACCAGCGAAGACGGCAAAGATACGGGATGTTGTTCTTTCCTTCAAACAGTTTTATTTAGAGTTATTATACGAAGCTTGGGAGAGGTACAAGGAACTACTTCAAAAATATCCACACCATGGGGTGCCGTTATGGCTACAGGTTCACACCTTCTATAATAGCCTTGACGAGCATTTGAGGACCAGTATCGATGCCGCTGCAGGTGGGGCTTTGAATGCAAAAAGTTGTGAGGATGGATATGACTTGTTAGAAAGTATGGCGGTCAACAATTACCAATGGCCGACGAGCAGAACATCTCAACCAAAGGTAGCAGGGTGTTGGAATTGGATGTCGTAACAGCACTATCAGTGCAGGTTTCCATTTTGACAAAAAAGATAGATGCTCTGGGTATACAGAATGTTCAAAAAATGGAAGTGGTATACGAGTTATGTGCAGGAGCCCATCCAGTAGATCAGTGTGCTATCAACATCGAGCCAGTACAGTTTATGGGGAATTATGGTAAGCAGCAGCAGTATGGGGTAAATTCGAACAGTTACAATCCAGGTTGGAGAAATCACCCGAACTTTTCGTGGAGTAACAATCAAAATCAACAACAAGCTCAACCGCAAGCTCTACATAAGTTGCACCCCCAGGATTTCAGGCAAGATGACCACAACAGCCAGTACAACAAGAAAGAAAACCAAAGCTTGAGGAACTGTTAGTAAAATACATTAAGGATAACGAGACAGGGAAGAATACTCATGAGGTAACTCTGCGGAATATTGAAAATCAGATCGGGCAGTTGGCTACAACTATGAATTCTCGCCCTCAAGGAGCATTGCCCAGCGACACAGAAACGAACCCAAGGGATGGAAAAGAGCACTATAAGGCAATCACCTTGAGAAACGAGAAAAATTTAGAGGATACATCTACAGAAGGGCTAACCAAACAGGGATCTACTAAGGAGAGCAATTGTGACGCCCCCAAATTCGGAACGCCACTAATCTCTAGAATTCGGTTCGTCACGTTCTCACGATAATACAATAATAATATCTAAAGCATACATTCACAGCGGAAGATCTAATCTAGAATAATATCCAATGATTTATTATAATTATTCCCCCAAGTCTCGCAACCTACAGCACTTAATACAACACTACATAATAATATCAAATACAGACTTATTACATAACCCTACTTCAGCTTAAACATAGTTCTGAAATAGTCTTAATACAACACTAGAGATTTAAAGCATAAAAGGGACAAGCTAGTCGGTAGCCTTCCCCTTGTCCTTATCGATGCCCGAAGGTCCACCCTGCTCTCCCTTAACTGAAATGTTTTTAGGGAAAAGCAAGAATGAGCACAAATTGCCTAGCAAGTAATATACAATAAGGGTGAAGAGTTTTATAACACGAGTTTGAAATATCAAAGTATAATCTCAATGATAAATCAGAGTTTCAAGAATATCATCATGAATAACGAGTGTCAACAATTCTCAAATCAAATCTTTGAAATATGAAATGGTAGTTCAATATAGATCGATCCGATATATATGAATTCAAGGGCAATCAACGTATCCAACTGGATAAAACAAATTATACTGAGCAGTCACTAAGGACTATTGAACATCTACTAGAATTATCAATATTAAACTGATAACCCAAAAGAAATAAGTACGATAGATGATCAGTTTACAATACTTTATGTTATGCATAACACTACAGTAATTTTAACGCGTGTGTTGGGGCTTCCAACGATATACACTCCCCTTACCATAAGGGTTGTTCAGCTCAGTTTTTAAGATTTTAGCACCAGTCAATTGGTTTGGACAGTTTTCTAAACATGCATATAGTCTAGCCGAATCAAATGGCATAGACACTTTCACGATATTCAAGAACAATACCAAGTTCAACATGAATAATAGTTTTCATAAGACTCAAATAGAATAAGAGTTTATTCAATACGCATACTAACTCCATTTAAACGAGTAAGTAAGAAAACTTGCTTACAATATTCCCTGAATAAAGTAAACACAAGGATAGAATACTTGCACCGTAAAAGAGTGTAAGTTAGAGAACTTGCATCCAAAGAGATAAGGTTTAGATACTTGCCTTAGGCGTAGTTTAGAACGTAAAGCTAGTCAACACTTTCGAATTCTATTTATAGTATATAATATGTATAGGATGTGCATTAGCTAAACACATTCAGTACACAAGCTTGATACTCAAGTTAAATATACACACATGTTACTACCTTAGTCACATGTCATTATATTCTTATACGCTCATGGTATGAAATCAAATTATAAGTTACCACGAAATCAAATAACATTCGTATAGCATTATATAATTTTTAGTCGATTAGGTTTTCATTAGCTATGGAGTTCTTTTTCCCAATTAAAACATCTTCATGGTATACAACTATCATATATCAGTAACAATTAGACTTGTTTAGCAGCTATAGCATTGATATGAGTTAATTGTCAAAGATCAGATTAAAAAACTGTCCAGTTTTCATTTTGGCCTGGCCCAGCTGCACCCTGGTTAGGCCTAGGGACGACGCAGCTGCGCAGTACCCTGGTCTGACTAGAGTTGAGCTTTTGCTCTTCCTGGATCCGTCTCATGATAACAACATATAACATATTAGCATGTAAAGGGCCTCGCATGCTTTTACAGTGATCTTACACTTATTCTTGGTATGTTATGGTTTTAACTTAGGATTTCAAATGAGCTAAGGCAAATCACGATCATGAAATTACAAAGGCTACAATGTCCGCCATGCATACATGCGAGGTTGTCATGAAATCAGTTTGTATGTATGCTTACATAGGTTCTCATCTTATACGCATAACTAGTGTCAATTATTTCCTCAAAATATCTCTAACTCATGCTTGAGTAATCTTTCGATATGTTTAACCAAAATGAGCATTCGTAGGTAATATGTGTGGTCACATAAGAAATATAAATCAAATATGTCCACATCATGTTTATTAGATTATAACACATCCAAGTTTGTTTTGAAAAGTTATTTTAAACTTGAACAACTCAATTTTGCATATACAAATCATCTTTAAGGCTCTTTTCATGTATAGTTAAATCATGTTAACATCTTCACAAGGTCAGAACATACATAATGTAATATTCATGCATATTAGCTTTGATATGTCAAGTTTTTCTTTGAAAAAATTCGCTAGCTCAACGCCTATCAACTTGGTCGTGAACAAAGGACTATAAATCATAACTCATGCTTATTCATGTTCAGAAATTAGTCGTGTGTATGCTATCTCATGTATGCATGTTTATCAAAATCAAAACTTAAAGTTCATTTGTTTCATTAAAGCCTATTTTCAAATTTCTTCATGAATTCGATTCTAAACAACTACATTGCTTCACTAACATGCTTACAAGGCTATATATCAATTAACAGGCATTCTAAAATCACATTATCATGAATTCCATGTTTAAGTCAAGAATTGGAAATTTTTAGAAATAAGAAAGGAGAAATGTAATATACCTTTGTAATGCAAATTGGGCTTGCTGTTATTGAAGTCTCTCTCTTTCTGTAAACTATCTTGCTAACAAACTAACAATACACTCTCAATCCAACACTTAAGCAAAAATCTCAGCAAATGAAAAGAGAGGAGAAGAGCTTCCATTTATAGAATTTCAAATACCCAGACAATCAAATCTTTCAATGAATCAAACTAATGGATTGGTGAATTATATGTTGGTTAAGGAAGGGTTGGTAGATGGTAGTTGATTTACACTATTAAGGCCACTCCCCTTGCAATGATCTCCACCTATGTTGCTGAGTTTGAGAACATAGGGAGTAGGCTAGCTTGGAGTATTTCACGTGAAGAGAATGAGGGTTACTCTTATTATGGGACAAGGGAATGTAGCTCAGCTATTGGTTAATATGGGTATATATATATACATTTATACATAATATCTACTCTTAGGTTATAATTGAAATATCACAATGCAATTCCCATAATGTAGTAAATATAATTTGCACACACATAATCCATGTACATTTTATCATACCGGTATAATTTTAATCGGGTATTATATCATTATCTTATCTCTACTATTCAATAAATTCATTACAATCATTATTAATCAACAATTGTTCACTACACATTCATGAGGCACTAATTTAAAGTTCACACATTCACATTGTCACATAACCTCATGATATATTCATACAACTTAATTAATTAGTCATAACATATAGTTTCTATATATTGTATAGTCATATTGCTTTATATAACATAGTTTTAACCACTATATATAATATTGCACATAACAATTAATCGAGTAATTATAATCTTACTATATTAATAACTTACTCGTTTGTCAATTAGTCAATAATAATTAATTGCTCATCTTATCCATTAATTAACAATAATATTAATTAATCCTTCTCTCATGGATATACTCTTAACAACAATTATTATTATATAATAATTATCACATTCCTCAATAGTTTAATAAACACAAATCTTATTATATTTATGAATCATTTTCTTATTATTATACTATTACTTGCAATAATAATAAATCAACAGACTATTATTATATTTCTCATAATAACAATTAACAATTAATATAGATTAATTGTTCACTTAATAATTCATTCGTCCATGAATTAGTTAATTCATCGTCTTTTCTATTCCCGTGCCACATAAGGCAATCAATGAGCATATCATAAAGTCCACATTTTTCTCAATTACATAAATTCAATTTAATATAGTTGAGTTAACTCATCTCATAACACTTACATATTTATATTCAAATAAATATTCATTTCTATTAATATATTTATTTAATAATATCCAAAAATTCTCGGGTATTACATCCTCCCCCCCTTATAAAAGTTCTGTCCTCGGAATTGCTACAAGGTTACACAAATAGATGGGGATAGTCCCTCATCATCCTATCTTCTAATTCCCACGTAGTCTCCTCGACATCGTGGTTACGCCAAAGTTCTTTTACAGATGAAATAACTTTATTTCCTAATGTCTGTTCTTTCCTATCTAATAGCTGGACAGGAATTTCTTCATACGCCAAGTTCTTCTTCACTGAATGGGTTCATAAGAAATCACATGCTTGTAGTCGGCCTTGTACGGTCGCAACACAAAAATGTGGAACACGTTGTGAATGTGCTCCAACTCGGGTGGTAATGCAACTTTGTATGCCACTTCTCCCACTCGCTTTAGTATCTCGAACGGTCCTATGAATCTTGGACTCAATTTTCCTTTCTTGTCGAAATGGATTTTTCCCTTCTATGGAGATACCTTCAAGAATACGAAACTGCTGACTTTAAAGTCCCAGTCTTGTTGATGCAAGTCTACGTACTTTTTCTGGCGGTCTTGAGCTGCTACTAGTCTGGCTCTTATCACTGTCACCACGTCTGCGGTTTGTTGAACTAATTCTGGTCCGAGTATTCGTCGTTCTTCGACTTTGTCCCAATATAATGGCGTTCTTCACTTTCTTCCGTAAAGAGCTTCATACGGTGGCATGCCGATACTCGCATGGTAAGTATTATTATATGCGAATTCTATTAAGGGAAGGTGGTTGTCCCAATTCCCTTTGAAGTCCATCACGCAAGTCCTAAGCATGTCCTCCAACATTTGTATTGTTCGCTCATTCTGTCCGTCTGTCTGAGGATGATAAGCAGTACTCAACCTCAACTGTGTTCCCATTCTCTCTTGCAAGCTTTTCCAAAAATTTGACGTGAAGCTCGGATCTTGATCAGAGACAATTGATACCGGCACTCCATGTCGTGAAACAATCTCCTTTACTTACAGACTAACTAACTGGTTCAAACGGTAGCGAATCTTGATTGGTAGAAAATGTGCGGTCTTTGTTAGTCGATCCACGATAACCCAAATGGAATCATATCCCTTCTGTGTGACTAGAAGTCCTACCACGAAGTCCATCGTAATGTTCTCCCATTTCCACTCCGATATTTCCAACGGTTGAAGTAAACCACTCGGCCGCTGGTGCTCTGCTTTGACGCATTGGCAAGTCAGACATCTACTAACGCACTCAGAGACTTCCCGTTTTAGATTGGGCCACCTAAAATGTTTTTGCAAATCTCGGTACATCTTTGTGCCTCTTGGGTGAACGGAATATGTCGTATTGTGTGCCTCGTGCAAAATCTCTTCTCTCAATTCGGTTACCGCTGGCATCCATATTCTTCCTTTGAATCTCAAAATACCGTCCTTATCCATTCGAAATCTCTCTTCTTCATTTTTTGCGATCCTTTTTTTAATTTTCTCGCATTCTTCATCATTCTCTTGTGATTCCTTTACTCTATCCAACAATGTCGGACGAGCTTCCATTACAAATAACTTTTCTTCAGACCTTTTCGGTCCCATTACCACTATTTCCAATTTCTCCATTTCTCTTATCAACTCCTCTTGAGTCGTCAAATGAAACAAATTCTCCCTTCCTTTTCTGCTCAGAGCGTCGGCAACTACGTTTGCCTTACCCAGGTGATAATGAATATCGTAGTCATAATCCTTGATTAATTCTAACCATCTTCTCTGACGCATATTCAACTCCTTCTGTGTGAAGATATATTTCATACTCTTGTGGTCCGTGTATATCTCACATTTCTCCCCGTATAAGTAATGCCTCCAAATCTTCAATGCAAAAACTATGGCCGCTAACTCTAAGTTGTGAGTAGGGTATCATTTTTTGTAATCCTTTAATTGTCGTGATGCATACGCAATGACCTTGCCGTGCTACATGAGCACACATCCAAGTACCTTGTGCGATGCATCACTATACACCACAAAATTTCCCGCATCATCTGGTAGTGACAACATAGCGCTTCGCTTAATCTCCTCTTCAATTCTTGAAAACTCTCTTTGCATTTGTCTGTCCATGCAAATTTCACTGTCTTCCTCGTCAGATTGGTCAACGGGGTTGCTATCTTAGAAAAATCCTGGATGAATCTTCGATAGTACCCAGCTAACCCTAAGAAACTCCTCACCTCTGTTGGTGTTCTCGGCTGCTCCCAATTACTTACTGCCTCGACCTTTGCAGGGTCTACTGAGATTCCATTCTTATCCACCACGTGTCCTAAGAATTGAACCTTCTCCATCCAAAATTCACACTTAAAATTTTTTGCATACATCTTCTCCTTCTTTAACGCCTCCAAAACTATCTTCAGATGTTCGGCGTGTTCTTCCTCTGTTTTCGAGTAGATTAAGATGTCGTCGATGAAAACTACCACAAACTTATCCAAGTATGGCTTGAAAACTCGGTTCATCAAGTCCATGAATGCTGCCGGAGCATTAGTCAATCTAAATGACATTACTAAAAACTCGTAATGTCCATAACAGGTTAGAAACGCAGTCTTTGGTATGTCCTCATCCCGTACCTTCAGTTGGTGATATCCTGTTCGTAGGTCTATCTTCGAAAAACACTTTGCTCCTTTTAGTTGATCAAATAAGTTGTCTATCCTCGGTAGCGGATATCTATTCTTGATCGTTACTTTGTTCAATTCTCGATAATTGATACAGAGCCTCATCGATCCGTCCTTTTTCTTAACGAATAACACTGGTGCTCCCCAAGGAGACACACTCGGTCGTATGTAACCCTTATCCAATAACTCTTGCAGCTGTATCATCAATTCCTTCATTTCTACTGGCGCCATACGATATAGAGCTTTCAAAATCGATTCCGTTCCCGGTGCTAAGTCTATTACAAATTCAATTTCTCTGTCTGGCGGAAGCCCAGGTAGATCGTCCAAAAATACATCTTGGAATTCATTCACTACAGATATATCCTTAATTTCTACTCCTTTTTTTCGAGTATCTACAATGTAAGCTAAATAACCTACACATCCTTTCCTTAATAATTTCTTGGCCTGCATCATCGTAAGACAACACGATTGCTTAAGCGATGAGCTACCATAAAACACTAACTTAGACTTACTCGGAGTATGAAGGTTCACACATTTATTCTGACAGTCAATTATCGCTGCATGGTTATACAACCAATCCATTCCCAGTATTACGTCAAATTCTCCCAATTTAATTGGAATCAAATCTACGCTCAGTTCATGATTTCTAATGTTTGCGCGATATTTTCGGTAAACGTATTCTATAGGGATTATTTCCTTATTCACAACTTCTATGTTTAAGGGATTTTCTAAACGTTCTCGGGGTGAATTAAGTTTACTAGCAAATTCTTCAGATACAAAAGAATAGGTGGCACCCGAATCAAATAATACATAAGCATTTATATCATTGATTGGGATTATACCTGACACCACGTCCTTCGCATCTACTGCGTCTTGGACGGTCATGTTAAAGGTTCTGGCGGTTGGGCGGTTGGATTGTGCCGGTCCGCTGATCATTAGCTTGTTTCCCCCTTGTTGGCTGTTACCTCCGCCACTTCCCTTCTTCGGGTAGTCCTTAATCCGGTGCTCCGTCGAGCAACATGCAAAGCATCCTTGTATCTTTTTTGATTTCGGGTAGTTGGGTGAAATGTGCCCCTCCTGACTGCAGTTGTAGCAAGTGCCGCGTCCCTTCCAGCACTCGCCCTGGTTATTCTTCCCACATTTTGGGCATCCCTCTACCCTCTTCTTAAATCCTCCACGAACATTTCCCGACTAATTATTGTTGTTTTTATTTTTGTTGTTGTTGTTATTCTCCCACTTCCTTTTTCCCAAATTACTTCCCCCGCTGCTACTTCCTCCACGATGCTCACTACCAGTGTTCTTGTTTTTCTTCTCCTTATGATACAGACTTAAGGTCTCATTGCCACCTTCCGCAATGATCGCCTTCTCCAGTAATGTTGCAAATGAATCAATTTAAAGAATTGATACCTTGTTAAACAGCCAAGGCTTTAGTCCTTGCTCGAAACGTCTTGCCTTCCTCTCTTCATCTCCAACTTGGTGTTATGCAAATCACGCTAGTTCATTGAACTTAGCCGCGTATTGCGCCACCGTCATATCACCTTGCTTAAGTTCCAAAAACTTAACCTCTATTCCGTTCTTCATGCTTTTAGGGAAGTAGTTCTCGAAAAACAGCGTCTTGAATCTCTCCCACGCTATTATCCCTTCTCCAGCTCTTTGTTGATTAGCCTCCCACCGGTAGTTGGCTTCGCCTCTCATCATATACGTAGCAAACACCGTCTTCTAGTCTTCACCTACTTGAGCGATAGTGAAAGCCTTCTCTATATCCTTAACCCATGTCTGAGCTATGATCGGATCGGTAGTACCCCTTGAACTCTGGAGGTCCTACACTCCTAAAGTCCTTAAAGCTTGTCACGGGAACAGCTTGAGGGCTGGGGCGAACGGGTTCGTTGTTCCTTTCCCTAAGAGCTTCTCCTAACAAGTCTACTAGCTTCTCGATCGGATCTACTTGTTCCCTCTCATTGTTAACTGATTCCTCAAGTGCAGTTAATCTACGTCTGGGCGGCATTTTTTGCATCACAAAATTTTTCATTTTATTAATACTCAGTTATATTACTAAAGTATTTCTTTAATACTAAAAGAATAAAATTTATAACATGTTTCTAACATAAGATCATTTATATTCATATGCCAAATCGTTTCATTACATGATTTTTCCTAGCATATTTCTATAAATGTAATCACATATATCCCCTAATATCACAAAAGACGGGGAACACTAACATACATCCATACTACCCCTATATAAAAAGTTTACTCGGGGTTTACATCACTATCCCACACTTTACACAAAAAAAGTTGGGATTACAACACAGTATATACAACACATAAAGTAAATACTACTAAGCTACAGCTAGACTGACTAAAGGTCTCATCCCATCATTCCACGCTCCACAACGCTCTTGTACTCGATCTGTGCTATATACGCCATCAACTCTCGGCTTAAAGTATGTAGGGTCTGTCCCTGCTCTGCTGAGTAGTGGTACACACCATCAATCACCCTCTCAAAAGGTGAACGGAACACATACCCCATCTTGTTCATCTTCCTCTTCTTGCAACTGACCTCATCCTCTAGGTCATCAGCTGTCTCATTAGTCGCTTCCCACTTCTCTTGGAAGTGGATCCTATCCATAACCTCCAACTCTAGCTGAGTACGAAGTGCTTTCTTCTCTGTCTTCTCACTCAATTCTCTCTGCTCTACTTCTTCCAGCTTCCCTTCCAGATCTACGTTCCTAGCCACCGACCTGTGGAATAAGGTTCCCATCTGGATTCCTTCCTCCCTGTGGTAAGAAATATTTACCTCTAGCTCCTGTATGGCCAGCTTCCTCTAGTGGTCCTCGTCCCTCAGCGTCTGGAACTCGGACTCTTTCTCCTGGGCCTCGGCCTCCAGCTCCTGGACCCTGCAGTCCAACTCTAGGATCCGCTCCTCATACTCGCCTAACATCTGCTCCTCTACAGTAGCCTCATCAGAGTCCTTCACTGGCTCATCCTCCATCGGCTCGTCCTCCATCGGCTCCTCCTCTGGATCGGACTCTACCTCGATCTCGTCCTCGTCGTCAAACTCGAACGGTGCAATAGCCTGCACAGGCACAGCCTCTAGAGGTGCCTCGTATACTACATGTATATCCCTGGGCTCCTCCTCTGCCACTCTACTAGGTACTCCTGTGTCTGCCATCATACAATCATAAACACAAGACAAATAAATAACAACTCCATTAGAATGTTAAATAAAACATAAGTTCATTGTATAGAATGGAGTTATATTTCATAACACACTACGTCCCTCTCTACGGAAAACTCTATGTGAGTTCTATCCCTTTCTAACTTCTAAGTTCTCCTAAGTTATAATCTATGGACACTCGCTCCTAAGGTTTATAACTACAGCTCTGATACCAACTTGTGACGCCCCTAAATTTGGACCACCACTTATCTCTCGAATTCAGTTCATCACGTTCTCATGATAATACAATAATAATATCTAAAGCATACATTCATAGCGGAAGATCTAATCTAGAATAATATACGATGATTTATTATAGTTATTCCCCCAAGTCTCGCAACCTACAATACTTAATAGATTACATAATAATATCAAATACAAAATTATTACATAACCCTACTTAAGCTTAAACATAGTTCAGAAATAGTCTTAATACAACTGTGACACCCCCGAATCCAGGTCCTCTGACCCTGGTCCGGTCGTCACGATCTAACACATAAACATCCACCTCTAAACAACATACAATAACTAAATGCAGAATATAATAAACGTTTGTCGTTCATTCAAAAGGTGTTACTAGTCCCAAGATTCGATAACCTTAAATACAAAACATACAAACATACCCTAGAATAGTCAATAGGGTTCATATTACATAACAGTAAATTAATTAAACATAAAGATAAAGTCTACTCCTTGCAAACTAATCCTACATCTTCCCTTTACCCTTGTCCTTTCCTGAAGTCTCGGGCTTAACTGCAATATAAGTCATGATATAGCAAGGATGAGCAACAAGTTTGCTCAGCAAGTTGAAATACAACAATAAGGATATATCATGATGAAAGGAATATATCTGATAATGAATTCAACAATATGAATATCGAAAGCAAGAATAATAATTCCTTTTAGAATAACTGATAGTCAAGTAGACTTTTGAACTATAAAACTCCAACGAAATCAATAGCTGATTGACCCTTTGGTTACTGGCTACAGAATAAGTACTTGAGGGGATCAGCCTCGCGTACGCTTTGTATATGCATAACATTCAACTCTGCTGTTTGTATCTTTATACTAGATACCTGGGGTACTCCCCTATATATACAAGGGGTGTTCTTTCAGTCTAAGAATCCTTACCATCAATTGGTTTGGATAGCTTTTATAAAAATTTTATACAATTATCTGACCGAACAAGGGTTCAGACTCTATCTGACGCAGTTCAAGAATTATAGAACTTTAAATAATGTACAAGTCCAAGACTGTACGAAATCAAGTGCACCAAGTGCGAATAACAATAATATTGATGTGGAATAATTGTAAATTAATTAAACCACCTAATAGCATGCTTGGAAATAAAGTTCAAGCTTTAAATAATTAACTGTCAATACGATAATAACATACTCAATACAATATGAGAAGGATAGGAACTTGTACAAATAAGAATTAAAGAACTTGCACAACCAAATAGTGAAGTTCGGAGACTTGCCTGATTGCTCAGCTACAATTAAGTTCTAGCTTTAATTAAATCTCGCTGAAATAACCTAACATTAATAAGTCGGTATTCCAATTAGCATGTGTAAACTAATACGAGTTTACACTTACAAGAATTTGCTTATCATATCAATCTATCCATAATTCACGTAAGTCAATCTAATCATGTCATATATTTAATAACTTTAGATTATCTAGTTTCTATGCATCAATATAGACTTGAACACATAATACTTCAAGTTACTTATATTTAATCAACATACATGTTTTATGATTATAATTTTTGAAAACCTAGCATGCTCAACCTAATCCTAGTTTAAAGTCATATGCTCTCATGTCGATAATTTGTATACTTTACATAATACAAGTTCATGCTTCATGTTATCACATAACAAGGTTAAACATAACATGCATGCTCATGCGTATACTATACATGTATACTTTAATCCACCTATTTTATGCCTTATAAATTCATTTTCTATGAATACGTGCATATGTGAAATCTATACATTAACTCAATGAGGTCCATGTTAATATGCTTATAGGCATAACGAACTCTAATGTACATGCTTGTATGATCAATACGTAATTCACATGGTGATCGATGATATAATCTTTCACGTTCTAAGCTTTTCGTTGAAAAATCACCCTAAGACAATAAGGTATCATAATACATGTTAAGTGCCTTGTGCTCATAACTCGTATGTTTTAGGACTCATATATAAACCATATATATGCTCTCAAATAGTTAGAATCTAAAAGACATTAACCTTAGCCAAGTTCACTTTGAAAGTTCTTAAGTTTCTTATTTCAAAATCGCTAGAATCTTGCTATCACGTATGCTAGTGTGTGAACACACTTTAGACTCGCATTTCATGACAATATAAACCACACTATTGTGTTTACAAAATCAGAATGTTCACGTGATACGTCCATGACAAGGTTTACTTTTGAATTACAAGTTTCCCTTTTTAAAACATATGGTCATGGCATATACGTTTAGCATCAACGAATACATACTTATATCATGTTATTGTACTAATATTTACATTTAAATCATGTTCACAAGCTTGTTTCAATGGTATATCACATGTTAGTATATCACAGCAGCTTAACAGAAGCAGAAAATAAAAACTGGCCACAGGAACCTGCGCAGCTGCGCAGGCACCAGGTATAAACCCGGCACAGCTGCGCCGGTGTCCGGCCAATCCAAGAGCAGGTTGTGGCGCAGCTGTGCCGCTGGCCAGTATAATACTGGCGCAGCTGCGCAGGCTGTCGGCAAGACCAGAAGCTAAACTGCTTTGGCAGTTCTGCAAACCCAACTTAGAAAATAATTAAGAAATTTGTTTCTATCATGACATATTGCAATTCTAACATATTAAGAAGTGTGTATAACACTTATCAACATATCCCAAATCAAATATCAACTAATACCTGCTTAATTCAAAGAATCAAGAGCTTAACATTTTATCAGAAAATGAAGAACATGAAGGTAAATGTTATACCTCTGTAACTATGAGCTTGCTGCTATACCAATTCTTCCTTAACTCAAATGGGAACTCAGTATACTAACTCTACTAGACAATATCTCAGCAAAAGAAACTACAAGGAGGAGAGGTTACTCTTATAGGCATTTGAAAATACAGACAAAATATTTACTCACCAAATCAAACCAAAGGATTGCAAGTATGTTCAATAGATAAGAAAGAGTTGGTGAGGGTTGGTGATTCCACTTATGAATCCCACTCCCCATCTCATGATTATGGCTATGTTTGTTGAATTTGAGAGAGAAATGTAGAGTGTAGCTAGCTTTGTTTGTTCACGTGAGAAGAAGTTGGGCTCTTATTATGGAACAATATAAACTCAGCACTTGCTAATACACTAAGTTGTATACTATATATATACAAATAGTATATACCTAAGTTATACAATTAAATGGGTGCTACAATGTTATTTCTTACTTACAAGGTATCAAGTAGTGTATATACATATAATCCATGTACATTTTCTATTAACACCAAATATAATATAATTGTGTATTGCTCATTATTTATTACCATAACTGTTATTATTATAATCCTAATAACTTAATGAAATCATTATCAATTAATAATGTTTATTGATATTACTATATGTTGATGAGGCATACATGAATGTTTACTTACACCCTTCAAGTCACATCAGAAATGTTATCATGCAATTCACATGAATGTAGTAAAGCTTACTATATAGTCTATATATATAATATTCACCACATTAATATGTCACATTGCATTATGTATAATATAGATAGCTACCATATAGTAAAGGTTTAGTATCGCATGCTTGTGTATAACAGTAAATCAAGTAAATATAATAATATTATCAGTTCTCTTACTCATTAATTATTATTTATTCATAATAATAATTAAACAACACATTATCGATTAATTAATCATAATTAAAATTAATCAATAGGTTCAAATCTTGCCACTATATTCAAATAAATTGAATATTTAATTGTTAATAATCCTATCAATTTTCTGATATTAAAGTCTCAGGGCTAGTCCACTAATTTAAATAAACCATTAGTGACTTCCTTAATTATTTCACAAATTCATATAACCACATAAGGTTTAAATAAACTCACAAAACTAACTCGTTAATATTAAATCACATATTTAATAAATAAGGAGTTTAAAATTCATGGTCGTTACAACAGCACTAGAGATTTAAAGTATAAAAGGGACAAACTAGTCGGTAGCCTTGCCCTTGCCCTTATCGACGCCCGAAGGTCCACCTTGCTCTGCCTTAACTGAAATATTTTTAGGGAAATGCAAGAATGAGTACAAATTGCCCAGCAAGTAATATACAATAAGGGTGAAGAGTTTTATAACACAAGTTTGAAATATCAAAGTATAATCTCAATGATAAATCAGAGTTTCAAGAATATCATCATGAATAACGAGTGTCAACAATTCTCAAATCAAATCTTTGAAATATGAAATGGTAGTTCAATATAGATCGACCAATATATATGAATTCAAAGGCAATCAACGTATCCAACTGGATAAAATAAATTACACTAAGCAGTCACTAAGGACTATTGAACACCTACTAGAATTATCAATATTAAACTGATAACCCAAAAGAAATAAGTACGATAGATGATCAGTCTACAATACTTTATGTTATGCATAACACTACAGTAATTTTCACGCGTGTGTTGGGGCTTCCAACAATAGACACTCCCCTTACCATAAGGGTTGTTCAACCTAGTTTTCAAGATTTTCGCACCAGTCAATTGGTTTGGACAGTTTTCTAAACATGCATATAGTCTAGCCGAATCAAATGGCATAGACACTTTCACGATATTCAAGAACAATACCAAGTTCAACATGAATAATAGTTTTCATAAGACTTAAATAGAATAAGAGTTTATTCAATAAGCATACTAACTCCATTTAAACGTGTAAGTAAGAAAACTTGCTTACAATATTCCCTGAATAAAGTAAACACAAGGATAGAATACTTGCACCGTAAAAGAATGTAAGTTAGAGAACTTGCATCCAAAGAGATAAGGTTTAGATACTTGCCTTATGCGTAGCTTACTCACGTAAAGCTAGTCAACATTTTCGAATCCTATTTATAGTACATAATATGTATAGGATGTGCATTAGCTAAACACATTCGGTACACAAGCTTGATACTCAAGTTAAATATACACACATGTTACTACCTTAGTCACATGTCATTACATTCTTATACGCTCATGGTATGAAATCAAATTATAAGTTACCACGAAATCAAATAACATTCGTATAGCATTATATAATTTTTAGTCGATTAGGTTTTCATTAGCTATGGAGTTCTTTTTCTCAATTAAAACATCTTCATGGTATACAACTATCATATATCAGTAACAATTAGACTTGTTTAGCAGCTATAGCATTGATATGAGTTAACTATCAAAGATCAGATTAACAAAACTGTCCAGTTTTCATTTTGGCCTGGCCCAGCTGCGCCCTGGTTAGGCCTAGGGACGACGCAGCTGCGCAGTACCCTGGTCTGACTAGAGTTGAGCTTTTGCTCTTCCTGGATCCGTCTCATGATAACAACATATAACATATTAGCATGTAAAGGGCCTCACATGCTTTTACAGTGATTTTACACTTATTCTTGGTATGTTATGGTTTTAATTTAGGATTTTAAATGAGCTAAGGCAAATCAAGATCATGAAATTACAAAGGCTACAATGTCCGCCATGCATACATATGAGGTAGTCATGAAATCAGTTTGTATGTATGCTTACATAGGTTATCATCTTATACGCATAACTAGTATCAATTATTTCCTCAAAATATCTCTAACTCACGCTTGAGTAATCTTTCTATATGTTTAACCAAAATGAGCATTCGTAGGTAATATGTGTGGTCACATAAGAAATATAAATCACATATGTCCTAATTCCAGAATATACACCACATCATGTTTATTAGATTATAACACATCCAAGTTTGTTTTGAAAAGTTATTTTAAACTTGAATAACTCAATTTTGCATATACAAATCATCTTTAAGGCTCTTTTCATGTATAGTTAAATCATGTTAACATCTTCACAAGGTCAGAACATACATCATGTAATATTCATGCATATTAGCTTTGATATGTCAAGTTTTTCTTATCAACTTGGTCATGAACAAAGAACTATAAATCATAACTCATGCTTATTCATGTTCAGAAATCAGTCGTGTGTATGCTATCTCATGTATGCATGTTTACCAAAATTAGAACATAAAGTTCATTAGTTTCATTAAGGCTTATTTTCAAAACTATCTTTTCCCTTATTACAAGCATACTAACACCAACCAACTCATTCATGCTATGCCAACGAACCTAATTACTCATGTTAAACTTATTTCCATGCATGTTCAAGTCATATCAGTATGCTAGAATTAACCAGATTAAAAATAGAAGTCAGAATCTGGTGCAGGTGACTAGCGCAGCTGCGCTGCGCCCCAGTTCATAATTAGCGCAGCTGCGCCGTTGCCTGAACCGAATTGAAAGCTTCTGCTTCGGCAGAAACTTAAGACAATTTCCAAATTTCTTCATGAATTCGATTCTAAACAACTACACTGCCTCACTAACATGCTTATAAGGCTATATATCAATTAACAGGCATTCTAAAATCACATTATCATGAATTCCATGTTTAAATCAAGAATTAGAAATTTTCAGAAACAAGAAAGGAGAAATATGATATACCTCTGTAATGCAAATTGGGCTTGCTATTATTGAAGTGTCTCTCTTTCTGTAAACTATCTTGCTAACAAACTAACAATACATTCTCAATCCAACAGTTAAGCAAAAATCTCAGCAAATGAAAAGAGAGGAGAAGAGCTTCCATTTATAGAATTTCAAATACCTAGACAATCAAATCTTTCAATGAATCAAACTAATGTATTGGTGAATTATATGTTGGTTAAGGAAGGGTTGGTAGATGGTAGTTGATTTACACTATTGAAGCCACTCCCCTTGCAATGATATCCACCTATGTTGCTGAGTTTGAGAACATAGGGAGTAGGCTAGCTTGGAGTATTTCACGTGAAGAGAATGAGGGTGACTCTTTTTATGGGACAAGGGAATGCAGCTCAGCTATTGGTCAATATGGGTATATACAACCCTTATGTTATACATTTATACATAATATCTACACTTAGGTTATAATTGAAATGTCACAATGCAATTCCCATAATGTAGTAAATGTAATTTGCACACACATAATCCATGTACATTTTATCATACCGGTATAATTTTAATTGGGTATTATATCATTATCTTATCTCTACTATTCAATAAATTCATTACAATCATTATTAATCAACAATTGTTCACTACACATTCATGAGGCACTAATTTAAAGTTCACACATTCACATTGTCACATAACCACATGATATATTCATACAACTTAATTAATTAGTCATAACATATAGTCTCTATATATTGTATAGTCACATTGCATTATATAACATAGTTGTAACCACTATACATAATATTGCACGTAACAATTAATCGAGTAATTATAATCTTACTAAATTAATAACTTACTCGTTTGTCAATTAGTCAATAATAATTAATTGCTCATCTTATCCATTAATTAACAATAATATTAATTAATCATTCTCTCATGGATATACTCTTAACAACAATTATTATTATATGATAATTATCACATTCATCAACAGTTTAATAAATAAAAATCTTATTATATTTATGAATCATATTTTTATTATTATACTATTACTTGCAATAATAATAAATCAACAGACTATTATTATATTTCTCATAATAATAATTAACAATTAATATAGATTAATTGTTCACTTAATAATTCATTCGTGCATGAATTAATTAATGCATCGTCTTTTCTATTCCCGTGCCACACAAGGCATTCAAAGAGCTTATCATAAACTCCACATTTTCCTCAATTACATAAATTCAATTTAATATAGTTGAGTTAACTCATCTCATAACACTTACATATTTATATTCAAATAAATATTCATTTCTATTAATATATTCATTTAATAATATTCGGAAATTCTCGGGTATTACAGCAACGAGGGGGCAGTCAGCGAAAGAGGCAAGAACATCAGGTGACATAGAAGAGAAGGCAGAGATGAACAAACCCGAAGCTTATGTGCCACCAGTTCCATATCCAGGGAGACTCCGGAAAGAGAAAGAAGATAAATAATTTGCAAAGTTTGTGGAGGTACTCAAGAAATTGCATATTAATATTCCGTTCATTGAAGCCATAGAACAAATGCCGAGTTAAGCAAAATTCATGAAGGAAATCCTATCGAGAAAAAGAAGGTTAGAAGATTTTGAGACTGTTGCACTTATAGTGGAGTGCAGTGCAATTCTACAGAACAAATTACCACCAAAGCTCAAGGACCCAGGTAGTTTCACGATACCATGTACTATTGGGGAAAAATTCTTTGAAAAAACACTAAGTGAATTGGGGGCTAGTATTAATTTGATGTCGCTATCCATCTACACATAGTTGGGTTTACCAGAGGTAAAGCCCACCAACGTGACGCTCCAGCTAGCAGACCAATCTCTGACTTATCTGCGGGGAATTGTAGAAGACATACTGGTGAAGGTAGACAAATTTTTCTTCCCAGCAGATTTTATTGTGCTTAATTTTGAGGAAGATAAGGAGATTCCACTCATACTTGGGCATCCATTCCTAGCCACGGGGAGAACACTGATTGATGTCCCGAAAGGAGAACTCACGATGAGGATACAAGATCAAGAGGTGACATTCAATGTGTTCAAGGCAATGTAGTTTCCAAAAGAAACTGAGGATTATTTTTGGATTGACTTAGTTGAGACCGCGGCACAAGAGTTCGTGTCAAGTAATGTATTTGGGGATCCACTTCATACAGCATTGGGAAATTCATATGCAGCATACTTTCCAAATTCTTTGGAATATTTATACTTATTGAACGCATCTCCTTCATTCAAGCCATATGGAAAGAGATTTGAAGATTTAAAACGGTCTTAGAAATCGAAGGCACAACCAAAGACATCAATTGAGGAACCTCCAGTCCTAGAATTGAAGCCTCTACCGAGCCATCTCAGGTATGCCTACTTAGGAGACTCTTCTACACTACCAGTCATCATCTCAGTTTCTTTCACAGAATCACAAGAGGCAAAGTTACTAAGATTTCTTCGAGAGTTTAAAACTGCAATTGGATGGACGATAGCCGACATTAAGGGAATCAGTCCCTCATTCTGTATGCATAAAATTTTGTTAGAAGAAGATGCGAGACCGATTGTGGAATAGAAGTGCAGATTTAATCCAATTATGAAGGAGGTTGTCAAGAAAGAAATCATCAAATGGCTCAATGCAGGTATCATTTATCCAATATCGGACAGTTTATGGGTTAGTCCGGTTCAGTGTGTGCCAAAGAAAGGAGGGATGACAGTTGTCGAAAATGAGAACAATGAGCTAATTTTGACAAGAACAGTAATGGGATGGCGAGTATACATGGATTACAGAAAATTAAACAAAGCCACCTGAAAGGATCACTTTCCTTTGACGTTCATTGATCAGATGTTGGATCGGCTTGCAGGGCATCAGTTCTACTATTTGTTGGATGGATACTCGGGCTACAACCAGATTGTTATAGCACCCTAAGATCAGGAAAAGACGACTTTCACTTGCCCCTACGGAACATTTGCATTTCGTAGGATGTCTTTTGGGTTATGTAATGCACCAGCTACATTTCAACGATGCATGATGGCTATATTCTCAGACATGGTGGAGCAAAATGTATAAGTATTTATGGATGATTTCTAAGTGTTTGGGGACAACTTTGATCTTTGCTTAGCAAATCTTACATTAGTACTTCAGAGATGTGTGGGCGCTAACTTGATCCTTAACTTGGAAAAATGTCACTTCATGGTGCGAGAAGGGATCATCTTAGGCCATCGGGTTTCAGCAGAGGGCTTAGAGGTGGATCGAGCGAAAATTACAACAATTGAACATCTACCACCTCCTACTTCTGTAAAAAGGGATCCGCAGTTTTCTGGGGCATGCAGGATTTTACCATCGTTTTATCAAAGACTTCTCCAAGATCACTAAACCATTGTGTGCATTACTCGAGGAAGATGTTCCGTTCAAGTTTGATTCGGAATTTCTGAAAGCGTTCAAAGTGTTGAAAGAAAAGTTGGTTACCGCTCCAGTCATAATTGCACCAGATTGGACACTACCATTTGAATGAATTTGTGACGCAAGCGACTACGCAGTGGGAGATGTATTGGGACAAAGAAAGGATAAGGTCTTCCATGTAATTTACTATGCCAGTAAAACTTTGAATGATGCGCAGGTAAATTACACAACAACTGAAAAAGAGCTCCTAGCCGTGGTGTTTGCATTCAACAAATTTCGAGCTTATTTTATTGGAAGAAAGGTAGTAGTATTCACAGATCACTTAGAAATAAAATAACTCATCTCGAAGAAAGATGCCAAACCAAGACTAATTCATTGGGTCCTATTACTTCAAGATTTTGATCTTGAGATTCGGGACAGAAAAGGGACAAAAAATTAAGTGGCTGATCACTTGTCAAGGTTGGAGAATGAACAACAGTAGGAACCCAATAAAATCATCATCAGTGAATCATTTCTGGATGAACAACTATTTGCGGTGGCAACAGAGACCCCTTGGTATGCAAAATTCATAAATTACATCGTCAACAGAATTGTGCCATTCGACTTCCATTTTCAGCAAAAGAAGAGAGGTGAAGCAGTATATATGGGATGAGCCCTTCTTATTCAAATAGTGTGCCGATCAGATGATACAAAGATGTGTGGCCGAATCTGAAATTGAGGGAATATTACAACATTGTCACTCTTCATTATATGGCGGTCACTACGGAGGAGATCGGATAGCGGCAAAAGTCCTATAGTCTGGTTTTTTTGGCCAACACTATTTAAAGATTCTCATGCATTTTCCAAAAGATGCGACAGGTGCCAAAGAGTAGGGAACATAACGACTCGCCAAGAGATGCCACTAAATACCATGTTGGAAGTAGAACTATTTGAGGTATGGGGCATCGACTTCATGGGACCGTTCTCATCCTCATTCAACAATAAGTACATACTGGTTGCAGTGGATTATGTGTCCAAATGGGTGGAAGCAGTGGCTCTACCTACTAATGATGCCAAAGTAGTGCTGAACTTTCTTCGCAAGAACATCTTTACCAGATTTGGGATGCCGAGAGCAATTATCAGTGATGAGGGCACACATTTTTGCAATAAATCCTTTGCAGCACTATTGTCTAAATATGGAGTTCGGCATAAGGTTGCGACGGCCTATCATCCAAAAACAAATGGCCAAGCAGAAGTGTCCAACCGGGAAGTGAAACAAATTCTAGAAAAAATTATTAATCCATCACGGAAGGATTGGGCTAGCCAGCTGGATGAAGCACTATGGGCATATCATATAGCTTACAAAACTCCAATCGGTATGTCTCCCTATCGACTGGTGTTCGGTAAAGCCTGTCACTTACTGGTGGAACTAGAACACAAAGCTTACTGGGCAATAAAGAAGTTAAATTTGGACCTCGAAGCAGCCAGCGAAAAGCGACTCCTGCAGCTGAGCGAATTGGATGAATTCCAAGTGCAAGCATATGAGAACGCCAAACTATACAAGGATAAAACCAAGAGATGGCACGACAAGCGAATTATCCAACGAACCTTTGAACTAAGACAATTGTGCTACTTTTCAATTCTCGCCTGAAGCTATTTTCGGGTAAATTAAAATCAAGATGGTCTGGACCATTCACGATCACTAAAGTTTATCCGTATGGCGCAATAGAAGTGCAGGATTCCACAAGCCAACAGTCGTTCAAAGTTAACGGACAAAGACTTAAGCATTATCTAGGCGGAGAGTTGAATCACGAACAAACTTCAATCAGTCTCACGGATCACCAATGAGTCAAGAAACCAAGTCGGGCTGACAACGTTAAACGCGCTGTATGGGAGGCAACCCATATTTTTAGACCCTTTTTAGTATTATTATTCAATTGCATGTAGTTCATTAATAAATATTCTTATAGTTAATTGCCTAGGGTACTGATACTTTTATTATACTTGTTATATGAGAGCACGTTAAGAGAGTAACATACTCAAATGAAGTAGAAGGGCGCAGACCGCGCCAATATTAGGGGGGGTCAAGCGCTGAGCGCGCTAACAATGCAGAAATGTTTGGGCAAACCACCACAGCCAAGCGCAGGGCGCGCAACAACAAGCGCTGAGCGCGCTACCAATATAGAGATTTTTTTCCAACCCCCACAGCCAGGCACGGGGCGCACCTCTTCCTGCTCAATTCAAGCGCGGACCAAGCTGCGCTACTGGGTGCAGTTTAAAACACAGACTTCGCCTCTTCCACAGTGCTCTTCTACTTCAACTTTTAATATAACCTCTCCTATTCTATTTCAACTTCTAATTTCGCCTCTCCTCTTCTACTTAAACACTAAATCCTTCCTCCCATTCACTCAATACAAATCCAAATCAACATCTAATCCCTTCTACACTCACCCCAAATCTTATACAAAACACAATCTCCACCCATATCCAATTCCACCATCAACGTACAATCTCTCTCATACAACCCACCACTGCTACATCACTCATACACATCCTTGTTCATCACGATTCGAGTGAGTATCACAGACATTCAGTCCAAGTAACAAGAGGTAACAAGTTGATTTAGTGTTGGTTCACAAAATAACTCATATTCATATTCAATTGTGTTTCTTTAATTATATAACTGTGATTGGGATAACTTGGGTTACTGATAACCCAAGGATTTTATTGATAAGTTATGGAAAGATTTGTGATATAAAGGAAAGTCAGTTTGGGGGAAAAAACAAGGTTGCATGCCAACTGTTCGACAAATTGCCCCTACCATTCGTGTGTGTTCTAACAAATAATTAACATCAAATATGGCTTCCAAACGTCAAAGAGCTTCGAGTTCAAGTTCCAGGCAACAATTTGATGGGTCCAGGTTCATCAACGAAGCCACCGAAAGAAGGTTCAACACCGTGCTCGATAAGAAGACTTTGGTTTTGGAAAGAGGGTTGAAGCCTGACGCGAACTTAGATGGCGACATGGCACTGATGATCGTTGAGCGGAATTGGTTCCAATTGGTAGAACAACCCTAACCAGCCGTGCCGTCCATAGTTAAGGAATTATATGCCAATGCAATCAAGCACTTAGAGAGAGTTGTAATGGTCCGGGGAAAACCGGTCTCTTTTTATGCCACAATTATTAATGAGTATTTTGTGCTAGAAACACCAATGGGGGACCGATATGAAGACCATCTCCCAGACTTGGATGAGCTTATCACCTGCCTCTGCAAGCCAGGAACACAATAGGTAACCAAGGCTAGGATGGATATTAAAATCATGTTTCCACACTCAGCGCTGAGCAAGTATGGCAAGGCATGGTATGCGTTCATCTGTGTAAAACTCATGCCCATCTGACATCAGAACGACGTAACTAAGGAACGGGCATGACTTCTCTACGACATAGTTCACCACTGGTTTGGGATGGGGAACACCATTGAAACGCTACAGGTTGACGTAGGGTTGTGCATTTAGGAATCTATTGACCGACTTTTGTGATGAGGAACCACCGGCGGCTTAGTACACGGGTTTCTTATCACAGACTTATGCCGTAAGGCCAGGGTACAGTGGAATTCGGCGAAGCCAGTACAGATTCTCACGGTTGCGATTGACCATAAAATGATCGACACATACAGAGCATGGGATGGAGCACAGTCGCACCCATGGGGTGAAGGGTATATCATAATTTTACGTCTACGTCTTCTCAGACACGTAGTCAAAAGCAAAGGTTATGGCTTGCTCAATGCCAGGCTACGATGCATGCATACAACATTGGCGCATTCACGACATTGGCGGATGCTTTCTTCTGGTTCACTCCAAATTCTGAACTAGTCCAGCTTCCCAACCCTCATATTTTACTTGCCTACCCCCTTCGAATGATGAAGGTCCTCACGACGAGCTTTAACTCATCTCGCAGGGAAGTCCTCGTGCTTAAATTCTTATTTTTTCACGTAATGAGGACATTACTAATGTTAAGTTTGGGGGGGGGGGGTAATTTAGTATCATAATCATGCTAGTTTATAGTAGATTGCATAGGTTCATTATAGTTTTATTCTGATATAAAAAAATATATAAAATGCAAAAATAAAATAAATATATGCATTTATGTAGGATTTGTGTTAGTAGACTTGCATTGAGATTGAGTATTTATGCATTGGTAGTTGAGATAAGAGCCAATGATGAGTCGAATTTACGAAGTACATGTTTAAATTGATTATCATGTGTTAATTAACATTGATCATAGGAACTTCATAACTTAATTCCAGTGTTTTCTAATCTCAAGCACACCAACTAACTATCAGTAATAGCGAGAAAGTTTATATAAGATAAGCATGGGCATGTATTCACTTGATCACAGATTATAATTAAACATTAGCCTATACATAAGTTTGGGGGAATTGTTGCTCGAATAAAAAAAAAAATAAAGGCAAGAAAATAGGAAAGAAAAAAAAAGAAAATAGTTATGGAATAAAAACTGACTTAGTTCAACTTCGTGGCCTTTGTTACTCGGACAAGTAAACCCTAGGGGATATCTTCACACCAGGCGCCCTAAAACCTTCGGGTTTGGGAGTCGTTGGTCGAAAGTTCGTTACACTGGTAGAATTGAAAAGACTAAGGAAGTTGGACATTGCACAAGTCGAATTCGAGAAATAACAAGGGGGATGGAGCATTAAAATGCACCCACCTGGTATGAAAGCTTAATATTATTGTTTCATCTTTTTATTTCCCTCCTACTTATGTGTATGCTATGATTGGTTACAAGTCTGTGTTGAATGGTGGTCATGTGTATGAATTTGTCTGTATTGCTAATTGTTATTGCTGGAGTCATGTTGGCCACACACACACAGAGAAACAGGCAAGAGTTATGTTTGTGAGGTGAGAATGTGAGAAGTTAAGATAACGCATGATGTGATATTGATTGCATGTTGGTTGTTTATCTTTGAGGCTTATTATTTATCTAGTTACCAGGGTTGTTGCTCGGTCTCTTTAGTTGCATTCGTAGGAATTAGTTTGTTAGTATAGTTGAGTTTGCTTGAGGACAAGCAATGGTTCAAGTTTGGGGGAATTTGATGAGTAGGTTGAAAGCCTATGATTTGATCTCGTTTAGCTTGATATATTGTGAGTTTTTGGGTATTGTTCATGTTACTTTTGGTGTTTTTATGTTACTTTACAGGTGCGAGGATTGGAGCAGGGAAGAAAGTGGACTTAAGAGAAAAATATGGGAAATTTGGGCGATCTGATAGCTGGGCGCGGACCGCGCTGATTATGCATTGAAATAGGCGCGGGGCGCGCTTTATGAGGACAAGTTGTTGGATGCCAAGCGCGGAGCGCTCTACTTTGGGAAGAGACCGGGCGCGGACGTCGCCGGGCGGATGGGAAAGACCAGATTTTGTTCCTTAATTGTGAAAGTTGAGTTACAAAAGGATTTTGACTTACCCAATTATAATAGGGTTTTGATAGTTCTATAAATACTAGTTATTATCTTAGTATTAGACATCTTTTGATTGCGAATTCATTAGAGGCTATTCTTTTGTTGCGGATTGATATTGCGTTGGGGGATTTCGTGAGATAGACGTTGGATTGAAGATTGAAGAATATCGACAAAGTTTTTCCCGCTTCCTCTTAAATTAATTTCTATATCATGATGTCTTTTAATTGTTATCTCTATGTTCCTATGTTGATGATGAACTAAATCTCTATTAGGAGTACAATGGAACCTTTTTTGAAGCTTTAATTCATTACTATTATTTTCACTTGATAATCTATTTGAATTGATTGTTATTATTCTGTGCGTAATTAAATAATTGTTTGGCCAGCAATTAATATTATATCTTTGATTGAATTGAAAAAGGATATCTTAGAATAGAACTAAATATAACAACACATGAATTTGTTAATTTTTAATTAGAATAACATAACAGTGTATAAGACGAACGTACTTATATGCCATGTGCAACTGTGATACATGTGTGAACTTAATGAATCTATTTTAAGTATTTTACACGAAAGTAGTAAACTAGTTAAAATAGATATTTTTGCTAATCATCGGAAGGTGTTAGTGAATTGTGAAGTAAACCTAGTTGTCAAATTGGTAAAATAAATTAAGTGGAAATAAGGTAAGAGAAGTATTGTGGATTAATTGGGGAAATTATATTCCTATGCTTTAATCATCTGGTATTCATTAATTGCCAGTTAACTGATTCTTAATCACTTTAATTTAATTAATTCTCACAAATCAATTGGAGTGATTGTTTAAATAAAATAAACTTGTAGAAATTGGATAATTAAAATAGTTATTTGATAACTGTTCCCTGTGGGTTCGACACTCTTCTTACTATTATATTACTTGATTGACCGTGTGCACTTGCGCGTAATTGTTATTATATAAATCAGACAATAGTGTGCTTGCAATAATTGGGCCTACGTGCTTTGTTTGGAAGTAGTGTTATGCTTCGTTGGACCTATATACGAAGGGTTTGACTTATTTGAAAAGTCTATTTTTAGACAAGATATGAAAGTGATGTTTTGAAAGATGGTTTTCAAACCCTTTCGCTAACATAGGAATTGAAGCATTTTGATACTTTCATTTTATTCTGCCTTCGACTGATTTTGATTTATTGTCGGGATGCGAAGCATCCTCGACCAAATAATATATATACAAGTATCGGTCTCCTTATGTGCATGAAAGCTATCGAAGTGACCCAAGCACTACAAACCATAATTTACTATACTGAGACCTTAAATTCGGATAACCGTTTTAAGGTCCCTTTGATTTACATTTACAAGAAGACAGACATGCTATATTTACAGTGCAAAGTTGTCCATTATGGGAATCGGATCTAGATCCATGTGATTAATCATAAATCACGTGATTCCTAGGCACACAGAATATTATCAAAAAGCCTGCACAACAGAGATATTGAAATAAAATGAAAATTGAAATCTAGACGTCGCAAGACAAAAGATTCATCAGTTAAATCCTGGCATGCGCGTAGCCAAAGCTTTCCGCTCCCTCTAGATACGGATCTAGGGTCGCGTAGTCACTTTAATATTTACAAAATTAGAAAGAAAGCTTGATTTAAATAAATCTTAGCCATTCTAGCTCAACGGTTCTAGTTTGACAGCTTTTGGATTTAGATGAATCTAGTCCACAAACATCAAATTAAAACATATTCATATCAAATGAACAGTTAAAACATATATTTAATCATATTGAATAAATAATATATATATATATTAAAGCTGGAAAGAGCCACAGATTTCCAATCCAGGCTGGACTTATAAATGTAAATATATATATATATATATGCTTATATATATTGAAGCTGAAAAGGCCACAGATTAGCAATCCAGGCCAAACGAGTTAGTGTGTGTGTGTGTGTGTGTGTATATATATATATATATATATATATATTTTAAAGCGAGAAAAAGCCACGGATTGACAATCCAGGTTAATAAAGTTAGTATAAATATATATATATATATATATATATATATATATATATATATGAAAGCCGAAAAAGCTACAGATTTATAATCCAGGCATGAATGATTTAAATGTAAATATATATATAGTTAGATAAATATATTAAAGCTGGAAAGGCCACAGATTAGCAATCCAGGCCAAACAAGTTAGTATAAATATATATATATATATATTAAAGCGATAAAAGCTACAGATTTAAAATCCAGACTGCAAAAGCAATTAAAAATGTATATATATATATATATGTATTTATATATACATAAAAGTAAACCAAAAAGGCCATAGATTTCAAATCCAGGCAAAACTTGAAGATATAAATATACATATACGCTCATATATATATATGATAAAGCTGTAAAAAGCTTCAGATCACAAGAAATCTTACAGTGTGTAGCGTTAAAGGCTTTAAACCACTTGGAGGGCTTGCAAACTCCGTTTCCACAGGTTAAAATTTGATATGTTAGTATATATACGTATACAAATGTATTGGAAGAATAAAATTGAAGTTTGGAGCACTATAGGTAGGGTTAAGATCTGAAATGGGAGGAATTTCTTTTCTTTTCTTCTTTTTTCTCTTCTTTTTTGGCTGGTGGGGGTCTCTATTTATAAACCAAAATAGCCGTGGGTCTACTCGTGGCAGCCGTGGGTCTGCCTGTGACTCCCCGGGTGGGCCCCAGTCCCGTGGGTTCCGTTATCTCGAAGTACGTGCACTCCGACCAACACGCTGTCTACTTCAAGCCTTCATAACTTCCAATCTGTGAGCCCGATTGAGGCATGCTATACCTTTCAGGAAAGCCCTTTTCGAGAGCTACACAATGACATGTGATTTGTTATTTTCTGTATCCGAGAAGATGGGTCTATGACCAGATCTTCGAGTCTTTGTAGTCCGTCCATTGAGCTGTCTTATGTTATTTTTACTCGGGATTGATGTTATGGTTATGCATAACCTTCATGGAATCGATTTGACTAGATTTTTACTTGATTTGATGTCAAGTCGGTAAAATAATCATTTTGCCCTTCCGGGGGTTATCTCTAGGATTGACAGAGTTTTCGACTATTTTTCGGGGTTATTTTTGAGGTTTGATCCCAGCCGACTCTGTTATTCCTCAGGGTTGTTTCCGAGGTTGACTTGATATCCTAGGGTTACCTCTAGGGATGCTTTGATGTTTTGGGGCCCGGGGTTGTCACCGGGGTATTATTTGATCTCCTAGTGTTGTCGTTGGGGTTTACTGTATCTCTCAGGGTTGTCGCCGGGGTTTGGCTTGATCTCCCGGTGTTGTCTCCTGGGTTGGATTTGATTATTTGAACGTCCAGGGTTGTCTCTGGAAGGGAAAAGGTGGTTTTGTTCTCCTGCAGGGTTAGTAATAAGAATACAAAATTTTGAGTGTCTACAGATGCCCCTCTTTATCATGTTTATGTAATGCAATGGAATGAACATGATAAATACTGCTAGACACTTGAAATTTGACACATGCAAATGTAATGGAATGCATGATATGCTATGTTATGAAAGCTATATGCTCTTGCGGTGTTAGCTGCCACGGTATTCTATCACTGACTGCTCCCTCCATTTCTGCTGGGGATGTAGTTGTTCATGATGATTTTCACTGAACTCTTTTGATGCCTACTCGAACGGTAATTTGCAAAGCTTTCATCACCAGATCTTTCCCGATGCTACATTGGGTTGAAGCCAACTGTTTAAGATATCCATCAATGCTATGGAGACTGATTAGATGCATTGTTGTAGATATGTCTTCAAGATCTCAGTGGGGAAGACTTCTATGGTTGATACCCTTGAACCTTTCTAAATCCAACGTTAGAGTTATCACCAACATTCTCTGTCTTTAGATACGCTTTCTGACTTTTCCTCCTCTGGGGATGTTCCTCTTTTGACGAGTGACCTCATTGGGGATTCTTGATGCCTATCCTGATGATAGCTTACACCAGTTTACATCATCGGATCTTTCCCGACACTACGCCAAAGTTGTTGCCAACGGTTTGGATTGCTGTTCGGTTGATGCCGACGTTTTTGTCAGGGATATAATTCTCACTATCTACTCGAACAATGGTTGACAATAATTTGACCATCATTGAACATCCTCGATGCCTACCCGAATGGTAATTTACAACTGTCAATTGAACTAATTTGATGCTTACTCGAACGATAGTTTGCAGAATTTGACCATCACTGAACCTCCTCGGTGCCTACTCGAACAGTAGTTTATGTGACAACCCAAAAATTTATAAGGTTTTGAATGATTTAAAATAAAGGTTAAAGAATAAAACCTAGATGAAAATTTGAGGATTTATTAAAAAATTTAAGTAAAACCTATATGGTTTACTCTTTGAATGAGAATAGAGAAAATATGGGTTATAAAATTCCAAAATCCTAGAAATGAATTTATATGTATTTGAAGGAATATTAAGGATAAGGTACTACGATACCTATAAATTTAATGCGAACTGATAAGAAGTTTTATATATTATCATTATTCTTATCAGTAATATTTTGAGCATGCATGATATGAATTTAGCAAGTTAGTTAATTTATTTATTGACTAAGAAATGTCAAGGAGGTAAAGGTGAATAGCGAATCAGAACCCTAATAGGGCCTTGTATATTAATATACAGTTATTATTATAATTGTATTTAAGATTATGTGTATGTACATTATGTGATTAATGTTAAGTACTGATTATATGGAATGCAATTATGTAAACCTAATTAAGAAACCCTAATTTAAGATTTAAAAATCCTAACCCTAATTTGCAAACTCTTATGCTAATTAGCAAAGTTTAAGGGTTAAAATTTAAGGAAAATATGTGAAATGACTAAATTACCCTTAAAATTATTTGGGAAATGAACAAAATACCCTCCAATCCATGTGAACTTAAATCGACCAATCAGAGAAGAGATGATGTAAGCATGATGCAAGCATGACATCATCCTTAAAAAAACACAAATGATGCAAGCATGACGTAAGCATGACATTAGCATTAAAGAAACACAAAGATGATGTCATCATGATGATGTCACCTGGTGGATATTTTGAGAGGTGCAATTAATGAGGTACTAAAGTGTAATTAACCAAGGTACCAAACTGTAATAAGCCGAGTACAAACTGTAATAAGTCGAGCCCCTAACGTGCAATTAGTGAAACTATATTTTCCTATAAATAGCAAGCCATTCTCTTCATTTTCAAAGCAAGTTTCAAGAAAACAAAGTTATAATCTAGAATTAGAAAGAGAGAGTTCTTGTGAGTTAGATTAATTTCAAGATTTCAAAGGATTAGTTAAAGCTTGCAACTTTAAGAGGTATTTACTCTAGTGGGTATTATTTTTATTCTTCTTTATATATTTAGTAAAAATATACTTTTATACGCAGTTATAATGCCCAAATTATTTTAAGTATATAGTACAAAAGTCCTATTTACAAGAAGTTATAATATCCAATTTATTTCTCTTATAAAATAGAAAATATACTTTTATAAGCAGTTACTATGTCCGATTTTCTTCAAGTATTTAGTAAGAATATTCATTTTATAAGCAGTTATAATGCTGAAATTATCTCAAATAAAGTAGTCGAATATTCATTTTATAAAGTAGTTGTAACGCCCGAGAAAATCGAACGATTATGTAAATAGATTTTTATTTGATTTATTGAATAAAATTTGGATTATTTATTTATTAAACTGAGTAAGCTAATTGTAGGTCATTTTATGACCTAGAGAATGCAGAAATGAGTAGGATTCTGGCTACGTGCTAGGAATGATTGATATGAATTTATAAGACGATAATAAAAGATTTCCGAGAATAAAAATATTTTGGAAAAAGACGAAATAGACAGTATTCAACCCTAAGGGTTAGGGTTTGATCGGTCAGGGTTTGACCCTAAGGTTAGGGTTTGAGACTCTATGCCATTTCGAGAGTTCGGAATGTCAGAATGACGTTATGTTGAAAGATTTGACGGTAATATACCGTGAAAATTTAAGTTAGTCGAGAAAAGTTTTCTCGGGAGGAAAAATGCGGGAATCACTATTCATCCGTTTCCGCTCGAGAATTTATTTTGAAATTTAGAGAAACGCATAATGATAAGATTTCAAGGCGAGGTGGATTATGTAATAATAATTCGCTTATGGCTCACGAAGTTTTCGCTTAGGGACTTAGAGCCAATGCGTTAGGGACAGTGAAAATCAAAGAATAATGGTTCACGTATAATAATATATGATTATTATACGAGAAGTATACACGTATAATACGAAGTATTGTACGAGAATTATGCGGAGAGGATACGAGAATTAATACGACGTATAATATGAATATTATACAGAGTAAATGCGTCAAAATGAATTGAATTGGAATTAATTTTAGTTAAAGTTAATAAGTTTAACTAGTGGGTCGAATCGTTGGGTAAACGGGTGGGTTAAATCCATGGGGCAACCTATGGGGCAACCCAAGGCCACATGGTAGCATGTGGGGGCACAAGGTGCCCATGTGCTAGCATATGCTAGCACATGGGGAGACATAGGTTGTCACATGGGGGACATAAGCAAGACGAGGGGTGTGTGAGGTGGAGAGGAGGTTGGGCCTAAAAGACTTGTTTACCCCTAGTCTTGCAACCTCTATAAATATGAGAGCTCCCATCCTCATTTTTGGTTGTTTGAAATTTCTATCCACCAACTTCTAGAGAGAGAAAGAGAGAAAGAAGAAGCTAGCTCTTGCCTAGTCCATCCATCAACCAATAGGAAGAAAGACCTTGAGTATTCATACTCAACCCTACCAAGAACAAGAAAGGTATAACCTAAGAAATATGTAAAAGTCTCTTTCCTTCAATAAATAGAATTTTGATAGAGAAGTGTTTAAGGAAGCATGAACCTTAAGAAGTTACAAGGGTGGCTGAGTAGTGACTAAGAACCCTAATAAGCCATGTATAATGGAAGGTTAAGGAAAACATTAAGAACAAAGAAGAACTTAATGAATTCTTAAGAAATGGACTAATGAACTTATTAAACCATTAAAACTTAAATGTTTTGAATAATAAGAATTAGTAATAATCAACTATGGGATTGATTCCCATTGATTTGAGCTAATAATAACGAAGAACGAAGATTCGGCAAAAGTTACGCGATTAGACGATAATCGTCGAAAACGTAAATTCCTCGGATTAGAAGTCAAAAGTCGTCGTGTGCATCGAAAATGATGGTTTTTGATTGAAACACATGTATTTAGGTAAATAAGACTTGCGGGAGCAAGAACGGATTGATTCTGACTTAAAACGAAGATTTGAGCGTCTAACGTTCACGAACGTTTAACAAAAATGTAAAAATGGATTAATCGGTGAATTTCTCGCCGATGTATTGAGAAACAAATTCTGACTTGATAGGATGATAGAGCATGTCGTTTATGAACTTTTGGCTTTAGAACGAACCAATTTCGAGTTATAACGATCACGTTACGGACTCGAGAATTTCAGTATTTTTAAAGACTTAGAAATTTTTTTGAGCTGCAGGGCTAGCGCAGTAGCGCCACCCAATAGGCTTAATCCGGCGACGCAGCGCCACTCTCGGGAGAAATCTATAGAGGGGTAGCGCTGCAGCGCCACTCCAAGAGGAAAATCTGGCGCTGCAACGCCAGCATGTTAGAAAATTTTGACATTTTTAGTAATTCCTTAACCTTTTGCATGTCATTAAGGGGCTAGTAAGTGATGAATATACACTCTTTAAACAACATGTTTAACCAAGGGTGATGAGGATTAAACGTTAACTAAGCGTAATTAAATTTAAGTTTTGGACGTTAACCAAAACTAAGTTAAGGAACAAGTTAAGTACTTGTTTATCATCATGCCTAGTGATGATTAAGAAGAGTTGGTTTATAACATAGGATGTTAATAAGCCGTAATGAGCATTAAATAACTTAAATGAATGTTATTAATTTAACGTTTTGATTAAGTTATACAAGAAGAAGAAGTTAGGCTATACTTGGTATATCGATGATGAATTCTCATAAGTATGCTTTGTGTTATGCTTTGTAGATGTTGTAAAGACTGAATAGACTACGTGTAAAGGTTTAGAAGACACAAAGGCAAGTTTCCTAACTCCGTTCAGACTTTATTATGAATGCAAGTTTTGCTAAACCCTTGTCTATACGTTATGATTGGGCAAGTGGTCATTGTGTATAATTGCTTATGCATAAACAGTTTTTGAATAGTCGATGCCATTTGACTCAGCTATAATAAGACTTAGCATATTTTGGTGGATTTTTTCACAAATCTTTCAAAAATATATACAATGTTGTGATCCTATGCCATTTGATTGGTACGGATTCTCAGATAAACCTGAGTATGAATAAAACTAAGGTTTTAAACGTAGTTAATTCGACAGGCACGTGAGGTTGCCACCAATTAAACGTAAACACGTTTAATGTATGAGTGTTGATCAATATAGAGTACTATAGGCAAATCACCTGGATGTGCTCGTAAGCTATATCGAACTTACGGCCTTCGTTCCGGGTTGTTCCTTTCATGAATGAGAACTAAAATATGGTTCATGGTCGTTGAGCAAGATGGATTCCGAAGAGGCTATAAAGTCCTTGGGAATGGTTTTAAAGGAATCAAAATGATATTTTGATTATTCTTAAATACTTCATAACTATTGTACAGTTATTGAAGACCAAGATATATGATTCTTGATTTTGTGGTTTCAAGATATAATGTTTAACTTGCTGAGCTGTTTATGCTCATTCTTACTTAAAACTAAATGATTTCAGCTAAAGACAAAGGCATGTCCAAGTTGGACAAGTAGTGACCTTTGTAATAGTATAGTATTAGTATTGTATTTACTGATATTATGACACAGAACAATGTATGGGTTATGAATACTTGGGAAGAGATTAATAGAATGTAACAGATAGTAAACTTATGCATTGTTATTGATGTCCTCAATTGAATGTATGAGAAGATTGTAGCACCATGTCCTGGGTTTGAAGGTACCCGGATTTGGGGGTGTCACAGGTTGGTATCAAAGCTGTAGGTTATAAAACTTAAGGGGTAAAAAAACCCTTAGGCTATAACCTAGAGAAGGAAGTAGAAGTTGGAAGTTAACAAACTCGGGTAAAGTTTTGAAAGAAGAAAGTAACCTTAAACATATTAAATGTGATATAAACTGTTCATATTTGATTATATGCTAATCCCGTTATTTATGTTTTATGTAGTTAACAGGAATAATGAGTATGTATAATGAAATACACGAGGTTAGCGAGGATTCAGTCAACTTCATAGAGGTGGTACCTATGCCAGTAGCAGAGATACCTGTGGTAATCTTAGAGAACACTGATATAAAAGAAGAGGACCCGTCCAAATATTCGGATAACTTTAACTTCGCGATGTAAATAGCTATATAAATGTGTGTATAGCTAGTGATGACGTAAAACCCTCTTTTGTATAGATTAGAGTAGTCTTTTGTAAATCCCAACTTTTGGAAAGGAATTGCGGGATAGTATTGTAAATGGCTGAAGCCATGTAATGTAAAGTGTAGTGTTATACTACAAGGAAGTATTTTAATATAAAGGTTTTATTGAAAATACTTGGCAATGCGATTGAGTTATTATCTGATTGTTAATAATAACCGAATGAATAAATAAAGAATAACGAAATGTTTTTCGCATTAACAGAAAATGCCGCCAAGAAGACGTATAAGAAACCAAGAAGAAGAACCTCATAATGAGGAGCATGGGAATAACCCGATGCAAGAATTCGTGAACTTACTGGCTACGGCTCTCAATCGAACGAGAGATACCGTACGCCTTAATCTTGGGGTAGGTCGAGGGACCGCCTTTAAGGAGTTCAAGTTAATTGGTCCGCCTGAGTTCTATGGAACTATGGACCCAATAGCTGCCCAGGTTTGGGTGAAAGAAATAGAGAAGGCATTTATTATTGCAAATGTTGGTGAGGCGCATAAGACTTCTTTTGCGACTTACATGATGAAGGGGGAGGCCAACTACTGGTGGGAAGCCAACCAGGGTAGGGCCGGAATAGATGTGGTTATGTGGGAAAAGTTCAAGGAATTATTTTTTGAGAATTACTTCCCTACGAGCATGCAGGGGAGGATGGAGATTCAGTTCCTAGAACTAAAATAGGGGGACATGACGGTACCCTAATACGCAACCAGTTTTAATGAACTGGCAAGATTTGCTCCACACCAAGTGGACACGGAGTTGCGGAAGGCACGACGGTTCAAGCAGGGATTGAAACCCTAGCTCTACAACTGTATCTCAGTTTTCCAAAGTGTTACCTTTGGAGCGGTGTTAGAGAAGGCAATTATCACCGAGGGTGGTAGTGAGGCTTTGACCTTATACCACAAAGAGAAGATGAATAAGGCTAAGACTGAGGTGTCAGTCAAGATTGAGGGAGCCAGCGAGTGGCCATAAGAGGAAGGACTTCAGCTCAAAGAATACTAGAGTAAAACAGGAGTTTCCTAAGAGAAAGATGGAGGCATGCAAGAATTGCGGTAAGACTTATCTGGGAGTCTGCCTCAAAGGTAAAGCGGTCTGTTATAGCTGTGGAAAGGAGGGGCATATTTTGCCTAACTGTACCAGTCCTAAGAAGAGTTGCGGTTTCTTTGTATGCGGGTCTACGAACCACGTGGCGCGAAACTATCCGAAGAAGGGTTCGGATGGTGGGAAAGGAGCTAGCGGTAATAAGTTGGCGATTTGTGGCACAGTACCACAGGGTAGACCGACTGCCCGTACTTTTAATATGACGGTCCAAGATACGGTAGCATCGAGCGACGTCATAGCAGGTATCACTCCGGTCAACGACATTAATGCACATGTACTATTTGATTTGGGTGCAATGTGTTAGTTCATAGCATGTGAGTTTGCTAAACGATTAGGATTACTCCTTGAAAAACTTGTAATACCTTTAAACATTAAGGTAGCAAATGACGATGTAATTCCTATGGACTCAGTTTACAGGAGTTGTTGTGTGGATATTAGAGGTAACAAATTATCGGTAGATCTTATACCGATAAGGTTGGGGGAATTCGATGTAATTCTCGGGATGGACTAGTTGATTAACCATGCGATAATGATAGATTGCCAAAATAAGAGTGTGAACCTTCGGATTGCTAAGAAACCCAAGGTAGTGTTCTACGATAGTAAATCACCAGGACGCTCTTGTTGTCTAACCATGACACAAGTTAGAAAATTATTAAAGAAGGGATGTGAAGGTTACCTGTGCCATGTTGTTGATACCCAAAGATTGGGAGCAACATTGGAACAGATACCTATTGTCAATGAGTATGCGAATGTATTTTTGAGTGACTTGCCAGGTCTTCCACCCGATAGGGAGATCGAGTTTGTTATAGATCTTGTACAAGGTACGACACCAGTTTTGAAGGCACCATATCGAATGGCACCAATGGAATTGAAGGAGTTAATGATTCAGTTGCAAGAACTGTTGGATAAGAAGTACATTCGACCGAGTGTTTCTCCATGGGGAGCACCGGTATTGTTTGTAAAGAAGAAGGATGGATCGTTGAGGCTTTGTATCGACTACAAAGAGTTGAACAAAGTAACGATAAAGAATAAGTAACCATTGCCCAGGATCGATGATCTCTTTGATCAGTTGAGAGGGGAAAAATATTTTTCAAAGATAGATTTACGTACGGGGTATTGATGGGTGGGATTTATACCCTCGAATTGGATACTTTATGGCTTAAATAGTTGCCTAATCTTCGTAGTTTTTATATAGTTTTATATGTTTATAGTATTATTATGCTTAACCGATGTATTATAGGGCTTTACATGATTTTTCTAGCTTTCAGGGGACAAAACAGATAATTTACATACACTGGCACCGCAGCGCCAATGCCTAGTCTTAATCTCGCACCGCGGCGCCGCCCATGGTCCTTGCTGATGTCATCCTGGCACTGCAGCGCCACAATTCCTTTATGGACTCATGCTGCAGCGCGACCTCTGGTTTTTTGGTGCTAACGTGGCTCCACAGCGCCACCCATAAGCTCTATTACCCGCGCCACAGCGCAACCTCCAGTGCCCAGGCAGAGAAGGCTTGCTTTTGACCTAACTAAAGAAAAAAACAGATATATATCAAGAGAGCCTCTGCATACGATAGAGATATACGGGGATATAATCGGTTAGCTTAGCTTAGGATAATATAGTTCTCTCTCCTCTTTTGTAATCTCTCTCTCTATTTCTTAGTTAATGTTTGTAAATATAGATTAGGTAGTTTAGGGAAAAGTTTGGGATTTTCTTGGAGCAACAAGAGCAGTGAGCTACACGGATTGGAGAGCTTAAAAGCAGCGGAATGTTTGGAGGCCAAAGAGCCTCGACAGAGTTTATTCTTATCCATTTCTTTCCTCTGATTTTGTAATCCATAAATACTGACTTTATTGCTACTTATATTTTGTTCAATAGCTATGAACTAAGTAGTGGCTCTGAGGTTATAATGGAACCCTTTGCTATTTAAATTGAATGTCTTATCTATTTGGTTGGCACCATATGGTTTGGTTTAGTATATTCATGCTTAATGATTCTCGCTAAAACATTAGTGATGATATTGGTAATCTGTATGATATTAAAGAAGGATTATAGATTTACACCTAAATATATTGGCATGTGATAATGGGTTTCGACTGCATAAGTTGTGCGTAGAATAGACATATATCTGTGTGCCACGTGTGACCTAATTGAGAACTTATGCTTAAATCATTGTTAGGTTAATTCGCATAGACATCTATAGGATTATCACCTAGGTTGGACGTTCTTTTCTGTTCTATTCCCTATCGGATGGATCTGGAGAGGATACATTTGTGCATACCTCGACAGAGGTGTATGAGCACCTGTGTGTTCTCGGTCGACAAACTGTCGTGACCATTAAGACCAAAGCGAGAAGAGTAGGAAGTTTGATGAAGCATAGCACGCCAGGTGTTCTACGGAATGCCTGTGTGGGGTGAAGTTGTAACCTTAGCTTGTAATTCCTTCGATTACCATTCGTTATCCATTTACTTGCTTTAATAATTAGTTATAACTAGTTTAACCACACTCCTATTAGTTTACTGTTCGAATAAGACTTAACCGATACAAAGTTGGTATTTGGTAAATATTAGTGATAGTTCCTCATGGGTACGACACTTTCCTTATCACTGTATTACTTGTTAGACCGCGTATACTTGCATGTGTTTAGTGATCGGTTTTTCGACCAACAAGTTTTTGGCTGCGTTGCCGGGGAACTATTGTTCTAATATTGTCCACTATTGATTCAAATCAGTTTAGTCTTAATTTGAACGTGTATATATTTCTTTTATTTGTTTGATCTTCCTTTTTGTTTTTAAGTTACAGGTTATCGACGATAAATGTTATCAATGGCCTTATGAGAGGACGACACAACCAAGCTCGAAAGAAGGACTCGAGCAATTACAAGTTCAAATTGCAAATGTCTTGAGGTTTTCTGACAATCTTGAGTGTTAATCCACTCAGACTACCTACTATCAGGAATAAGCTGACATTGAACCGAATTCTTATCATCCAAACTGTTAGGGTTATCCAAACTCTTGGGACTACAGTCAAGAGCAATATTATGATCCGAATTACTCCTATCCGAAGCAATTTGAATATTTGTCTCCGCCGCAGTATAAGGTAACATTCCAACCCAATGAGAGCTTTTCGGTAGAGTCAACAGAAGAAGAGAAAAGGCTTGAAGAGATCCTCACGAACTTTATAGAGAGAAATGAGGTTCGAATGGCAAGCCAAGACGCCGCATTACAAAGCCTCGAAAATCAATTGAGACAACTCGTCAATGCCATCATTAATCCACCGCAAGGCAATCTACCGGTCATAATTGATCTCAACGATGAAGCAATAGAGCATTGCACGGAGGATACGCAAGGAGAAGGCGATGAGTCTCACAAAGTTGTTGAGGGAGATGTTATGGTGCAAATTGTCTAACCGGTGGAGTTTGAAGTTCAAGAAAAGAGGATCAAGAGTGGTTGTATTGTCAAGACTAATCAACAACCGAAAACCTTGCTCACAATTGTGGAAACCTTGGAGGGCCCACTAGCGCACAAAGAACGCTTTCCACTTGATGAAAAAGGTGAATTATTGGATAATTACAGTGGTGAAAGATTCTTTTTGCCGATGGGTGAAGAAAATGAGGATGATCAATCATCCATGTCCGCCACAAATTTAAAGGAATTGACAAATAGGCGGCAAGAAATGGTCATTTTTGCTTATAAGCCGGATAGAGCGGTATCGGTATAGTCAAGCCAACGACTTTAAAATAAGCGCTTGGTGGGGAGGCAACCCCATCTCAGTATCAATTTTCTCTATTTTTCTTTACTTATGTCTAGTTTATATTGTGTCTTTTCTTTTTACTTTATAAACATCGCTGCCGATGCGCATGTTTTTGTGATTATAGGATGCAGGCAGCATGTTATTAAGTATGTTGCTAGTGTATATCTTAGTTAGAAATTAGTATCTAGCATTTTGTTTACTTAGCATGATATCTGTGTAATATATGTTGACTAATACGTGGTTTTTGTGCAGGAAAAACTCAGATACAAGGCGCTCGGGTGCCAGCATATACACTGAACTTCGCTCCGCAGCGCCATGCTAAAAATTTAAATTTCATATCTCGCACCACAGCGCCAAAGAACAAAGAGAACCTCGCGCCGCAGCGCCACCAATAAGTCCAACATTCTGCTAACTTGCGCCGCGGAGCCAAGCAACGATGGGATGACCGCACCGCAGCGCCGGTAGCGAGTTTTGGTTTTCAAAAGCACAACTGAAGCCAGCAGTTAGACCATTCCCCTCCTATTCTCTTGACAGTTTCGACACCCTAAACTTGCCCTCTCGACAAACCTTGACAGTAAGCCAAACAACCTTTTCCCCTCCCACAAAATCCAAGCCGTGATCGATTGCTCATCTCAAACCACCTTAACAAACCGAGAGCCTCCATCAATTCGCTTGTCAGAGTTCGAGCCCACACAAGTTCTCACCTAGGGTTTTCCCACTCAAGGTATTTTTAGATTTCGTTCAATTAGAAAAGTACTTTGATCAAATTATTGGGATTGTGTTTTTCTTCTTGTTTGTTTGGTCGATTTCCATTGACAAAAATCGGGAAAGAGCACTGTCAAGCAAGGGCTGTCCAAATTAGATTTTCAGAACGCATGCAAGGTGTTTGATAATTTGCCTGAGAGAGAAATTTGACTATTTTGGCTTAAAATTAGTGGGTTTCAGTGGGGATTTGCTGCCTATTGCTTTAAGGGTTGCTTCTACAGAGAGTGGCATTGCTTAGGTACTGTTTTTGTTCACGTCAACTGAAAATTCTGATATGGCATCAAAGAGGCAGCGACTGAGCGTCGGTGGTTCATCGTCTGCAGCACCAGCAACTTGGGACAACACCAAATTCGTGAACGAAGAGGGCATGGAAATGATACAGAAGCTCTTTTGCCGCCCAAAATTTGATTCCTGAGCGGGGGTTGAGGCTTGACAAAACAAAGGATGGCGAGTTGTTGGACATGATTGCGGGGCGCCAGTGGGTGCACTTTACAAAACCTCTTTAGTCGGCCATTGTATCTTTGGTCAGAGAGTTCTATGCAAATGCCAGTCCCGAAGGTCCTGTTATGTTCAAGTTAGGGGGCGGTCAGTGGCGTTTGGCAGCCAAGCCATCAATGCACTGTTCGCGACGCCCAATTTTGAGGGTAGGGACTATATGGAGCAGGGACTCCGTAACTATGACCTTAAGGATATTATTAGGAGGCTCTACAAGTCCGGGACTACATGGAAGACAAATGACTTCACGAGTGAGAGGACCAGTTTCCTGCATGCTGCACTCAGTTGCTATGGGAAGGCATGGTTCAGCTTTATTTGTGCCAATATGATCCCGACTCGTCACCTGAGCAACGTGACTAAGGATAGAGCAATCTTATTATTTGCTATTGTCACGGGTCTGAACGTGGACATCGGAGTTCTCATCCATGATTCCATCATGAAGGCAATCAAGAGCAACATCTCTACAGGACTTCCACATCCATCCTTGATCACCCGGCTATGCAAGAGAACAGGTATCCATTGGGGGCTAGAAGAGATAGCTCTGCCGCCCATGTTAGTCATTGACCATCAGACCATCTCACATTTTGATGTGTGGGATGGGGATGTTTCTCATGTTAGAGGCGAAGGATTCGGGCCACCTATTGAGCCACCTCCTACAGCAGAGCCCTCGCAGCCACCAAACGCAGGCCCAGCTTCACAGGGACTACTGGTAGAGATCATGGCATCCTTCACTCTGCTACATCAGAACCAGGATGCTAATGCTTAGAGGCAGCAGAGGCACATAGCAGTGGTGGCCTTGAGGCAAGACATAGCGATGTAGTATCAGGCTGAGCTGGTCAACACGATGCAGAGCATATACACCATGTATAGTGGCGAGGATTTTGAGTTCACGCCATTCCAGTTCCCAGAGCCTTCTGTCTTCCCACCATACCCTCCACCATCACCGCCCGTCGAAGTTGACGAGGACGATGCTGTTGTCGAGTGACCAGACTTCAGGGAAGCCCTCTTGTTTAGATTGATATATGTTTAGCAATGAGGGCATTGCTCGCCTTAAGTTTGGGGGTGTTCTGTTATGGTTTATTATTTATTTTATTTCAGTCTGTTATAGTTTATTATCTGTGTTATTTCTGTCTATTGCCATGTTAGGTTGCCATATTTAGTATTTTGCTTATGATTTTATCGGTATTGTAGTGCAGTTGTTTTGAACTGCGGTATTTTGTTTTGGATTATTACGGATGGATGCCATATAAAGATTTTTTTATTATTATTTATGAATGCTTGGATTAATATCAGCATATATGTTTGGTTTATAGCCATCTTTTCAGGGCTTTTACAGATTTAGATGCTTGTGCTATGTGAATGGCCTTTTTACCCTATTTTGAGCTGCTATTATGCAAAGGTGGTATATTTATCACTAATTTTTGATTGTGGCTAATGACAAACGCCAAGTAATATGTCTATCTTTTAGAGTCGTGTCAAGCATATATGAGCTAGGGGTTGTTCAATCGATAATTTGAGACTGTTATTGATCCGTCCTTCTTAGCAAGCACCGACCAACTGTGTTAACTAGTTATTTTTCGAATTTAGTTCGCGTGTTTATTTCTTTGAGAGTATGTTCACTCTTATAAACTTTCATTGTTATAAGGTAATAAAATACTTAGACGCATATACAATTTTGGATCTTGGATTCTGGCATGTTGACATATAAAAAATGTGTAATAAAAGAATAAAAAGAAAAGAAGATTGAATATCGAAAGTCTTGCAGTGGGTCGAGATGGAGCATAAAACGCACTCGCCCATAAACGCAAGACCGATGTTGAAATGGAGCATAAAATGCACTCGCCAAATAATCTTCGGATTTTGTAAAGTCTAATTTGGCTTATGTTGATTACGTGGCCTTTGATGCTCGAGTTATTAGATTCATAGGGGTGTTCTACTCCTAGTGCCCTAAAGTCATCTGACTTGGGAGTCACTGATCAAAAGCTCATTAATGGGTAGCTCTGAATAGCCTAAGGTAATTAAGGACTGTCCGAGTCAGATTTTACTGTCTTCATGCTAGAGCCTTTTTGATCCTTTCCTGCACTTGCATCTTAGTCTTAATGCTTATTGAATGTTTAAGTTACGAAGTGTGCATATTGGTATTAACAATTGACTGTGCGAACTTATTTGAGCTATGGTTAGTTAGGATGGTTGGTCTCCACACACACACATAAAATGGATTGAATACAGTCTTATGCTTTAAAATGAATGAACCCTTACTAATAGTTGTGTTTGCCTTGTTCTCTTGGAGTAGCTATGTTCGAGCTTAGAAGCCATGATACTAGTATACAGCTTAATTGTTCTTTTGCGTGTGTTTTACTATTGTGAGTTTTGTGTTAGATAGTTTGCTCGAGGACAAGCAAAGACTTAAGTTTGGGGGTATTTGATGAGTGGAATTTATACCCACGAATCGGATACTTTATGGCTTAAATAGTTGCCTGATATTCATAGTTTTTATATAGTTTTATATGTTTATAGTATTTATGCTTAACCGACGTATTGCAGGGCTTTACAGTACTTTTCTAGCCTTCAGGGGACAAAATGGACAATTTACATACACTGGGGCCGCAGCGCCAATGCCTAGTCTTAATCTCGCACCGCAGTGCCGCCCTTGGTCCTTGTTGATGTCATCCTGGCACTGCAGCACCACAGTTCCTTTATGGACTCGCGCTGCAGCGTGACCTCTGGTCTTTTGGTGCTAACGTGGCACCGCAACGCCACCATAAGCTCTATTACATGCGCCACAGCGCGACCTCCAATGCCCAAGCAGAGAGGGCTTGCTTTTGACCTAGCTAAAGAAGAAAACAGATATATATCAAAAGAGCCTCTGCCTATGATAGAGATATACGGGGATAGAATCGATTAGCTTAGCTTAGGATAATATAGCTCTCTCTCCTCTTTTGTAATCTTTCTCTCTATTTCTTAGTTAATGTTTGTAAATATAGATTAGGTAGTTTAGGGAAAAGTCTGGGATTCCTTGGAGCAACAAGAGCAGTGAGCTACATGGATTGGAGAGCTTGAAAGGAGCGGAATGTTTAGAGACTGAAGAGCCTCGATAGAGTTTATTCTTATCCATTTCTTTCCTCTGATTTTGTAATCCATAAATGTTGACTTTATTGCTACTTATATTTTGTTCAATAGCTATGAACTAAGTATTGGCTCTGAGGTTATAATGGAATCCTTTGTTATTTAAATTGACTGTCTTATCTCTTTGGTTGGCACCATATGGTTTGGTTTAATATATTCATGCTTAATGATTCTAGCTAAGACATTAGTGATGATTTTGGTAATCTATATGATATTGAGAGAAGGATTATAGGTTTACACCTAAATATATTGGCATGTGATTATGGGTTTTGACTGCATAAGTTGTACGTAGAATAGACATATATATGTGTGCCACGTGTGACCTAATTGAGAACTTATGCTTAAATCCTTGTTAGGTTAATTCGCATAGACATGTGTAGGATTATCACCTAGCTTGGACGTTCTTTTCTGTTCTATTCCCTATCGGGTGGATCTGTAGAGGATACGTTTGTGCATACCTCGACAGAGGTGTATGAGCACCTGTGTGTTCTCGGTCGACAAACTGTCATGACCATTAAGACCAAAGAGAGCAGGGTAGGAAGTTTGATGAAGCATAGCATGCCAAGTGTTCGACGGAATGCCTGTGTGGGGTGAAGTTGTAACCTTAGCTTCTAATTCCTTCTATTACCATTCGTTATCCATTTACTTGCTTTAATAATTAGTTATAACTAGTTTAACCACACTCCTATTAGTTTACTGTTCGAATAAGACTTAACCGATACAAAGTTGGTATTTGGTAAATATTAGTGATAGTTCCTCGTGGGTACGACACTTTCCTTATCACTGTATTACTTGTTAGACCTCGTATACTTGCGCGTGTTTAGTGATCGGTTTTCCGACCAACAGGTATCACCAGTTAATGGGTAGGGCGGAGGATGTACCTAAAACAGCATTTAAGACTCGTTACGGTCATTACGAGTTCTTAGTGATGTCTTTTGGGTTGACAAATGTGCCTGCCGCATTTATGGACATGATGAACCGAGTGTTCAAACAATATTTGGACAAGTTCGTCATTGTGTTCATTGATGATATCCTAGTCTATTCCAAGACGAAGGAGGATCATGCGAAACATTTGAGATTAGTGTTGGAGGCACTAAGAAAAGAGAGGTTGTATGCGAAATTCACAAAGTGTGAATTTTGGTTAGAGAGAGTGCAGTTTTTGGGGCACGTTATTGACAAGGAAGGAGTTTCAGTGGATCCAGCGAAGGTAGAATTAGTGATTAACTGGGAACAGTCGAAAATTCCGGCTGAGGTGCGGAGTTTCCTAGGGTTAGCGGGTTACTATCGAAGGTTCATTCAAGACTTCTCGAAGATAGCTATTCCGTTAACCAACTTAACCAGAAAGATGGTGAAATACGTATGGACAAAAAAGTGTGAAGACAACTTTCAAGAGCTGAAGAAGAGGTTGAGTCCCTGTATTATAGTTACCAGATGAGATGGGGAATTTCGTAGTGTATAGCGATGCTTCGCATAAAGGACTGGGTTGCGTGCTCATGAAGCATGACAAGGTCATTGCGTATGCATCTAGGCAGTTGAAGGAGTATGAGGGGAATTATCCTACTCATGACCTCGAACTTACCGCAGTGGTTTTCGCCTTAAAAATTTGGAGGCATTACCTATATGGGGAGAAGTGTGAGATCTACACAGACCATAAGAGTCTGAAGTATATCTTCACACAGAAGGAGTTGACTATGAGATAGAGGAGATGGCTGGAGTTGATAAAGGATTACGATTGTGAAATCCTGTATCACCCAGGGAAGGAGAATGTGTTGGCCGACGCCTTAAGTAGGAAGGGTCGGGAGAAGCTATCGATGTTAACATCTCAAGATGAGTGGGTAACAGAGATGGAAAGAATGGAGTTAGAAGTACGATGTCCAATCAAAGAAGGGGAGAAACTGTTTGCGATAGAAGTTTAACCCACAATAATGGAGAAGGTTAAGGAAGTGCAGCTCAGAACTGATGAGTGTGAACAAATAAGGAAGAAGATTGCAGATGGTACTAAGGGAGCGTACAGTCTTGATAACGAAGGGTTATTGAGATTTGAAGGAAGAATTTGGGTTCCGTGTGAGTCATAGTTAAAAGAGGACATAATGGATGAAGCTCATCACTCGAGGTACTCGATTCATCCTGGTAGTACCAAGATGTATCAAGACCTTCGAACCAATTTCTGGTGGCCAAACATGAAGAGAGAGATAGCGAAGTACGTTAGTAGGTGCTTAACTTGTCAAAAAGTTAAGGCCGAACATCAATGACCCAGTGGTTTGTTACAATCATTGGAGATCCCGGAGTGGAAATGGGAGCATATCACGATGGATTTTGTGGTAGGACTTCCAACGACGCAGAAAGGATACGACGCTATTTGGGTAATATTGAATCGTTTGACGAAGTCGGCTCATTTCATACCTATAAGAGTTAGATACAATTTAGACCAGTTAGCTAAGCTTTATGTCAAAGAGATTGTCTCGAGATATGGAGTGCCAGTTTAGATTTTGTCTGATCGCGATCCACAGTTCACTTTGAATTTTTGGAAAAGTTTGCAAGAACAGATGGGAGCACAACTGAGGTTGAGCACGGCGTACCATCCACAGACAGATGGACAAAGCAAAAGAACAATTCAAACGCTAGAAGACATGCTAAGGTCTTGCGTTATGGATTTCAAGGGGAGTTAGGCGATCATCTACCATTAGTAGAGTTCACCTACAACAACAGTTATCACGCTAGTATAGGCATGCCGCCTTACGAAGCGTTATATGGACGGAAGTGTCGAACGACACTTTGCTGGGATGAAGTGGGAGAACTGATGAGTGGGTTTTATACCCGCAAATCGGATACTTTATGGCTTAAATAGTTGCCTGATCTTCGTAGTTTTTATTTAGTTTATTATGTTTATAGTATTATTATGCTTAACCGATGTATTGCAGGCTTTACAGGACTTTTCTAGCTTTCAGGGGACAAAACGGAGAATTTCCATATACTAGCGCCGCAGCGCCAATGCCTAGTCTCATTCTCGCGCCGCAGCGCCGCCCCAGGTCCTTGCTGATGTCATCCTGGCGCTGCAGCGCCATAGTTCCTTTATGGGCTCGCGCTGCAGCGCGACCTCCGGTCTTTTGATTTTAACGTGGCGCCGCAGCGCCACTTATAAACCTATTGCCCACGCCGCAGCGCAACCTCTGGTGTCCAGGTAGAAAAGGCTTGCTTTTGACCTAGCAAAAGAAGAAAAGAGATATATATATCAAGGGAGCCTCTGCCAGAAACAAGAGAGCGAGAAGAAAAAGAGCAGAGAAAGAAGACTCGGATAGAATCGGTTAGCTTAGCTTAGGATAGATTAGACCTCTTTTGTACTTTCTCTCTCTAGTTATTAGGTAATCTTTGTAAATATAGATTAGGTAGATGAGGATAAAGTCTGGGATTTCCTTGGAGCAACAAGAGCAGTGAGCTACACGGATTGGAGAGCTTAAAAGGAGCGGAATGTTTGGAGACTGAAGAGCTTTGACAGAGTTTATTCTTATCCATTTATTTCCTCTAATTTTGTAATCCATAAATGTTGTCTTTATTGCTACTTATATTTTGTTCAATAGCTATGAACTAAGTATTGGCTCTAAGGTTATAACGGAACCCGTTGTTAGTTAAATTGACTGTCTTATCTCTTTGGTTGGCACCATATGGTTTGGTTTAATATATTCATGCTTAATGATTCTCACTAAGACATTAGTGATGATTTTGGTAATCTATATGATATCGAAAGAAGGATTATAGATTTACACCTAAATATATTGGCATGTGATTATGAGTTTCGACTGCATAAGTGTGCGTAGAATAGATATATATCTATGTGCCACGTGTGACCTAATTGAGAACTTATGCTTAAATCCTTGTTAGGTTAATTCGCATAGACATGTGTAGGATTATCACTTAGTTTAGATGTTCTTTTCTGTTCTATTCCCTATCGGGTGGATCTAGAGAGGATATGTTTGTGCATACCTCGACAGAGGTGTATGAGCACCTGTGTGTTCTCGGTCGACAAACTGTCGTGACCATTAAGACCAAAGAGAGAAGGGTAGGAAGTCTGATGAAGCATAGCACGCCAGGTGTTCGACAGAATGCCTGTGTGTGGTGAAGTTGTAACCTTAGCTTGTAATTCCTTCGATTACCATTCGTTATCCGTTTACTTGCTTTAATAATTAGTTATAACTAGTTTAACCACACTCCTATTAGTTTGCTGTTCGAATAAGACTTGAGCGATACAAAGTTGGTATTTGGTAAATATTAGTGATAGTTCCTCGTGGGTACGACACTTTCCTTATCACTGTATTACTTGTTAGACCGCGTATACTTGCGCGTGTTTAGTGATCGGTTTTTCGACCAACAAGTTTTTGGCGCCGTTGCCGGGGAACTATTATTCTAATATTGTCCAATATTGATTTAAATCAATTTAGTCTTAATTTGAACGTGTATATATTTCTTTTATTTGTTTGATCTTCCTTTGTGTTTTTAAGTTTACAGGTTATGGACGATCAATGTTATCAATGGCCTTATGAGAGGACGACACAACCAAGCTCGGAAGAAGGACTCGAGAAATTGCGAGCTCAAATTGCAAATGCCTTGAGGTTTTCTGATAATCTTGAGTATCAGTCCACTCAGACTGCCTACTGTCAGGAACGAGCTGACATTGAACTGATTTCCTATCATCCAAACTGTCAGGGTTATACAAACTCTTGGGACTATAGTCAAGAGCAATATCATGATCCGAATTACTCCTATCCGAATCAATTTGAATGTCCATCTCCTCCGCAGTATAAGGTGACATTCCAACCCAATGAGAGCTTTTCGGCAGACTTAATAGAAGAGAAAAGGCTTGAAGAGCTCCTCACCAACTTTATAGAAAGAAATGAGGTTCGAATGGCAAGCCAAGACGCCGCATTGCAAAGCCTCGAAAATCAATTGGGACAACTCGTCAATGCCATCATAAATCTATCGCAGTGCAATCTACCGGTCATAACCGATCTCAACGATGAAGCAGTAGAGCATTGCACGGTGGATACGCAAGGAGAAGGCGGTGAGTCTCACAAAGTTGTTGAGGGAGAGGTCATGGTGCAAATTGTCCAACAAGTGGAGCCTGAAGTTGGAGAGAAGAGGATAAAGAGTGGTTGTATTGTCAAGACTAATCAACAACCGGAAGCCACGCTCACGATTGTGGAAACCCTGGAGGGCCCGCTAGTGCACAAAGAACGCTTTCAACTTGATGAAAAAGGCGAATTAATGTATAATTCCAGTGGTGAAAGATTCTTTGTGCCGATGGGTGAAGAAAATGAGGATGATCAATCATCCATGTCTGCCACAAATTTAAAGGAGTTGACAAATAGGCGGCATGAAATGGTCTGTGACACCCCCAAATCCGGGTACTTCGTTTCCACATGATTTGGTGTTCACTTTCTAATATAACATATATCTACCCAATGAATAATGCAAAATAAACTACAACTTAAATTAAAATAACTAAATCTCCCTTAAAACAAGGGTTACAACCTTCTCAAAATCAATCCCAGGGTTACTCTAACCTTGACATTAATATAATAAAGTGCGAAAATAAAACATAACATTCAATTATTACAATCATTCTCAATTAATAAAAAAAAAAAACAAGTCTTCACTTGCTTTGCTTTCCCTTGCCCTTACTTGTATACGGAGCATCAGCGTTATCAACCTTAACTGAAATTGTTATTTAATGCAAGAGTGAGCAAACCACAGCTCACTGGAGTTTAACAATAATATAGACATGAAAGAATATCTTTAAAAAAATCTGAACAACTTAGCTTGCTTCAATAATAAAGAATTGAATAATAATTCTCTATCAATATTAAAATTTGGATATAGAATTTATCTGAGGGTCATAAGACCTTTGAACTCTTGTCCTAGGTTATAAATATTTCTATTTAAACCTTTAACAGTCAATAAGACTATGGACCTTAACTCGTACTTAGGGGGATCAGCCCTTCGTACCATGTATTGTGCACAACCATCTTAACGCTATGCGTAGTAACCTCCCCTAGTAAATAGGGTTGTTCAACTAAGTAATTTGAATTCAAGTCCGCACCAAAGAAAGTTTGGTTTGGATAAGCTTACAAGGGTAATTTAGAATTTACGTTCATCAACTAAGGATTAGTTGAATCGACTTCCAATAATTCAAAATAAAAGAATTATGAATTAACATATGCTTTAGAAGTAAACCTAAAGCATTTAAAATAATAATTGGATCTTACTTGAACAATAAGTTAAGACCATTTCAATTAAATAAACAATTGTCCAATACTGAAATGGAAAGGACATTCTCAACAATGAATATATGAATTCAAGAGATCATATAAAATCAATACAAGATTAGGGTTTAGAAAACTTGCGTAAAATTAACGAGTTTAGGGTTTAGAAGACTTGCGTAAAATTAACAAGTTTAGGGTTTAGAAGACTTGCCTCAAGCACAAGCTACTTAACACAATTCACGTACTTTAATACTTCCTACACATATATATTCAATCACAATAACCTAAATTAGTTAACACGTAACTAATTCACATAAGTGGTTAACCCTCATGGTTAACTCACATTCTGATTAAATAGTAATAATAATCAACTATCACATAGTTAATTACATCACCTACATATTCACATAATTAAATTAATTATGTATTTAACACAATTATAATTAAACAATTATAATTCAAACACTTAATCAAATTATAATTACTTAAATTATCATTACCTTTTAAATTATAAATAATTTATAATTTAAAATCAATTAAACCACATTCATGCATTTATATTTACACAATTTATAATTAATCATGTATTTATCAATTATAATCAATAATTAATTAAACTATAACATGCATTATAATTACACAAGTTATAATTAATTATGTAATTATCAATTAAAAATTCACAATTAAACATGCATTTATTAAATTATAATTACATAAATTATAATTTAAATTAAAATAATTAAACTTCTATACCTTATAATTTCACAAAATTTATAATTTAAATTACACATTTACTCTTAATTATAATTAATAAAATTATAATTAAGTAACTTATTAAACAATTATAGTTTTAAATACCATATTAGGTTTTCAAAATTTCTTTTATTTTCCAAATTATGAAATTACCAACTTCGTGTTAACACATGTTATAGAAGCTAGATATATGCTCATTATCTTAGCAATAATGTAACTTAGGCATAAAAATAATCTGCACAATTGTTTAAAACACACTGCCATTGCACCGAACCCGGCGCAGCTGCGCAGCCAGCTGCCTTAAACCCGACGTAGCTGCGCAGGTAAAGGCTCTGGTAAAAGCAAGCGGCGCAGTTGCGCTGCTCCTGGCCTTGCTGCCGGCGCAGCTGCGCAGCAGCTCGGCCAGACGCAGACAGCCACGGCTCCATGCTTTACCGGACAACCCATACAAGCCAAAAATACAGTAACATAGACACTTTAAATCATATATACGCTGTAATACATATATCTAACATGCACTCAAAACATAAACTCATTTAAACAACGAGAATCAATAGTTTTAAAAATCCAATTTGGCCATTTTCATGAAAACTCATATTTTTCCATAAAATAATCTACTGTAATAGAATTTCTCAAGTAATTCAACTTATAACACATGAAATCTCTTCATAATTGAATATAACATCATAACCAATTCTAATTAGACATACTAATACATACAAATTCCTAAATTTTCCATTCTAAAATCAATCAATATACATAAAACAATATGAACAAAACTTTTTCCATGAAACTTGTTTTAACAGTAATTTAATTCCTGAAAAATCCTCTTATGACATACAATTACCACAATCAACACATGGATACAATACATACATATAAAATTCATGATTTCATAACTTCCATGAAAACTCAACTTTTGACAGAGAATAAAATACATGAAACATATGAATTGAGTTCTATAATTGTAAGAGTAAAATTATAGATTATAACCTTTTTGCTAATCGTTAATTAAGAAGATGATGATGCTTAAGCCCTTCCTTTTCTTCTTCTTCTCTCTTCTCTAACTCTTCCTCTGTTCTTTCTTTTCTCTCTTACACTGATATTCTTTCTAACGTAGTTTAGACTAACGTATAATATAATACGTAGTAATAGATATAGGCTTAATTATATAATATAACTGACAAATATATTAAGTATAATGTCAGTTACAAATTTCAAAAAGCCACAATGCCTTGTTTGGCAAAACAAGGTTATTTTTAAAAACAGATTATTAATGCTAAGGCCATGTTTGGTAAACAGTTTATTTAAATAGCTTTTTGATAGTTAGGGCCCCGTTTGGTAGAAATAGGTTTAAAACAATTATAAGGGCCTTGTTTGGTTAAAGTAAATTTAAAAATCCTTTTCTTTATTTTAATAAATTATTTGACGCATACTTTAATGTCATATTTTAATTAATTAAATATTAATCATCTAATTTAATCAATTAAAATCTAACATCAATAAATCACATAAAATTGTCACCTAATTATAATTACTCGCTAATTATAATCCATGTAACACTTCATCACATATCTCATCTAATTTAATTATCTCAATTAAATTAGAACTATAATATAAAATTAATATACATTAATTAAATTAAATATTGCACACTCATTTAATTAATATATACACTTAATTAATTCACTCCATAAATCACATAATTTATTTATTTAACTCAATAAATAAATCACATAAAATATTTATTTAATTCAATAAATATTTAAAATTAAATATAAAATCACAATCGTTACAATCTTCCCTCCTTAAAAGGATTCTGTCCCCAGAATCACAAAAAAAAAATAAAAAAAATCTCGTCTATTACATTCTTCCCCCCTTAAAAGGATTCTGTTCCCAGAATCAGTATATAAGGGGTTACACAAAACTAATCAAATAAATGCGGATAAGATTTCATCATAACATCTTCGAGTTCCCACGTAGCTTCTTCAGCACTGTGGTTTCTCCAAATTACCTTAACAGAAGGTATCACTTTATTCCGAAGTACTTGTTCCTTTCTATCAACTATTTGAACAGGCACTTCTTCATACGTTAAGTCTTTATCAAATAGCAAAGGTTCATATTCTATTACATGTTTGTAATCGTGCTTGTAAGGTCTTAATACAAAAATATGAAAGACATTATGTATATTCTCGAGCTCCGGAGGTAATGCAATCTCGTAAGCAACCTCGCCCACCTTTCGTAATACCTCAAAAGGTCCAATGAATCGGGGACTCAGCTTCCCCTTCTTACCGAATCGAATTTTCCCCTTCCAGGGAGATACTTTCAGGAAAACGAAACTTCCTGGAAAAAATTCTCGGTTCTGTCGATTAAGATCGGCATACTTCTTTTGTCTGTCTTGAGCAGCAACTAATCTCGTTCTGATCAGCTTCACAATTTCGGCGGTTTGTTGTACCAATTCTGGTCCCAACAATTGACGTTCACCGACTTCATCCCAGCACAAAGGTGTTCTGCATTTTCTGCCGTATAATGCTTCGTAAGGCGGCATGCCAATACTTGCATGATGACTATTGTTGTAGGCGAACTCCACCAATGGTAGATGATCCTCCCAGCTTCCTTTGAAGTCCATCACACAAGCTCTCAGCATATCCTCAAGTGTCTGAATTGTTCTTTCGCATTGTCCATCAGTCTGAGGATGATACGCTGTACTCATTCGCAATTGCGTTCCCATACATTCTTGCAATCGCTTCCAGAAATTAGACGTAAAACGCGGATCTCTGTCGGACACAATCGACACCGGAACACCATGTCGAGAAATAATTTCCTTCACGTATAGCTTCGCTAGCTTATCCAGGTTGTACTTAACCCTGATTGGCAGAAAGTGGGCTGACTTCGTCAGTCAATCCACTATAACCCATATCGCATCAAATCCTTTCTGAGTCATTGGAAGACCTACCACGAAATCCATCGTGATATGCTCCCACTTCCACTCTGGAATTTCTAACGGTTGCAGCAGTCCACTTGGTCTCTGGTGTTCTGCTTTGACTTTCTGGCACGTTAAGCACTTCGCAACGCATTCCGCAACGTCCCTCTTCATATTCGGCCACCAAAAATGATGCCTGAGATCCTGGTACATCTTCGTACTCCCAGGGTGAATAGAATATCTAGAACTATGAGCTTCGCTTAGAATCTCCTCTTTGACCACTGGTACTGGCGGTACCCATATTCTACCTTCAAACCGCAACAGTCCTTCGTTACCGATCTTGAATTTGAACTCTTCGCCTTCGGTTATCCTCTTCCTAATCTTTTCACATTCTTCATTATTGAATTGTGCTTCTTTCACCTTATCTACTAGAGTAGAACCATTGGTTACTTGAAACAACAACTCATCCGATTCCTTCAGAAACTTCACTTCCAATTCTAATCTAGCCATTTGTTCTATCAACCGATCCTAATCAGTTAATACGTTCAGCTTCTCCCGACTTTTCCTGCTTAAAGCGTCAGCGACAACGTTAGCTTTACCCGGATGGTAAAGTATCTCGCAATCGTAGTCTTTAATCAGCTCCAACCATCTTCTTTGGCGCATGTTCAAATCCTTCTGGGTAAATATATACTTCAAACTCTTGTGATCTGTGTATATTTCACACTTCTCTCCATATAAGTAGTGCCTCCAAATCTTTAGGGCAAACACTACTGCCGCCAATTCTAGATCATGGGTCGGATACCCCTTCTCGTAATCCTTCAGCTGACGTGACGCATAGGCAATGACTTTGCCGCTCTGCATCAATACACAGCCTAATCCTTTATGTGAGGCATCGCTATATACTACGAAATTTCCGGAACTATCTGGTAAAGACAATACAGGGGCAGTACTCAGCCTCTTCTTCAGCTCTTGAAAACTCTCCTCACATTTCTCCGTCCAAAGAAACTTAACTGTTTTACGAGTCAAATTCATCAACGGAGTTGCGATTCTAGAAAAGTCTTGGATAAATCTCCGGTAATAACCTGCCAATCCCAAGAAACTCCTCACTTCGGACGGCGTCTTCGGCTGTTCCCAATTTATAACAGCTTCAACCTTTGACGGATCTACCGAAATACCATCCTTGTCGATCACGTGGCCAAGAAATTGCACACGTTCCAACAAAAATTTGCATTTCGAGAATTTAGCGTAAAGCCTCTCTCGTCTCAGGGCTTCTAAGCTTAGTCGTAAGTGTTCAACATGCTCCTCCTCGGTCTTGGAATAAACCAGGATGTCATCTACGAACACTACCACGAACTTGTCTAGAAATGGCTTGAACACCCTATTCATTAGGTCCATAAATGCAGCTGGGGCATTCGTAAGACCAAATGACATCTCCAAGAACTAGTAATGACCATACCGAGTTCTATAAGCCGTTTTCGGTATATCTTCCTTTCTCACCTTCAATTGATGATACCCGCTTCTCAAATCGATTTTTGAGAAGTAATTCGCACCCTTCAGTTGATCAAACAAGTCATCTATCCTAGGTAAAGGATACCTATTCTTGATCGTAACTTTATTCAACTCTCTATAATCAATGCAAAGACGCATCGACCCATCCTTCTTCTTCACGAATAAGACAGGCGCTCCCCACGGCGAAACGCTTGGTTGAATATACTTCTTGTCCAGTAATTCTTGCAGTTGAATCATCAGTTCTTTCATCTCGACTGGAGCCATTCGGTACGGAGCCTTCGAAATCGGAGCAGTTCCCGGCGCTAGATCGATCACGAACTCTGTCTCCCTATCTGGCGGAAGTCCTGGTAAATCGCTCGGAAAAACGTCCACAAATTCCTTAACTACCGATATCTCCTCCACCTTCGGGCTTTCCTTATGCGAATCTACTATGTAGGCTAGATATCCTACACAGCCTTGCATCAGAAGTTTCTTGGATTGCATAATCGTCAGAAAACTCGCTTGCCTAGGCGATTTGCTACCACAGAACACCAACTTTGACGGAGTCGTAAGGTTCACCGACTTCTTCTGACAGTCGATTACCGCCCCATGGTTGAACAACCAATCCATACCCAGTATAATGTCGAATTTCCCAAGTTTAATCGGAATCAAATCTACTCTAAGTTCCTGACCCTTAATGTCCAATCTACAGTTCTTATAAACGCTCCTAACAGGAATAACCTCCCTATTTGAAATCTCTATGATTAAAGGGTAACCTAATTCCTCTACAGGTAATTCTAAGGTTTTAGCAAAATAATCAGATATGAATGAACAAGTAGCACCCGAATCAAATAATACTTATGCATTTATACTATTGACCGGAATAATACCTGACACCACGTCTTTTGATTGCACAGCATCCTGCACCGTCATGTTGAATGTCCGTGCAGTGGGTCGAACAGCTTGCAATGGTGCAGCAATAGTAACTGTACTGCCGCTTCCATTCCCTCCATTCCCTGTTGACCCTGCCGTCAGCTTCTTCGGGCAGTTGCGAGCCATGTGATCTTTGGATCCACATGTAAAGCAAGCTCCCTTCTTCGGTTTTGGGCAATTTGGCGCGATGTGGCCTTCCTGACCACAGTTGAAGCACACCCACTTCCCCTTCATGCACACGCCAGTGTGATTCTTACCGCATGTAGCACATGCTTCGAACTTCCTCTTCTGCTGGCTTCCTTGCTGACTCCCAGCAGAGATATTATCAGACCACTTCCTCTTCTGGTTCACAGCGCTGCCTGTGAAACCCCCAGTCTTGGTTTCTACCTCATTCTTCTTCTTCTTATCTTGGTTGAACTTCGTTACCGCTTCGCTTCCTCCTTCAGCAAGTATGGCCTTCTCCAGCACCGCTGCAAATGTGTTCAGATGGAACATGGAAACCTTGCTGTAGAGCCAGGGCTTTAGTCCCCGCTCAAACCTTCTTGCTTTCCTAGCGTCAGTGCTGACCTGGTATGTAGCGAATCTGGCCAACTCGTTAAACTTAGCAGCATACTCGGACACCGTCATCCCTCCTTGCGTAAGTTCTAAGAACTGGACCTCCATCTGGTCCTGCGAACTCACTGAAAAGTACATCTCGTAGAACATTTCCTTGAAACGTTCCCACGTGATGACTCCCTCTCCCTCTCGAGTCTTGTTAGCCTGCCACCAAAAACTTGCATCCGACTTCAACATAAAAGCCACGAACGTTGTCTTTTGGTCTTCTCCTACTCTAGCCACGTCAAATACCTTCTCCATTTCCATAACCCATGTCTGAGCTTTGATAGGGTTAGTCGATCCTTTGAACTCAGGCGGTCCTACTGCCTTGAATTCCTTGAAAATAGTACCCTGCATCAGCGGTTGATTCGCAAGAGCTCCGGTCAACAGGTTCACCAACTGCTGAACCGAATTGGGATTCGTCCCATGGTTATGGTTGTTGTTCATCGAACCCTCGGGATTTTGACGCGTTACTCTTCTTCTAGGAGGCATTTTCTGTTAAGAAAATATTATTATTGGACCCTTTATTCAATTATTAAGTATCCAAGTTCATACTTAAATGTTTAAATAATTCAATTCACATAGAACACCAAGCACGTCCATAAACTTCTTTTATTCATCAGTCGTAGTTTTAAAAACATCAAACAGATAGCATTTCTGCCATTTACATCATCCTTCCTGAACTGGAAAAGTTGCAGGATTATATTATTAACTCATCCCATTCTTATCTCAAATTATGGAATTTACTTTATTTAATACAAAAAGCAATACATAAATAAAAGCACTACTACTACTGCTACTGCTACTACTACTATTACTGCTACTGCTGCTACTGCCTAGGCATATTAATGCGTCTCACAGCCTCTCTGCGTTCCTCTTCCATTACCCAAAATGCCGTTCTTCGGTCCACCACATACCACGGTAAACCTTGGAACTGAGCTGGGTAGTAGAAAATATGATCCTGAGCTCTCTCTATCACCGTATAAAAAGCATATTCCTTTTCCCTTAGCTTGGCCCTCTTGGCTTCAGCTTCACCTTCAGCTCGATCGGCTCGTTGATTAGCCCTCAAGCTTGACTCTTCAGCTCCTCGACTCCTCCTGGATGTCTTGCTTCAGTTTCGCCAGTTCAAATCGAGCAGCATCTCTCTCGACCTCCGTATGTATCAGGTTCCACTGTGCATCTCCTAGTTCACTATCCATCTCTTCAATAGTCTCGTCCCGCTGCTGAATAGTCTCCTCGAGATCTCCTACTCGTCCCTGAAGTTCCACATTGCTATCATAGGCTGCCTCGTACATCTCAGCACTAGTAGAGTGAGGTGGGAATTCCTCCTCGGGATCCTCTTCCTCCTCTTCAGACTCGTCCTCGTCCTCATCCTCTGGAATAGGTGTCAGCTCACGCTCCCGACCAGCTACGGTGATCACTGGAGATGGCTCTCTCCTAACCAACTGCTCCCAGACAATATGTATGTCACAGGGCTCTTCCTCTCTAGGCACCTGAGGTACATCCTCTCTAGCCTGACTAGGTTCTCCAACGTTCGACATCCTGACAAAAGAATTTTAAAGTTCATTATTACGTGATAACGAATCGTCACTCTTCGAATACTATAATGTAAACACATAGGCACATAAGGTAGTTTATTATCTTTTACCTATCACATCTATCTTTTCGATCTTACCATAAGGCTACTACCTAAGGTTTTTCCCCACCTAAGGTTTCATAACCTACAGCTCTGATACCAACCTGTGACACCCCCAAATCCGGGTACTTCGTTTCCACATGATTTGGTGTTCACTTTCTAATATAACATATATCTACCCAATGAATAATGCAAAATAAACTACAATTTAAATTAAAATAACTAATTCTCCCTTAAAACAAGGGTTACAACCTTCTCAAAATCAATCCCAGGGTTACTCTAACCTTGACATGAATATAATAAAGCGCGGAAATAAAACATAACATTCAATTATTACAATCATTCTCAATTAATAAAAAAAAACAAGTCTTCACTTGCTTTGCTTTCCCTTGCCCTTACTTGTATACGGAGCATCAACGTTATCAACCTTAACTGAAATTGTTATTTAATGCAAGAGTGAGCAAACCACAGCTCACTGGAGTTTAACAATAATATAGACATGAAAGAATATCTTTAAAAAAATCTGAACAACTTAGCTTGCTTCAATAATAAAGAATTGAATAATAATTCTCTATCAATATTAAAATTTGGATATAGAATTTATCTGAGGGTCATAAGACGTTTGAACTCTTGTCCTAGGTTATAAATATTTCTATTTAAACCTTTAACAGTAAATAAGACTATGGACCTTAACTCGTACTTAGGGGGATCAGCCCTTCGTACCATGTATTGTGCACAACCATCTTAACGCTATGCGTAGTAACCTCCCCTAGTAAATAGGGTTGTTCAACTAAGTAATTTGAATTCAAGTCCGCACCAAAGAAAGTTTGGTTTGGATAAGCTTACAAGGGTAATTTAGAATTCACGTTCATCAACTAAGGATTAGTTGAATCGACTTCCAATAATTCAAAATAAAAGAATTATGAATTAACATATGCTTTAGAAGTAAACCTAAAGCATTTAAAATAATAATTGGATCTTACTTGAACAATAAGTTAAGACCATTTCAATTAAATAAACAATTGTCCAATACTGAAATGGAAAGGACGTTCTCAACAATGAATATATGAATTCAAGAGATCATATAAAATCAATACAAGATTAGGGTTTAGAAAACTTGCGTAAAATTAACGAGTTTAGGGTTTAGAAGACTTGCGTAAAATTAACGAGTTTAGGGTTTAGAAGACTTGCCTCAAGCGCAAGCTACTTAACACAATTCACGTACTTTAATACTTCCTATACATATATATTCAATCACAATAATCTAAATTAGTTAACACGTAACTAATTCACATAAGTGGTTAACCCTCATGGTTAACTCACATTCTGATTAAATAGTAATAATAATCAACCATCACATAGTTAATTACATCACCTACATATTCACATAATTAAATTAATTATGTATTTAACTCAATTATAATTAAACAATTATAATTCAAATACTTAATCAAATTATAATTACTTAAATTATCATTACCTTTTAAATTATAAACAATTTATAATTTAAAATCAATTAAACCACATTCATGCATTTATAATTACACAATTTATAATTAATCATGTATTTATCAATTATAATCAATAATTAATTAAACTATAACATGCATTATAATTACACAAGTTATAATTAATTATGTAATTATCAATTAAAAATTCACAATTAAACATGCATTTATTAAATTATAATTACATAAATTATAATTTAAATTAAAATAATTAAACTTCTATACCTTATAATTTCACAAAATTTATAATTTAAATTACACATTTACTCTTAATTATAATTAATAAAATTATAATTAAGTAACTTATTAAACAATTATAGTTTTAAATACCATATTAGGTTTTCAAAATTTCTTTTATTTTCCAAATTATGAAATTACCAACTTCGTGTTAACACATGTTATAGAAGCTAGATATATGCTCATTATCTTAGCAATAATGTAACTTAGGCATGAAAATAATCTGCACAATTGTTTAAAACACACTGCCACTGCACCGAACCCGGCGCAGCTGCGCAGCCAGCTGCCTTAAACCCGACGTAGCTGCGCAGGTAAAGGCTCTGGTAAAAGCAAGCGGCGCAGCTGCGCTGCTCCTGGCCTTGCTGCCGGCGCAGCTGCGCAGCAGCTCGGCCAGACGCAGACAGCCACGGCTCCATGCTTTACCGGACAACCCATACAAGCCAAAAATACAGTAACATAGACACTGTAAATCATATATACGCTGTAATACATATATCTAACATGCACTCAAAACATAAACTCATTTAAACAACGAGAATCAATAGTTTTAAAAATCCAATTTGGCCATATTCATGAAAACTCATATTTTTCCATAAAATAATCTACTGTAATAGAATTTCTCAAGTAATTCAACTTATAACACATGAAATCTCTTCATAATTGAATATAACATCATAACCAATTCTAATTAGACATACTAACACATACAAATTCCTAAATTTTCCATTCTAAAACCAATCAATATACATAAAACAATATGAACAAAACTTTTTCCATGAAACTTGTTTTAACAGTAATTTAATTCCTGAAAATCCTCTTATGACATACAATTACCACAATCAACACATGGATACAATACATATATATAAAATTCATGATTTCATAACTTCCATGAAAACTCAACTTTTGACAGAGAATAAAATACATGAAACATATGAATTGAGTTCTATAATTGTAAGAGTAAAATTATAGATTATAACCGTTTTGCTAATCGTTAATTAAGAAGATGATGATGCTTAAGCCCTTCCTTTTCTTCTTCTTCTCTCTTCTCTAACTCTTCCTCTGTTCTTTCTTTTCTCTCTTACACTGATATTCTTTCTAACGTAGTTTAGACGAACGTATAATATAATACGTAGTAATAGATATAGGCTTAATTATATAATATAACTGACAAATATATTAAGTATAATGTCAGTTACAAATTTCAAAAAGCCACAATGCCTTGTTTGGCAAAACAAGGTTATTTTTAAAAATAGATTATTAATGCTAAGGCCATGTTTGGTAAACAGTTTATTTAAATAGCTTTTTGATAGTTAGGGCCCCGTTTGGTAGAAATAGGTTTAAAACAATTATAAGGGCCTTGTTTGGTTAAAGTAAATTTAAAAATCCTTTTCTTTATTTTAATAAATTATTTGACGCATACTTTAATGTCTCATTTTAATTAATTAAATATTAATCATCTAATTTAATCAATTAAAATCTAACATCAATAAATCACATAAAATTGTCACCTAATTATAATTACTCGCTAATTATAATCCATGTAACACTTCATCACATATCTCATCTAATTTAATTATCTCAATTAAATTAGAACTATAATATAAAATTAATATACATTAATTAAATTAAATATTGCACACTCATTTAATTAATATATACACTTAATTAATTCACTCCATAAATCACATAATTTATTTATTTAACTCAATAAATAAATCACATAAAATATTTATTTAATTCAATAAATATTTAAAATTAAATATAAAATCACAATCGTTACATGGTCAATTTTGCTTATGAGCCGGATTGAGCGGCATCGGTATAGTCAAGCCGACGACTTTAAAACAAGAGCTTGGTGGGGAGGCAACCCCATCTCAGTATCAATTTTCTCTATTTTCTTTACTTATGTCTAGTTTATATTGTGTCTTTTCTTTTTACCATGTAAACATCGTTGCCAATGCATATGTTTTTGTGATTATAGGATGCAGGCAGCATGTTATTTAGTATGTTACTAGTGTATATCTTAGTTAGAAATTAGTATCAAGCATGTTGTTTACTTAGCATGATATCTGTGTAATATATGTTGTCTAATACATGGTTTTTGTGCAGAAAAACTCAGATACAAGGCTGGCGCCGCAGCGCCAGCATATGCACTAAACTTCGCGCCGCAGCGCCATGCTAAAAATGCAAATTTCCTATCTTGGCGCCGCAGCGCCCAGGAACAAAAGGGGACTCGCGCCGCAGCGCCAAAATCAGACAAAGCTACTGCCAAGTCGCGCCGCGGCGCCAATCAATGAAGGAATTCTCGCGCCGCAGCGCCAGTAGCGAGTTTTGGTTTTTAAAAAGCAACTGAAGCCAGCAGTTGTGCCCATTACCTCCCATTTCTCTCGACCCATATCGGCAGTACAAGCAACCCAACCGTCACTTTTCTCCACAGAACCCCCACCCTCTGCATAACACAGCCGACTCACACAAAATCAGACCAACCTCAAGTCAAGCGAGAATCCAAAAGAAGATCAGCAGCAAACTAGGGTTTTTCCCCCTTCAAGGTATTTTATTTTGATTTTAACCAGTCACTAAGATATATTGATAGAATTGTTGGGTTGGTGCTTTGTTGGTGTTTTTCTTGTTGTGTGATTTGGGTGATTTCCACTAACGGAAATCGGGAAAGAGCACTATCAAGCAAGGGCTGTCCAAGTGGATTTTCAGAACGCACACAAGGTGTTTGATAATTTGCCTAATAGAGAAATTTGACGGATTTGGCTTACAATTAGTGGGTTTCATTGGGGATTTGCTGCCTATTTCTTTAAGGGTTGTTTCTATAGAGAGTGGCATTGCTTAGGTACTATTTTTGTCCACACCAACTGAAAATTGTGACATGGCGTCAAAGAGGCAGCGACTGAGCGTCGGCGGTTCCTCGTCCGCAGCACCAACGACATGGGACAACACCAAATTTGTTAACGAAGAGGCATGGAAACGTTACAAAAGCTCCTTTGCCGCACGAAATTTGATTCCTGAACGGGGTTTGAGGCCTGACAAAACAAAGGATGGCGAGTTGTTAGCCATGATTGCGGGTCGCCAGTGGGTGCACTTCACAAAACCACCCGAATCGGCCATTGTTTCTATGGTTCGTGAGTTCTATGCAAATGCCAGTCCTGAAGGTCCTGCTATTGTTCAAGTTAGGGGGCGGTCAGTGGCGTTTGGAAGCCAAGCCATCAATGCACTATTCGCGACGCTTGGTTTTGAGGGTAAGGACTATATGGAGCCGGGACTCCGCAGCTATGACCTCTAGGAGATTGTTAGGAGGCTCTGCAAGCCCGGGACTATATGGAAGACAAATGACTTCACGGGTGAGAGGACCAGTTTCCCACATGCTGCACTTAGTCGCTATGGGAAGGCATGGTTCAGCTTTATTTGTGCCAACATGATTCCGACTCGTCACCTGAGCAACGTGACTAAGGATAGAGCGATCCTATTATTTGCCATTGTCACGGGTCTAAACGTGGACATCGGAGTTCTCATCCATGAGTCCATCATAAAGGAAATCAAGAGCAATATCTCTACGGGACTTCCACATCCATCCTTGATCACCCGGCTGTGCAAGAGGGCAGGTATCCATTTGGGGCCAGAAGAGATAGCTTTGCCGCCCATGTCAGTCATTGACCATCAGACCATCTCACGCTTCGATGTATGGGACGAGGCTATTTCTCATGTTAGAGGCGAAGGATTCGGGCCACCTACTGAGCCACCTCCTACAGCAGAGCCTTCGCAGCCACCAGACGCAGGCCCAGCTTCACAGGGACTACTAGCAGAAATCATGGCATCCCTCACTCTGCTACATCAGAACCAGGATGCTAATGCTCAGAGGCAGCAGAGGCACATAGCAGCGGTGGCCTTGAGGCAAGACATAGCGATGCAGTATCAGGCTGAGCTGGTCAACACGATGCAGAGCATATACACCGTGTATAGTGGCTAAGATTCTGAGTTCACTCCATTCCAGTTCCCAGAGCCTCCTGTCTTCCCACCATACCCTCCACCATCACCACCCGCCGAAGCTGACGAGGGCGCTGCTGCTACCGAGTGACCAGACTTCAGGGAAGCCCTCTTGTTTAGATTGATATATGTTTAGCAATGAGGGCATTTCTCACCTTCAGTTTGGGGGTGTTATGGTTTATTATCTGTTTTATTTCTGTCTATTGCCATGATAGGTTGCTATTTTAGTACTTTGCTTAGGTTTTTATCAGGATTGTAGTGCAGTCGTTTTGAACTGCGGTATTATGTTTTGGGTTTATTATGATGGATGCCATGAACAGTTTTTGGTTATTTATTAACGCTTTGATTATTATTAGCATGTTTGTGGTTTATAGCCATCTTTTTGGGGCTTTTACAGATTTATATGCTTGTGCCATGTTAATGGCTTTATTACCCTATTTTGAGCTGCTTTTATGCAAGGGTGGTATATTTTTCACTAATTTTTGATTGTGGCTAATGACAAGCGTCAAGTAATTATGCTTATCTCTTAGAGTCGTGTCAAGCATGTATGAGCTAGGGGTTGTTCAATCGATAAGTTGAGACTGTTATTGATCCGTCCTTTTTAGCAAACACCGACCAACTGTGCTAACTAGTTATTTTTCGAATTTAGTTCGTCTGTTTATTGCTTTGGGAGTATGTTCACTCTTATAAACTTTCATTGTTACAAGGTAATAAAAGACTTCGACGAATATACAGTTTTGGCTCAGAACTGATAAGTGTGAACAAATAAGGAAGAAGATTGCAGATGGTACTAAGGGAGCGTACAGTCTTGATAACGAAGGGTTATTGAGATTTGAAGGAAGAATTTGGGTTCCGTGTGAGTCATAGTTAAAAGAGGACATAATGGATGAAGCTCATCACTAGAGGTACTCGATTCATCCTAGTAGTACCAAGATGTATCAAGACCTTCGAACCAATTTCTGGTGGCCAAACACGAAGAGAGAGATAGCGAAGTACGTTAGTAGGTGCTTAACTTGTCAAAAAGTTAAGGCCGAACATCAATGACCCAGTGGTTTGTTACAATCATTGGAGATCCCGGAGTGGAAATGGGAGCATATCACGATGGATTTTGTGGTAGGACTTCCAACGACGCAGAAAGGATACGACGCTATTTGGGTAATATTGAATCATTTGACGAAGTCGGCTCATTTCATACCTATAAGAGTTAGATACAATTTAGACCAGTTAGCTAAGCTTTATGTCAAAGAGATTGTCTCGAGATATGGAGTGCCAGTTTAGATTTTGTCCGATCGCGATCCACAGTTCACTTTGAATTTTTGGAAAAGTTTGCAAGAACAGATGGGAGCACAACTGAGGTTGAGCACGGCGTACCATCCACAGACAGATGGACAAAGCAAAAGAACAATTCAAACGCTAGAAGACATGCTAAGGTCTTGCGTTATGGATTTCAAGGGGAGTTAGACGATCATCTACCATTAGTAGAGTTCACCTACAACAACAGTTATCACGCTAGTATAGGCATGCCGCCTTACGAAGCGTTATATGGACGGAAGTGTCGAACGACACTTTGCTGGGATGAAGTGGGAGAACTGATGAGTGGGTTTTATACCCGCAAATCGGATACTTTATGGCTTAAATAGTTGCCTGATCTTCGTAGTTTTTATTTAGTTTATTATGTTTATAGTATTATTATGCTTAACCGATGTATTGCAGGCTTTACAGGACTTTTCTAGCTTTCAGGGGACAAAAAGGAGAATTTCCATATACTAGCGCCGCAGGGCCAATGCCTAGTCTCATTCTCGCGCCGCAGCGCCGCCCCTGGTCCTTGCTGATGTCATCCTGGCGCTGCAGCGCCACAATTCCTTTATGGGCTCGCGCTGCAGCGCGACCTCCGGTCTTTTGATTTTAACGTGGCGCCGCAGCGCCACTTATAAACCTATTGCCCGCGCCGCAGCGCAACCTCCGGTGTCCAGGCAGAAAAGGCTTGCTTTTGACCTAGCAAAAGAAGAAAAGAGATATATATATATATATATATATATATATATATCAAGGGAGCCTCTGCCAGAAACAAGAGAGCGATAAGAAAAAGAGCAGAGACAGAAGACTCGGATAGAATCGGTTAGCTTAACTTAGGATAGATTAGACCTCTTTTGTACTTTCTCTCTCTAGTTATTAGGTAATCTTTGTAAATATAGATTAGGTAGATGAGGATAAAGTCTGGGATTTCCTTGGAGCAACAAGAGCACTGAGCTACACGGATTGGAGAGCTTAAAAGGAGCGGAATGTTTGGAGACTGAAGAGCTTTGACAGAGTTTATTCTTATCCATTTATTTCCTCTAATTTTGTAATCCATAAATGTTGTCTTTATTGCTACTTATATTTTGTTCAATAGCTATGAACTAAGTATTGGCTCTAAGGTTATAACGGAACCCGTTGTTAGCTAAATTGACTGTCTTATCTCTTTGGTTGGCACCATATGGCTTGGTTTAATATATTCATGCTTAATGATTCTCACTAAGACATTAGTGATGATTTTGGTAATCTATATGATATCGAAAGAAGGATTATAGATTTACACCTAAATATATTGGCATGTGATTATGAGTTTCGACTGCATAAGTGTGTGTAGAATAGACATATATCTGTGTGCCACGTGTGACCTAATTAAGAACTTATGCTTAAATCCTTGTTAGGTTAATTCGCATAGACATGTGTAGGATTATCACTTAGTTTGGATGTTCTTTTCTGTTCTATTCCCTATCGGGTGGATCTGGAGAGGATATGTTTGTGCATACCTCGACAGAGGTGTATGAGCACCTGTGTATTCTCGGTCGACAAACTGTCGTGACCATTAAGACCAAAGAGAGAAGGGTAGGAAGTCTGATGAAGCATAGCACGCCAGGTGTTCGACAGAATGCCTGTGTGGGGTGAAGTTGTAACCTTAGCTTGTAATTCCTTCGATTACCATTCGTTATCCGTTTACTTGCTTTAATAATTAGTTATAACTAGTTTAACCACACTCCTATTAGTTTACTGTTCGAATAAGACTTGAGCGATACAAAGTTGGTATTTGGTAAATATTAGTGATAGTTCCTCGTGGGTACGACACTTTCCTTATCACTGTATTACTTATTAGACCGCGTATACTTGCGCGTGTTTAGTGATCGGTTTTCCGACCAACAAGAACGTACATATTTATATATATAATACATATATATATAAACATTATATATATATATAACCGTATATATTTCTTATATATATAGTAACCATATATAATATAATATATTTATATATATAAGTAACGTATATATATATATATAAGACTTCCTTTTGAAATCCTGTAGGAAACTTAAGAATCATTAAGTGACAAAAATGTTAGTCACTTTAAAAAAAAACGTGAGTCTTATTTTAAAAAAAAAAAGAATTCGCCTGTTAACAAAATTGATTCCCTTTTTTGTAAAAAACACGGACCGAAGCGAAAGAAGAAAAGAAATAAAATTTTGGTTTCCGTTTTTTTTTTCTTCTTCTTCTTTTTTCATAAAATAATTTTATACAATTAATTATGCCCAATAAATTATTTTAAATACATACCCATATGTATATGAAATTAAAATAATTAATAATTGCATAAATGTTTGGCTCTGATGCCACTGTTGGGTTTGTACGAAATCGTGACGCAATCAAATTGCAAAAATTAGCGGAAGCATGGTATATCAGAGTTTAAAAATTTCTACAAAACCATTACCCGGATCATCCTTTATGCAAATTATTAATTTAAAACGATAAATAAGAAGTTATAAAATCATACCCTTGTAGAACGAAACTTCCACAGGTACGAGTTCAACTCCTTGTTCTTCGAGATCTCCTTGAATTTCCGGGTTAGATTCCTTCCTTTGATTAACGTTAGCCAACCAAGTGTTTGGCCTCTAGAGGTGATCCACCAAGGAAGGTGAATTATCAAGAAGGAGGGTTGTTGACTTAGTTTTCTATCCTCTATAGAAAAGGAGTACTCTCTAACAATTAGAATTGCATCAACTGATATCTATTATAAGACTCCTCTTATATAAATATTGGTCAACCCTTTTAATCCTATTAGACATGGGATTTCTTTTAATTAATTAAACTCCTTTAATTAATTTAGGCTTCCCACCACATGGGGAATGATTAATTAAATTCATTTAATTAATTTGTCTCCTAATCCTATTAGGAATAAATGAGAGTACTAATATTAAATTAATTACTAAACTCCTTTAGAAATTAAAATAATAATAATTATAATAATATTAATAAGACTCCTCTTATTAATTTATATTTAATATTTCCAAAATATTAAATAATAAACATTAAGCTATTTAATTTATTCTATCACTATAGATTAAATTAATTACACTTAATGCATTATTACGATTATGCCATTACCTTCTTAAATAATTATTATTCCTTTAATGGTGTGACCCTTTAGGTTCTCCATATTAAACCGGTTGTGAATAAATCAATTAAAACAATTTTAATCTTATTTAAATAAATAAATTAAACTAATAATCTATTTAAATAAATAATATTTATTCTACAATAGGGATAAGCCTCCCTAGCGATCAACGACTTTCCAGATAATATAGATTTCAACATTAATCAAAAAGAACCTGTGAGTAAATAGTTACCATACAATTCAATCCTTCCACCATATAATGTCCCAATTAAATATAAGGCATGGATTTACTGTCAAGTCTTATTTTATTTAATTATATGTATTTCGATTAGAAAATGCACAACTCCAAATAATGCAAATTAGAAACTACTTTCTAATTTCATTTCACATTGGGCAAGGATTCCTGGGTTGTCATTTAACGAATCACATAGGATATATCTCCTCTTTTACTAGAGGTGGTAGATTCTTTATTGATCATTCATTATCTCCATATGTAACTCATTATACCCAAGCATACCCTATATAGGCCTTAAAAGGTCTTAAGGAATAAGTCAAAGTATAATTTGTTACATACAAGATACTATGATGATCTCAAGTCCAAGGATTACTTGTACTACTATCACATTAGGAATTCCTATTGACAGGCGAGTAAATCTCCATAAGGTATTCCATAGCGAATCACTTTTAGTGAACTTATTCTCCAATAAGCACCTACATACTTGCTTTAGTGTCTCCACACAAATGATCATGAGATCAATCATCCTCATCCAATGAGCAAGCAACATACGTACCAATCTATCCATATTTACTAATCCCCTTTTTAGTAATCCCACGATTGGGAACTATTTTAGTTTTAAAACTTTCTAAGAATTTAGATCTCATTAGCATGATCATCATCATGATTCTAAAAGCATTGCTTAAAACTATGGGTTATTTACATATTATAAAAACAGCAATATGTAGATAATTAAATGCCTTTAATAAATGAATATTTTATTAATTAATAAATAAGATTGTTTACAAAGTACGTGCTTTATCATCATACATGATTGGCTTCTATGCACACTACTATCAATCTCCCACTTGCACTAAAGCCAATCGCCATGGTATCTCATACCCATCTTCTCTAAGTGACGATCAAACTGCTGTTGTGTTAAAGCTTTAGTAAATGGATCTGCAATGTTGTCTTGAGAGTCTACACGCTCCAAGGTGACGTCTCCTCTTTCAATGATTTCCCTGATCAAATGAAATCGCCGCAACACGTGTTTAGATTTCTGATGAGACCTCGGTTCCTTAGCCTGTGCAACTGCTCCTGTGTTGTCTCAGTAAACGGGAACTGCTTCTCCAATGCTAGGAACCACACCAAGTTCAGTTATGAACTTCTTCATCCAAACAGCTTCCTTTGCAGCTTCACTTGCAGCTATATACTCTGCCTCTGTCACTGAATCAGCAACTGTTTGCTGTTTGGAACTCTTCCAACTCACTGCGCCTTCGTTCAAGGTAAAAACATACCCCGAAATAGATTTACTGTCATCTTGGTCCATTTGAAAACTTGAGTCTGTGAAGCTCTCGAGTTTTAATTCAGACCCACCGTAGACAAGAAAAATATCCTTAGTCCTTCTCAAGTATTTTAGGATATTCTTCACTGCCTTCCAGTGCTCTTCTCCTGGATTCGACTGGTATCTGCTCGTTACACTAAGTGCATGAGCAACATCCGGTCTAGTACATATCATACCGTACATGATAGATCCTATTGCAGAAGCATAAGGGATCTTACTCATACGGTCTCTCTCCTCAGGTTTCTTTGGGGCCTGTTTCTTGGAGAGATGTATTCCATGGCTCATCGGCATGAGACCTCTTTTGGAATCTTCCATGCTAAATCTCTTTAGCATTACATCAATGTACGTTCCTTGGGATAAACCAAGCATCCTTTTAGATCTATCTCTATAGATTTTTATCCCCAAAATATAGGATGCTTCTCCCAAGTCCTTCATGAAGAAGTGTTTAGATAACCAGATTTTAATTGATTGTAGCATAGGAATGTCATTCCCTATCAGTAATATATCATCAACATATAATACAAGGAATGAAACTGCGCTCCCACTAACCTTCTTGTACACACATGGTTCATCGTCGTTTTTGATAAAATCAAACTCTTTGATTGTCTCATCAAAACGAATGTTCCATCTACGAGAAGCTTGCTTCAATCCATAAATGGATCGTTGCAGCTTACAGACTTGATTTATTCCAACCTTTGAAACAAATCCCTCTGGCTGTGTCATATACACATCCTCCTCAAGTTTCCCATTGAGGAAGGCCGTTTTCATGTCCATCTGCCAGATCTCATAGTCGTTATAAGCTGCAATCGCAAGCAAAATCCGAATGGACTTGAGCATAGCTACTGGTGAAAAGGTTTCATCATAGTCAACTCCTTGTCTTTGTTTGAAACCTTTTGCAACCAGTCGGGCCTTATAGGTCTCCACCTTGCCGTCCGCTCCAATCTTTCTTTTAAAGACCCATTTACACCCAATAGGCTTAATGCCTTCAGGTGGTGAAACCAAAGTCCATACTTTGTTTTCATACATAGAGTTTATTTCGGATTTCATGGCTTCAAGCCATTTCCCTGAGTCTTTATTACTCATAGCCTGTTCGTAATGCAATGGATCATCATCATTCATGATGCGTACCTCATCGTCATCCTCTATAACGAATCCATACCTCTCAGGTATCTTCGGTACTCTTCCAAATTTACGAACAGGGTGTGGTATAGTAGGTTCTTCTACTTGGTCAGGTACCTGATTTTGATCCGTGGTAATTTGTGGTTCTTGAACTTCTTCAAGATATATCTTACTCCCACTGACCCCTTCATGGATAAACTCCTTTTCCAAGAAGGCAGCATGTTTCGCAACAAACACCTTTTGATCAGTTGGATGATAGAAATAATACCCTGCAGTTTCTTTAGGGTATCCCACAAATCTACACTTGTCGGATTTAGTTTGTAGCTTATCATTTTCAAACTTTTTGACATAAGCTGGACAACCCCAAGTCTTAACATGCTTAAGATTTGGTTTCCTCCCCTTCCACATCTCATATGGAGTCTTTGGGCTGATTTGGTAGGTACCTTGTTAAGTAGGTATGCAGCCGTTTCTAAGGCATATCCCCAGAAGGAAATTGGAAGGTCGGTAAAACTCATCATGGATCGAACCATGTCTAACAGTGTTCGATTTCTCCTTTCAGATACTCCATTTAACTGTGGTGTACCTGGAGGAGTCCATTGTGAGATTATACCATTTTCTTTGAGACAATTGAGAAACTCACCGCTTAAGTATTCTCCACCTCGATCTGATCGAAGTATCTTTATACTCTTGCCCGTTTGTTTCTCTACTTCACTTCTGAACTCTTTGAACTTTTCAAATGATTCTGACTTGTATTTCATTAAATACACATATCCAAATCTTGAGTGATCATCAGTGAAAGTAATAAAATAAGAGTACCCACCCCGTGCACTTGTTGTCATAGGTCCACAAACGTCTGTGTGAATCAATGCCAATAACTCTGTAACTCTTTCTCCTTTTCCACTAAAATGAGATTTAGTCATTTTACCCATGAGACAAGATTCACAAGTTGGATATGGTTCATAATCGGATAGCTCGAGGAGCCCATCTTTATGCAACTTAGATAATCTTGTTTCATTGATATGACCGAGTCTACAGTGCCACATGTAGGTATAATTAATATAATCTCTTTTCCTTTTCTTAGTTTGTTCAATTTGAAATATATTTTCTTGTAAGTCAAGTGTATAAAGTCCATTTCGCAAATTTTCAATACCATATAAAACATCGTCTTTATAAATAGAACAACAATTGTTCTTTATAACAACGTTAAATCCTTCCATATCCAATACATAAATTGAAATAATATTTTTAATAATATTTGGAACATAATAACAATTATTAAGATAAATGGACTTGCCCGAAGGCATTGCTAAATAATAATTTCCTACAGCTAATGCAGCAACCTTTGCTCCATTCCCCACTCGTAGGATCACCTCATCATTGTTCAGCTTTCTACTTCTGACCAGTCCGTGCACAGTATTACATATGTGAGAACCACAGCCGATATCCAATACCCAAGTAGAATTATGACTTTCAGAAAAATTAATTTCAATCATAAACAAAACTTGATTGGAAGTCGAAGCTTCTCCAAGCTTCTTCTCTGCTAGATACTTCTTGCAGTTCCTTTTCCAATGTCCCGGCTTGTTGCAATGAAAGCACATTCCTTTAGCTGGTTCAGGTTTCTTTTGTTCCTTTTCTTTCCCCTTTCCCTTAGCCTTCTTAGATTTCTTCTTTTTAGAAGATACCTTGGGACTCTTCCTTTTATTGGAAGAATCCACCATCAAGATATGGTTCTTCTTGGATGGGAAGTGACCTTCTGCAGTTTTCAGCATGTTAAGCAGCTCGGGCAAGCTGACATCTAGCTTATTCATGTGAAAATTAACCACAAACTGCGAGAAGGTCTCAGGGAGTGACTGCAAGACCAAGTCTTGACTCAGCTCCCCATCCATGACGAACCCCAGCTGTCCAAGGCGTTCAATCAAATTGATCACCTTTAGGACATGAGTCTCGACGGCAGTACCCTCGGTCATCCGAGATCTGAAGAGCTCCTTAGATATCTCATATCTAGCAGTCCTACTCTGTTCACCATACAACTCCTTGAGGTGAAGCAGCATAGCAGGAGCATCCATATTTACGTGCTGACGCTGAAGCTCGTTATTCATGGATGCGAGCATGATGCATTGAGCCACAGATGCATCATCTTGCCACTTATTGAAAGTGGCAATCTCTTCCTCAGAGGCTGTTTCTGAAACAGATTCAGGGACAGTTGAATTTAGGACATAAGAAATCTTTTCAGCAGTGAGAACAATTCTCAGATTTCTTAGCCAGTCCTCATAATTTGGCCCGGTAAGCTTGTTTGCATTAAGTATGCTTCGTAGTGAGATTAGTGATTTAGACATTTTTAAAATTCTTCATGTGAAGGAAAACAACATTTTAGCAAACATTCATTTTATTAACTTTGCATACCAAAATAAATTTAGGTCTTTATTTTAAATTGGTATCTCCCACTATTTTCATCAAACTATATTACCCTCACTTATATAGTTCGGCAACATCTAATTAAAGATTTGCTAGTGAGAATAAGGATCCCATTTCAAATGTATATAACCTTGTGGATAGCACAACAAGCGATATACAAATAAATAGGTAGACAACTCTTGTCAATTACATCACCATGTAATTCCTTTTATTTTGCCTCTTAAATCATAATGGTCAAGTGTGTGCACATCCGAACTAAAATGATTTAAGTTAAGTCCAGCCTAGCACTTCCATAAATTCAAAAAAGAAAAATGTTCGTCCTTGTGGATAGCACAACAAGACTAGATCGTTCAATTTTCTTGATAAGCATCGAATGTGATTAATTAACATCTTAAATACTCAATACTCGCCTTGTGGATAGCACAACAAGCTCATATTAAATATTTAATACTCTATCAATTAATCATGCTAGAAGGCGACGTTCGATATTCTAAATATCATTTGAACGCTTTGGATTTAATATTATTTCTTTGAGGGGTTTGTTATTATTTGTCTTATCTTGTTAAGCGCACATGCAAATATATATATAACATACGCGTCATTTTATTAAACATGCGAAGCATGTTTGCATAAATATAATATATATAATATTTAGCATGCAATATAGAATAATATATTCTACCCGGATTGATTATGGACTTTTATTCTAGTTTGGTTCACTAGAGCCACCAAGTGAACCAAAAGGTCAAACCTAGGAGTGCAAGAATAAAATTTAAATATAACTGTTACATTTAAACTCAGGCTCTATACAAATGGGTCTTCACGCGCTCCTTGCTCCTTGGTCTCCAATTTCTTCAAGATAATTCTAACTATTTCTATTACATTAAACTATTTAAAATTAAATAGAAACTTTGATCAGCAGTCAAGGGGAAGTACACAGGAGAGAGATAGAATTTTACATCAAGAAAAATTAGAGAAGACGAGGTATGCAGACCCCATTTAATAAAACACATTCATTCAAGCATTCAACTAAAATAAAATCCAATCACATTGGTCAAATAATCCATAATCAATCCCTATTTATTATCATACATATCACCATATATATCAATAAATAAATATCCATTTCATGAATTAAAACATTCCATATATATATATGAGTATCATTTAATGGGCAATTTTAAATTGCATGAAATCCAATTTCAAGATTAAAATAAACTCTTTATTTTAATTATAAAATTATTAGGAATATTATATATATATATATATATATAATACATATATATATAAACATTATATATATATATAACCGTATATATTTCTTATATATATAGTAACCATATATAATATAATATATTTATATATATAAGTAACGTATATATATATATATATAAGACTTCCTTTTGAAATCCTGTAGGAAACTTAAGAATCATTAAGTGACAAAAATGTTAGTCACTTTAAAAAAAACGTGAGTCTTATTTAAAAAAAAGGGAATTCGCCTGTTAACAAAATTGATTCCCTTTTTTGTAAAAAACACGGACCGAAGCGAAAGAAGAAAAGAAATAAAATTTTGGTTTTCGTTTTTTTTTTCTTCTTCTTCTTTTTTTCATAAAATAATTTTATACAATTAATTATGCCCAATAAATTATTTTAAATACATACCCATATGTATATGAAATTAAAATAATTAATAATTGCATAAAGGTTTGGCTCTGATGCCACTGTTGGGTTTGTACGAAATCGTGACGCAATCAAATTGCAAAAATTAGCGGAAGCATGGTATATCAGAGTTTAAAAATTTCTACAAAACCATTACCCGGATCATCCTTTATGAAAATTATTAATTTAAAACGATAAATAAGAAGTTATAAAATCATACCCTTGTAGAACGAAGCTTCCACAGGTACGAGTTCAACTCCTTGTTCTTCGAGATCTCCTTGAATTTCCGGGTTAGATTCCTTCCTTTGATTAACGTTAGCCAACCAAGTGTTTGGCCTCTAGAGGTGATCCACCAAGGAAGGTGAATTATCAAGAAGGAGGGTTGTTGGCTTAGTTTTCTATCCTCTATAGAAAAGGAGTACTCTCTAACAATTAGAATTGCATCAACTGATATCTATTATAAGACTCCTCTTATATAAATATTGGTCAACCCTTCTAATCCTATTAGACATGGGATTTCTTTTAATTAATTAAACTCCTTTAATTAATTTAGGCTTCCCACCACATGGGGAATGATTAATTAAATTCATTTAATTAATTTGTCTCCTAATCCTATTAGGAATAAATGAGAGTACTAATATTAAATTAATTACTAAACTCCTTTAGAAATTAAAATAATAATAATTATAATAATATTAATAAGACTCCTCTTATTAATTTATATTTAATATTTCCAAAATATTAAATAATAAACATTAAGCTATTTAATTTATTCTATCACCATAGATTAAATTAATTACACTTAATGCATTATTACGATTATGCCATTACCTTCTTAAATAATTATTATTCCTTTAATGGTGTGACCCTTTAGGTTCTCCATATTAAACCGGTTGTGAATAAATCAATTAAAACAATTTTAATCTTATTTAAATAAATAAATTAAACTAATAATCTATTTAAATAAATAATATTTATTCTACAATAGGGATAAGCCTCCCTAGCGATCAACGACTTTCTAGATAATATAGATTTCAACATTAATCAAAAAGAACCTGTGAGTAAATAGTTACCATACAATTCAATCCTTCCACCATATAATGTCCCAATTAAATATAAGGCATGGATTTACTGTCAAGTCTTATTTTATTTAATTATATGTATTTCGATTAGAAAATGCACAACTCCAAATAATGCAAATTAGAAACTCCTTTCTAATTTCATTTCACATTGGGCAAGGATTCCTGGGTTGTCATTTAACGAATCACATAGGATATATCTCCTCTTTTACTAGAGGTGGTAGATTCTTTATTGATCATTCATTATCTCCATATGTAACTCATTATACCCAAGCATACCCTATATATGCCTTAAAAGGTCTTAAGGAATAAGTCAAAGTATAATTTGTTACATACAAGATACTATGATGATCTCAAGTCCAAGGATTACTTGTACTACTATCACATTAGGAATTCCTATTGACATGCGAGTAAATCTCCATAAGGTATTCCATAGCGAATCACGTTCAGTAAACTTATTCTCCAATAAGCACCTACATACTTGCTTTAGTGTCTCCACACAAATGATCATGAGATCAATCATCCTCATCCAATGAGCAAGCAACATATGTACCAATCTATCCAGATTTACTAATCCCCTTTTTAGTAATCCCACGATTGGGAACTATTTTAGTTTTAAAACTTTCTAAGAATTTAGATCTCATTAGCATGATCATCATCATGATTCTAAAAGCATTGCTTAAAACTATGGGTTATTTACATATTATAAAAACAGCAACATGTAGATAATTAAATGCCGTTAATAAATGAATATTTTATTAATAAATAAATAAGATTGTTTACAAAGTACGTGCTTTATCATCATACATGATTGGCTTGTATGCACACTACTATCATAACTACCACATAGCAGTTTTAGGAACAAAAATTAGATTCTGGTTCCATAGGTCGGCGCAGCGCAGTAGTAAACCGGCGCAGCTACGCCGTGCTTCGGCCAGCACCAGTGAGCTCCCTGCTCCTGCAGTTCCTAGCCCAAACATAAATTTTCTCAACGAATTCTCTTTCAGACAAACTACATTGTTTCACTATCATATTATAAGACTATACAACAACTAAGCAATCATTTCCCAACTCAGTTATCATCTAATTCCACATAATTAAGAATTAAGAAATGAAGAACTACAATGAAAATTATACCTCTGTTAAGATGGTTTGCTAAGCTTGCTACTACAATCTCCCTAAATTCTCAGATTCTTCACTATAATGCTATGCTCGCTCTCAATCCCCACTTATCAGTAAACTCCCAGCAAAAGAAATGAAAAAGGTGGAGAGCTTATTTATAGAAAATCCATTATTCAGTCCATAGCTTTGCTCACTATTTTTAACTAACGGAAGAAGGATGGATACATTGGTTAATGAAAGTGAGTTGGTAGAGTAGAGAACACTGTTGTGCCCACTCCCCATATCATGATTTGCTAGAATGCTGAGGATTGATTTATGCAAGTAATAGGCTTAGGCTTTGATTTGTTCACGTGTGGAGAGAATGAGCCATACATTTAGGGACAACTCATTCTCAGCAACATGGAAAAATAACATACTGCATACTTAGTTTTATCACATATATATTATATACCCTTAGGCCATAAATTCCATTAGTCTCACAATATAGTTTTAAATGAAGAAATGATATTACAATATAGCAATTTGAGGTTCATATATACACCTCCACATATAATTCATGATGTTTCACTTTAATGTATATTCACACATCATTGCCACATAAGCATCATGATGTATTCATAACATAGAGTTTCAATATGTACAATCATACAATATGGTTTAAATATTTACTTGCATGGTCACACATAAGTGTTTCTCTACACTATATACTATGGTTGTATTCCATATACTTTATATTATTAATTATTGCATGCTTGTACATAACAATCAATATAATCTTATTATATTAATAACTTACTTATTTGCTTTATTACTGATAATGTCAAATAAATAAATTATTCATCTTATCGATTAATTATCATTAATATTAATTAATTCATTCCTCGTCAATTAATGTAATCATTAATTTTCACAACAATTGATTATTTGTCACAGTAAATAAGTATAAATCTTATTATATTTATAGACACGTCACTTATTATTAATATTTTTTTTGCAATAATAATAATCACATATTATTAATTAATCACTATTAATATTCTATAATAATTAAATAATATTCTACAATAATAATTAACAATTAATTGTTCACTTAATAATTCCTTCTTTAATTACTATAATCATTAATATTTCTCATCACTGTGCCACACAAGGCTTCCAACGAGTTTATCGCAAACTCCATATATTCTTAATTATTATAATTATTCAATTTTATATAATTGAATTAATTTATCTCATAACACAAAATCATTTATATACAAATAAATTCTCATTTCCAGTAATATATTTATTTAATAATATTAGAAAATTCTCGGGTATTATATATAATGTGATAATATAATAGTAATGATATTTTTTACAATAAATTCACGATATATGAATAAAATGAGACGGAAGAGAGAAAATAAAATTTAGAATTCTTTTAATAATTATAAATGTTATAATATATATATATATATATATATATATATATATATATATATATATAAACATGTGGTGGAATTCATTATTTCAAATGTGGAGGCTTTGAAATTTTGAGTGTGCTGGAGATTTTCAAGAGTGTGTGAGTGTGGAAAAATCATTCGTATGTAAGTTTGGGTCATTTTTTTCGTTCAGAATTTGAAAAAACTTTCTTCTATAAAGTTGTAGAGAATTAAATTTCATATAGAATGGACATAAGGTTCGTATTTTTTTGATAAAGGGGCTATTTATTATGACTTATTGAAGTTTTAAAAATAAATATTTTAATATATATATATATATGTATATTTATATATTATATAAAACATGTGGGTGGCTTAGTTTTGTTCATTGTTGGTGTGCTGGAAGAATTGTCAAAAGTAATGGCTAAGGAAAAATCATCCGTTGATTAATTAAGTCAACAATGGTGTTCTGGCATTTTCCTATAAATAGGGTGCTTAGTTAAAAATGAAAATCACACCAGAATCAGAAAATTTTCTCTCTATAATATCGAGCGTATTTTTTTTGAGTATAAGGATACTTTGAGTGTTGATAACAGTGCAAGTTTTCGTCAGCATAATATCCGATATTCCAGTCAAAACCACTCTCTTATTAAGGTAAAGGATGTTATTTTTCTCGTAAATGATCTTATTTCCTTTCAATATTCATAATGAATATTATTTTCTTTCATATTCCATATTATGAAAGTGATAATATTTCATTTCATAATCCTGAATTTAAACTTACTACGGTAAGTATTGCTTCTATAATTCCTGAAATGATCAGAAATTCTTTAAGTTTTGCGCTTCATCTAATATCATTTCACTGGAATATTGATCTGAACTTTTTATGAAATTTTCATCTTTTCATGACGAGTTACTATTCACGAGTTACTATTTACGATAAAAAAATATTATTTTTTTTAATCCAAATTATCTTTGATTGGATCCAAGTTTTGAACTTCATTCTTGAATTTTGATCCACAATTGATTGTTACGGAGTATTATTGAACTTGGATAAACAAAATTACGAATCCCTAATCTTTGTCCTTTATCTCACTAGATTCGTTCCTTATATTATTTTTCATCATCCTCAGTCGTAAATGGTGATACAAACGAATATCTTTGGCCTGTAGTGCAAAGATGAATGATTATTTGATGAATATCTTTGGCATGTATTGCAAAGATGATTACCTGATTAATATCTTTGGCCCGTAGTGCAAAGATGGACAGGCGTTGAGATGAACATGACCAACTGGTAATATAAATGAATATCTTTGGCCCGTAGTGCAAAGATGAATATTTGATTCGAGATATATATTGATTGATGTTATAGGGATAAAATATTGATGATGGACTTTTAAATCATCGAAGATAGTAGACCTCATTCTCTACTTAACTCTTTTAATGAATTGTTATTTCCGCTGCAGTTGTTGATCTAAAACTTGTTGTCCATAATATTTTATCTGATTTGTTGAAGACTAATGATAATTCTTCATTATCTTAGTCATAAAATTCTTTACTGGGCTAGTTGAGCTCACCCTTTTCTTTCATTGTTCTCTTCAGGAAATGAGAATATTGTGGGCACTAGTCGGAGAATAGAGTGATGGTCCGAGTTAGAGCTGTAAAAGTCTTCACTATTTTTTTTTGTAAAATAGTGTGATAATAAATGTAATGACGACTTAATTTGAGTGCTTATATTTTCTACATGTCTGTATTGACACTCACAGTTGTGTGGTTGTATTTTGCACGACCGTTTGATATAAAAGATTGTATTTGAATTCTGTACCATGTATTTGGCAACTCATAATGGGTTGGGTGGATTGAACCTATTTTGGGGTGGTCACAAAACCACTCAGTATACTATACGAAATACTATTAAAGACTCGATATGTGCTATGTTTAGACTTGTGAATACGTATGATGTTAAGGTATTATCTAATATTTGACTATGTGGTTAAATGTTAGATAGTTTACTTATAAAGTAATAGTAATGTGAGAGAAAGTATGTTATGCTAATTGAAAGATCAATCTTATAACTGATAGGTCTTTACAATAAAGAGATTAAATAAGATTGCGTAGCAGTAATCGACGATACATGCAAGTGTTCCCTAACTCAAACTTGATTTATATTTTCAAAGCATGTTAGTGAATAATTATTGTTGATTATTCACATCTATACTGTTTATTGATTCGCACTTAGTACAATTTGCATATATTCATCAGGTATAAAAGGCTGATCAGCTTCATTACCATAAGGTTCAGATAAAATCATTCATGGTCCTTGTTGACATTAAACATTTTTGATTCAGTCATTTAATTATTGAAGTTATGATTCATGCTCTGTAAAAATTATTATATTGTTGAAAATTCGAAAGTTTATTCTTTCTTTCAATCATGATATATCCTTGTTGTATTTAAACTTGCTGGGCAAGCTAGTTTTTTACCCTTGCTATATCATGATAACAAATTTCAGATTAAAACGTGTTGGGTAAAATCTATATGCGCTACACGCAAATGTACGTGGTCAATAAATAATACAATGATAAGATCAAGTATCGTACCCACAGAGACAATAATTCCAATTTATCTAAACAAGTACCAATTTTATATTATTTGAACTTTATTCAACTGTTGATTAAATGATGATTTCTATAATAAATTACTACTTAGACCAAAAGTAACACTAATTTAGGATTTTAACATGTTTTGGAGAATTAAGCCTACAACTTCAACTATTACTTCACTTCGGATAATATATTTTCCTTCAATTTATATCAATTACTTCAGATTATTAACCAAGAACACAAAAGTAGATATAACCATCTCTCAATGCATTACATCCATACTCACTCAAATCCACAAATGATAAAATTAAGCAAGACACCTTAATTAACTAACTCACTATATCTCTATATTAATTATAATTGAAAAAGGTTTATTACCAAGTTCTCTTCAGATTACGTATGATGCATAGATATCTCTATCCTACACAAGTATTATGAATCCTAACTACGGTAGAAATCACAAATATACGTTACTATGGCCAGTTCTAATCTCATATATCATCTCTCGAATTTATATGGGATAACAAATAATTGGTGATCAAACAACTATATAAATTATGCACAACACATAGTAAATAACCTAGAAATAATATTCATAAACTAAATTGAAAGAAATTCAATCCTCCGTTACATAATAAGATCCGTCATAGGCTTAAACAAGAATTTAGTTCATCATGAATGAATAAAAACCCATAATCCACAAAGTATTAAACATTTTGAATACAAGATAAATATGAAGATAGGAAAATAGAATCTGAAATTCTGTCGTTACTCGTCTCCACGTTCGCCTTGCGTTCGTCGTGTTCCGCTCTGCGTCAAATCTCCTCACGTGTCTAAGTCACGAACTAGGACTTCAATCTGTCTAAGTGTGTCATGTTATGTCCTCTGCAACCCTATATATTCTGTTATTCACGCTCAGACTCTAGTCAACCTCCTTCAAAATCCTAGTCAAAGAAGGAGAAAAATAATCCAATCTGCCGTAAATGGGCCCCGGCTCATTTTTATACCTTGGAGGCGCACCCCGGCGCACATGCGCCCCGACAGATATTCACAATAAGCAAGCGCGCCCCAGCGTAGGTGGCAGCTATCAAACATATTTCTTCTTAAACTTCTATTCCATCCGGTTCTCGTCCCGATCAGCCCTGGCACACAAACCAATGCACATCCATGAAAAAGAACATAAAACATACTTAAAGTAGCGATATCCTATGTTTAACTGGCATCGATTCGTAGGTATGAAACCTACTTATCAAATACCCCCAAAATTAAGATTTCGCTTGTCCTCAAGTGAAAACACAAACAAAATGACAATAACAACAATGTATCTATATGTATGCATATACATGACCTACTTCCTATATGCCTACGAATCTAGCAATAAATCAACATGTTTTTCATCACAGACCTCAAAGATATCATAAGATACTCAAACAATACTGAAAATTCAATGTACAGTTCATCAGTAATCTATCAGTCCATCCAACCCTGTCCTCACCCATGTTGTGCGTGTGTGCTCGTTAACCATTTTAATCACCAACAATTTAAAAACATCACATTCAAACTTCTTAGCAGAAAAATTTTAGTTATCTCACAAATATTCTGTATTCATGACAAAACCGATCAAACATAGTAATTACTGATTTCGGGGAATTCAAATGAGGCTCATTTTTCTTATTTTCATTCATAGGTGTATTTTACGCTCCATCCCGTGTTCACAATCGACCGTGCAATGTCTACATCTATTAGGCTTTTCAATGTTACCCGTTTAGCAAACTTTCGACCAACGACTCCCAAAACAGACGGTTTTAGGGCACTAGGTGTAAATACACCCCCAAGAGCTTACTTATTCAAGTAACAAAGGCCACAGATACAAACTAGTCCATGTGTTTTATTCTCTTTATTTTATTTTATTTTTTTTCTTCTTTTTCTCAATTTTCTACTTTCATTCCTTTTTTTGTTTCTCTTTTTCTTTCACCCCACTGACTCCCCCAAACTCAAGTTATTACTTACTTTTAAACCTTTAGTGTCAATATACCACTATCATCAAATTTTAACTAAGATTTCCCCCCTGGAAATAAGTTGTGACCCTTTAAACTGAGTTGATTAGACAGTTAAACTCTTACGTGCAAACCAGTTACACAAGTTTCGGACAGAATCGGATTTTCATCTTGATTAACATTAGAACTCATCATTAATCTTCATGTTAGTTCGAGTTAAAATGCAATACAAATCCTATCATTGGCCGAGCTAAATACATGTCAATCCATTGCTTAAACTCATGCAACCTATATACCTAAATGCAAATAATGTATTTTTGTGATTTTTCTTAATTTTCTTCAATTTTTTTTTCTATATACCATATAACTCATGTAAACGTTAAACTATGAACACAAGAATGTATATATGCTCTACTCTAAAATGCAATTAACTAACATGCAAAATGACATGAACATGCAAATAACTAACATGCAAACTAACTAACTAAATGACTAATCTACCCCCAAACTTAAATAATTCAATGTCCTCATTGGATATAACAATAAAAGTTTGAGGACTGCCCTGAGCGATCAAGCGTCATGCTTGACCGGTGGATCCTCGGTAGGTGGGTCATCAACCGGGTCCTCAACAGGCGATGGGGGAAGAAAAGCTGGTAGCGGTTGTGGAACTGGGGACTGGAAGCTTTCACCAGCGGTATTGAGTCAGGAAAAGGCTGCTGCCAATGATGCGTTGAATTCATTCTGGGTTGCAAACATATGATTCTGCCTAGATGCCAACCCTTGGAGCGTCTGATCAAAATATTGTTGCATATTATAGAACTGGGAGCTGAAAGTTGCCTTTGTGCGGGATGAGGTTGCAATCCCGGCTTGGTCATCTTCTTGCTCTTCTTCCTCAACAAAATCTTCATCCTATGCGTCTGCCTCTTCATCATCGTCATCATCGAAAAATACAAATCCAAGGCCACGTGGGTGCGACTACCCTCCTTTCCAGCATCAATACCTCTGAATCAAATTTGGATGTAGGCACAGTAGAGGCTGCTGGATAGGCTCCGTGGAACTCCATTATACCCCTGCCCGGGCACATAGTGCACATATCAACGATAGGTGAGGCAATCCACCCTGGACTGATCCACGAAGATTGCGGCAGATATTATGATGAATAAGATGGCCCACGTCAATTGATCGGTCTTTACAAATTGTGTATAGTAGAATGGACCTTTCCTTTGTGACATCGCTCGTGTGTGTGCAGGGTAGCAATTTGGCACACAAGAATGCATGCCATATCTTCCCATATAAACTTAGGTGGCCAGTCCAAAAATGAGATCTATTTGAGGACCATGTGGCGTCGAACCTGCACAATTCGGTCAGAATCTGGTCATAGTTTGCTCCACTTTCCTTGAGGGCCGAATACGAACAAGTTATTTATGGCAGATTGTAGTAATCGTTGATCTCTTGCACGGTAAACGGAACCATTTTCCCCTCACGAAGGCAAAGAACAGTGATTTGTAAGGAGCATTGGCGTAAAATTCCTTGACCACCGCCACTACGGCGGCGTCCGGATGTGCCGTGAGCATTTCCCATCCCCTCTCGCTAATCTAATTAAACATAGCCCCATTAAAACTCATTGGGAGCCAAACCACGCTCCGGAACTAATGACTTATTTGAGAGGTACTCGAACCAGTCCGCTGCCTCGGCGTTTAGAAATTTTTATTTGTCGAATTGCCGCGAGGCGGTGGACGAACCATCCCCACGTTGCCTTTTCTATTGTCTGGAAGTCATTGTGTCGCCGGTGTGCCTCTAACTTGCAATAGGATGATGACGTTGTTGTTGAGACCTTTTGTCGAACACTTGGTATGCACCCTATTAAATCTTGATTATCTTATCCCCAAAATTATATTGGTATGCCCAATTTGTAAAATCTTCAGAGCCTAGTGTAGAAACCTGAAAAATCTCTAACGATTAGTCCAAAATCAATGTTACTTGTAAGTGAGTGTGATGAGTTTGGAGGATAGCCTTATGGTAGTGAAGAATCCCCTCTCTTTCTATTTTTAACAAGTGGTGGAATTTGAACCCTAGAGGATGACAATTTGTTAGATGTTGCTACGATCCTTTGAGAGTTAACATAGATAATGGTTTGATGTGGGGTGTAGTCAAAAATGGATGACAAGTGGGGTATTTTTAGGTTTGGGTTCGAGGGAGAAGGTAGATTTGTAGTAGGATTATGAATTGAGAACTGCTGAAGTCAGTTTTTTAAAAATAAAAAATCGTGACACTCGCCGGGGCGCAGTCTGCCAGAGAGGTACGCGCTCGGGCACGGTTTTTCCTATACAAATCTGCGCTAGGGCGCAGTTTGGCTGAGACTTTGCGCTGGGGTGCGGTTTTTTGCTTTGGAAATGCGCCGGGGCGCGGTTTGATTTTCTGCAGCTTTATTCTTCCGTACTTGGCAGTTCATTTTCTTGTGGCACATTTGACCTCATTATCTTTTCTTGTGGCATAATTAGTGTTGTTATTGATTCGAGTCATTGGACACCATTCTTACGCTAAGACGCATCCTAGTCTACTACTACTTAACTTAAATATAATAAAATAGACAACAACTATCAAAATTTAAAATGAACAAATGATTGGGTTGCCTCCCATCAAGCGCTTGATTTAGAGTCGTTCAGCCTGACTACTCCCTGTTTTAAACTGGATCGACGAGGTCAATTGGGGTTGCTTGGCGATCAAGATCACCAACCTAGTAGTGCTTTAAGCGTTTGGCCGTTGACTTTTAATATTTCGGACGAGTCCCTACTGTACACTTCAATGGCCCCATGTGGAAATACTGTTTTGATGGTAAAAGGGCCCGACCACCTGGATTTTAATTTTTTGGGAAAAAGTTTCAACCGAGAGTTGAATAACAATACTAACTGACCCAGTTCAAACTTTCTATCCATTATCTTCTGATCGTGCCATTTCTTGACCTTTTCTTTGTATAACTTTGAAATTTTGTATGCTTGCATGCGATATTCGTCTAGCTCATTGATTTGCAAAAGTCTTCTCTCCACTGCTGCTGCTAGATCAAAGTTGAGTTTCTTGATTGCCCAATACACTTTATGCTCAAGTTCCACTGGAAGGTGACACGCCTTTTCGTAAACTAACTGATAGGGAGACATGCCTATCGGGGTCTTGTAAGCAGTCCGATATACCCAAAGAGCATCATCTAGTTTCAACGACCAGTCTTTTCGATTCGGGTTGACAACTTTTTCCAAGATTTGCTTTACCTCCCGGTTAGAAACTTCGACTTGGCCACTTGTCTGAGGATGGTAGGCTGTGGCAATTCTGTGGTTGACAACATACTTAGTCAAGAGAGCAGTGAAGTACTTATTGTAGAAATGGCTCCCTTCATCACTGATAATTGCCCTTGGGGTGCCAAATCGGGTGAAGATATTATTTTGTAAGAATTTTAGTAAAACCTTCGCATCATTCGTTGGTACCGCAACTGCCTCAACCCATTTCGATACATAGTCAACTGCCAATAGGATGTACAAATTACTGAATGAAGATGGAAATGGTCCTATGAAGTCGATTCCCCATACATCAAAAACCTCGACTTCCAAAATCATATTGAGAGGCATCTTATTCTGCTTAGAAATATTCCCCACTCGTTGACATCTATCGCAGTTTTTCACGCACTAATGTGCATCTTTGAACAAGGTGGGCCAGTAGAAGCCTGCCTGAAGGACTTTTGCGGTCGTTCTTTCACTCCCGTAGTGTCCCCCATAAAATGAGGCGTGACATGCCTATAATATGCTCTCTACTTCACTTTCTGGCATGCATCGCCGAATAATTCTGTCAGCACATTGTCGGAACAGATACGGTTCATCCCACACATACCACTTCACATCGTGTAAAAATTTCTTCTTTTATTGGAGTGTCAAATCTGGTGGGAGAATATTACTCACCAAGTAATTCACAAAATCAGCATACCGTGGGAACTCACCGTGGATCAGAAATAACTGTTCATTTAGAAAAGACTCGTTGATCACTACCTTGTCTGTCTCGTCCTGATTCGGGTTTTCCAGTTATGAAAGATGATCAACCACCTGATTTTCTGTCCCCTTCCGGTCTTTAATCTCTAAATCAAACTCTTGGAGGAACAAAATCCAGCGAATCAGTCCTGGCTTTGCGTCTTTCTTTGCGACTAGATATCTGATGACCGAGTGATCTGTGTATACCACCACCTTAGTCCCTACCAAATACGAGCGAAACTTATCACACGCGTACACAACCACAAATAATTCCTTTTTGATGGTTGTGTAGTTCAACTATGCATCGGTCAGTGTTTTGCTCACATAATAAATGGCATGAAAGACTTTCTATCGACGTTGTCCAAGCACAGCTCCTACTACATAGTCATTGGCATCACACATTAGTTCGAACGACATTGTCCAATCCGGTGCTATGATAACGGGAGCTATGGCTAGCTTCTTCTTCAATTGCTCAAGTGCCGATAGACAGTCCTCATCAAATTTGAATGGTACATCCTTTTCCAAGAGACTGCATAGTGGCTTTGTGATTTTGGAGAAGTCTTTGATGAATCGGTGGTAGAATCCAGCATGCTCGAGAAAACTCCGAATACCCTTTACTGAAGTAGGCGGTGGCAGATTTTCAATTGTCTCTAATTTAGCCCGATCAACTTCCAAACCTTTTCCAGAAACTTTATGCCCAAGTATTATCCCCTCTTGGACCATAAAGTGACATTTTTCTCAATTGAGCACCAGATTTGTCTCAACATATCTTTTCAGCACCAGGACTAGGTTTTTGAGACACCTGTCAAAAGATTCCCCGAATACTAAAAATTCATCCATAAACACTTCCACACTGCGCTCCACCATATCTGAAAAGATTGCCATCATGCAATGCTGAAAGGTCGCCTGTGCGTTACACAGTCCGAATGACATCCTTCTAAAGGCAAAGGTGCCATAGGGGCATGTAAACGTCGTCTTCTCTTGATCCTCTGGTGCAATCACAATCTGGTTTTATCCGGAATACCCCTCTAGTAAGCAATAGTACTCATGGCCAGCTAGTCTGTCCAACATCTAATCAATAAATGGCAAAGGAAAATGGTCTTTTCTGGTTGCCTTATTCAGCTTTCTATAATCCATGAAAACCCTCCATCCAGTCACTGTCCTCGTTGGTATCAGTTCGTTGTTCTCATTCTTTACTACTATCATATCATCTTTCTTCGGGACACATTGAACCGGGCTCACCCATGCACTATCTGAAATTGGGTAGATAATTTCAGCATCCAGCCATTTCAAGATTTCCTTCTTCACTACTACTTTCATGATTGGGTTAAGCCTTCTTTGTTGTCCCACTGTTGGCTTGCCATCTTCCTCCATCAGAATCTTGTGCATACATGATGAAGTGTTGATTCCTTTGATGTCGGCGATAGTCCATCCAATAGCAGACTTGTATTCCCTCAGAACTCTTAACATCTTAGTTTCCTGCAATTGGTTAAGTGCAGATGCAATAATAACAGGTAAAGTAGATGAATTACCCAAATAAGCATACCTGAGGTGATTTGGTAATGGTTTGAGTTCTAATGTCGGTGGTTCCTTTAGAGATGGCTTCATCCTTGCTGATGAAGTTCCTGCTGCTTCCAATGGCTCAAACGGTAATTTGAACCTGTTCACTATAGGATATGCCTTTAACAACTACAGCTATTGTACTAATTCTGGCTCATCTCCATCATAGTCTCCCATCAATGTAGATTCTAACGGGTCAGTACTCAATATCCGATGTTGTTCAACTCCCATCACTTTATCGATTATATCCATCTGGAAACACTTCTCATCATCTTTGGGGAAGTCTATGGCCTTAAACACGTTGAAGGTTACCTCTTGATCTTGAACCCTCATGGTCAACTCTCTTTTCTGAACATCGATGAGAGTCCTATCGGTTGCCAAAAATGGTCGTCCAAGGATTATCAGAATATCCTTATCCTCTTCATAGTCCAAGATGATAAAATCCGCTGGGAAGATGAATTTGTCAACTTTTACCAAGATATCCTCGATAATTCCCCGTGGATATGTTACCGATCTATCCGCCAACTGTAGGGAGATGTTTGTTGGTCTAGGTGCAGGTAAACCTAACTGAGTATAAACTGAAAGTGGCATGAGGTTTATACTGGCACCTAAATCACACAGACATTTGTTAAAGGCCAAACTCCCTATTTTGCATGGAATAGTGAAACTACCCGGTTCTTTTAACTTTGGTGGAAGCTTCTTTTGCAATATCGCACTACATTCCTCCGTTAGTGCCGCAGTCTCGAAGTCCTTTAATTTCTTTTTCTTTGACAAAATATCATTCATGAACTTGGCATAACTAGGCATCTGCTCTAATGCTTTCACGAGAGGAATGTTGATGTGTAGCTTTTTGAACACCTCCAGAAATTTAGTAAACTGGTGTTCTAATTTCTGTTTTTGGATCTATTGTTGAAAGGGTGGTGGTGGATAAACTATCGGTGTAACAACCTGTTCCTGTACCACAGATTTTTCTCCTTTTTTTGTCTTCCACTATATCTTCCTCACGTGTCTCAACTTGCTCATTAGTCGTCGGCTTCTCTGAATTTTGCGCATCTAACTGTTTTCCACTCTAAAGTGTAACAGCTTGACATTGTTCATGACCTGCCCTCGGATTCTTCTCGGTATCACTTGGCAAAGTTCCTTGGGGTCTACTGTTCAATGCAATAGCAATTTGTTCCATCTGAGTTTCTAGATTCTTTATCGTAGTCGCCTGCGTTTTCATTTTCGCTTCATTTCGCTTTATGTATTTTGCTAGTATCTCCTCCAAATTGGTCTTTTTCTCTTGAAACTGAGCTGCCTGTTGATGTTGATTCTGAAAACCAGGGGGTTTGATGGTCGTGGAGCCTGTTGCTGAGTCTATGCGTATGATAACCTTACATATCAAGTTTGTGTATTGAATGTACATAGCTAATGAATATCCTATATATGTAAATATATTATAATAGGATTTGAAAAGTGTTGATAAGCTTTACGTCGGTAAACTACGCTTAAGACAAGTACTCGAACCCTACTCTTTTTTTAGCATTACTTGAGCTTGTACTGTTATTGGTTGTACAAGTAAACAATTGAAAGCATGATTCTCAATGCGTAATGCTTCATAGTTAAGGTAGAGTTGTTTTAATTCTTTGAACATGGAGTTCGAATATTGAACTTATAATTGTTCTTATATATATTGAAAGAGCGGTCTATGCCACTTGATTCGGCTAGACCTAAATCATAATTTGAAAGTGATCCAAATCAATTGATTGGTGCAGAATCTTGTATTGACTGAGATGAACAACCTTCTTTGAAGGGGAAAACTATATATTGTCGGGAGACCGACGTGCGCACTTAAGTACGATTAAACGATATGCATAACGTATGGTACTTTAGGCTGATCACCTGTTGTACTTGTTTTTATTAGATTATCAGCATATTATTGTTAATTCTACTAGAAGTTCATAGTCCTTAGTGACTGCTCAGTATTTATTATTTTGAAATCTAGAATGATTTAAGCGTTGAATCTTATTGATATCTTCTGTCCTTAGCGACTGTTATTAAGAATTATTAATACTTCTTATTAGTCTCGAACTATCCTTTATTGTAATACCCTTGGGCATTGAAAACTATACTGTCCCCTTATTGCTATATTACTTGCTGAGCAAACTTGTTGCTCATTCTTCCTTTTCCCTAAAAATATTTTAGTTAAGACAGAGGAAGGCGGACCCTCGGGCACTGACAAGGGCAAGGGCAAGGCTACGGAGTAGCTTGTTATTTATGTACAACCTTTATATTGATGTAATAACATTTTATTATAATAGTTAAGTTTAAGTTATGTTTAAACTATGTGTAAGATGTTTAAGTTACGAAACCTTGGGACATGAATGATTATATTAGATAAATGTAATCTATTCGTATGTGTATTTTCGTTGCGCGAGATATTATTATTGTATTAGAAATTAACTTGTGACGAACCGAATTCGGGACTGTGGCAGTCCGAATTTGGGGGCGTCACAGGTTGGTATCAGAGCTGTAGTTATAAACCTTAGGAGTGAGAGTCCTTAGATTATAACTTAGGAGAACTTAGAAGATAGAAAGGGATGAAACTCATGTAGAGTTTTCCTAGAGAGACTTAGTGTGTTATGAAATATAATTTCATTCTATACAATGAACTTATGTTTTTTTTAACATTCTAATGGAGTTGTTTGTTTGTCTTGTGTTTGTGGTTGTAGGATGACAAACATGAGAGGACCTAGTAGAGTGGCAGAGAAGGAGCCCCGAGATATACATGTTGTATATGAGGCAGCTCTAGAGGCTGTGCCTATGCAGGCAATTGCATCGTCCGAGTTTGACGACGAGGACGAGATTGAGGTAGAGTCCGATCCAAAGGAGGAGCCTATGGAGGACGAGTCTATGGAGAATGAGCCCATGGAGGACTCTGATGAGGCTACTATAGAGGAGCAGATGTTAGGAGAGTACGAGGAACGGATCCTAGAGTTGGACTGCAGTGTTCAAGAGCTAGAGGCTGAGGCTCAGGAGAGGGAGTCCGAGTTCCGGAAGCTGAGGGAAGAGGACCATCAGAGGAAGCTAGTGATGCAGGAGTTAGACGTAGAGATTGCTTATCGCAGGGAGGCAGGGATCCAGATGGGGACTTTGTTTCACAGGTCGGTGGCTAGAAATGTTGACTTGGCAGGAAAGCTAGAAGAGGTAGAGCAGAGAGAGTTGAGCGAGAAGACGGAGAACGAGGCTCTCCGTACTCAGCTAGAGTTAGAGGTGATGGATAGGATCCACTTTGAGGAGAAGTGGGAAGCGATGAATGAGAGAGCATATGATTTAGAAGATGAAGTCAGATGTAAGAAGAGGAAGGTGAACAAGATGGGTTACGTGTTCCGTTTGGCCATTGAGGGGGTGATCGATGGTGTATACCACTGTGACATCCCGAATTTTTTTTAGAAATTATAAATGAGAATTTAATAAATAAAATACTTATTGTGAGATGTTTTGAGTTGAGTATGTGTATACGTGTAATATATTGTGAAATATGTGAATTAATGTGAAGAGAATTTATGTTAATTTTAATATTTATTGGAATAAATAAATATTTTAATTGAATTATTTATTAAGTTAAATAAATAATTATGTGATTAATATGGAGTAATATAATTAAATGTAATATATTAATATTTAATATTTAATTTAATTGATATAATAATTTTATGTTATAGTTCTAATTTAATTAGGGATAATTAAATTAGATGAGTTATGTGATAAGTGTTACATGAAATTATAATTAGCGAGTAATTATAATTATGTGATAATTTTTATGTGATTAATTGATGTTAACTTTTAATTAATTAAATTAGAGTTGATATTTAATTAATTAGAAGATAACATTAAAAAGATGTGTTAAAGGATTTATTAAAAGAATTAAAAGAGTTTTTAAAACCGTTTTGCCAAACAAGTCCCTTGCATCGTTTTAAATCTGTTTTGCCAAATGGGGCCTTAACTATTAAAACCTATTTTTTTTTAAAATAATGTTGTTTTGCCAAACAAGCCATATGGCTTTTTAAATTCTAAAATGTTGTAACCTATACTTTAATTGTAATTAGTATAGGGTAATTATGTTTTGTAGGTTATGTGTTTTATAATTATGTCTTATACATATATTGTTTGTAAGTTAGATTATAATATACATGAGTTAGAATAGTTAGAAGGGTTAGTCTGTGTTAGAAAGAAACACAGAGAAACTAGAACTAGAGAGAAAAGAAGGAAAAAGAAGAGAGAAGAAGAAGAGGAAAGGAGGAAGGCCTTGAGAGAGAGTCATTGCTAAACCTCACCATCTTCTTCCTCACTAAGCATCAAGGGTATGATTTTAACCCTTGTATTTTAAAGATTATGTTCTATGTTCTTCATTGTCAGTTCTCTGTTAATTGAACTTTTATAAAATTGGTATATACATGATTATATATATATAACGTGTTCATAAGTTGTTTATGAATGAATTGTATGATGATGTTAGTTGTCTAATTCATGAAGACATGATGAACATGAAGAATTCATGTTCATCAAAAAGTCACATTGAAAGTATTTTGAAATATATATATATATATATATATATATATATAGTTTTCTTTTAAAATTAAAATTTCATGGTTGATTGTTAGTTGTTGTTTAAATTGATGTTAGATTATTTTAATATGGTTATAAACGAATTCATTATACCTTAAATTTTGTATTTTGAATTAGAAAAAAAATTACGGTGTTCAATTTCATCAAGAACACTTATCAAGGATTTTTCTTTAAAAATCATGAAATTGGTTGTTTTAAATTGTGTGTTTTGACGATTTCATATGTTAAAACATGTTAGGAGTTAGAATTTCTATTTTCTATAAAGTTGTTATTAATTGTGTTGTCTGGAATTGGAGTTTGGTATGGAAAAATAAGTCAAATTAGCTTTTTCTCTGCACACAGTTCGCGAGCAAAACTTGAACCCCTGGGGGGGCCCGCCCCGGCGGGCCTTGCAAGGCCAAGTACCCCCGCCCCGGCGGGGGCAGGGGGGGGTATACAGGAAATAAAGCTTTATTTTTTTGTGTATTTTGAAAAGCTAAGTTTGATGACATGTTAGCATACCTTAAAATGCTAAAATAATGATAATAAGTTATGTTAATATAATTTAATATGTAATTATAATTTGAAATAATTATAATTAAATTGAAGGTTTAATTTAAGTTATGAATTGTTAAATGAATATAGTTTGATTAATTTTAAATCAAAATAGATGTTAACTTGGAATATAATTTGTTTAATTATAACTTAATATGTGGTTATAATTTGGAATAATTATAAGTAAGGTAAAGGTGTAATTAAATTATAATTTATCTAATAAGTGCATGAATTGAAATTGATTAATTGTAATCTAAATAATGGTTTAATTTAAATTAAATATGTTTAAATTATGATATAATGCATGATGTAGTTGATGATTGTTTAATTATAATTTGATTAAAGTGGATGTTTAAATTATAATTTGTTTAATTATAATTTAAAATGAGTATGTAATTATTAATTGATTAATCATGTGAAATATAATATGATTATATGATGTGACTAGTTACATGGTCATTAAGTATTAATGTATTAGTTAATGAGGAATGAGTTAACCTAGATTGGTTAACTAACGATGAGGATTAGCTATGTGATAATTAACTGATATTGTTAATTATACATATGATTTGACAGTGAGTGTCAAACGAGTAAATAGAAGAGAATTAGAAAGTATAAAGTAGAAGTTACTTGAGCGTTTGCTAAACATTGCTATGAGACTAATAATTATTGCGTATGGTAATACGTTATGTAGGATCATGAAGTAGATTATATTAAGCTATTTTTCGGTAATTGGTAATCTACGAGCCAGGCAAGTCTTTCAGTTACTATTTTCTACGTGAACTTCATGATGAACTGTTTTAAATTGTATTGCAAAGAGCATGATATGTTATAAGCATAAAATATTAAAGTCAATTTATGACTACATTGATTTGTTTAAATAACGTTGGCTGGGTAAGGAACTCAATCTTTATATTTATTATATGAGTTAAAGCATGTATGCTATGCTACTTTAATGATTATGAGATGTATGTTGAGCATGTTATTATGTGTTATGTGATGCATGAAAACTGTTAGTTCTTGCTGAGCTGTCGAGCTCACTCTTGCAAATAACCATTTTTGCAGGTCAAGATGCAAGGTAATGATATGTGCTTAGTGAATTGTAGAGATCAATATTCACGAAGATTATTAATGTTTTATGAAAAATGTAATTCATTGTATCATCATAGTTAAGTTGTAAGTTGAGTTATCCGATGTGTGTGGATAATAATTGTAATGTAAGACTTTGTATAGTCCTTCCATTGTAGCGATTCATGTAATAGAATTGAATCAAATCTTTATAATGTTAAGGTTGCAATTCAGGGCAATAAAGACGATTTTATAAAAGTTTTAATTATTCCGCATTTTTAGTGTTTTTAATATCGAATAATGATGTAAAAATAAATTAAGTTGTATTGTTAACGATCGAGAAAGAGAATATTATTGTATGAATTTTGGGGTCATTACAGTTGGTATCAGAGCTGTAGGTTATACACCTTAGGTAAGAGTACCTTAGGCTATGACCTTAGGTTATAAGAATAAGAAGTTAAGTTTAAGTTACGTATAATGAAAAGGTGATTCTTTTCACATACGTAGATGTATAGGATGAGTTAAGTCCTATAAATGTTATAAGAAGAATATTAGAATGACAAGGAATAAAATTTGAATAAAATATTGAACTATATGAATGGAATTAGAAATTCTTAAAGGAAGAGTTGTTTAATAAATAAGAAGATTCAAAGAAGAATCTTGAAGAGATATAAAGATAAGAACCATGAGTTGACTAACTCCAATAATCGAGATGGCAAATAACGATGAATAGACAAAGTTTATAAGATTAAAAGCATAAATGGAGTCATGTTATGACATGCTAAAGTTGTAAAGATGAGAAGTTTTTAAAACAAAACGATAATGAGAATTATAAGGGAGATGATTATAGAATAAGATCACAGCGTGATCTTTTTAAAGTTGTGAAAGACAGATGGTCTGTAATGATTGAATAGTTATAGGTTGAGACTATAACGAGAAGGTACTATGATATAGTACGAGATTAACTCACAAGGAGTTATAAGTGATGAGATATAAAAAGTCTGTATCGAGCATAGACTAAGAAGTTATGAGTAATATAAAGTTAAGTGGGATTTTAACTGAGGACTCATGTGGTGGCTGAGTTGTACAAATCTTTATATGGGCAGGGTTTTGTGCTTACACTTGGTTTATCATATTGATAATCGTTGGAAGATTGGTGTCACGCTATCGATATATATATGGTGAGAAGATGATTCTTGTCCCATGTTTATATTTGATAGTTAGAGTCAATAGAGATTAAATTAGATAATATTAAGATTTCATTAGATGATCTTAAGGTTAGGCGAGTTCTTAAAATTCATACTTGTGGTAAGTTCATGACTCATAATTGTATGTATGTTTTTTAACCCCTAAGCATATGGACAGTCTCTGATCAGTTCTTTGACTACGTATTGCTAGGACAAGTTCTTAAACTTAATTTATTGTGGCAAGTTCCTGAACTTCCAAAGTGTGGTAAGTACGATAAACTATATTGGGTTTAGAAAGGTTATGGTATAGAAAGCATTGATGTTGTTCTAGATTGATAGAATGATTAGGTAATGATGGAGTAAAGATTTAATTGATGGAGAAAGTTTTTATATTCTAAATCTCCTAGCTTTGCTAGATTTTTGAAATTTATTGACTTCGTGATGATGTTGCACTTCTGTTTTCTTGAAAAAATATTGGATCAAATGTTGTAACCAATGAATTTTTTAAAATAGTGCTATTATTCACATGTCTATGCTAATTGCTTCAGCTAGACAAAAATAATTTTTTAATTTTTAAAATGTATTTTATATGCATCATTTGATATGGTGTAGAAACAATAATCGAGGAAGTTATCAATGCAGTTAAACCTAGTGTTGGATGTGATCGTAGGATCGTCAACCCACTATGGTATAATATAGTATGACGACGTCATGTAATGACGAAATTCTCAACATACCATTACTACGGTACGGTATCAGGATATTATGAAAAGATTTATTTATTTATTTTGGTTTCATTAAACGAGAAAAAAAAATTAATTTACTTAGAAAAAAGGGATTTATTTACTTTTAGTTTCTTTAAACAAAGAAAAACAAATATTTTTGATTGAGTTGGTTAATATATATATATATATATATATATATATATATTTCGATTGATGTCCGAATTATTGCTAAAAGTCTATGCTACTTGATTCAGCTAGACAAATATTGAAAGATGTTTATAAATTCGAGCGTTCTTGGTCAAACTATGCCAAACCAAATTATTTTGGTGCGGATTCAGATGTTAAGAAGCTGAGGTGAACAATCCTATAAAAGGGTGTTAGAGTTTATGCCCTAGAGGCCAATTCTTTAATGTAATTGCTTAACATTTTTGATATTATATTTGATTGAATAAATGAATTATTTTATTATTGTTTTATTTACTGCGTTATATAAATGTTAACATAATAAAAGTCCTTAGAATAGTGATACAAATTATATGGCTTCAAGTATGTGACTTGAACATGAGATTATATAATTACAATTAGTATCATTACTCTTAAATGTCCCTAGTAGAGTGTCATTGTTAATGGGACAACAATGATACATTGAGACTAGTATGTGGATTGACTGATGGCCAAATCTCACTGGTCATAAATATATGAGATATTTAGTCAATGCATAGGTACATGTTAGAGAACAATGTACTGGATAGACCCACCATGGGAATTCTACGTGGAGAATTATGCAAAGTGTAACGATTGAGATTTTATATTTAATTTTAAATATTTATTGAGTTACATAAATATTTTATATGATTTATTTATTGAGTTAAATAAATAAATTATGTGATTTATGGAAGCGATTTAATTAAGTGTTATATGTTAATTAAATGAATGTGTAATATTTATTTAATTGATGTATATTTTATATTATAGTTCTAATTTAATTGAGAGAATTAAATTAGATGATTTATGTGTTAGTGTTATATTAATTATAATTAGCGAGTAATTATAATTATGTGACAAATTTTATGTGATCTATTGATGTTAGATTTTAATTGATTAAATTAGTTGTTTAATATTTAATTATTAAAATGTGACATTAAAGTATGTGTTAAAATGATTTATTAAAATAAAGAAAAGAATTTTTAAATAATTTTTACCAAACAAGGCCCTTGCTTTTGTTTTAAAAGACTGTTGCCAAACAGGGCCCTTACACTAGCTTAAACCTAATTTACCTAAACCATGCCTAAGTTAGTAAAACTAGTTTTTAATTTTCTTATAGCCAAACAAGCCAAGTTGGCTTTTAAATTTTGTAACTTAAGTAATTAGTAGTAGTTAGTGTATAATTATGATATGAGAGTTACCTATTCTATTATATGTATATTGTATATACGTTAGTGTTATAATCCTAAGTCTAAACAAAGAAAAGAGAAGGAGAGAAAGAGCAGAGAATATCAGAGAAGAAAAGAAGGAGAAAGAATTGGTAGAACTCAAGCTCATAATAATCTTTTTCTTTACACTCATAGCTAAAAAGGTTAGAATTCTATATTCTTTATATTTTATTCTCTATCAAAAATTTAGTTTTCATGAAAGTTGTAATCATGAATTTTATATATATGATTGTGTTCATATGTTATTGGTAGTAATTGTATGAAAGGATTTTCAGAAATCAAGTTACTGGAGAAATATATTTTAACAGAGAATTTATATTTATATGAGTTCATCTGGAATTTTATGAGTTTGGTTAAATTTAATTGAGAAATTCATGCAATTGGTATGTGTTAATATGCTTATTAAGTAATTACTTGATGCTATCTTCAACTTCGTATGTAATGCATGTATATTAGTTCGAATTGATGGAGAAAAATAGTTACCGTAGATTATTTTTGAGAAAATATGAGTTTTCATGAAAATGGCCAAAATGGATTTTCAAAACTTGTGATTATCATTGTTTAAATTATTTTATGTTTGGAAGCATGCTTTATATATGTGTAATAGCATATATATGTTTTTTTACAGAGTCTATAGTACTGTATTTTTGGCGTTGTTGGATTGTTTGGGTTGGTCGGTTAAACAGAGGGGCGTGGCTGTCTGCGTCTGGCCGAGCTGCTGCGCAGCTGCGTCGGCAGCCAGGCCAAGAGCAGCGCAGCTGAGCCACTGGCCTATCCCAGATTCCTTCCTAGCGCAGCTGCGCCGGTTTGAAGGTAGCTGGCTGCGCAGCTGCGCCGGGCACAGTGCTTGGGCAGTGAGTTTTGCTTACTTGTGCAGTTTTATTTGATAGCTTATGATAATTGGTTATAATAATGAGCATGGATTCAGTGGCTATAACATGTTGCTAGTATGAGTTGGACAATTTCATAATTAGAGAAAAGAGTTTTAAAAATCTTAATTAAATTATAATTGTTTATTAGTAAAATGAGTTACTTAATTATAATTTGATTAATTATAATTAAGAGTAAATGTTTAATTTAAATTATAATTTTGTGAAATTATAATGTATAGAAGTTGATTTATTAGATGTTAATTTAAATTATAATTTATGTAATTATAATTTAATAAATGCATGTTTAATTATGGATTATAAATTGATAAATACATAATTAATTATAAATTGTGTAATTATAAATGCATGATGTAGTTTAATTGATTTTAAATTATAATTATTTATAATTTAAATGGTAATTATAATTTGATTAAGTGTTTAAATTATAATTGTTTAATTATAATTTAACTAAATACGTAATTAACTTAATTATGTGAGTATGTGTGTGATGTAATTAACTATGTGATAGTTGATTATTTATTTAATTAGAGTGAGTTAACCATGAGGGTTAACCACTTATGTGAATTAGTTATGTATTAACTAATTTAGATTATTATAATTGAACGCGTATAGGAAGTGTTTAAGTACGTGGTTGAGTTAAGTAGCTTGCGCTTAAGGCAAGTCTTTTCACCTTAAACTTGTTAATTATATATAATTTCTTGAATTCATATATTCATTGTTGAGAATGTCCTTTCCATTTCTGTATTGGACAATTGTTTATTTAATTGAAATGATCTTAACTTATCGTTCAAGTAAGATCCAGTTATTATTTTACATGCTTTAAGTTTACTTCTAAAGCATATGTTAATTCATAATTCTTTTATTTATGAATTATTGAAAGTCGATACAACTAATCCTTAGTTGATGAACGTGAATTCTAAATTACCCTTGTAAGCTTATCCAAACCAAACTTTCTTTGGTACGGACTTAAATTCAAATTATTAGGGAAGATGATTACGCATAGCGTTAAGATGTTTGTGCACAATACATGGTACGAAGGGCTGATCTCCCTAAGTACGAGTTAAGGTCCATAGTCTTACTGACTGTTAAAGATTTAAATAGAAATATTTAGAACCTAGGACAAGAAGAGTTCAAAGGTCTTATGACCCTCAGATAAATTCTATATTCAAATTTGAATGTTGATAGAGAATTATTATTCAATTCTTTATTATTGAAGCAAGCTAAGTTGTTCAGATTCTTTTTAAAGATATCCTTTCATGTCTATATTATAGTTAAACTCCAGTGAGCTGTGGTTTGCTCACTCTTGCATTAAATAACAATTTCAGTAAAGGTTGATAACGCTGATGCTCCATCTACGAGTAAGGGCAAGGGAAAGCAAAGCAAGTGAAGAATTGTTGAATTATTTTGAAATGATTGTAATAAGACTTGAATGTTATGTTTTTATTTCCGCACTTTATTATATTCATGTCAGGGTTAGAGTAACCCGAGATTTATTTTACTAAGGTTGTAACCCTTGTTGTAAGGGAGATTTATTTATTTTAATTTAATTGTCGTTACTTTGCATTATTCATTGGGTAGATGTATGTTATATTAGAAAGTGAACACCAAATCATATGGAAACGAAGTACCCGGATTTGGGGGTGTCACAGGTTGGTATCAAAGCTGTAGGTTATGAAACGTTAGGTGGGGAAAAACCTTAGGTAGTAGCCTTATGGTAAGATCGAAAAGATAGTGATGCTAGGTAAAGATAATAAACTACCTTATGTGCCTATGTGTTTACATTTTCGTATTCGAAGAGTGACGATTCATTATCACGTAATAATGAACTTTAAAATTCTTTTGTCGGGATGTCGAACGTTGGAGAACCCAGTCAGGCTAGAGAGGATGTACCTCAGGTGCCTAGAGAGGAAGAGCCCCGTGACATACATGTTGTCTGGGAGCAGCTGGTTAGGAGAGAGCCATCTCCAGTGATCACCGTAGCTTTTCGGGAGCGTGAGCTGACACCTATATCAAAGGATGAGGACGAGGACGAGTCTGAAGAGGAGGAAGAGGATCCCGAAGAGGAATTCCCACCTCACTCTACTAGTACTGAGATGTACGAGGCAGTCTACGATAGCAATGTGGAGCTTCATGGACGCGTAGGAGATCTAGAGGAGACTATTCAGCAGCGAGACGAGATGATCGAGGAAATGGCAAATGACCTAGGAGATGCACAGTGGAACCTGATACATATGGAGGTTGAAAGAGATGCTGCTCGATTTGAACTGACGAAGCTGAAGAACGACATCCAGGAGGAGTCGAGGAAGCGTGCCAGAGCTGAGGAGTCAAGCTTGAGAGCTAATCAACGAGCCGATCGAGCTGAAGGTGAAGCTAAAGCCAAGAGGGCCAAGTTGAGGGAAACGGAATATGCTTTTCATACAGCGATAGAGAGATCTCAGGACTGTGTTTTCTACTACCTAACTCAGTTCCAAGGGTACCGTGGTATGTGGTGGACCGAAGAACGACATTTCGGGTAATAGAAGAGGAATGCAGAGAGGCTGTGCGACGTATTAATATGCCTAGGCAGTAGCAGTAGCAGTATGTTGGTTCGATTTAGATGACACAATTAACGCGCAAGTATACGCGGCCAACGAGTAATAAAGAGTAAGTAAAGATCGTTCCCACGGAGAATTAACAGATAACAGACACCAAACCACTAGCACATAATCATTTCAGTCTTATTTAAATGGTGGTAAAGAGAATGAATTTAAACTAAGTTAACTAGGCAAGGAATTAAACTTACAAAGTAATCCTAAAGTAGAATCAGATAATGAAGATAAGAGATTCCAATTTCCCCTAATGATTCGTCTAAGTCGACACACTTCCAATTAGGTCAAATTAATAGTTACAGTTGCTACCCGAGAACACAAAAGTGAGAAAGCCATCTTTCGATGCACCTAATCCATATCACGTGCAATCCACAGATGATAGAACGCACGTGAACACCCACATTACCTAAACCACTATATGTCTATGTGATTTACAAATAATTAGGGTTTAAGGTCAAGTTCTCTATTGACTACGAGTGGCACTTCGGTATATGTCTATCCTAATCACAAATCATACGTCCAACGTCATGTAAACGTACAATCGCCCGCCACTACGATTAGATCTAAACCTACACTTCATCTTTCGAGTCCACATAGGTTATCACAGTAATTGGTCATGACTCAATTAAGCAATGAAAATATAAATCGCAGTTGACAATCACATAGCAATCAATAAGAACCAACATGGAAGAGAAATCAACATAGACTACTCATTAGATTCCATTGGAACCTCAAAATAAGGTCTAAGTCATAAATGACTCGAACATATCATCCACAAGTTGAATATACATCATAAGTTTGCAAATAGGAAGCAAAGAGATTCAAAAGATAGAAAATAGCAAATCTGAGTGCTCAAGCTCCTTGTTGAATCTTTAATAGAATCCACTTGCTTCAATCTTCAAACCTAATCTAACCCTAGAATCTAACTAACTAACTAAACCCTAATCTAACACTAATCTACTCTCTAATCTACTCCTAATCTAGACTAAACAAGATGTAAAGGAAGAAAAGAGAGGAACTAAGGCTTAGGGCCAATATATGATGCCCTTTCTTGCCACAAACGAGCCCCCTTATATCCCAATCAAAAGCCAAGTCCCATTCAATTGAAAAGTAAAGTCTGGCACAGCTGGGGACTGGCGCGGCCGTGCCCAAAAATGGCCTAAAATCCCGACGCCCGCGCCAAGCATTTTTTACTGCAGAGTCCTCTGGTAAAACGACCATAACTTTTGATCCGGAAGGAGTTACGAGGCTTTCCACCTGTCAAATCGAAGCTATCGAAGAGCTCTACAACTTTTATTCTTTAAGCATTGAGAAATAATGGATGGATAAAGGCTGAAATTGAGCTCCAAGTGACAGTTGTGCATGAAAACTCAAAACTGTGAGGTTTGACGTCCGTTGGTATACGGGCCATAACTCTCGCCTCCGAACTCCGATTTGGATGATTCAAGATGTTCCGGAAAGCTTATAAGATGATCTACAATATGAACCAACTTCCAATCCAAGAACATGAAATGAACGTGAACCACCCAAATGATGTCCGGGTTGCACTTCCTTCCCATTTTTGCTTCAAAGGCCATTCTTTCTCCTTTTGGCCTCTAACTCGTGGCATCACCTTCAATGCTTCCTCACCCATGCTAGCTTCATGCTTTAAGCCTATTTCAGTGCTTTGTCCCATTTAAGGGGTCTTTTGCTCTTTTAAGCTCAATTTGCACCCGGAGAGTTTTTAAACCTGAAAATCACAAAACAAAGCAAAAACACATAAAACGCACAACGATACTTGAGTTTAAGCAACAGAATGAGTTGGTTACTATCAGAATAAGTGGTCATAAAAGCCAGTTATTAAATACCCCCAAACTTAAACGTTGCTTGCCCTCGAGCAACCAAAACAAAACTAAACAAAAGATGCAGTATCTACAATGTATGCAACCTACACTATCATGAATGCGAATCCAATTTCCCAGCCAGTATTGAACTTTCAAAGCAATGCCTCAGAAAACCACGAGATAGTCGAACAGATAAGCTACCCAAAATAAGACCATAAGGCATATTCTGCAAATCCAAAACTGTCAGCACTGATGTATTGTGCGTTGTGTGCCTAGCAACCATTAGATATGCATTAAGATAAATAACTCACATACTATGCTTCTTAGGGGAAAAACAAGCTTTAACTTAAGAAAAATAGTAAATCATATAAGTTCTAACTAAGACCATGTATTACTAGAGTTAAGAGTCAATAGGTGGTTTTCATTAAGCTTTTATTACTCACGAGGACGTATTCGCACTTTTCCATGTACACATTCGACTGTGCAATGCCTAGTTCTCTTAGTCTTTTCAATGATATCCATGTAGCGAGCTTTCGACCAATGACTCCCAGACCAGACGGTCTTAGGGAGCTGGGTGTAGAGACACCCCGAGGGCTTACTTGCTCGAATATCAAAGGCCACAAAACTCGACGTAGCCGAAGTGTTTATTTTATTTTTTTTCTTTTTCTTAATCTTTTCTTTTGTTTTCTTTTTCTTTTTCTTTTCCTGCAAGGGAGTGTGTCTTACGCTCCATCTCCCCGCATATATCATGCATGACCCCTGTTTCCCCCAAACTTAAGCTTTTAACAGTCTAGTTATTATTATATGCGAACTGAAACTCTTTTATTAAAATATAGTTTTCCACCAGAAGACAAGTATGTAAACATTTAAACTTAGCATATCATGGTGTTTACTCTATCGTGCTTACTGGTTACACAGTATCTGACAGGTAAGGATTTACATATATGATCATGAAATCAGGCTTAAGTCTCAAATTAGTTCAACAATCAAGTGATTTCAGTTTCTTCACAGGCAACATACATAACTAACCAACTGAAAACTAGATTCATGCAGTATGCACTAACACAGAATGCAAAAACAAAAGAAAATTTTTAAAATTTTCACAAATTTTAACTATTTACAACCTACATGCAATATATGAACTAACTTACATGCAATGAACTATTTATATGCAAAACATGAAATGAATTACCTATATGCAAAATAAACACCAATACCCCCAAACTTAAACTGTTCAATGTCCTCATTGAAGGTAAAGGTAAAAAGAAAGAAACTCCCCTATTTGGCTTCTTATGCTGCATGAAATGAAGTGGCGCCCTCTCTGAAGTTTCCCCGTCTCATCTATGCTCTTGGTAAAATAAACTCCGCTCAACACTATACTCAACGAACCAACCCAGCTCCATATCAATCTTGTTCTGCTAGAGATCCCACACTCACTATCCCAATTAATCAGGTTGAGAGGATGAGGCAGATGAGAATTGGTACTTTGGATTGAGGAGGTAGGAGGTTTTCAAAACTAAGGCTTGTGGTGGGGGAGGGGGATTGAATGAGATGGAAGAGATGGGGGATTGCATTAATTAACTTGAGGGTTTGGGATGAGAGGGAATGAGGCTGGGTGCTGCAGATAATTGACATGAAGCGGTGCCCCCAAAAGCTGCAAGAATTGTTTCGAAGTTAGGCTCAGTCTGCATGTGTGGCGCGGCCGCGCGCCAGCTCAGGCTTATCCTAGCACGGCCGCGCGGCATGCCAGATCCTGTTTTCTGCAGAATTTTTTTAGGCACAGAGGCTATGGCATTTGAACTTTGCTCCTAAGCAACTTTTAACCTGAAATATGCAGACAAGACTTATTAAGCCCTATTAAACCATCAAAAGTTAATACTTAATATTTACATCAAGAGAATTAAACATGGAAAGATATATGCATTTAAATTCCCAAAAATTCTCTAAGTGCGTATAAACAATGCAAGTGCATCAAAAATATGCTATAAACTTTTTAATCCCAAAATATTATACGCATTCATGCCTAAGTTCAAAAATGTAGGCAATGAACTCCTAATTCCTACAGTATGCAAAAATTTAAACTAAATATTAACTAATAAGAATTAAATGAGGGGGAGGGAAGTATGATAGAAGGCAGGAAATGGAGAATTAAACAAGGAGGGAGAAAGAGAAATGATGGGGTGCCTCCCATCGAGCGCTTGATGTATAGTCCTCTAGCTGGACTGTGTCTGACCACTGCTATCCAACTCCCCGACGATATTGGAGAACCCCTCCATCCATCAGAATTGCTATATGCTTTTGGAGGCTTCCCAATAGAGGAGGACTTAGATTTAAACTACCTAGCATCGAATATATATATGAATTCCCCGGACAAAAGGTCGGGGAGCTAGGCAAGGGTTCAGTTGTGTAGGTGAAATGATCGGGGCATGGAGGTATAGACCACTCAACGGACTTTTCTTCTATTCTCTTCTCTTCTGACCACCATGGTTTGAAGCTCACGGACTCTCTCATGTCATCGAGATCCGTATCTGCAATGTGGCTTCTAAGAGGGCAAGGATGTGCAAACTTGACTGGAGTCTCAAACTTCGGCGGAGGAGGCTCTTGGGGTATTATCACTGTTGGTTCATACTGCTCCATATCCTCAATTATCTCCTCTATTTCCATTACCTTTGGCTCGTCCAGTTGCAATTGTACTTTGGATTCTCTATCAGTTTCTGCACCCATGTCATAGCACCATGTAGTCCGGGGATCATAACTTACGGCTTCAGTCACTGGAGGCACACAATCTGGCATTGTTATCTCTTCTTCACATACCTCCTCCTTCCTTAAAACCGTGCTAATCTGTTCCACCCAAATCTGAAGATCCTCAATCGATTGCTCTTGCTCAACCAAGGTCTCCTGTGTTAATGCTAATGAGTTCCCCCACAAACTATCCAATCCTTCCTTTTCTGTTTCAGCCATGGGCTCCCTGTATTGAGGCTCATTTGTAGAAGTATAGTTGATTGGGGCCATTTGACATTGAAAATTTTGGTTTGATGGTTCCTGGCTCCCAAACAACTCCTCTTGGTTTTCTGAGCTTTCATACATGAAGTCCATTGTTGACTGTTCTCCTTGTAAACATGGGGATTGATAAGTGGGTTCGGGTGCACAATTTGGACTTAGCTCGTGTTGATCTTGATAGCTCGCAGTATTGGTCAGAATCCATTGATCTTCCTCTATCATCAAGGCCTTACTAATTTGCTCTGCCCAGTTCTGGATATTCTTGACTGACTTCTGTTGCTCAATCAAGATGTCCTTCAGTGAGATGTCACTTCCTTCCTCCAATCTTGCATTTTCTGTGTCACCCTCAAAATTGTATTGAGGCTCGTAAACTGGAGTCTAGAATGTGCATTCTGGGGTGTAAATGGGATTTGGATCCCAATATTGGTCTTGATAATAGTCTAATGAAGGGTTTGCTGAAGGGTCTGGGTGATACCCCCAATCTTGCTGATAAATGGGATAAGGCTCATTGTAGGAGTACTCACCCCCATACTGCTCCTGTCCATAACTGATAGGCTCCTGATGGCTCGTGTAGCTCCCAGCACCTTAACCATAAGTGACTGCCGTCTCTCGACTCCGTTGGGCTGAAACAGTATCCAACTTCCTCGAGAGAACCTCTAGTTGTTCTGAAAGTGAAGCAATTGGGTCGCCGCCATCATTCCCTAATTCCCTTGGTTGCTCTTGCCTTGTGTAGTTCCATGGATAGAAATTTAAATCCATTGTACCTGAAAAGAGAATATAGGAAGAGAATTAAATAAAAATAAAAATATCTAAATTAAGACTAATCTGATTGAAACTAATGTTGGCAAACAGTTATCCAATTAATTCCCCGGCAACGGCGCCAAAAACTTGTTAGTCTGATTAGATGACAAAATTAACGCGCAAGTATACGGGGCCAACGAGTAATAAAGAGTAAGTAAAGATCGTTCCCACGGAGAATTAACGGATAACAGACACCAAACCACTAGCATATAATCATTTCAGTCTTATTTAAACGGGTGGTAAAGAGAATGAATTTAAACTAAGTTAACTAGGCAAGGAATTAAACTTACTAAGTAATCCTAAAGTAGAATCAGATAATGAAGATAAGAGAATCCAATTTCCCCTAAAGCTTCGTCTAAGTCGACACACTTCCAATTAGGTCAAATTAATAGTTACAGTTGCTAGCCGAGAACACAAAAGTGAGAGAAGGCCATCTTTCGATGCACCTAATCCATATCACGTGCAATCCACAGATGATAGAACGCACGTGAACACCCACATTACCTACACCACTATATGTCTATATGATTTACAAATAATTAGGGTTTAAGGTTAAGTTCTCTATTGACTACGAGCGGCGCTTCGGTATATGTCTATCCTAAGCACAAATCATACGTCAAACGTCATGTAAACGTACAATTGCCCGCCACTACGATTAGATCTAAACCTACACTTCATCTTTTGAGTCCACATAGGTTATCACAGTAATTGGTCATAACTCAATTAAGGAATGAAAGCGTAAATCGCAGTAGACAATCACATAGCAATCAAGAAGAACCAACATGGTAGAAAAATCAACATAGACTACTCATTAGATTCCATTGGAACCTCAAAATAAGGTCTAAGTCATAAATGACTCAAACATATCATCCACAAGTTGAATATACATCATAAGATTGCAAATAGGAAGCAAAGAGATTCAAAAGATAGAAAATAGCAAATCTGAGTGCTCAAGCTCCTTGTTGAATCTTTAATGGAATCCACTTGCTTCAATCTTCAAACCTAATCTAACCCTAGAATCTAACTAACTAACTAAACCCTAATCTAACACTAATCTACTCTCTAATCTACTCCTAATCTAGACTAAACAAGATGTAAAGGAAGAAAAGAGAGGAACTAGGGCTTAGGGCCAATATATGATGCCCTTTCTTGCCACAAACGAGCCCCCTTATATCATAATCAAAAGCCAAGTCCCGTTCAATTGAAAAGTCAAGTCTGGCACAGCTGGGGACTGGCGCGGCCACGCTCAAAAATGGCCTAAAATCGGCGCGCACGCGCCAAGCATTTTCTGCTGTAGAGTCCTCTGGTAAAACGGCCATAACGTTTGATCCGAAAGGAGTTACGAGGCCTGCCGCCTGTCAAATCAATGCTATCGAAGAGCTCTACAACTTTCATTCTTTGAGAATTGAGAAATAATGGATGGATGAAGGCTGAAATTGAGCTCCAAGTGACAGCTGTGCATGAAAACTCAAAATCGTGAGGTTTGACGTCCGTTGGTATACGGGCCATAACTCTCGCCTCCGAACTCCGATTTGGATGATTCAATATGTTCTGGAAAGCTTATAAGATGCTCTATAATATGAACCAACTTCCAATCCAAGAACATGAAATGAACGTGAACCACCCAAACAATGTCCGGATTGCACTTCCTTCCTATTTTTGCTTCAAAGGCCATTCTTGCTCCTTTTGGCCTCTATACTCGTGGCATCACCTTCATTGCTTCCTCACCCATGCTAGCTTCATGCTTTAAGTCCATTTCAGTGCTTTGTCCCATTTAAGCGTTCTTTTGCTCTTTTAAGCTCAATTTGCACCCGGAGAGTTTCTAAACCTGAAAATCACAAAACAAAGCAAAAACACAGAAAACACACAACGATACTTGAGTTTAAACAATAGAATGAGTTGGTTACTATTAGAATAAGGGGTCATAAAAGCCACTTATCACAGTAGAAGTGGCAGTAGTAGCAGTAGTGGTATAGCTTTTGTTTATGTATTATTATTTTTTTTGAAATAAGTAATGTAAATCCCATAATTTGAGATAAGAATAGGATGAGTTAATAATGTAATCCTGTAACTTTTCCAGTTCAGGAAGGATGATAGAAATGGCATAAATGCTATCTGTTTGATGTTTTTAAACTACGACTAATGAATAAAAGAAGTTTATTGACGTGCTATGTGTTCTATGTGAACTGAATTGTTTAAAACATTTAAGTATGAACTTGAATACTTAATAGTTGAATAAAGGGTCTAATAATAATATTTTCTTAACAGAAAATGCCTCCAAGAAGAAGAGTAACGCGTCAAAACCCCGAGGGTTCGACGAACAACAACAATAACGATGGGAGGAATCCCAATTCGGTTCAGAAGTTGGTGAACCTGTTGACCGGAGCTCTTGCGAATCAGCCGCAAGTGCAGGGAACTACGTTCAAGGAATTCAAGGCAGTAGGACCGCCTGAGTTCAAAGGATCGACTAACCCTATTGAGGCTCAAACATGGGTTATGGAAATAGAGAAGGTGTTTGACGTGGCTAGGGTAGGTGAAGACCAGAAGATAGCATTCATGGCTTTTATGTTGAAGTCGGATGCTAGTTTTTGGTGGCAGGCTAACAAGACCCGAGAGGGAGAGGGAATCATCACGTTGGAACGTTTCAAGGAAATGTTCTACGAGATGTACTTTCCAGTGAGTTCGTAGGACCAGATGGAGGTCCAGTTCCTAGAACTTAAGCAAGGAGGGATGACGGTGTCCGAGTATGCCGCTAAGTTTAACGAGTTGTCCAGGTTCTCTTCTCACCAGGTCAGCACTGACGCTAGAAAGGCAAAAAGGTTTGAGCGGGGACTAAAGCCCTGGCTCTACAGCAAAGTTTCCATGTTCCAGCTGAATACCATTGCAGCTGTGTTAGAGAAGGCCATACTTGCTGAGGGAGGAAGCGAAGCGGTGACGAAGTTCAACCAAGATAAGAAGAAAAAGAATGAGGTAGAAACCAAAATTGGGGTTAGCAGCGCTGTGAACCAGAAGAGGAAGTGGTCTGATAATACCTTTGCTGGGAGTCAGCAAGGAAGCCAGCAGAAGAGGAAGTTCGAAGCATGGACTACCTGTGGTAAGAATCACACTGGCGTGTACATGAAGGGGAAGCCGGTGTGCTTCAACTGTAGTCAGGAAGGCCACATGGCACCTAATTGCCCAAACCCGAAGAAGGGAGCTTGCTTTACGTGTGGATCCAAAGATCACATGGCTCGCAACTGCCCGAAGAAGCTGACGGCAGGGTCAACAGGGAGCGGAGGGAATGGAAGCGGCAGTTCCGTGACCATTGTTGCACCATTGCAAACTATTCCACCCACTGCACGGACATTCAATATGATGCTGCAGGATGATGTGCAATCAAAAGACGTGGTGTCAGGTATTATTCCGATCAATAGTATAAATGCATATGTATTATTTGATTCGGGTGCTACTTGCTCATTCATATCTGATGATTTTACTAAAACCTTAGACTTACCTGTAGAGGAGTTAGTTTACCCTTTGAACATAGAGATTGCGAATAGGGAAGTTATTCCGGTTAGGTGTGTTTATAAGAACTGTAGATTGGACATTAAGGGTCAGGAGCTTAGAGTAGATTTGATTCTGATAAAACTTGGAGAATTCGACGTCATACTAGGTATGGATTGGTTGTTCAACCATGGGGTGGTAATCGACTGTCAGAAGAAGTCGGTGAACCTTACGACTCCGTCGAAGTTAGTGTTGTATGGTAGCAAATCACCTAGACAAGCGAGTTGTCTGACGGTTATGCAAGCCAAGAAACTTTTGACGCAAGGCTGTGTAGGATATCTAGCCTACATAGTAGATACGCGTAAGGAAAGCCCGAAGGTGGAGGAGATATCGGTAGTTAAGGAGTTTGTAGACGTTTTTTCGAGCGATTTGCCAGGACTTCCGCCAGATAGGGAGACAGAGTTCGTGATCGATCTAGCGCCGGGAACTGCTCCGATTTCGAAGGCTCCGTACCGAATGGCTCCAGTTGAGATGAAAGAATTGATGGTTCAACAACAAGAATTACTGGACAAGAAGTATATTCAACCGAGCGTTTCGCCGTGGGGAGCGCCTGTTTTATTCATGAAGAAGAAGGATGGGTCGATGCGTCTTTGCATTGATTATAAGGAGTTAAATAAAGTTACGATCAAGAATAGGTATCCTTTACCTAGGATCGATGACTTGTTTGATCAACTAAAGGGTGCAAAGTACTTCTCAAAAATCAATTTGAGAAGCGGGTATCATCAATTGAAGGTGAGGAAGGAAGATATACCTAAAACGGCTTTTAGGACTCGATATGGTCATTACAAGTTCTTGGTGATGTCATTTGGTCTCACGAATGCCCCAGCTGCCTTTATGGATCTAATGAACAGGGTGTTCAAGCTATTTCTGGACAAATTCGTGGTAGTGTTCATAGATGACATCCTGGTTTATTCCAAGACCGAGGAGGAGCATGTTGAACACTTACAACTAACCTTAGAAGCCCTGAGACGAGAAAAGATTTACGCTAAATTCTCGAAATGCAAATTTTGGTTGGAACGTGTGCAATTTCTTGGCCACGTGATCGACAAGGATGGTATTTCGGTGGATCCGTCGAAGGTTAAAGCTGTTATAAATTGGGAACAGCCGAAGACGCCGTCTGAAGTGAGGAGTTTTTTGGGATTGGCAGGTTATTACCGTAGATTTATCCAGGACTTTTCTAGAATTGCAACTCCGTTGATGAATTTGACTCGTAAAACAGTTAAATTTATTTGGATGGAGAAATGTGAGGAAAGTTTTCAAGAGCTGAAGAAGAGGCTGAGTACTGTGCCTGTTTTGTCGTTACCAGATAATACGACAAATTTCGTAGTATATAGCGATGCCTCACATAAAGGATTAGGCTGTGTATTGATGCAGAGCGACAAAGTCATTGCCTATGCATCACGTCAGCTAAAGGATTATGAGAAGGGGTATCCGACCCATGATCTAGAATTGGCGGCAGTAATGTTTGCCCTAAAGATTTGGAGGCACTACTTATATGGAGAAAAGTGTGAAATATACACAGATCACAAGAGTCTGAAGTATATATTTACCCAGAAGGATTTGAACATGCGCCAAAGAAGATGGTTGGAACTGATTAAAGACTACGATTGCGAGATAATTTACCATCCGGGTAAAGCTAACGTTGTTACCGACGCTTTGAGTAGAAAAGGTCGGGAGAAGTTGAACGTGTTAACTGATCAGAATCTGTTAATAGAACAAATGGCTAGATTGGAGTTGGAGGTGAAGTTTTCGAAGGAATCGAATGAGATGTTGTTTCAAGTAACCACTGGTTCTACTCTAGTAGACAAAGTGAAAGAAGCACAACTTCATGATAAAGAATAGGAAAAGATTCAAAAGAGGTTAACTGATGGCGAAGAGTTCAAGTTCAAGATCGATAATGAAGGTCTGTTATGGTTTGAAGGTAGAATCTGGATACCACCAGTACCTGAAGTCAAAGAGGAGATTCTGAGTGAAGCTCATAGTTCTAGATATTCTATTCACCCTGGATGTATGAAGATGTACTAGGATCTCAGGCATCATTTCTGGTGGACGAATATGAAGAGGGACGTTACTGAATGCGTTGCGAAGTGCTTAACGTGCTAGAAAGTTAAAGCACAACACCAGAGACCGAGTGGTTTGCTCCAACCGTTAGAAATTCCAGAGTGGAAGCGGGAGCACATCACGATGGATTTCGTGGTAGGTCTTCCAACGACTCAGAAGGGATCTGATGCGATATGGGTTATAGTGGATCGACTGACGAAGTCAGCCCACTTTTTGCCAATCAGGATTAAGTACAACCTAGATAAACTAGCGAAGCTATACGTCAAGAAAATTATTTCTAGATACGGTGTTCCGGTGTCGATTATGTCCGACAGAGATCCGCGTTTTACGTCTAATTTCTGGAAGCGTTTGCAAGAGTGTCTGGGAACGCAATTGCGAATGAGTACAGCATATCATCCTCAGACTGATGGCCAGAGCGAAAGAATGATTCAGACTCTTGAGGATATGCTGAGAGCTTGTGTGATGGACTTCAAAGGAAGCTGGGAGGATCATCTACTGTTGGTGGAGTTCGCCTACAACAATAGTTACCATGCAAGTATAGGCATGCCGCCTTACGAAGCATTATACGGTAGAAAATGCAGAACTCCTTTGTGCTGGGATGAAGTCGGTGAACGTCAATTGTTGGGACCAGAATTGGTACAATAAACCGCCGAAATTGTGAAGCTGATCAGAACAAGGTTAGTTGCTGCTCAAGACAGACAGAAGAAGTATGCCGATTTACATCGACAGAACCAAGAATTCTTACCAGAAAGTTTCGTGTTCCTGAAAGTATCTCCCTAGAAAGGGAAGATTCGATTCGGTAAGAAGGGAAAACTGAGTCCCCGATTCATTGGACCTTTTGAGGTACTACGAAAGGTTGGCGAGGTTGCTTACGAGATTGCATTACCTCTGGAGCTCGAGAATATACATAATGTCTTCCATATTTCTTTGTTAAGACCTTACAAGCACGATTATAAACATGTAATAGAATATGAACCTTTACTATTTGATAAAGACTTAACATATGAAAAAGTACCTGTTCAAATAATTGATAGAAAGGAATAAGTACTTAGGAATAAAGTGATACCTTCTGTTAAGGTAATCTGGAGAAACCACAATACTGAAGAAGCTACGTGGGAACTCGAAGATGTTATGATGAAATCTTATCCGCATTTAGTTGCTTAGTTGTGTGTAACCCCTTATATACTGATTCTAGGGACAGAATCCTTTTAAGGAGGGAAGAATGTAATAGACGGAATTTTTTTTTTATGTGTGATTCTAGGGACAGAATCCTTTTAAGGAGGGAAGATTGTAACAATTGAGATTTTATATTTAATTTTAAATATTTATTGAGTTAAATAAATATTTTATGTGATTTATTTATTGAGTTAAATAAATAAATTATGTGATTTATGGAAGCGATTTAATTAAGTGTTATATGTTAATTAAATGAATGTGTAATATTTATTTAATTGATGTATATTTTATATTATAGTTCTAATTTAATTGAGAGAATTAAATTAGATGATTTATGTGTTAGTGTTACATGAATTATAATTAGCGAGTAATTATAATTATGTGACAAATTTTATGTGATCTATTGATGTTAGATTTTAATTGATTAAATTAGTTGTTTAATATTTAATTAATTAAAATGTGACATTAAAGTATGTGTTAAAATAATTTATTAAAATAAAGAAAAGAATTTTTAAAAGATTTTTACCAAACAAGGCCCTTGCTTTTGTTTTAAAAGACTGTTGCCAAACAGGGCCCTTACACTAGCTTAAACCTAATTTACCTAAACCATGCCTAAGTTAGTAAAACTAGTTTCTAATTTTCTTGTAGCCAAACAAGCCAAGTTGGCTTTTGAATTTTGTAACTTATGTAATTAGTAGTAGTTAGTGTATAATTATGATATGGGAGTCACCTATTCTATTATATGTATATTGTATATACGTTAGTGTTATAATCCTAAGTCTAAACAAAGAAAAGAGAAGGAGAGAAAGAGTAGAGAATATCAGAGAAGAAAAGAAGGAGAAAGAATTTGTAGAACTCAAGCTCATAATAATAATCTTTTTCTTTACACTCATAGCTAAAAAGGTTAGAATTCTATATTCTTTATATTTTATTCTCTGTCAAAAATTTAGTTTTCATGAAAGTTGTAGTCATGAATTTTATATATATGATTGTGTTCATATGTTATTGGTAGTAATTGTATGAAAGGATTTTCAGAAATCAAGTTACTGTAGAAATATATTTTAACAGAGAATTTATATTTATATGAGTTCATATGGAATTTCATAAGTTTGGTTTAATTTAATTGAGAAATTCATGCAATTGGTATGTGTTAATATGCTTATTAAGTAATTACTTGATGATATCTCAACTTCGTATGTAATGCATGTATATAAGTTCGAATTGATGGAGAAAAATAGTTACAGTAGATTATTTTTGAGAATATATGAGTTTTCATGAAAATGGCCAAAATGAATTTTCAATACTTGTGATTATCATTGTTTAAATGATTTTGTGTTTGGAAGCATGCTTTATATATGTGTAATAGCATATATATGTTTTTACAGAGTCTATAGTACTGTATTTTTGGCGTTATTGGATTGTTTGGGTTGGTCGGTTAAATAGAGGGTCGTGGCTGTCTGTGTCTAGCCGAGCTGCTGCGCAGCTGCGCCGGCAGCCAGGCCAAGAGCAGCGTAGTTGCACCACTGGCCTCTCCCAGATTCCATCCCTGCGCAGCTGCGCCGGTTTGAAGGCAGCTGGCTGCGCAGCTGCGCCGGGCACAGTGCTTGGACAGTGAGTTTTGCTTACTTGTGCAGTTTTATTTGATAGCTTATGATAATTGGTTATAATAATGAGCATGGATTCTGTGGCTATAACATGTTGCTAGTATGAGTTTTGAAAACCTTAATTAAATTATAATTGTTTATTAGTAAAATGGGTTACTTAATTATAATTTGATTAATTATAATTAAGAGTAAATGTTTAATTTAAATTATAATTTTGTGAAATTATAATGTATAGAAGTTGATTTATTAGATGTTAATTTAAATTATAATTTATGTAATTATAATTTAATAAATGCATGTTTAATTATGGATTATAAATTGATAAATACATAATTAATTATAAATTGTGTAATTATAAATGCATGATGTAGTTTAATTGATTTTAAATTATAATTATTTATAATTTAAATGGTAATTATAATTTAAGTAATTATAATTTGATTAAGTGTTTAAATTATAATTGTTTAATTATAATTTAACTAAATACGTAATTAACTTCATTATGTGAGTATGTGTGTGATGTAATTAACTATGTGATAGTTGATTATTTATTTAATTAGAGTGAGTTAACCATGAGGGTTAACCACTTATGTGAATTAGTTATGTATTAACTAATTTAGATTATTATAATTGAACGTGTATAGGAAGTGTTTAAGTACGTGGTTGAGTTAAGTAGCTTGCGCTTAAGGCAAGTCTTCTAACCTTAAACTTGTTAATTATATATAATTTCTTGATATTAAATATATTCATTGTTGAGAATGTCTTTTCCATTTCTGTATTGGACAATTGTTTATTTAATTGAAATGATCTTAACTTATCGTTCAAGTAAGATCTAGTTATTATTTTAAATGCTTTAAGTTTACTTCTAAAGCATATTTTAATTCATAATTCTTTTATTTATGAATTATTGAAAGTCGATTCAACTAATCCTTAGTTGATGGACGTAAATTCTAAATTACCCTTGTAAGCTTATCCAAACCAAACTTTCTTTGGTACGGACTTGAATTCAAATTACTGAGTTGAACAACCCTAATTATTAGGGAAGATGATTACGCATAGTGTTAAGATGTTTGTGCACAATACATGGTACGAAGGGCTAATCCCCCTAAGTACGAGTTAAGGTTCATAGTCTTATTGACTGTTAAAGGTTTAAATAGAAATATTTAGAACCTAGGACAAGAAGAGTTCAAAGGTCTTATGACCCTCAGATAAATTCTATATTCAAATTTGAATGTTGATAGAGAATTATTATTCAATTCTTTATTATTAAAGCAAGCTAAGTTGTTCAGATTCTTTTTAAAGATATCCTTGCATGTCTATATTATTGTTAAAATCCAGTGAGCTGTGGTTTGCTCACTCTTGCATTAAATAACAATTTCAGTAAAGGTTGATAACGCTGATGCTCCGTCTACGAGTAAGGGCAAGGGAAAGCAAAGCAAGTGAAGAATTATTGAATTATTTTGAAATGATTGTAATAAGACTTGAATGTTATGTTTTTATTTTCGCACTTTATTATATTCATGTCAGGGTTAGAGTAACCCGGGATTTATTTTTCTAAGGTTGTAACCCTTGTTGTAAGGGAGATTTATTTATTTTAATTTAATTATCGTTACTTTGTATTATTCATTGGGTAGATGTATGTTATATTAGAAAGTAAACACCAAATCATGTGAAAACGAAGTACCCGGATTTGAGGGTGTCACACAAAGTGTCATAAGCAATTCTCATAGTGACAATGATGTAATGATCCTCCGACCTGAAATTACTATATTACTACACAGGGAATTTATGTACTTTGATATCATCAAAGGTTACCTTTAATAGGGTGGACAATAAAGGTGATTATTGGGTACATCATGAATCGTGTGAGGAATATGAGTGATCTAGATGAAATTTAACCCTCCTATATTAGGGGTGATATCCATAGGCCTCTTGATTGAGTAGGACTATGAAATGCATTGTCATGCTCAAATAGTGATTTGTTTCATATAGTCTACTCATCGATCAAGAAAACTCAGATTAAATTATGAAGAGGATGACACATTCCATGCCTCGAGTTTAATCTAGGATGTTAAGGTTAAAAGGATTAAATTACATTGAAATATTGGTCACGAAAAGGTTGTATCGAATCATCGATCTTATTATTATTTGGGTAGCAGTGATGCATTACTAGATGCCGCTCACTGTTTATAATTTTATAATATGATTTTAAAATTATTGCCAACATAATAATAACCTATAGGGTCACACGCTTAGAACGTAATTAAAAGGGAATTAATTTAAATTATAAGGATTTAAATATATCAATATGATTGATAGTATTTAAATTAAGAATTTAAATTAATAGGATAATTTGTATATATATATATATATATATGTATATTAATTAAAACTTAATTAAGAAATAATATATATATAAATTCAGATTTTATTTTTTTGATTAGATTAGGTTTTGGTTAATTCCTCTAACTGCTATATATATGATATATTAGCCGTTTTTAGGGTATTCATTATTATCAAAAAACCCTAGCTGCTCTTAGAGAGAGACTAGAGAGAAAAATTGAGAAAGTCCATATCCTTAGCGGCTATTACCGCACCTTTGCTTACTGCAGATCGTGTGACGATTTGCGGGACGTTCGTGTGGATACCGTAGAGACGCAGTTCCTTTGGATTGCGTTAAAGATTCGAAGCTGTTCCAGAATCTCCATCGTCTCCGTTCAGGCTTGAATAATCGGTAAAACAAATCTAAACCTCTGAATTAATATGTTTTCGCATGAACCCTGTTTTAGGGTTTCAATTTTTTTTTAATTTCCGCTGCGTTTATGTGCCGAAATCCCTACAAAGGGGACATGTTATCGGAGACAATAGTTCCTAGTGTAACGCATATAGTCGTTACGATGTACTACGTTTGGGCCCGACATAGGGGTACGATAGGCTGGCCACCTAGAGTACCGATGCGGTTTTATAGTGTGAAGTACCGGGGGTGAAGCACTATTAAACCTAAAAATAAGTTCAAGGTCTTGCGACCACTCAGCATAATTTGGAATCTTTTAAATTTCTCGAGTTATTTATATCGCTTCCCAATTATTGAGCAATTGTGGAATATTCTTATTATTCTGAAGGTGAATGGGGTAAGAAGGTTATTTCTTAGAAAAAAGTAGTTGTAGAACGCTTTAATCAAGTGAATAAAGATTAACTTAAAATCTATTTTTGATAGATTGAATGAATGAAGAGTAATAAAAATTTTGAGGACGAAATTCTTAGAAGAAGGGGTGAATGTGATAACCCGAATAATTATAGATGATGAATTATGTAGTATATGAATTCTACGAGTAGAATATATAATAATGATCCTTAGAAAGGAAATGAACGAGTTAAAGAAGATATATAATATTTGATATATGATTGTGTTTGATTGAAGGTTGTGTAATAAAACCTTAACCCTGTTGAAGAGGTGAATTTAGTAAGATATATGTGTAGTTTATATAAATGTCGTTAAGATAGTGTGTTGAAGTTATTCAGCAATAAAATTGTGGAAGAGATTTTGTGAAAACCAAGTAGGAGAGGTTTTCGTTGATTCCGATGACAGAATCCTTATAAGGAGGGAAGGATGTGATATCCCGGATTTTTTTTTAGAAATTATAAATGAGAATTTAATAAATAAAATACTTATTGCGAGATGTTTTGAGTTGAGTATGTGTATACGTGTAATATATTGTGAAATATGTGAATTAACGTGAAGAGAATTTAATGTTAATTTTATTTATTGAAATAAATAAATATTTTAATTGAATTATTTATTGAGTTAAATAAATAATTATGTGATTAATATAGAGTAATATAATTAAATATAATATATTAATATTTAATAGTTAATTTAATTGATATAATAATTTTATGTTATAGTTCTAATTTAATTAGGGATAATTAAATTAGATGAGTTATGTGATGAGTGTTACATGAAATTATAATTAACGAGTAATTATAATTATGTGATAATTTTTATGTGATTAATTGATGTTAACTTTTAATTAATTAAATTAGAGTTGAGATTTAATTAATTAGAAGATAACATTAAAAAGGTGTGTTAAAGGATTTATTAAAAGAAATAAAAGAGTTTTGAAAACCGTTTTACCAAACAAGGCCCTTGCACCGTTTTAAATCTGTTTTGCCAAACGGGGCCTTAATTATTAAAACCTATTTTTTTTAAAATAATGTTTTTTTGCCAAACAAGCCTTAGGGCTTTTTAAATTCTAAAATGTTGTAACCTATACTTTAATTGTAATTAGTATAGGGTAATTATATTTTGTAGGTTATGTGTTTTATAATTATGGCTTATACATATATTGTTTGTAAGTTAGATTATAATATACGTGAGTTAGAATAGTTAGAATGGTTAGTCTGTGTTAGAAAGAAACACAGAGAAACTAGAACTAGAGAGAAAAGAAGGAAGAAGAAGAAAGAAGAAGAAGAGGAAAGGAGGAACGCCTTGAGAGAGAGTCATTGCTAAACCTCACCATCTTCTTCCTCACTAAGCATCAAGGGTATGATTTTAACCCTTATATTTTAAAGATTATGTTTTATGTTCGTCATTGTTAGTTCTCTGTTAATTGAACTTTTATAAAATTGGTATATACATGATTATGTATATATAACGTGTTCATAAGTTGTTTATGAATGAATTGTATGATGATGTTAGTTGTCTAATTCATGAAGATATAATGAACATGAAGAATTCATGTTCATCAAAAAGTCACAGTGAAAGTATTTTGAAATATGTATATATATATATATATAGTTTTCTTTTAAAACCAAAATTTCATGGTTGATTGTTAGTTGTTGTTTAAATTGATGTTAGATTATGTTAATATGGTTATAAACGAATTCAATATACCTTGAATTTTGTATTTTGAATTAGAAAACAAATTACGGTGTTCAATTTCATCAAGAACACTTATCAAAGGTTTTTCTTTAAAAATCATGAAATTGGTTGTTTTAAGTTATGTGTTTTGACGATTCCATATGTTAAAACATGTTAGGAGTTAGAATTTATATTTTTTATAAAATTGTTATGAATTGTGTTGTCTGGAATTGGAGTTTGGTGTGGAGATATAAGCTAAATTAACTTTTTTTTCTGCACACAGTTCGCGAGAACCCCTAGAGGGGGCCCGCCCCGACGGGCCTTGCAAGGCCAAGTACCCCCGCCCCGGCGGGGGGTATACAGGAAATAAAGCTTTTTTTTTTTTGTGTATTTTGAAAAGCTAAGTTTGATAACATGTTATCATACCTTAAAATGCTAAAATAATGATAATAAGTTATGTTAATATAATTTAATATGTAATTATAATTTGGAATAATTATAATTAAATTGAAGGTTTAATTTATGTTATAAATTGTTAAATGAATATAGTTTGATTAATTTTAAATCAAAGTAGATGTTAACTTGGATAATTTGTCTAATTATAACTTAATATATGGTTATAATTTGAAATAATTATAAGTAAGGTAAAGGTGTAATTTAAATTATAATTCATTTTAATTATAATTTATCTAATGAGTGCATGAATTGAAATTGATTAATTGTAATCTAAATTATGGTTTAATTTAAATTAAATATGTTTAAATTATGATTTAATGCATGATGTAGTTGATGATTGTTTAATTATAATTTGATTAAAGTGGATGTTTAAATTATAATTTATTTAATTATAATTTAAAATGAGTATGTAATTATTAATTGATTAATCATGTGAAATATAATATGATTATGTGATGTGATTAGTTACGTGGTAATTAAGTATTAACGTATTAGTTAATGAGGAATGAGTTAACCCAGATTGGTTAACTAACAATGAGGATTAGCTATGTGATAATTAACTAATATTGTTAATTATACATATGATTTGACAGTGAGTGTCAAACGAGTAAATAGAAGAGAATTAGAAAGTATAAATTAGAAGTTACTTAAGCGTTTGCTAAACGTCGCTATGAGACTAATAATTTATGCGTATGGTAATACGTTATGTAGGATCATGAAGCAGATTATATTAAGCTATTTTTCGGTAATTGGTAATCTACGAGCCAGGCAAGTCTTTCAGTTCCTATTTTCTACGTGAACTTGATGATGAACTGTTTTAAATTGTATTGCAAAGAGTATGATATGTTATATATGTTATAAGCATGAAATATTAAAGTCAACTTATAACTACATTGATTTGTTTAAATATTGTTGGTTGGGTAAGGAACTTAATCTTTATATTTGTTATGTGAGTTAAAACATGTATGCTATGCTACTTTAACGATTATAAGATGTATGTTGAGCATGTTATTATGTGTTATGTGATGTATGAAAACTGTTAGTTCTTACTGAGCTGTCGAGCTCACTCTTGCAAATAACCATTTTTGCAGGTCAAGATGCAAGGTAATGATATGTGCTTAGTGAATTGTAGAGATCAATATTCACGAAGATTACTAATGTTTTATGAAAAATGTAATTCATTGTACCATCATAGTTAAGTTGTAAGTTGAGTTATCCGATGTGTGTGGATAATAATTGTAATGTAAGACTTTGTATAGTCCTTCCATTGTAGTGATTCATGTAATAGAATTGAATCAAATCTTTGTAATGTTAAGGTTGCGATTCAGGGCAATAAAGAAGATTTTATAAATGTTTTAATTATTTCACATTTTTAGTGTTTTTAATATCGAATAATGATGTAAAAATAGATTAAGTTGTATTGTTAACGATCGATAAGGAGAATATTATTGTATGAATTTTGTGGTCGTTACAACCACTACCCGACAGAGCAGGGACAGACCCGACACACTATGAGCCGAGAGTTGATGGCTTACATAGTGCAGATCGAGTACAAGAGCGCTGTGGAGCGCGGAATGTTGGGATGAGACCCCTTAGTTAGTATAGTAGTAGTATTTAATTTATGTGATGTATATATTGATGTAACCCCACTCTTTTGTGTAAGATACGGGATAGTTGTAAACCCCGAGTAGGCTTATGTTAGAAGGGGTAGTATGTTAGTATTTTCCCCATCTTTTGTGATAGTAGGGGATATGTGTTGGCATTTATAGCAGTATGCTAGGGATGATCATATAATGTAATGATTTGGCATATAAATATAAATGAATCTTATTTCAGAAACGTGTTGTAAAAAAAAATTTCGTTTAGTATTAAAGAAATACTTAAGTAATATGATTGAATAATAAAAGTGAAAATTTTGTGATGCAGAAAATGCCGCCCATACGTAGATTAACTGCACCTGAGGAATCAGTGAACAATGAGAGAAAGCAAGTAGATCCCATTCAGAAATTAGTGGATTTGTTAAGAGAGGCTCTTAGGGGAAGGAACAATGAACCCGTTCGCCCCAATCCTCAAGCAGGCCCAGTCACGAATTTCAAAGATTTTAGGAGCGTAGGACCTCTAGAGTTCGAAGGTACTAACGATCCAATAATTGCGTAGACTTGGATAAAAGAGATAGAGAAGGCTCTCACCATCGCTCGTGTGGGTGAAGACCAGAAGATGGTATTTGCTACGTATATGATGAGGGGCGAAGCCAATTACTGGTGGGAGGCAAATCAATAAAGAGCAGAAGAAGGGATAATAGCATGGGAGAGATTCAAGACTCTGTTTTTCGAGAACTACTTCCCAAAAAGCATGAAGAACAGAATGGAGGTTAAGTTTTTAGAACTGAAGCAGGGTGATATGACGGTGGCGCAGTACGCGGCTAAGTTCAATGAACTAGCGTGGTTTACAGAACACCAGATGGGGGATGAAGAGAGGAAAGCGAGACATTTTGAGCAAGGACTGAAGCCTTGGTTGTTTAATAAGGTGTCAGTACTTCAGATTGATTCCTTTACGACGTTGTTGGAAAAGGCGATCATTGCGGAAGGTTGCGGTGAAGCCTTAAGTCTGTATAACAAAGAAAAGAAGGGTAAGAATACGGGAGGAGAAAGCCGTGGAGGAGGAATTAACTTTGGAAAAAGAAAGTGGGAGAATAAAAACAACAACAAAAACAATCAGTCGGGAAATTTTCGTGGAGGTTTTAAGAAGAGGACTGAGGGATGCCCAAAATATGGGAAGAATCATCAGAGCGGGTGCTAGAAGGGGTGCAGTACTTGCTACAATTATGGCTAGGAGGGACACATTTCGCCCAACTGCCCTAAGCCAAAGAAGATCCAAGGGTGTTTCGCTTGCGGCTCAACTGAGCACCGGATCATGGATTGCCCCAAGAAGGGAAGCGGCGGTGGAAGTGGCCAACCAGGGGGAGGCAGCAAGTTAATGATCGGCGGACCAACATAATCCAACCGCCCAACCGCTAGGACCTTTAACATAACCGTCCAGGATGCAATAGCTACGAAGGACGTGGTGTCAGGTATTATCCCAATCAATGATATAAATGCATATGTATTATTTGATTTGGGTGCCACCTATTCTTTTGTATCTGAAGAATTTGCTAGTCAACTTAAATTACCTCGAGAACGATTAAGGAATCCTTTAGACATAGAAGTTGTAAATAAGGAAGTGATCCCTGTAGAATTCATATACCGAAATTGTCGTGTAAACATTAGAGATCATGAATTGAGCGTAGACTTGATTCCGATTAGATTGGGAGAATTTGACGTAAAACTGGGAATGGATTGGTTGTATAACCATGCTGAAATAATTGACTGTCAGAATAATAGTGTAAATCTTCAGACTCCGAATAAGTCTAAGGTAGTGTTTTATGGTAGCTCATCGCTTAAGCAATCGTGTTGTCTTACAATGATGCAGGCCAAGAAATTATTAAGGAAAGGATATGTAGGTTACTTAGCTTACATTGTGAATACTCAGAAACAAGGAGTAGAAATTAAGGATATATCCTTAGTGAAAGAATTCCAAGATGTATTTTCTAACGATCTGTCTGGTCTTCCGCCAGACAGAGAAATCGAATTCGTAATAGACTTAGCACCGGGAACGGCACCGATTTTGAAAGCTCCATATCGTATGGCGCCAGTAGAAATGAAAGAATTAATGATACAACTACAAGAGTTATTAGATAAGGGTTACGTACGACCAAGTGTGTCTCCTTGGGGAGCACCAGTGTTGTTTGTTAAAAAGAAGGACGGATCGATGAGGCTCTAAATCGATTATCGAGAATTGAACAGATTAACAATTAAGAATAGATATCTGCTACCAAGGATAGACGACCTTTTTGATCAACTGAAGGTAGCAAAGTGTTTCTCAAAGATTGACATACGGACAGGTTATCACCAACTTAAGGTACGGGAAGAAGACATACCAAAGACTGTGTTTCAAACTCGTTGTGGACACTACGAGTTTTTGGTAATGTCATTCGGATTGACTAATGCTCCGGCAGCATCCATGGACTTGATGAATCGAGTCTTCAAGCCATACTTGGATAAGTTTGTGGTAGTTTTCATCGACGACATCTTGATCTACTCGAATACAAAGGAAGAGCATGCCAAACATCTGAAGATAGTTTTGGAAGTGCTAAGAAGAGAGAAGATGTATGCAAAGTTTTCTAAATGTAAATTTTGGATGGAGAAGGTTCAATTCTTAGAACACGTGGTGGATAATAATGGAATCTCAATAGACCCTACAAAGGTCAAAGCAGTGAGTAATTGGGAGCAGCCGAAGACACCAATGGAGGTGAGAAGTTTCTTAGGGTTAGCTGGGTACTATCGAAGATTCATCCAAGATTTTTCTAAGATAGCAACCCCATTGACCAATATGACGAGGAAGACGGTAAGGTTTGTATGGACGAAAAAATGTGAGGAGAGTTTTCAGGAGTTGAAGAAGAGATTAAGCGAAGTGCCTGTGTCATCACTAGTAGACGATGCGAGAGGTTTCGTGCTGTATAGTGATGCATCGCACAAGGGACTTGGCTATGTACTAATGCAACACGGCAAGGTCATTACGTATGCATCACGACAATTAAAGGATTACGAAAAACGATACCCTACTCACGAATTAGAGTTAGCGGCAGTAATTTTTGCGTTGAAGATTTGGAGGCATTATTTCTACGGAGAGAAATGTGAGATATACACGGACCACAAAAAGTCTGAAATATATCTTCACATAGAAGGAGTGGAATATGCGTCAGAGGAGGTGGTTAGAATTAATCAAGGAATGTGATTGTGATATTTTTTATCACCCAGGAAAGGCAAACATAGTTGCCGACGCTCTGAGCAGGAAAGGAAGGGAGAAATTGTTTCACTTGACGACTCAAGAAGAATTAATAATAGAAATGGAGAAGTTGGAGATAGAGGTAAAGGGACAAGAGAGGTCTGAGGAAAAGTTATTTGTAATGGAAGCTCGTCCAACATTGTTGGATAGAGTGAAGGAATCACAAGAAAAGGATGACAAGTGCGAGAAAATCAGAAAGAGGATCGCAGAAAATGAAGAGGAAAGATTCAGAATGGATAAAGACGGTATTTTGAGATTTGAAGGGAGAGTGTGGGTGCCAGCGGTAACCGAATTGAGAGAAGAAATTTTATATGAGGCACACGATACGATATATTCTGTTCATCCGGGGGGGCACGAAGATGTACCGAGATTGGAGGCAACATTTTTGGCGGCCCAATCTAAAACAGGAAGTCGTAGAGTGCGTTAGTAGATGTCTTACTTGCCAATGCGTCAAAGCAGAGCATCATAAGACGAGTGGTTTACTACAACCATTAGAAATACGAGAGTGGAAATGGGAGCACATCACAATGGACTTCGTGGTGGGACTTTCAGTCACGTAGAAAGGTTATGATGCCATTTGGGTTATCGTGGATCTACTAATGAAGACCGCACATTTTCTACCAATTAAGATCTGATACAATTTGAATCAATTAGCAAGCCTATACGTAAAAGAAATTGTTTCACAACATGGAGTGCCGGTGTCAATTATTTCTGATCGAGATATGCGTTTCACTTCAAATTTCTGGAAAAGCTTGCAAGAAATAATGGGAACACAGTTGAGGTTGAGTATTGTTTATCATCCTTAGACAGACGGACAGAGTGAGCGAACGATACAAACGCTGGAAGACATGCTTAGAACTTGCGTGATGGACTTCAAGGGAAATTGGGACGACCACCTACCCTTAGTGGAATTCGCCTATAACAATAGTTACAATGCGAGTATCGGCATGCCACCACGATGCTCTTTACGGGAGAAAATGTCGAACGCCATTATGTTGGGACGAAGTTGGAGAACGACGAATGTTGGGACCAGAGTTAGTGAAATAAACCGCAGACGTGGTGACATTGATAAGAGCCAGATTAGTAGCAGCTCAAGATTGCCAGAAAAAGTACGCAAACTTGCATCGACAAGACCGAGACTTTAAAATTGAAAGTTTCATTTTCTTGAAAGTATCTCCCTAGAAAGGAAAAATACGATTCGGCAAGAAGGAAAAATTGATTCCGAGATTCATAGGACCATTCGAGATACTGAAGCGAATGGGCGAAGTGGCATACAAAGTAGCACTACCACCTGAGTTGGAGCACATCCACAATGTGTTTCATATCTCCGTGTTGCATCCTTACAAGACCGACTACAAGCACGTTATTTCTTATGAGCCCATTTAAGTAGAAAAGAATCTGGCATATGAAAAAATCCCTGTCCAAATACTAGATAGGAAAGAACAGATATTATGAAATAAAGTTATATCTTCTGTAAAAGTACTTTAGCGTAAGCATGATGTCGAGGAGGCCACGTGGGAATTAAAAGATAGAATGATGAGGGACTATCCCCATCTTTTTGTGTAACCTTATAACAATTCCGAGGACGAAATTTTTATAAAGGGGGGACGATGTAAGAACTGTGAATTTCATAAATAAATATTAATATTGATATAATAAGAAAATAAATATTTATTTGAATATAAATGTTTATGTGTTATGAGACGGGTAATTCAATTAATTTTAAATTGAATTTATAATAATTAAGAGAATATGGAGAATTACGATAAACTCGTAGAATGCCTTGTGTGGCACGAGAATGGATATATGATGATGATTTGATTAAATTAAAGAATGAATGAATTAAGAAGTGAATGATTAATTAAAATTATATTATTAATTGTTATTATGAGTAATAGAATATTAATGAGTAAATAATTAATATAATAAGATTTATATTTATCGTTGTGTGCAAGATAGGTGATAATTAATAGTATTATATATAGTACCTACATTCAATTTAAAAGGAAGTGTAGTGTGACACTTTAATGTGACTATATAATATATAAAACTATATAGTAAAATTGAATGAATTGCTTAAGTGACAACATTTATGTGTGAGGACATTAAAGATTTACTTTATGTAATATTAAATTAGAATGAATCAATCAATGATTTGAAAATTAATAATTATTCCAATAAGTAAGTATAATTGGGATAATAAAATTGTGTAGAAATAATGGATTGTTAATACCCAACTAATTATATTCCAACCCAATTTAAATATTATTTGGACTAGACTAATGTACATGGATTATATGGTATGTGTACATATATAATCCCTAATTTTTCATTATGTATTAGCATTAACACTAAAACCACACTTGTAGACCAAAAAGGAACCAAACTAAACATTGTAGAGCCAAGTTGTTGAGTATTAGAAAACTTTGTCCCAAATCAGTTGGCAACAGTACCCTCTATTTCCTTTACGTGAAGTGCAAAGCCTTGAACAGTGAATAGCTAGGGGTGGTGATGATGGCTATGAAGATGGTGGGGAAGGGGTGGTTGGCCAACTTCTTCAAGTCCAATGTTCCCTTCTATCTTCCATTGGTTTAAACCATAGTGCAAAGCCATAAACTGGGCAACCATTTCTCTATAAATAGCAGCCATATCCCCTCATTTCGTAGTTATTAGAAATTGTTGAAGAGTCCATATAGAGAGTGTGAGGGAGTAATTTAATTTTGCAATGAAGCTCTGCCCAATTCAAGCCACAAAGTTATAACATTACATTGTGTTCTTAATTGAAGTTTGATTGATGCTTGAATGTGCATAAATTCTTGTTAATTAGTTGGTAACTATTATCCATGTGTTATCTAAGTTTATATGCATGTCTAGAAGCATTGTAGTGGGTCTCGGTTACAGCTAGAAGGATTTAACAATGCCTGTGTTAAAGCTCTGCAGAAGCAGAGCCATTTTTTTTGCCTCTGGTACCATTTCTATGGTAAAAAACTGCGCGGCCACGCAGGCTGCCAGTCTTGGAAATTGAATTTTTTGCCTTGTGTTGTCATGAGCACGTTATTTTGGTTTGATTATGCATGTAAATGACCCTAACATATGGATTGGTGTTGTTTTGCTTATTAAATTATTTTAGCTTGGTTTGGTAGGTGTATTCAAAGAAAACTTAAGATTTGGAAACTAATTTTGGCAAGCATGGCGTAATGTATATTATGACCTTAAGTACAAACATATCAAACTCTTTTATACCCTAGCATGTGACTAATATGTTGGTTTATATTGTTAGGCATAATATAGACTATTCAAGCATGATTTAAAATGAGTTTTCAAGTAGAGGACTATACTAGCTATGTATAAATGAAATATGTACACTCTAAATTCTGGACTTACAAGTATGCTTGTTAGGTCTATTTATGTGTATATGAAAGCATGATATAAAACATGTGGACTTACCTTACATACTCGAATGGTTAATAACCTTCTAAGAGAAACTTAGAGTTTCCAATACGAAATTGATGAACTATATGTCCTTCAAGTTTTGAAACTTTTAAGCATGCTTATGTGGCTTGATTGTGTATGTATGTAAGCAAGAAATATGGCATGTGAAGTTACCTTACATATATTCTGAATTTTATAACCATCTTGATAGGGTATCATATGCCTCTAGGTATGATCAAAATGTATGCCTAACTAGTCTTATGCATGGTAAACTAGTTGAACACGAATTGAGACGAGTGCTAAAGAAGGTGGAACTTCATAACTTGAAATACATGACTAAACTAACGTGAGCATGTATAGTTGAGACTTATTGACCTCATATCATATGTATAACGATTAAGCGTGAGAAACCTTGTTACTTGAACACTTAAAGCCTTGATTAAATGAGAATGGATAACGAACTATGTTAAAGATAAGATATGGGATCGAACTTAGTTATCAACATCTTGACATGTGTGTTTTGCATGAATTATCATATATGTGCGAATCGTGATGAGCTGGGATTCTGCAGGGGCAGCCCTGTCTTGGTTTGAACCAGGAGCAGCACGGCAGCGCCACTCCTTAGTGCAAACCAAGTAAGGCCGTGCCAATATGCAGAATGAACAGAGCATGTTAATTGTAATCTGAAACTTTATGCATGCTTGTTATCTAAATTTGCAATACATGTTTAGTGGTATGTCTAGATGTCAATGAGCATGCTAACAATAGAATCATAGATTCGATGAGTATGTGCGAACTTTCAAATAATAAGTCACAAATGATTACAAACTATGATTATCAAGTATGATTACGTATTATGTTATTAATATCATAGTATCCTATAAACTAATGTTGTGCTGTGTGTACGTAAAGTACGTAATAATGTACGTATAGGATTATACGGCTAAGTTAGAATTGTATGCGTATGATAACCTTATATATCAAGTTTGTGTATCGAATATACATAACTAATGAATATCCTATATACGTAAATATGTTATAATAGGATTCGAAAAGTATTGATAAGCTTTACGTCGGTAAACTACGCTTAAGACAAGTACTCGAACCCTACTCTTTATTGAGCATTACTTGAGCTTGTACTGTTATTGGTTGTACAAGTAAACAATTGAAAGAATGATTCTCATGACATAATGCTTCATAGTTAAGGTAGAGTTGTTTATATTCTTCGAACTTGGAGTTCGAGTATTGAACTTATAATTGTTCTTATATACATTGAAAGAGTAGTCTATGCCACTTGATTCGGCTAGACCTAAATCATAATTTGAAAGCGATCCAAACCAATTGATTGGTGCGGAATCTTGTATTGACTGAGATGAACAACCTTCTTTGAAGGGGAAAACTATATATTATCGGGAGACCGACGTGCGCACTTAAGTACGATTAAACGATATGCATAGCGTTGGGTACTTTAGGCTGATCACCTGTTGTACTTGTTTTTATTGGATTATCAGCATATTACTGTTAATTCTAGTAGAAGTTCATAGTCCTTAGTGACTACTCAGTATTTATTATTTTGAAATCCAAAATGATTTAAGCGTTGAATTTTATTGATATCTTTTGTCCTTAGCGACTGTTATTAAGAATTATTGATACTTCCTATTATTATCGAACTATCCTTTATTGTCATACCCTTGGGCATTGAAAACTATACTGTCTCCTTATTGCTATATTACTTGTTGAGTAAACTTGTTGCTCATTCTTGCTTTTTTCTAAAAACATTTCAGTTAAGACAGAGCAAGGCGGACCCTCGGGCACTGACAAGGGCAAAGGCAAAGCTACAGAGTAGCTTGTTATTTATGTAGAACCTTTATATTGATGTAATAAGATTTTATTATAATAGTTAAGTTTAAGTTATGTTTAAACTATGTGTAAGATGTTTAAGTTACGAAACTTTGGGACATGAATGATTATATTAGATAAATATAATCTATTCGTATGTGTATTTCCGTTGCGCGAGATATTATTATTGTATTAGAAATTAGAACGTGACGAACCGAATTTGGGACTGTGGCGGTCCAAATTTAGGGCCGTCACAATACCTATTTTGAAAAACTCTCAGCACACCCAAAAGGACACAATTCAAGACCAAACATATCACCTCCACCCCTTTTACACGTTTTTGTTTTAAAATTTATTTAAAACATTTATAATTATTAAAAAAATTCAAATTCAATTTGCTCTCTTCCACCTCATTTTATTTTTATACCATGCATTAATTATACAAATGTTATCATTTAAATTATAAAATTATACTATTATATTATCACATTATGCTATTATAATGTATTATTATAATAATATATTTGAATAAAGTATTTTATCGGAGAAGATAAAATGTCAACTTTCAACAAAAGTCTCATGCTAAAAATTCCTCCATTTATATCAAAATTGAACCAATATCCACAACATAATAATTATTCACAATTAATATTATAAGCTCACAATATTAACAACCAGATCATTCCCAGGAAAGAGGGGACTTTCTGATAAGGATTTCTCCTTACTGGCGCACAATTAAATAACCTAACCCCTTTCCTCGATAGAATTTTCTAGACATTGTCAATAATGTTATCTAATAATATCATGTAAATAATATGAGTTACTGTGTTGTGACAATTATTGATTTGATAATATAAAATATTATGCAATTATCAATGTAACAATTATTGACTCACTAATATAAAATATTGAACAGTAATTACTGTAACAATTATTGTGTAAGTGACTTCTTACGTAAGAATCAATAATTAAAAAAATACTGTGCAATACCGTGTGCTATTGTGTAACAACGCGTATTAATGTTCTTTTATTATCGGGCACTTCAACAGTTTTAATGGTAAAAGTTTTGCCTTTTTTATAGAAAACTTATTCTTGTCGTTTTCTTCATCCGACAGTTTTTCGTTATGGGGCCCACCAATGATTGCGCCGTCGTACGAATATTCCCCGATAAAAAGAATATTCCCCGACCAAACGAATATTCCCCGATACAATGAATATTTTATGACCACTTTCTTACTTTTTAAAATTTGCACATATCATCCATAACTTATAACATTTATCAAATCAACACCATACTATTTAAAATAATATATGTAGGAAATTAAATCTTATTCATAAAAAGTTGGGGTCTTACATTTATGATCTATGTATATCTCACATTTCTCCCCATATAGGTAATGCCTCCATATTTTAAGGTGAAAACCACCGTTGGAAGTTCTAGGTTATGAGTAGGATAACCTTTCTCATACTCCTTTAACTACTGAGCTGCATACGCAATGACCTTGCCATGCTGCATAAGCACGCAACCCAGTCCTCTATGTGAAGCATCACTATATACTACAAAATTCCCCGTATCATCTGGTAAAGACAATAATGGTGCTTGACTTAACCTCTTCTTCAGCTCTTGAAAATTATCTTCACATTTCTCCGTCGACACATATTTCGCTGTCTTCCTTGTCAAATTTGTCAACGGAGTAGCTATCTTAGAGAAGTCCTGGATGAACCTCTGATAGTATCCCGCCAACCCTAGGAAACTTCGCACCTCTGTTGGCGTTCTCGGTTGTTCCCAATTAATTACTGCTTCCACTTTATATGGATCTACTGAAATCTCATCCTTGGTGATAACGTGCTCCAAAAACTGCACTCTCTCCAACTAAAATTCACACTTAGTGAATTTCTCATACAACTTCTCATTTCGTAGTGCTTCCAACACTAATCTTAAATTTTCAGTGTGATCTTCTAGCGTCTTTGAATAGACTAGAATATCATCAATGAACATTACGACAAACTTTTCCAAATATTATTTGAACACTCTGTTCATCATATCCATGAATGCAGTTGGCGCATTAGTCAACCCAAACGACATTACCAGGAACTTGTAATGACCATAACGAGCCCTGAATGATGTCTAAGGCTGAAAACGATTCGAACGGGTCGTGCTCGGATCGGAGTTAACTCGGGAAAAAAATGAACTGGACATGAATTCGTATATAGGCGAGTCGATTTTGAGCAGGTTTTAGTATTCGACTCTTCAAACGATTCGGATCTGAGAGAAGAGATGCTCGACTCATTTTCTCCATGAGTAGTTCGACAGATTTCAAATCATTCGTCAAGAATTCAATCGAATACGTTCGATAATGATTCACGAGTATGCTTATAGTATATACATAGTTTTCTATCTTTGATTTTCTGTCTAACGATTTCTATTCCCGATTTCTATTCCTCAGACGGCCAGACCAGTTGGGACTTGGGCTTGCTCATAGTTAATCCCTACTTCTTTCCTCCTACAACCTTAAGTCTACTACATAGATTAATGTTTGAGAAGTGTAAGAGACGATTAAACTTTAATTTTTGTCTAGGAAATAATAATTTACTATTTTTTCATCATTTATTTTGTAGATAATCTCAAGATCTGCATATGCATGGCTATGATTTGAGAGAATTCAAAGAGATAGAGCCTATAGGGCTTAACTTGGTAAGTTATCAGTCCCCAAATTCATTTATATTAACCCCAATTTCATTTTCCCCAAATCATTCGACACCCTAATTTTATTTTCTTCTAAACTCTCAACCTAAACTTCTTTAAAATGTCAAAATCTGAGTCTGTTACTGGTACTCAACTAACTACTGTTAACGATAATGGTAATAGCTGCTTAGTTTTGATTAATTATTGATTAAGGTCATAGTTTAATTATTATTTTTCATTCAGAGTTCTTAACTTTTGATTATTTATCTGTCTTTTTTTCCCAAATGTCTTGGTCAATCAGTCACCACCAGTAGGTAATCCTTCACAAGCCTCTGATAATGGTAATGCTTCTGCCACCAGTGATGTTATCATTGTAATTGACGATCCTAAGGAAGGAGAGAAAGGTAATGAAGAAAGTGCAGAAGGAAAAAAGAAGAGAAAAACTTCAAAGGTTTGGTCTGAATTTAGCATCATTGAATTCCAATATGGTACCAAAAACTTCAATGCAATTACTATTTTGCTAAGCTTGCGCATCAAAACACTGATTCAACTAGCCATTTAAATAGACATATGTTAGCTTGCAGTGTTCGTTTATCTAAAATTGCTGAAACAAAACAGAGTGTGTTGGCTTACCCTACTGTTGAAGTTGATGGAAAAATGAGTAATTTGACAAATTTTAGGTTTGACAAAGAGAGGACCATAAATATTATGGCAAAAATGATTGTGGTGCATGAATATCCATTTAGAATGATTGAGCATGAATTTTTCATTCTTCTTTTGAAATCTCTGAACCCTAAATTTGATCCTATTTTTCGTGTTACTCTGAAGAATAACTGAATGAAAATTTATGCTTTAGAAAAGAAAAAAGTGAAAGCTTTGTTGTTTGGCATTGATAGAGTGAGTTTAACTTCTGACTTGTGGATATCTAATCAAAGAATTGGGTACATATGTCTTACTGCACATTTCTTAGATTATGATTGGAGGCTTCAAAAAATAGTTACGAATTTTTGTCATTTGCCACCTCCTCACACTGGTCTTATGATTAGTGATGCCATTTTTTCTTGTCTTAGTGAATGGGGCATTGAAAATAAGATAACTACAATCACTTTAGACAATGCATCTTCTAATGATTCTGCAGCTAGGAATCTTAAATATAGTTTTGTGTTAAAAGGCAATTTGTTTTTTGGTGGAAAACTATTTCATGTGAGATGTTATGCACATATTCTCAATATTATGGTACAAGATGGTTTAGGTGTGATTCAAAGTTTTATTGTGAAGGTTCGTGATAGTGTGAAATACTTTAAGGGATCCCCTTCTAGACACCATAAGTTTTCTGAGATTGCAAAGCAATTACAATTATGCACAACTAAAAAACTTGTTTTAGATGTGCCAACTCGTTGGAACTCCACTTATGCCATGCTTGAGTCTGCTATGCAGTTTAGGGAGGTGTTCCCTAGGTATCAAGAAAGGGATCCACATTATCAGTCTTGTCCATCTTTTGAGGATTGGGAAAAAGTTGCGAAGGTAATGGAGTTGCTAGAGGTGTTCAATGAAGCAACACATGTTTTCTCAGGCTTTGAATATCCTACAGCAAACCTATTTCTTCCTGAAATATGGAAAATTAAAGAGTTGTTACTTAAGACCTCAAATGATGATTTTCACTTGTTGACAGACATGGCTTTCAAAATGAAAGAAAAATTTGATAAGTATTGGGGGGAATGTAACATTCTGATGGCAATTGCATCTATCCTTGACCCACGGTATAAGATGCAATTGGTCATCTTTTGTTTTCCAAAATTTTTTACAACTAAGTTTGAAGCTGATAGAAACATTGAACTTTTGAAAAGAGCACTTTATGAGCTATATGAGTACTATGCTGTTGTTCACTGTCTAATACTTACTAGTGTGCCTAGTATGGAAGGATGTGATAACCCGAATACTTATGAGATAGTGAATTATGAAGTATATGAATTCGACGAGTACAGTAATTGGTAATGATCCTTAAAAAGAAAATGAACAAGTTAAAGAATATCTGATATTTGATTTATTTATTGTGTTTAATATATAGAAGGTTATGTAATAAAACCTAAAACTTGTTGAAGAAATGAATGGAGTAGTATGGATATATAAAACTTTTGTTGGGATAATGTGTTGAAATTATTCAACGATAATTATGAAGAGATTTTGTGAAAACCGAGTAAGGGAGGTTTCGTTGATTCCGAGGACGGAATCCTTATAAGGAGGGAAGGATGTGACAATCCGAATTTTTTAAGAATTAATAAATAAGAATTTAATAAATAAAATTCTTATTTTAAGATGTTTTGAGTTTGAGAATGTGTATGTGTGTCATATATTGTGAAATATGTTATTTGGTGTGAAGAGAAGTTTATATATTAATTTTAATATTTATTAAATTACATAAATATTTTAATTAATTTATTTATTGAGTTAAATAAATGATTATGTGACTGTTATGGAATAACTTAATTAAGTGTAATATATTAATTAAATAAATATTTAATATTTAATTTAATTAATATGTAATAATTTTATGTCATAGTTCTAATTTAATTGGGATAATTAAATTAGATAATGTTATGTTGTAATTGTTACATGAAATTATAATTAGCGAGTAATTATAATTGTTATGTGGTAATTTTTATGTGATTAATTGATGTTAACTTTTAATTAATTAATTAGAATGTTAAGATTTAATTAATTAAAGTATAACATTAAATGTGTTAAAGGATTTATTAAAAGAATTTTTAAAACTGTTTTGCCAAACAAGGCCCTTGCACCGTTTTAAATCCGTTTTGCCAAACGAAGCCTTAACTACTAAAAACATGTTTTTAAATTAAAGCTGTTTTTGCCAAACAAGCCTTAGGGCTTTTTAAATTTCAAAAAAATTGTAACTTATGAATTAATTGTAATAATTATATTTATTAGGAGCAATTAATATATATAAGTTATATATCTTATAATTCTGTATTATATGTATAATATATGTATATTATATTATATGTATATTACGTTAGATTAAAACAAGAGTTAGAGTTTTATCTGTATCAAAACAAGAAGAGAGAAATACAGAGAAAGAAAAAAGAAGTTAGAGAGAAAGAGGAAAGAAATAGGAGAAAGAAAGAGGATGGGTTGAAGATCAACAAAGAAATCATCATCTCCTTCTTCCTCACAACTCATAAGGGTATAACTCCTAACTTTAGAGTTTTAAAAACTTGTTTTACGTTCTTCAAGTTTTAGTTTACTGTAAATATGAGACTTCATGGAAGTTTGTTATTTTGATGTATAGATATGTTATATGGTATTCATAACATGATTATACATATATATTGTGTTCATAAATTGTTTAAATATAAATTGTACGATAGTTTAAGTTGGTTAATTCACGTATACATGATGAACATGAAGAATTCATGTTCATCAAAAGTTACAGGCAACTTGTTTTGAAAATATATAGTTCCTTTAAAATCAAAATTTATGTTTGATTGTATATTATTGTGTAAATTGATTGTAGAGTATGTTAATATGATGAGAAACGAATTCAATATGTTTAAAATCATGTGAATTGGTTTAAAAATAAATTCACAGTGTTCAATTTCATCAAGAACACTGAAAATTGTCTTTTCTTTAAAATTAATGAAATTTGGTATTTAAATTATGTGTTTTGATGTTATATGTATTAGAATATGATTAAAAACATAAACTGATAATTTTATAAAAGTTTATGTGAATTATATGTGCTAAATTCGAAATTTGGTATGGAGAAATAAGTCAAATTAGCTTTTTCTCTACAAAATTCGCGACTCTGTCAGAACTATCTGCGCAGTGGCGCGGCTGCGCCGCTCTAATGCTAATTGGAGCACGACCACGCTGGTTTTGCAGATTGTGCAGAGAGTTATTTTTAAATGTGAAAGTTGTAAGATTAATGATGTAATAATTTATAAAGTAAGTTAATAAAATTTAAATATTAAATGGACAGTAATGAATTATATTAATAAAATATAATATGTAATTATAATTTGAATAATTATAATTAAAGTAAATGTTTAACATAAATTATAACTTATTTAATTATAATTTAATATATAATTATAATTTAAATAATTATAATTAAGGTAAATGTGTAATTTAAATTATAATTCATTTTAATTATAATTTAATGAGTGCATGGATTGAAATTGATTAATTATAATTAAAGTAATTGTTTAATTTAAATTATAATTGGTTTAATTATAATTTAATTAATATAAATGCATAAATTGAGTTTGATTAATTTTAATCAAAATAAATATTTAATTTAAATTATAATTTCTTTAATTATAATTTAATTAATATAAAATGTAATTATTTGTTGATTAATTATAATTGAGGAGAATGCGTAATTTAAATTATAATTTAAATGTTTAAATTATAATTTAATTAATATGAGTACGAAATTATTAGTTGATTAATTATGTGAAAATGTAATATGATTATGTGATGTGATTAATTATGTGATAGTTAATTATTAACTTAATAATTAAAGAGGAATGAGTTAACCTAAATGGGTTAACAAATTATGAGAATTAGATATGTGATAATTAATTTATATTATTAATTATACATATAATTTGACAGTATGTTAAACAAATGGGAGAGAATTATGAAATATAAAGTACAATTTACTTAAATGATTGTTAAGTGTTGCTATGTGACTAATAGTTGATGTCTATGGTAATATGTTGTGTAGAATTCATGAAGTGCAGATAATTATAAGCTATTTTTCGTTAATTGGTAATCTACGAGCCAGGCAAGTCTTTCAGTTCCTAATTGCTATGTAAACTTTATGATGAATTATTTTAAACTGTATTGCAAAGAGCATGATATGTTATATATGTTGTAAGTATAAAATGATAAAGTCAATTTATGATTTCATTGATTGAGTAAAGACCGTGGATGGAGTAAGGAACTCAATCTTTATAATTGTTATATGAATTAAAGCATGAATGATATGTTAGTCTAATGATTATGATGTATAAGATGAACATGTTATTTATGTGCTACGTGATGCATAAAAGCTGTTAGATCTTGCTGAGCTATCGAGCTCACTCTTGCAAATAACTATTTTTGAAGGTTAAGATTTTAAGGTAATGATATGTGCTAGTTGAATTATAGAGATCAATATTCAAGAAGATTACTTATATTAGATGAGAAATGCATTTAATGTTTTGATTGTAACATAATTGTTGAATTGTAAGTTGAGTTATCCGAGGTATAGTGGATATTGCTTTGTGATGTAAGACTTTGTATAGTAACTTCGATGAAGCGATTTATGTAATAAATTGAATCAAAGATATGTATTGATAAAGGTTGTGATTCAGAAAAATATAGAAAGTATATATAAAAGCTTTAATTATTCCGCATTTTTAGTGATTGTATCATCGAATAATGATGTAAAGTTAAAAGTTCGTTGTATTGTTAACGATCGAGAATGAGAATTGTATTGTATAAATTTTGGGGTCGTTACAAAGGAAGTTCTGTCAATGCTAGTGGTAGTTGCAATAAAAAAAGTAAAACAAAGAGCAGAGTTGAGTTTGAATCTTGGGCTCAAGGTATGGACATTGTTACTCCTATTAAATCTAATCTGGATGCATTTCTTGAAGAGGGTAGGTATATATGCAATAATGATGAGTCCTTTGATGTTTTAGTTTAGTGGAAAGCAAACACCTTAAAGTTTAAAATTCTTTCAAAAATGGCAAGAGATATACTATCAATTCCTGTTAGCACTATGGCATCTAAAAGTACTTTTAGTGCTGGTGGAAGGGTATTAGATCATTACAGGAGCTCTCTCAAGCCTGAAACTGTTCAAGCTCTTATATGTACTTCTAATTGGCTAAGGTGTGATTATAGGCTAAATAAAATGAGTGCTGCTATGGTATGATTTATTTCTTATGAACTTTTAGTTTACTTTTTTATTGTTGTTGTTTACATATGTAACAAATTGGTTTAACACTTAACAGGTTGATGAAGATGGTGTTAATGACATTAATTTGGAGTGAATTGTTGTTGTGTTGCTACCGTGTTGTTGATGTGCTGTTGTTGTGTTGCTAACAAAGATGGTGTTAATGAATTCATAGTTTTTGAATGAATTTGCAGTACTGGATTTGTGACAACCCAAAAATTTATAAGATCTTAAATAATTAAAATAAAGGTTAAAGAATAAACCTAGATGAGAATTTGAGGTATAATTTAAAATTTTTAAAGAATAACCTCTATGGTTTATTATTCGAATGAAATATAGAATATATGGGTTACAAAATTTCTAAACCCTAGAATTAAATTGTACTTGAAGGAATATTAAGAATAAGGTTAGTAACCTAATATATATATTAGGTAGGGTAATTAAATACTCTAAGAGATTTATTTTGTACATCTTTAATAATTAATTTTATAACCTAAGTAAAGCAAGTCTAATTGGGGTATGAAATTAAAATATATGAGTAAGGAATTTATTTATAGAAGTGTGTAATGGAACTCTAACTAAATGATTAGAGTAAGATAAAAATTAAAAGTATGAAACTAAGTTGATTTTATGGCCCAAGGAATTAAATAAGTAGCCCAATTATTTATTTAAGCATTGGACTTGTAGCTAATTTGATTTAATAGCAATTAAGTTATTAAACTAGCCCAATATATCATATATGGGACAAGTATTATGCTAGCCCAATTTAATTATTGATGGAAGTCCAAGTTTATTTTAGTTACTAAGTAAATTAAGAAAAAGGAGCAAGCCCAAAGGAATTAAGAAAAGCCCAAGACTTAAGCCCAATTAGGGAGGGGAGTGTTAGTCATTATATTAAGTATAATAAAAATAAAATGGATGCAATGAAGGGCCATGTGGCCGGTTATGGAAGGATAGGAGAAAAAGAGGTGAATGTGATAATTAAAGTCACTTTAGTAGGTATTTACTTTATGAGGTGTTGAATTTTTATTTGGCCAGCACTTTGTGTATATTTACAAGTTACCACTTACATCATGAAGAGAGAGGAAGGAGGATATGGACGACAAACACAAAGAGGAGATAAGGATTTGCTAGAGAATGATAGATAAGATATAATATATCTACTCATTTGTTTTTACTAATATCTCTTTTGTTCTTACCTTATTCTCCTAAGATAATCTAAAAAGAGAAAACAAAAAGAAAGCAAGAACAAGAAGAGGGAGAAGGAGAAAAATATCTCCATGGTAGAAGAAGAAGAAGAAGAAGAAAATAAAAGCAAAGGTATAAAGAAAATCTCTAGCCTTACTCTTCTTTCTTATAATAGTTTAATGAAAAGGGGGTTTTTTGATTTGGAAGTTTAAAACTCTTTAATCTACGTATTTCCTTTAGATTCATGTATGGATCTAACATATTCAAGTGTTAGAAATTGGATCTAAAGCAAGAAATGGAAAATAAGTTTTTCAAAAGTAAGAAAACCTAATTTTTCTTAGCCTTGATTGTGTTTATTTTGTGATTGTTTGATGAAATAGATCATGGATCATGATAGATCCATGATTATATGAGGTCTTAATAGGTATTATAATGTTTGATGATGGATTATGTTGATGATTAGGTGAGAATACGGAATATTTCTTAGAAATCACAAAAACTGGAAAATCAGATTTTTAGAAAACACAACATGAAATTCAAACGACCATATCTCTTAGTGTATTTCGAATTTTTGAGTGTGGTTAATTTTTAGAGTTAGATATACAAGTCTTCTAACTTTTCCAAGTGGAATCACTGAAAAATGAGTTATATATTTCTGTGTGGACAGAAATTAGGAAAGGACGTCAAATCCGAAAAATGCTAAAAAACATTATGTCCAGATTTTGTAGGGGTAGTTTTGTCCACTTATTTTATGAAATAAATTCCAATCTTTTGGGACATTAAAATATATAAGATAAAGTAGCTTGTGTCCAAAAATGATCTCATTCTGACCTAAATTGAGCAAGTTATGACCATTTCAATATTTACGTTTTTTCGACAAAAATTGCTATAACCGGAGTTGTATAACTCTGATGGCCACGAAATTTAAACTGGAGGCTCACGTTAATACGTATAAGATCCCGCCAAGAGTTGGGAATTTCTGGAGTTAGGCACAATGTAGCAAATTTCTTAAGGAATTAACTAGAAATAGATTTTTGAAAAATACTTAAGGAAGTTGAAAAATTCCTAAAAAATTAATTTTGTGTATGGAATACATGTATTTATGAGTGGAAAAAAGAAAAAAAAAATAAGGTGATTAGATTAAAAAAAAAAGAGAATTCAGCTTGCTGGATTGGCCATCAGGTTGCTGGATTGCAATCTGGTTTGTTGGATTGGCCATCAAGTGCTGAAATGGTCAGTTTGGATAATCCAGGTTGCTGGATTAGTGGTCAGTTGAATCCAGACTTGTTGGATTGGATATTAGTTTGAATCCAGGCTTGCTGGATTGGAGGTCAGTTGAATCCAGTATGCTGGGTTGGAAAATAGTTTACTAAATTGAAATTCAGTCTGAATCGAGGTTGCTGGATTAGGTATTCAACTTACTAAATTATAAAGGACTTATAAAATGAAAGACTAAGTGTTAATTCACAAGTTGTATGATAAAGTAGTGTTAAGTCTAAGGTAGTAAAGTCGTACTCTTTAATGGTTGATGTATAGTAGCTAGGCTAAACGACTCATTCATATGGGGAATGTATCTACGAATTAGTAACCGATCTAACTCATTGTGAAAACAATGTAGACGAAACGAAAACTAATTTGTTAGTTGTTTGTGGAAAATCACTCAGTATACTATATTGAATACTATTAAAGACTCGATGTGTGCTAGGTTTAGACTTGTAAATAAGTATGGTGTTAATGATATCTAATATTTGACTATGTGGTTAAGTGTTAGATGGTTTACTTTTAAAGTAATAGTATTATGAGATAAGTATGTTATAGTAATTGAAAGATCAATCTTATAACTGTTAGGTTTTTTCAATAAAGCGATTAAATTAGATTGCGTAGCAGTAATCACGGTACAGGCAAGTTTTCTCTAACTCAACCTTGAGTTATATTTTCAAAGCATGATAGTGGATAATTATTGTTTATTATTCACATCTATACTGATTATTGATTCGCACCTTGTGCATATTGTATATGTTCATCAGGTATGAAAGGCTGATCACCTTCATTACCATATTGTTTAGTTGAATTTATTCATGTTCATTGTTGGCTATTCAGCATTATTGATTCATGCTCTTTCACAATTCTTATATTGTTGAAAGCTTGTCAGCTTATTATTTTTTCTTTCAATCATGATATATCCTTGTTGTATTTAAACTTGCTGTGCAAACTTGTTGCTCACCCTTGCTATATCATGATAAAATTTTTAGATTAAGGCAAAACATCAGACACAGGTAAATGCAAAGACAAGTTCCAGGATGAAATTATTATACGGTTAAAATTGTATTAGTATTGGTTATAAATGACATTGTATGTCATGTAGGTTATTGAATGCAGGTATTAAGTTAAGGTTACAGACCTTGAAAATTATGTTGTAAAAGTTATTGTATAAACAATTTATGTTTATATCTTTCGCAATAATTATAGAAATGATGTATCGTAATGTACCAGGTCCGAGGCTCTGGGACCCGGATTTGGGAGCGCTACAGGATTGCTGCTTTCTGCAGTGCTACTGTTTTTTCTATTTTTTCCTTAATGAAATTGAGCGGAAGAAAGGATTTTGAACTTATTTTATGGGTTATAATCTTTGTTAAACTTGAATTGTTGTTGATACTGTTATTTGGGTTTTGTTGAACTGCAGAATTGGTTGTGTTTGACTGCAGAGCTGGTTGTGTTGAACTGCAAAATTGGTACTGTTATTTGGGTTTTGTTTGAATGGGTTGTGTTTGAATTTTGGAATTAGATTTATAAATTGCTTAACTTATTATTTCTTTTAATAATTATTAGATGATTACTTAATATTGAAGACCTGGGGTAAGGAACTAAGAATCCAAATGTCTATTCTCTTGTATTTTTAGAATTGTGATATTGACTATTATTTCTTATTTTATTTCAAGAATTGAAGTATACAACAGATTTGAATTTGATGCCTTGAAGGTTGAAGGCCTGAAGACTATATTAAGGTTGAATGTACTGTGAATGTACTTTAAAGCAACGTAAGTTCTTTGAATCAGTCTTGTATTACTTGTTGTACTGTTCTTTTTATTATTCTTTGATCAAAGTTAATAAGAAATGTTAGTGTTCCAGCTTCTTCTTCAGCTTTTCAGTGCGCATTGATGCTGATTCATGTTGAGCTAGCTTAAGTTTATATGCTGATTCATGTTGTATTACTTGTTGCATGTGGCTTTCTTGAAAGTTGGGGTGACCTTAGTAATGACAAACAAAATTTGTTTGTTTCTGATAATCGTATTCCATGTGACTAGTCACATAGATAATACAAAGCCTTCTGTGAGGTGCTTGTGGATATATATCAGCCTTAATAGGAAAAGTTATTCCTAGCAACTCCAATAGTTAAGAGAGAGAACCAATTTACACATACCTCTCTGCAGTATTATGTAATGTTTTTTATGTTTGCTTAACTTTATAGATATTTTTTCCCTTTTTCTCTTTACAGTCATGCTATCTAATTATTATGACCTGCCTTTCAATGACATTCTTAATTGGAAAAAGTTTGCGGTTGTACTCAAAGAGAGATGCGTATCAGGTGAATTGAACCCTCTCTTTCTCAACAATTTAGTTGAAACTGGAGCCTATTACAATTTAGCATATGTGTAACGACCCCAAAATCGGGTCTATTTCTCTTCCCGATCTTGTGCTTTAATACTATCTTGTTCTAGCTTTTAAAACATTATTTAATGTTAAAATAACTAAAAATGCAGAATAATTTTTTTTTATTTTATTCCATTCATTCGCTCCCTGAATCTTAACCTTTACGATTCTCTTTTATAATGAAATCATATTCATTTATCAATTTCTCTTATCGGAGTTATATTAATATATATCTCTCAATATTAATTCTTTCTTATATAGTAATGTCACTATATTCTTTTATTTAAATAAAATATTCATTGCAATACATCTAACACGAATATTCTTTATTGAATATTTTAAACTATACATAGTTGTTGATTACATATATCAAAACTATCAAACATAGGTTTCTACCATTTCTAAGGTAAGGAAATGTATCCATTTCGCACATCCATCAATCTTCTTCATCCGAATAGCAAGTAATATTGCATAACATCATTAACCTGCAAAATATTTATGTTTGCAAGATTGAGCTCGACGGCCCAGCAAATTTAACAGTCTATCATGTTTCATATAACACACAACTCTATATGCAACATACTTTCTTTACTATGCATATTCTATATGCATCAATAAATCTTCTACTAGACATATCACAGTTCTATAATTTCATGCAATACATTTATACATGCCTTTTTACGTCTTACATTCTCATACAACATATGCTATCACAGATCTCATATAGCAATTGAGTTCCATAACCCAATTGACTTAGTCATATTTTGACTTTAACAATTTAATAAACATGGTGTACAACTCACCATATAATCACATACAATCCACAAACATAACAGAACTAAAAAACTTACCTTGATTGGAGATTACAGCTAAAAGTTAACTTAGAGTTTCTCCACAATTCCTTATGCTCCATAACTTCAATTAATCCAAGCTTTGCTACCTTCAATTTAGCTTAACACTTGATTTCAACTTCGCAAAGGCTCCTTAAAGTCCATGGTTTAACACTTCACCATGATAGAAAATTTCAAAATTTCTAAGGAATGAAAGAGAGAGAGGGTTCAGCAATAATGGGGGAGGAAGGGGAGCAATTTTCCAATATTGTAAGCAATACTACTAGATGCCCAAGATTTTTTGAGTAACCTCCACACCTTCTCCCATCTCTTCTCTTTCACGGCTTTGAAATTTGTTTTTTGCAAGACTTGAAAGTTAAGTTTTGAATAGTGAGTTGAGTTAATTAAAGGATTAACCCATTAGTTTAATTAACTAATTAAACCAAATTTCCTTTTAATACCTTTTATTGAATAAATGAATTACCCAATAGTTAGTAACTAGGTTTTAAACTCACAAGTTACTAATTCACCCATATAAAATGTTCTATCCATTTAGCAACATATAATTTATACAACTCATTTTTGATATCTATAAATTATATCAAACATAACATAACATACTTGAATTACATATTTATTTTATAATTTTAAAATAAATATGCATACATAATTTCTCATGCAAATACAATTATTTACATACTTAAGATATTATAATAAATGTAATAACCTTGCCTCACTAACATAAATTCTTTTAAGAATTTATTTACTACTTTAAGATATTATAATAAATATAATATCCTTCCTTTATTAATATAATTCACATAAGAATTTATTCTAATATTCTTGGGTTAAGTATATATAAATATTATATACTTAAAACACCTTCTTTAATTCCTTAAACAAATTGTTCTCAACAATTTTATTTCCTCGCGTAATAAATACATACATATATATATATATATATATATATATATATTATATCTATTAGCTCCCAATTATATGTTACACCAAATATGCACCTATAGAAAATAAATAATGATTTTATTCTCTAACATTATAAATTGTTTATATCAATTTATTTACATATATTATTAAAATAATATTCTCTCTTTATTAAAATAATTCAATGATAGAATTTATTTTAATATCTTTTATTTAAAGTATACCATAATATTTGTATACTTAAACTAATTATTTTATTTTCCCTTTTCTAAACTATTTTCAACAATCTAATTGTAATAAATATAATAATATATTCATTACAATAAAAACACACATATATTACACTCAATAATGTAATATACGATTTCTTTAATAAAACTATGTTATACATGAAGTATATTTAATGCCACCAATTATCACATTAAAATAATTTAATATTATAAATTATTTTAATTTACTCATCTCATTTCTTTTAATAAATTGCTCCTACAATTTATTTACATATAATAAATATATAATTCTAATATACTTATTATACACAAAATCACATATTGCATAGTTCTTACTCACATATGCAATAATATCACATAACATATCATTTAATAAGAATTTTATTTATTAAATAATTCTCAAAAATTCGGGTTCTTACAATATGAGTTTTATGTTTTGTGTTTCCTAAACTGATAGGTCAATGCAAAGCTCGTATCTTTGAGTTAAATCTGCAGGCAGAGGCACAGGCTTGCGAGTACAAGCAAAAGGTAATTCATCACAAATTTAATAGACCACATTAGCTAATATTTCTGTGTGAGCATAGAGCAACTGATATTAATAAATAATAAGCTCAAATCATTTTTCTATTTGAAAATAGTTCAAGGCATCGGAAGTCACGACTAAATACGTTAAATCTTAGGGACCTGCTCCCAATACCACAAATTCATCAACAAACAAAATAGAAAAAACTTGTTAAGGGCGAGGGGTTTTGGTTCTTTCAAATGTATTGGATTGGGCTTGGTACAGCTAATCAAGTCCGAGAGGGATGATGAACTTACTACTGGAATACTTTGTATTGAAGAGCTTGAAACCTTGGCTTCACAACAACAAAAGGAGGTAGGCTTGAAGATTTATGTACGATATAATTTAAACATATTCTAGTTTCATAATAATATTTTTTACTACATGCCATTTTTACTGTCTTTTTTTAATTTCCTTTTTGGAACTTCTTTGTTTGTTTATACTAGTAGTAGTAGTAGTAGTAGTAGCATTTTTACCATTTTGTTAAAATTTCAAAATTTAAACATGTTGTGCCTTTTTATGTAATGTATATTCTTAATAAAAATATGCTATTTGCAGGTCCCAAATGGTTTTAGATATGGATTATGCATGCTACAGCTGTTCTTGTATACTATTTACTACAAAAACTAACTGCAGATGAATCCTCATCCCTGAACTTGGACACTTGAATGTTAATGTTGCTGCTGGCTGAAACTCTCATGTTAATGTTGCTTGTAGAAACTTGAATCCTTATGATGCTACTTGCTGGATAATGTTGCTGCTAGAAACATCAATGTTAATGTTGTTACTGCTAATAACATGTATTTTCTAATTCATATGCCTTAAACTTTTCAAAATTGTATATTGTAAATTATAAATTTGGAATCAATAATACGATGCAAGCTCGTTTTTACTCGAGTTCGATTCAAAACAAGTAGTTCGAATATAATTTTGAGTCGAATCGATTTTCGAGTACCATTTTTTGCATCGAGTTGAATACGAGTACATTGTTTAAATTACATTTCGAATTTGAATTGAATATGAGTAAGATATTTTTGTATCAAATCAAATCTGAGCAGCCCAGAATTTGGATCGATTCGACTCGTTTACAACCTTAATGTTGTCTTAGGTACATCCTCTTCTCTAACCTTCAGTTGATGATACCTCGTTCGCAAATATATCTTAGAAAAATACTTCGCCCCTTTCAACTGATCAAAAAGATCATCGATCCTGGGCAATGGGTATTTATTCTTTATCATTAGTTTATTCAACTCTTGATAGTCGATACAAAGCCTCAATGATCCGTCTTTTTTCTTTACAAATAATATCGGCGCTCCCCATGGAGAGAAACTCTGTTGAATGTACTTCTTATCTAACAGTTCTTGCAACTGAATCATTAACTCCTTTAGTTCAACTGGTGCCATACGATATGGTGCCTTTGAAACTGGTGTCGTCCCTGTCACAACATCTATAACGAATTCGATCTCCTTATCAGGTGGAATACCTGGCAAATCGTTCAAAAACATGACCGCAAATTCATTGACTATAGGTATCTGTTCCAATGTTGCTCCCATTCGTTGGTATCAACAACATGGCATAGGTAACCTACACATCATTTCCTTAACAACTTTCTGGCTTGTGTCATGGTTACACAGCAAGAGCGTCCCAGTGATTTACTACCGTAGAACACTACCTAAGGTTTCTTAGAAATCCGAAGGTTCACACTTTTCTTTTGGTAATCGATAATCGCCCCATGGTTAAACAACCAGTCCATCCCGATAATTACATCAAATTCTCCCAACTTTATCGGTATATGATCTACTGATAACTTGTTACCTCTTATATCTACACAACAACTCCTATGAACATAAACAATAAGAATTACTTCTTCGTTTGCGACCTTAATATTCAAAGGTATTACAAGTTTTTTAGGGAGTATTCATACCTATTTAGCAAATTCATATGCTATAAAAGAGCAAGTAGCACCCGAATCAAACAATACATATGCATTTTTATCGTTGACAGGGATAATACCTGCTACAACAACGCCTGATGCCACCGCATCCTGGACCGTCATATTAAATGTACGGGCTGTCGGTCTACTATATGGTGCAGGACCACCAATCGCTAGCTTACCACCACTAGCCCCCTTCCCACTGTCCGACCACTTCCTCAGACAGTTCCTTGCCATGTGGTCCGTGGACCCACACACAAAGCATCCACTATTCTTCTTAGGGTTGGGACAGTTAGGCGAGATGTGCCCTTCCTGTTCACAATTATAACATACATCTTTACCCTTGAGACAGACTCCCAGATGAGTCTTCCCACAATTCTTGCACTCCTCGACCCTCCTATTAGGATCCCCTTACTTTACTCCAGTATTCCCAGAGTTAAAACCCTTCCTCTTCTGACCACTTCCACTGGCTCCCTCTATTTTGACTGACATGTCAGTCTTATTCTTATTCTTCTTCTCCTTGTGGTATTGGCTCTAAGCCTCACTAACACCCTCAGATATTATCGCCTTTTCTAATACGGCTCCAAAATTAACACTTTGGAATACCGATATTCGGCTAAAGAGTCAGGATTTTAATCCCTGCTCAAACCTTCTAGCCTTCCTTAATTCTGTGTCCACCTGATGTGGAGAAAATCTCGCCAGTTCATTGAACCTGGCTGCATATTGGGGAACCGTCATATCCCCCTACTTCAGTTCTAATAACTGAATCTCCATCCTACCCCGCATGTTCCTGGGAAAGTAATTCTCGAAGAATAACTCCTTGAACCATGTCCACGTAACCGCTTTTGTCCCGGCCCTACTCTAGTTTACCTCCCACCAGTAGTTGGCCTCTCCCTTCATCATGTAAGTCGCAAAAGAGGTCTTTTGCACCTCCCCAACATTTACTATTACAAATGCCTTCTCTATCTCTTTTACCCAAGTTTGTGCAGCGATAGGATTCGTAGTTCCACAGAACTCAGGCAGACCTATAGTTTTAAATTCCTTAAAGGTAATCGCTAGGCCTATCGCAAGATTAATTCGTACATTCCCTCTGGTCCTATTAAAGGCCACAGTTAATAAGTTTACGAATTCTTGCATGGGGTTATTCTTATTCCCTTGCTCTTCCTCATTACGAGGCTCTGCTTCTTTGTTTCTCTGTCGTCTTCTTGGCGGCAATTTTGGTTAATGTGAAAACAGTTTCATCATTATTTATTTCTTTCAGTTGGTTATTATTCATAGTTAATAATAACTCAAACACATTGCCAAGCATTTCACTAAACTTCTTATATTAATATGCTTTCTTCTTGTAGTATAACACTACAACGTTAGTCATTACATGGCCTTAGCCATTTACAAAACTATCCCGCAATTGCTTTCCAAAAATTGGGATTTACAAAGACTACCCTTTGATTATACAAAAGAGGGTTTTACGTCATTACTTAGCTACACAATATTTACATAGCTATTCTTACTCAAAATACTAACTGGACTACATCTGCCTCACGGCATTAGCATAATCTGCATCGGCCATACTGGCCACCACGTCCCGGCTAATAGTATGCCGAGTCTGGCCTTCCTCCACCGGATACTCAACAACCTTATGCTGGTAATCCTGATGTGAACTCTTCTGAATATAGACATTCTACTTATCTTCTGCTTCTTGCTCAAAAGCTCTCCCTTAAGTTCCTGGACCTCAACTTTCAGATCCCAGACCTTATCCTTCGCTAGCACTTTCTCGTCGTGCTCCACCTCCCAAAAGATCTCCAAGTCCTCCTTATCCTCCTGGATGTCGTGAACTTCCTCGCTAAGCTCATGCACCTCCTTACTCATATGGACATTTCTGTCTAACACCCCCATGAACAATGCCTTCATGGACTCTGTCGGTGTCAGCTCCTCCTCCTCAAAGGGCAGTACCGGATTAATCGATACCGTCTCCACTTCCTCTTCAGACATACCATCAAACAATGATGAAAAATCAAAGTTATCAGAATGTTCAGATGGATACTCCTCCTCTGGATCAGTCTCCTCTAGGTTCACAATAGGTACCTCCGCTACGGGCATCGGTACTATCTCTACGAGATTGACAGATACCTCACTTACTTCATATACTTCCATATACATGGCCATATCTCCTGACATCTACAATAAGACACAATATCTTGATTAGTACGCAATCAAAATATTATAAACATATATCACATTTAATATGTTTAAGTTACTTTCTTCTTTAAAACTCTACTCGAGTTTATTCACTTCTAACTTCTACTTCTCTTCTCAAGGTTATAGCCTAAGGTTTTCCCCCCGTTAAGTTTTATAACCTACAACTTTGATACCAACCTGTGACGCCCAAAAATTCGGATACCTTCAAACCATGGACATGGTGCTACACGGTGCTACTAACTACACATTCATTCAGCTGAAATACAACACTAAAATGAATATGCTTACTATAGTATACATCATTGTAATGTCTAACCAGATTCTTTATAACCATTACATTCATTCAGAGTCATAATATCATTCATTACAATAATAATACTATGCTATTACAAGGAGAAACTATTTGTCCATCTTGGACTTGCCCTTGTCCTTACCGGATCCATCGGTCCATTTGCTATTAGCTGAAATCATATAATTTAAGCAAGAATGAGCATAACTAGCTCAGCAAGTTTAACATTATAATCTACAACCACAAAATCAAGAATCATATGATTTTATCTTCAATAATTGTACAATAGTTATGAAGTACAATGAATAATCAAAATAGCGTTTTGATTTCTTTAAAACAATTCACAAGGACTTATAGTCTTTTAAGAATCTCAGCTGGTCAAAGACCATGAATATTCCATTTAGTTTTCATTCATGAAAAGAACAACCCGACACTAAGACCGCAAGCTCGATATAGCTTACGAGCACATCCAGATGATCAGCCTATAGTACTCTATATTGATCAACACTCATCCTTAAACGTATTTACGTCTAATTATAGCAACCTCATGTTCTTGTCGATTAAACGACTATAAAACATTTGTTTATTCCTACTTAAGCTTACCTTTAAATCTGTACCAAAGAAATTGGCATATGATAGAAACATCAAGAATACTTTGAAAGATTTATGGAAAAATTAATCAAAATACTTTAAATATAAGTCTAGCTGAACCAAATGGCATCGACTATTCAATAACAGTTCATGCATAGGAAACCATGTATAATGACTACTTGTCCAACTTTAAAGTGTAGACAAGAGTTTAGAAAACTTGCCTTCGCATCTTTAAACCTTTAAGTCTACTTTACTCTGGTCTTTATAACTTCTACAAGACATAAACACATAGCATACCAATGGGATTACCACAATTGATACTCATTGTATAAACTATCTTCTCCTTCTTGTATAACTTACCCGAATTGTTAAACTAATGACATTCGTTTAAGTTATTTAGCATCTGTTACAGCTTATTAACATTCATATGTCATAAGTCGACTCTTATTGATCATCGTTAAATATAATGATAGACAAAACCCTAACAGATTTGATAACTCGGATAAACCTTCCTTGGATTATCGATATCAAACTCCGTATAGAAATCACATGAGTTTTATATTCATTTCTTATCATTCTCCTACTACGCACATCTATTTCATACCATATGACTACAAGACGTGCGTTCAACTCGACTACGATTCACAGTTTACGTTTTCAGACTCCAAGTTTTTGAATTTAAACACGTTTATTCAACATTTAATTCTTAAAACCAACCTTAAACATGTTGTTTAAAAGTTCTCTCTTCATGTATATTACTTATATACTTGCCCCATAATTACCATGTAAAAAGTTGGGTTAACAATTGTCCATGTCAGAAAATTTTCCCTTAAGGTGCTGCGGCGCCGTGATTTACTCACAAAGTGGCGTTGTCGCGTTGGTCTCGCAGTAACTAAAACCTTTGTCTGGCGCTGCGGCGCCATCTTTTGTTCATTAAGCCGAGCTGCGGCGCCATCTATCCAAAGAATTTCTCCCAGACAGGCACTGTGACACTGGAAATCTAGGCCTGACCCTGAACCTTTGAAAAGACAAATTTACTTTTTTCAATTACACAAAATTTGTGAGCTCGTAACTCAATCGTTATAGCTCGAAATTCGCTCATTCCAGAGCCATTAGCTCACATATAACATGTTCTACTAATCCATCCAGTATGAATCCATTTTTGAATCCGTTAGCGAGAAATTCGTTGTTTCGTCCATTTTTTTGCGTTCGTTAAACGCTAATGAACGTTCGACGCTCATTTCTTCGTTTTAAGTCCGAATTCGACCATTCTTGCTTCCACAAGTCTTATTTACCTAATTATACGCTACGCCACCAAAAACCAAGTTTTTTGAGTTAATCGGCTACTTTTGACTCTCATTTCGAGAATTGTACGATTTTAACATTTTAACGTTTAATTCTCGTAAATCTCGTAGTAACTTCGTTACTTAAGATTTTTACTCTAAACCAAATGAAATCAATCCATTGGTTATTCATTTATGATTCTAAACAATATAAACTTCTAAGTTTTAATGGTTTCACTTGTTCATCCTCAAAAATCTCAAGATTTTGATAGTTTCTTCATTAAGTTCTTAATTAATCATTATGACTTCATCTGTTCATGGCTTATTAGTGTTCTAAGTCCACTACAAAGACATCCTTATTACTTCTTACATATCATGTTCCACCAATTCACTTCTCTATCAATTATATATTGAAGGAAGATGAAAATTAAGGTTTAAACAATTATACCTCTTGGTGTTCTTTGAGTTCTTGAACTTTTGTTCTTGACAGAAAGCCTAACTAGCTTCCTTGCTCTTTGATTCCTTGTTAAATCTTTCTTCTCTCTCTCTCTTAATATGCTAGTTGCTCAAATTTGTGAAACCATCAAATGACCAACCAAGCTTCTCTTATATAGATTTGCAAGACGAAAGGTATTTTGGTCTTTTAGGCAAATCTCCTCAACCCCATATCATGCCCATGTGCTACCATGTGCTATCATGTGCACCACATGTCATTCCATATGTTCCCATGTGCTACCACATGCCCCCATGGGCCCCACATGGGTTTCTCCATGTGTTTTATCCACCCGTTAACCCATCAGTTCAACCCACAAGTTTGGTTCGTAGTGTGTGCTTTAGAATTAATTCACTTTGGGCCTATGCTTGGGCTTAATTTAATCATCATTGTGCTTTAATTAATCACCAATTGGGCTTGACAAAATCCAAGTCCAATGGTTAAAGTACATTAAAAATTATCGTATATACTTCGTATGATATTCGTATTATACGTCGTATTATCTTCGTATTATACTCGTATAATATCTAGTATTATACTCGTATTCATCAAGTATAATAATCATTATTATTACACTTAACCAATTTTTTTCTTAGGTTTTACTTTCCCTAACCCTTAGGGTTTTAAGTCCTCAAGCGAAAACTTAGTGAGCCATAACTGAAATATTATTAAATATTTCATCTCGTCTTCAAATCCTATCATTACGCGTTTCTCAGAAATTCAAAAAAATAATTCCCGAGCAGAAACGGATGAATAGTGACTTTACAAAAAAATTTCGAAAAACTTTTATTCTCGTCTTGGAAATTCAAATCATTTAATTCTAGCACCTAGCCAGAATCCTAACCACATTCGCATCTTCTAAGTCATAGAACGACCTTTAAATAGCTTACTCACTTTAATAAACGTATAATTCAAATTTTATTCAATAAACTCAAATCAAGTTTATTTACCTAAAAGTCCAATTTTCTCGGGCATTACAGAAAAAACTGCAAAGTTTTCTGCATTTTAGACCTGGCGCCGCAGCGCCGGTTCGGGGAGAAACATACTGTCCAGCACCGTCAAAAATATACTAGATACTGGCGCCACAGTGCCGGTACAGGGCAAGACACAGTAAAGAGAGTTTAATTACTCAAAGCTTGGGAGAAGTTTAGATAATAATTATAGACTTAAGTTTATGTAATGTATATAAGGACCTAGAATTTTAGACGACTATAATTTTACGAATGAATTATATATATATATATATATATTAACTATTATCATTATTGTTATCAGTAATATTTTGAACATATGCGATATGAATTAAGCAAGTTAGTTAATTTAATGATTATGAGTTGAGTAAGAAAGGAAGCCAAGATGAATAGTTATTCAAAACTCTAATTTGAATTTTAAATAGGGATTTGAATATTAATACATTTGTTATTGTATTTAAGATGATATGTATGTATATTATGAGATTAATGTTAAGTGAATAATTATTGATATGAATTATATATGAGATTAGGAGGCAAATTAATTAAAGGAGTTTAATTAATTAAATCCCAATATGTTGGGAAGCCTAATTAATTAAAAGGGTTTAATTAAATAATAAAAGAAACCCTATTCTAATTAGATTAGTAGGGTTAACCTAATATCTATATAAGAGAGTCTTACATCAGATATAAAAGAGACGTGATTCCAAGAGTTGGAGAGTACAACATATTTTCTACAGAGAATAGAAAAAGGGTTTAGCCAACCACCTATCTTCCTGAATAATTCCTCTTCCTTGGTGGATCACCTCTAGAGGCCAAACACTTGGGTGGCTAACGTTGATCAAAGGAAGGAGCCACTACAAGAATTTAAGGAGAGCAAGGAGTAGAACCCGTACCTGTGGAAGCTAGATTCTACAAGGGTATGATTCTGATTCATCCTTACTTTTCTGTTGTTGATAATTGAGCACAAAGCATGATCATGGTATGAGTTTGTATAAAAATTTTAAAACCTATATTTCGCGCTTCAGCCCTTTAATTGTGTAATTTGATTGCATGTATACATTACGTACAAACCCAACACAATCCTCATTCCATTTGATGGAGGAATTCTTCCTTAGTAGCTTGAAGATGGGTTCACAAGTTACTGACAGCTAGGAAATGAATCGACTTATGAAATTGATCCTTCCCAGGCACCCACGTATCTCCTTCTCTGTTCGAGGTACTGGCATCTCAGTGATGGCTTTAATCTTGGAAGGATCCAGCTCTATGCCTCTATTGCTCACTAGGAATCCTAACAGCTTCCCCGATTTGACGCCAAAATCACATTTGGCTGAATTCAATTTGAGGTTGTACTTACACAACCTGTTAAACAGCTTCCTGAGATGGTTGATGTGATCGTCCTCCTTTAGAGATTTAATGATGATGCATCTACATAAACCTCTATTTCCTTATGCATCATGTCATAAAATAGGGCCATCATGGCTCGCTAATATGTGGCTCCGGCATTGATGAGGCAGAAGGATAATCGTCCGTAACAGAAGGCAGGCTTTGTTCAAATTCTTGTAATGTACACATACTCAGACTTTCCCTCTGGGTTTAGGCACGGGAACTATGTTTGACAGCCACTCCGGGTAGGTTGATACCATAATGATGCCAGCTTTAAATTGTTTAACAACTTCCTCTTTGACTTTCAAACTCCATTCAGGTTTAAATCGAATGAGCTTCTGCTTGACTGGATTGAATCCATCTTTGATGGGCATTCGATGGATGACAATATCAGTAGACAGGCCAATCATGTCTTTATGTGACCATGCAAACATATCCTGAAACTGTGTTTGTAGTTCAATCAGGTCGGCTTTTTGATCTTGTGTGAGGTCTATACCTATCTGGATTTCTTTGAGGTTTTCTGAGGTTCCGATATTGGTAGTGGTGGTTTGCTTGAGGTTCAGTTTGGGTTTGTCTTTGACCCACTCTTTGATTTCCTCGGGCACCTCATAGTCATCTTTCACCTCTTGATTAATTTCCATCAAGTCGAAGTTCAGTTCTACATCAAAGTTGTAGTCACTGTGACAGGTTGGCATCTCATCAGCAGGGACAAACAAATCCAATATTGGAGTCCTGAAAAAAAAATTCTTTCACTTTAATATATGCAACTGTTTAAACATACAAAGCATTTGGCAAAGCATGACAAAAGTTATTGCTATAGTTGTGCAACCAAAATAAGTAGTAAATGAAACCATGTTATAGGGCAGATAGATTCTCTGCCCTTTTACCCTTTTTGAATAAGGCAAGGGGCGCTGCTCCAGTTGTCCAGGGTTAGATCCTTATGAACAGGGAGGATCAAGGAAATTATGCTCTTTTGCCTCATCTCGGATGATGACTAAGACATCCTTCAAAATAGGGCTGGGGTTTTTCTTTGAACTGCCTCCCTTCTCTTTCTTGATGCGAGGAATTTGGATCTTATCCTCCTCATCACTGTCTGGGATATCATCATTCATACCTTCGTAGTGTATGAGAACACGCATGTTAGCAAATCGATCTCGACCTTCATCCAGGAACTTTTCTTTTCCCTTTTTACTTTTCCCTTCGGGCTTTTGGGTCGTTCTCTCACATACCGGTATGATTGGAGGAAAGAACATAGATGATACAACAGTTGGGATCTTCCTTACTGGTTTCACAAATCCATCATCAGTGAGGTCTGGCAGCAATATGGTGGAAGCATAAGCATTAGGATGCTTATGTGGGTTCCAGTGGTTTGACCCGGATGAATAACCTAATCCGACTTTCCCTGACTGACTCGGGATTTGCATCAGGCTCTAGATTCCCTGTTGATTCTTTCCTAACCCTTTTCCAGGGCAGAAACCCAAAGATACCTTCTCCTGGCCCACTAGCATCACTTTGGGGGAGACTTTAGGCTTCAAAGTTGTTGCCCCAACTGGTAGGTACTGAGTATTGCTTACCTCTAAGGCTTGAAAACTAGCAGGTTCAATCCCTGCATCTAGGTTGATCACCGGCATGTCTCCCTGTATGAAGACATGGTATTCTGGTTTGGCATTCACCTTGATTAGGTTGCCATTGATAATGTATTTGAGTTACTGATGGAGGGTGGATGGTACTGCTCTTGCCATGTGGATCCATGGCCTGCCCAGCAATAAATTATATCCGGTGGTGATGTTGAGCACCTAGAAAGATACATAGAAAGTGTGCGGACCAATCTCTAGAGGAAGCTCAATTTCTCCAATATTCTCTCGGCGAGATCCATCAAAAGCTCGGATGACCACATAACTGGTTCTGATCCGATTCGGGTTGATCTTCATTCTCTCCAAGGTGTCGTAGGGTCAGATGTTTAGGGATGATCCTCCATTTATTAGCACACCTTCGATAACATACCCTGATGACATCACTGCTATGTGCAGTGACTTACGATGGCCCATCCCTTCTGCGGGTATATCATCGTTAGTGAAAGACATCACATTGCTATTGAAGATATGTTCTACCACGTGACAGAATTTCTCGGCATCCACTGTCTTTGGCACATGGGATTCTTCCAGTACTTTCAATAGAATGTTGCGATGATCCTCTAATGATAAGACCAGATCTAGGATGGACATCTACTTGGGTGCATCCTTCAAACTTTACACCACCTTAATTTTATTGTGTCCCATTTTACTGAGGAACTCTTCGATTTTCTCTTCCGCCACCTTTTTTTTGGCTTTGATGACTGATTTGACCACCCGCTGAGGCAGGTACAATGGATTCTCCTTTGGTACAATGGCAAAATGGTTTTAAGTTGACCCTTCATCCTTCCCATAGTTATAGGGAACTCTTTTTAGACTGGTCACTGGATACTGGAGTCTGAAAGGCAGGATTAAAGGCTCGGGTACGGCCACCTTCACAGGATTCTGTGCTTCTTGGACCTTTTTCCCAGGAAGTACTAAGGGTGTTCCGGCTAGCTCCTTCTCACAGGAGATGACAGCCAATGTATTCTGATTCCATGTAGTGGGAATAAAGAGAGTTTCTTCGTCAGGAAGGCCATAATCTTGATTTCCTCTTATCAGTTCACCGCTTTCAATCATATTTTGAATCAGGTTACGAAGTCCCCAGCAATCTTCAGTGTCATGACCGGGCGCATTGGAGTGATACTGACATATTCGGCCAGGCTTGAATTTCTTGGATCGAGGATTTATCGAGGGTAATAAGTCTGCAACCATTCCCTCATTGATTAACACCTGGAGGATCTCTTTCATAGGTTGATTCAAGTTTATGAAATTCCTTTGAAAAGCGAATTCCCGACCAGCCTGGAACTTCTCCTCCTTGGCCACCCTGTCGTCCCAGGGTTCATGTTCATAAAACTGATAATGATCCCTCATGGGACTGATCTCCGGTGTGGGAGGATTTGCCTCAGACTAATTGGTTTGGTTTATTAGCTGTCTAGTAATCTGATGTTGGTATACAACCAATTCTGCTAACTATCCAATCTGTTCCTTAATAGACTTAATCTCTTGTTCTATCAGGAATTGCTTTTCAGATAACTCCCAACTGTCTGGGCTGGATTGAGTTGATTCTCCAACATATCGGAGGTATTTATATCCTTCTCCAATTTGCGTGCTAATCATGTTGACACCTTCCTCTTTGTGCTGAGGAAGGGGATTATCTTGTACGTGCGATTGCTCCAGTTTTGTCACCATAATATCTCTATTGTCAATCAAGTCTTAGATTTTGTGCTTGAGAGACCAACAGTCTTGTGTATCATGGCCCGGGGATCCGGAATGGTAAACACACTTTTTGCTTGGGTTAAAATTTTGTCCACCGGTATTTTTTGGTGGAAGGAGTTGCACAATCTTTTTCTGTGCCGTCAACAAATTTAGCACATTCTCGAGTGAATCCCTTAAAGGGTGAACGTTCTCTGACGCCTGGCCTCTAAATTTTTCTGGAATTACGGGTTTGAAGGTTGGGCTAGAGCTTAAAAAGGGGAATAGTTCCTCCTTTGAATGGGCATACTGCTCGACTCGCTCCTCTGATTCTATTCTTGCAATACTAAGGACACTTCTTCGTCTTTCTTCTTGTGCACTCTCCAGGGATTACTCCCGTAACTCCAGAATTGAATATACTCGGCAACAACTTTTAATGCGGTCATATCCTTTATCTTCCAAGATTTGAGCCCCATTTCTGCCATTTCACCGTGTTTGATCAATTTTGAGAATGGCTTTCCTATGCCTGCTAGGACCCTTTCATAATACGGGACTTCTTGAATGTCGATGAAGGTCATGACTATCTCGGACTCAGTCATAGGTGGAGTGACTTGTGCTGCCATTCGTCTCTAGCGTTGAGCATATTCTCTGAATGACTCAGTACTTTGTTTCTTGATTTTGGTTTTTTGATATCTGTCTGGAACCATTTGAGACTGGAAACTGTATTGATTGAGGAAGACATATGCCAGCTCTTTCTAGCTGTGAATTTTAGAGTTGTCCAAACGGGCATAACAGGCTCTAGCCTCTTTGGTCAAACTTTTTTGGAATAACTGCATTCGGAGTTTCTCATCCTTTACATTGGATCTGAGCTCTCCAATGAACACCTTTAAGTGAGTGTAAGGGTCTCCCAATTCATCGTATTTCTCAAAATCAGGGACTTGAAATATTTTGAGATAATAAGACCCAGAGAACATTCATAAGTCTGAATAATTAACACTGCCAAATGCCCAAGTCCCTTTGATGGACCAGATGGTTTCTTCCATTTGTTGGACTTTCTTCAGAATGTCACCAGCTTTCTGTTCTTTGTTAAGGACGGTGACTTCAGGGGTTTTGTTGGTAGTATCCTGGTTCTGTGGTTCAGGAATCTGAGTATCTATTTTTCCCGTCTCTTGACTGCCATCAGGTGTTCCTTGTTCTGTGTGACCCTGTGCTTGTTTCCCTTTAAGAGCTTTACTTTGCTCTCTCAAGAAACTGGCCAATTCGGCTATCTGGTTCTTCATTCCTTCAAACTCTTCCCTAGAGACAGGGGTGGATTCTGGCTGAGCACTGGAAGCCATGTCAGGAGATGGACTTAGTGCTTTCTTAGACTTAGATCTTGTGATAGGACCAATTTTTTCACCTACAACAAAATGTAGACGTGTCAATTTTCTAAGGTAGGTATGGATAGGATGCATGCCATGGTGTGTTTTTATGATTTTTTAATCTTATCCTGCAAAACAGAGGTCAGTGTTTTGATGACAGGATAACATGAAAGGATGTAAAAAATACAGAATGTATATTTACATTATGATATCTACATTGTGCTATTTACATTGGAATTGAAATACTAGACATTGAATTTAAGAGAGGAAAGCATGAAGAAGCTTCCCTTCGAATTTGGTTAATCAGAGGCTGACCTATCTTAGGCTACTTTCTCGGCTTTTTCGGCATGAAGGTTCCTAGATTATCGCAATCTACTAGAGGGGAAATTAATCCGATCTTTCAACTGGAGCGATCTGAGTGATGCTTTTTCATGAGCCCCGAAGACTTAGTCGTCCTCGAAGACATTACTCTGTCACCGAAACATACATCGCGTCTCACCGTATGATTATGATGACATTGGTGTGAAGCACTAATATTTGTGTGAAGCACTAATAAAGTAGGGAAGCAATTATTCAATGTAAAGGCGCAACATTCACGCATTCATTCAATGTAAAGACGCAGCATTCACACATACGCAGATATGAAAGGGAAATCTTTGAAAAGATTTGAGAGCGGCCTAAGCCCTCTACTATCCCCAGCAGAGTCGCCACCTGTCGACGTCGAAAAAAAATTGCGAGTCGAGTTGGACCCGAATCTTTCTCTCTTCCTAAGTTTTGTCTACCCTTATTCTTTTTATTGTGAAAAAAGGTTTTGAAGGGTTTTTTAGGAAAAGGCCAACATGTATCATGTCGACGATTTGAACGTTTTACAGAGTCGGCATTTGGTAGTTTTGAAATGGTTGTACCAACTCAACCGAGTTTTGTTTGAAAAGAGGCCCAATTGCTGGACACTGTCGAAACTTGATCTTTGAAATCGAAGTTCTAAGTTCGGGGGCTTGGTTAAGTGTGGGGAAGGTGTTAGGCACCCCACAACTCCCGTATAAACGCGGTACCGCATCTTTTTAATATTTCCCTTTTAAATCTGCAATGTGTGTGTGAATGCTGATAAGTGGTTTTCCACTTATCTAGATGCCATAGAACTTCAATTGTTGTTTAAACTCAGTTATTAGTGTAGCTTTTCATGCATTTTTTCTTTCTTTTGTAGTTTACATGAATGGAAACTCTCTCGGTGCAAATGGAGCTAGAAAGGATGAAAGAATGCTAAAAGGAGCAAGTGTCAAAATGAGGGAAGGAATCAGAAGGCTGCAGCAGTAGAAGCAGAATTATCAATCTGGTGCACGGCGCTGCGCTCAATTTGGCCTTGCGCTGCCCCAATGCCTTGCCCAGAAATCCTGTAGCGCAGCTACGCCCATTTCAAGCTAGCAGGAAGCGCAGCTGCGCCGGTCAAGTTTTCAGCAGTTGACTTTACTTAAGTGACCAATTGAATTGTTGCTTGGAGAAGGAGGCAATCGAACTTGGGACATATAATTAGACCTATTTTTATTATATTGAATATATCTCTCCTTTTGGGGATAAATTAGCTTACTATTATTTTCTCTTTTCTTTAATTTCATCTTTAGATTAAAGTAGCTAGTCTCTAGATTATTTTAGATCTGAAGGTTGAAGCAATTGGATAGCATTGAAGATTCAAACTTGGAGTAAGAGAGAACAAATTTGCACTTTATATCCATAGTTTCTCTTTGATTCCTATTTGTATTTCTTCTAATGTTTATTCAAATTGTGGATTGTGGATTTGATTCAATCATGAATTAAACTCTATTTTGGGATTGCAATGGAATCTATTGACTAGTTTATTTTTGATATACTTCATTGTTGGCCTTATTGATTGTTATGGGATTGTCTATTATGATTCATGCTTAATTGCTTACTTGATTGGCCATCAAATACTGTGATAATTCATATGCACTTGAAAAACGAAGTATGAGTTTAGATCTGATCATAATAGCATGTGTTTGTATATTCTACATGGCATTGGAATGTAAGATTTGTGCTTCGGATAGACATATACCGAAGCACCGCTTGTAGTCAATTGAGAACTTGTGTTTAAACCTTTATTAATGTTAAGTCACATAGACATATAGTGATTTATGTAATTTTGGTGTTCATGTGCATTCTATCATTTATGGATTATACGTGATATGGGCTTGGTACATTGAGAGATGGCTTTGTCTTGCTTTCGTGTTCTTGACTAATATTCTATGATAATTAATCTGGCTTAATAGGGAGTGTATTGATTTAGATGAAACAATAAGTGAAATTATAGTATCATATCTTCATTATCTAGTTTCAGTCTATGGATAGTTAATATTAGTTTAATTGCACAGTTTAATTCATAATATCAAATCATTCGTTTAAATAAGATTGAAATGGTTATGGGCTAGTGCTTGGTGAATTTTATTAAGTAATTCTTCGTGGGAACGATACTCTACTTACTTTTTATTACTTGTTGACCGTGTATACTTGCACGCATATATTAATCGTGAAAACGACCAACAAATGCAGGAAGAAATTGGGCCTATGTTGGATTGATTGAAAGCAGGGCCGTGCTTCATTGAACCTATATACGAAGGGTTTGATTTGATTTGCAAAAGTCTCTTTTTTAGATTAAAATTTTAAAATGATGTTTTGAAAGCAGGTTTTCAAAATCCTTACGCTAACATAGGAATTAAAACATATCGATACTTCAGTTTTATCTTTTCAGCCTTTGGGCTCAATTTGAATGGTGATTATCTGGCGGTAAAGCATCCTCGACCACAGAATATATACAAGTGTCGGTCTTCTCATGGGCATGACAGCCATCGGAGTGACTCTGACAAGACAAACCATTATTCTCATTATGTGAGACCTTAAACCCGGATAACCGTGTTAAGGTCTTTCGGTTGTACATTTTACAGAAAAACTGGCATGGTAAATCTGTAAACTCGAGTTTGTCCATCGTGGGAATCAGATTCTGATTAGTTTGATTATGAATCCCACGATTCCCAAGCTCACAGAGGGAAGCCAATAAAACCTGCACAGTTCAAATATGTACAGAAATATATATTTACATCTCGATGTCGCCAGAACCAAGGATTCATCAGTAAATCCTGGCTGACACATAGCCGAAGCGTCTCGTTCCCACTAGATAGCGATCTAAGGGTCGTGAGGTTGCTTTCAGAACTGTAACTAGAAAAATGCTAGACTTAGGTAAATCTCAGCCATTCTAGCTTCCCGGTTTCGCCTGGACCTATTTTGAACCGTTTGAAAGCTAGAGTTGGCGAGATTTAGAGAAATCTAGTTCTCCCGCAGAAATGTCAGTGCCAATTCATATCAAATGAATATTTAAAGCAACATTTCAATTATAAATGAGTAAAGAAATATATATATATATATATATATATAATTATATATATACGAAAGTTGTAAAGGACGATGGATTTTCACTCAGATGCCCGGATTGGAATGTAAATATATATATATATATATATGTATATTTATAAAAGCTGTAAAAAGTCTCGGATTAATCCAGGCTTGACAAAATAGAAATATATATATAAAAGCTGTAAAGGGCGGTGGGTTTTCACTCCGGTGCCCGGACTGAAATATAAATATAAATATATATATATATTTATAAAAGCTGCAAAAAAAAGCCACGGAATAATCCAGGTTGGACAAAATGTAAATATATATATATATATATATATATATATATATATATATAAGCTGTAAAGGGCGACAGACATTCTATCCTTTGCCCGAACAGAAAATGTAAATATTTATATATATATATATATATATATATATTTATAAAAGCAGTAAAAAGGCCACAGAGTGTTCCAGGCCAAAATGGAATGTAAATAATAATATATATAGTTAATATATATATATATATATATATATATATATATATTAAAGCAATAAAAAGGCCACGAAGTATAAATCCAGACCCAAATAAGTCATAAAAATTTATATATATATAGTTATATATATAAAATCAGTAAACTACATCGGATTTGACATCCGGGCTTGACAGAATTGAAATGTTAGTATATATACAGTTAAATATACACATTAAAAAGCCAAACCTAGACTGAGAAGATAACCCAGTAAGGCGAAGTTGCTATAAACGAAGATATATATATATATATATATATATATATATATATATATATATGTATATATCAGCTGTTAGAAGCGACGGATCAACGATCCGAGTCGTAAAAATGCCAGAAAATGAGTTTATGTACTAAAATGTACGAAAACGTAAGCAAAAAGGGCCACGAAACTGAGTTCTGGCCATAATCAGAAAGTAAAACTTAACGTGTAAGTGTATAAAAGTGCAATATAATAATATAAACTTTCTGATCGTAAAAATACTCACAATGGACTGCTACACGGGCTTTTTACCAAATCGTAGGCTTTAAACGTCCATTTGTACCAGTTAATTTTTGATATGTGGTAGTATATGAGTATATCTACATGTTAGAGTAATAAAATTTGGGTTTGGAGTATAAGAGTGGGGCTGAGAAACCAAACGGGCAGAGGTTTAGAGCGTTTTTCTATATAAAATGAGCTGGGGGTGCGCTCATATATATAGACCCAATGGAAGCGGCTCTACCAGCGACAGCCGCAAGTAGAGGTGCGTCTCCACATGGCAAAGCCCACGTGGTGGGTCCCGTTACATCGAAGTATGTGCACTCTGAGCAATGCGATGTCAGATTCAAAACTTTCTAACTTTTGATCGAAGCGTCCGTTTTAGGCGTGTGATACCTTTTCGAAAAGCCCTTACAGAGAGTTTTGTAATGATATGGGAGTAAACCTTTTCCGAGTACAAAAATACTGGTTCATAACTGGGTCTTTAATTCCTCGTAGTTTGTCCGTTGAGTTATTTTGCGCTGTTTCCACTCGAGATCATTGTTATGGTTCTTTCTGACCTTGGTGGCATTAATTCAGCTTGAGTTTGATCGAATTGGCTTTAAGTTGGTAAAATAACCATTTTTCCCCTCCCGGGGTTGCCTTCAATGATGGTATGGCCTTCGGCTGACTTCCCGGGGTTATCTCCGAGGTTTGGATCCCAGCCTATTCTGTTTGTCCTCAGGGTTGTCTCTGAGGCTGACTTGGTTTTTCCAGGTTTATCTCTAGAGATGATGAGAGGCTTCGGGATTGTCTTCAAAGTTGAGTTGGCCTCTCAGGTTATGACCGGAGCTTGCCTTGTACCTCCCGGGTTAAGACCGGGGCTGACTTGTACCTCCCGGGTTGAGATCGGGGTTGACCTAAACCTCCCGGCTTGAGATCGGGGCTGGCCAGTACCTTTCGGTTTGAGATCGGGGCTAACTTGTACCTCCCAGGTTGAGACCGGGGCTGACCTGTACCTCCCGGGTTGAGACCAGGGCTGACCTGTACTTCTCGGGTTGAGACCGAGGCTGACCTGTACCTCTAAGGTTGAGACCGGGGTTGACCTGTACCTCCCGAGTTGAAATTAGGGTTGACCTGAACTTCCCGGGTTGAGACCGAGGTTGATCTGTACTTCTCGAATTGAGACTGGGGTTGACGTGTACTTCCTAGGTTGAGACCGGGGTTGACCTGTACTTCCCGAGTTGAGACCGGGGCTGATCTGTACTTCCTGGGTTGAGACAGGGTTTGACCTGTACTTCTTGGGTTGAGACCGGGTTTGACCTGTACTTCCCGGGTTGAGACCGGGGCTGATCTGTACTTCCTGGGTTGAGACCGGGGTTGACCTGTACTTCCCAGGTTGAGATCGGGGTTGACCTGTACTTTTCGGGTTGAGACCGGGGCTGATCTGTACTTCCCGGGTTGAGACCGAGGTTGACCTGTACTTCTCGAGTTGAGACCGAGGCTGATCTGTACTTCCTGGGTTGAGATCGGGGATTGACCTGTACTTCCTGGGTTGAGACCGGGGCTGAGTTGAAATAGACAGTTTTGCCCAGCTGCAGGGTTAGTAACAGGAATGGAAAAATTCGAGTGTCTACAACAGGACTGAAGAAAATGTCGAGTGTCTACACTCGTCATAACACGATTCAACTCGACTTATTTACTTAATAACTAAGCCTCTATTAACATAATAAGACTTGTTCCAAGTGTCGGCTTCATAAATACTAAGTTTTTGTCCGAGTTTGTTCGTTATGACCATTTGTCAAATATAATGGATACAATATCCATTTAATTCCATTTCTTAGCTATTTGTTAGTAGTTTTTCCTCTATTTCATCCTTATGTCATCGCACAATACCAACCTATCCACCAAGTCTCTATATGTATGAATCCATACATCTCACAAGTGTAAAAATTAATAAAATCATGAACTTGATTAAATATAGCTTACTAACAAAACTCTAAATTTAATTCTTTGAATTTAGAACACATACAACACTCCTATTATACTTACATGAACCAAACTAAATTGATTACAAAGAAATTTCATGGAAAATCACATAATAATTTACTAAACTCCCATAATTTTGAGGTTTAGCACCCAAAACTTTACATACTCATTTATTAACAAAAATTTAAATCCATATAAGAATTTTATACCTTATGTTCTTCAACCTTTGTAAACCCAAGCTTTAATCTTCTCTAGTTATCTATATCTTGATTCCACTGTGCTCAATTTCTCTCTAACTCCCCATTTCTTCACTTAATCAAACTTGAAGAATTTACAAAATTCAACCCAAATGGGAAGATGTAGGCCACGATTTTTGGAAAGGAAGGAGGAGGAGACTTTGCAATTTTCTAGTCAACTATTCTTGGTGCTCAAGTTTGGAAATGGTGTAGCCTTTACACCAATTTAATTTCCTCACACACACACACGACTTGGGAATTAAGTTTCAATAGTAATGTAGTTATTAAGGAATAACTCCTACTTAACTTGCTTAATTAAATCACCCATGTAACCTTCTCCTATATTAAGTATTCTAATTACCATCATCTTAATAACTTAATCCAATTAATTGCGTTACTACTTACTCCAATAAAACTAACACTCTTAGAAATATATAATTATTACTCATTATGATAAATAAATTATATATTCCCAAACACAATATTAAATATTAGGATTACTCACACATTTATTTAATAAAACCCAATAAATATGTGCTACACTATACGCTATGCAAATGCCATTTATTTGCTAACTCATGCTATTAGAAAAAAATATAATATCCTTTCCTATCACACAAATTCAATTACGAATTTATTTAGTTCTTAAGATATTATAACCTATAAATAATATCCTCATTCTTATTAAAATAAATTAATTAGCAATTTATTTTAATGCTCTTAGGTAAAGTATATATATACATTCATATATAATTAAACCTCCCTTTTCCTATTCCTCAAATTGATTAAATCAATTTCATATCCACACAAAATGAGTGTATAAATATATTATATGTTCATTATTACATAAAGATTTTATTTACCTTAGGTTTTATTACCATATAATAAATATATAGCCATACTATATATTTAACATCACATGAGCACATAATTCCCTTCCTTAACATATAAATAATAAATATATATTCACAATATATATTTATTACTACTCCATTAATTGGTCACCTCAATTTCTTTTTATCACTAAATAAATATATACACATAATATATATTTATTAATACACAACTAAATGTTTTACTTAACATTTTCATTCTCATATAGCATATAAAAAAAATTTATTCACTATTTTCACATATTATTATAACAGGAATTATAAGAAATTTTTAGGTTCTTACATTTTTCCCCTCTTATAAAGATTTCGTCCCCGGAATCACAAAACAAACTATTCAAACAACTACGGATAGTTCATTTTCATCTTCTCTTCTAACTCCCACGTTGCTTCTTCAACATTGTGATTTCTCCACAATACCTTTACTGAAGATATTATCTTATTTCGTAAAACTTGCTCCTTCCTATCTAGTATCTGAACAGGAATCTCTTCATAAGTTAAGTTTTTCTTAAACTGAATTGGTTCGTATTCTATCACATGTTTATAGCCTGCTTTATACGGCCGTAAAACTAGCACATGAAATACATTATGCACATGTTCCAATTCTGGAGAAAAGGCTACTTCATAAGCTACCTCACCTACTTTCCTTAAAATCTTAAATGGTCCTATAAAACGAGGGTTCAACTTTCCTTTCTTTTCAAAACGAATCTTTCCTTTCCATAGAGACACTTTTAGAAACACATGTAACCCGACTTTAAAATCCCTCTTCTGCCTATGCTGATCTGCATACTTTTTCTGACGATCCTGGGCCGTTATCAATCACATACGTATTAACTTAACAATCTCTGCAGTTTGTTACACCAATTTCTTTCCTAACAAACTACGTTCTCCGACTTCATCCCAGCAAAGGGGTGTTCTACATTTTCTCCCATACAATGCCTCGTACGGAGGCATACCTATACTAGCATGGTAACTATTATTGTACAAAAATTCCACCAAAGGCAAATGATCATCCCAGTTCCCTTTAAAATCCATCACACAAGCTCGTAGCATATCTTTTAGAGTTTGTATTGTCCTTTCGCTTTGTCCGTCTGTCTGAGGATGGTAAGCTGTACTCAATCTTAATTGTGTTCCCATATGTTCATGCAAACTCCTCCAAAAATTTGAGGTAAATCTGGGATCCCTATCTGACACAATTGATACTGGCACTCCATGTCTGGAAATAATTTCCTTGATATACATCTTGGCTAGTTGATCTAGGTTATATTTAATCTTTATTGGCAAAAAGTGCACCAACTTTGTTAATCGATCCACTATAACCCAAATAGCGTCCAGTCCTTTTTGCGTACTCGGAAGTCCTACCACAAAATCCATTATGATATGTTCCCATTTCTATTCAGGGATTTCCAATGGTTGCAATAACCCATTGGGTTTCTGATGTTCAGCTTTTTCTCTTTTACAAGTCAAACATTTACTTATATACTCTGCAATTTCTGTTTTCATACTTGGCCACCAAAAATATAATCGAAGGTCTCGATACATCTTTGTACCTCCAGGGTGAATCGTGTACCTCGAACAATGGGCTTCATATAAAATTTCTTCTTTCAGTTCCAACACTGATGTAACCCAAATTCTTCCTTCAAACCAGATTACTCCGTTACTATCAATTGTAAACTTAGTTTCTTTTCCTTCGGAGATCTTTTCCTGAAACTTCCCACACTCCTCATCCCTGAGTTGTGCTTCCTTAATTTTATCCAATAAGGTTAGACCATCTGCCACAAAATATAATTTTTCCTGTGATTCCACCAAAAATCTCATCTCTAATTCCATTTTCTCCATTGCTACTATTAACTCCTCTTGAGCAGATAATAACATCAATTTCTCCCGACCCTTCCTACTTAGAGCATCGGCCACAACATTCTCTTTTCCTGGGTGATAAAGAATTTCACAATCATAATCTTTAATCAACTCCAACCATCTCCTTTTCCTCATATTCAATTCTTTTTATGTGAATATATATTTCAAACTCTTGTGATCTGTGTATATTTCACATTTTTCACCATATAAATAATGTCTCCATATTTTCAAAGCAAACACTACAGCTGCTAACTCCAAATCGTGGGTGGGATACCCTTTCTTATAATCTTTCAGCTGTCGGGATGCATATGCAATAACTTTTCTATATTGCATAAGCACACATCCTAATCCTTTATGTGATGCATCACTATAAACTACAAAGTTGCCCGTATTATCTGGTAAAGATAACACCGGTGCGTTGCTTAATTTCTTTTTATGTTCTTGAAAACTAGCTTCACATTTTTCTGACCACTCAGATTTTACCGTCTTTCTTGTCAAATTAGTTAACGGAGTAGCTATCTTCGAGAAATTTTCAATGAATCTCCTATAGTAACCCGCTAATCCTAAGAAATTACGCACTTCAGTCGGTGTTTTTGGTCGCTCCCAATTTATCACTGCTTCCACTTTTGCTGGATCTACCGATATTCCTTCATTGTCAATTATATAACCCAAAAACTGAACTCTTTCCAAAAAAAATTCACATTTGTTGAACATCGCATATACCTTTTCTTTTCTAAGTGTTTCCAACATAATTCTCAAATGATCTGCATATTCATTCTACGTCTTGGAATAAACCAAAATATCATCAATAAATACAACCACAAAAGTATCCAAATACGGCTTGAATACTCGATTCATTATATCCATGAATGCGGCTGGTGCAGTCGTCAATCCAAACGACATTACCAGGAGCTCGTAGTGACCATAACGAGTTCTAAATGTTGTCTTTGGAACATCTTCTTCCTTTACCTTCAACTGATGGTATCCAGTTCTTAAATCTATCTTTGAAAAATATTTTTCCCCTTTTAATTGATCAAACAGATCATCAATCCTAGGCAACGAATATTTATTTTTAATCGTTTCTTTGTTCAACTCTCTATAGTCGATACAAAGTCTCAACGATCCATCTTTCTTCTTTACAAACAACACAGGCGCCCCCCATGGAGACGTACTAGGTCGAATGTACTTCTTATCTAATAACTCTTGCAATTGTGTCATCAATTCTTCATTTCCACCGGAGCCATCCTATATGGTACTTTCAAAATTGATGTCGTACCTGGAACTAAGTCAATCACAAATTCTACCTCTCTGTCCGGTGGAAGACTAGGTATTTCCTCAGGGAAAACATCCATAAACTCATTTACCACTTCACTCTATTCTATCTTCCCTATTACTTGTTGAGTATCTACCACATAAGCTAGATACCCCTCACAACCTCTTCGCAACAATTTCTTCGCTTACACCATCGACAAACATCGAGATTGTCTTGGCGATTTAGTACCATAAAACACCACCCTAGACTGCTTTGTAGGTTTAAGGTTCACTAACTTCTTTTGACAATCAATGGTTGCCCCATGTTTAAATAGCCAATCTATTCCTAATATAATATCAAACTTTCCCAATTGAATCGGAATCAAATCTACAGTTAGCCTAAATTCCTTTATTTTAACACAACAATCCTTATAGATATGCTCTACAGGAATTACTTCTTTATTGGTAACTTCAATTTTTAAAGGAATCTCTAAGTTTGATATAGGCATTTCTAAACGTCTAGCAAATTCATGGAACACGAAAGAACAAGTTGCTCCAGAATCAAACAATACGTAAGCATTAATATTGTTGATTGAGACGATACATGCAACTACTTCCCTTGATGCCACATTTGTAGCACACAGTCTTTCCCTTCAAACAAACTCCAGAATGGCTCTTCCCACAATTCTTACAAGGTTCAAACTTTTTCTTCTGCTGACCACTATGATAAACATTACCAAAGTTATTCTACTTCCTCTTCTTATTAATTCAACTTCAACTACTCATTTCTGTCTTAACTATTCCCTCAATCTTTCCTTTATTTTTCTTATCTTTCTTGTAAAGATTCATTGCTTCACTACCTCCTTCATCGATAATTACCTTTTCAAGAATTGCACTAAAAGATCCGATTTGTAGAACGAACAATTTGTTATAAATCCAAGGCTTCAATCCTTGCTCAAAACGTCTTGCTTTTCTCTCCTTAGTGTCCACCTGGTGTGGAGCAAATCGTTTCAGCTCATTAAATTTAGCTGCATACTGTGATACTGTCATATCATTTTCTTTACGTTCTAAAAATCGAACTTCCATCATACTCTGCATACCAGGAGGAAAGTAATTCTCAAAGAAAATTTCTTTAAATCTTTCCCAAGTAATTACTCCTGCACTAGCTCTTGTCTTATTTGCTTTCAACCAATAATTCGCTTCTCCTTTTAACATATATATGGCAAATGAAGTTTTCTGCTCAGCCCGAACCCTTGCTATTTCAAATGCTTTCTCAATCTCTTGTATCCAAGATTGAGTTTCTATGGGCTCAGTAGTACCTCAGAATTCTGGTGGTCTCACAGTTTTGAAATCTTTGAAACTAGCAACATGAACTGCTGGTATATTCACATTCGGGTTAGGAATATCTCTATTTTGAAAAGCTCCCACTAAACGGTCTATAAACTGTTGCATTGGATCCTCAAGACCTCCCTCTTGATTATTATTATTATTTGGTTCTTTATCTCTATTTTTGTTCCGATTTCCTACTGGTCTTCCTCGACCTCGTACTCTTCGCAACATTATCTGTTTAATAAAATTTATTATTATCAAACTATTGCTTACACATGTTAAAAAAAATTCATGCACATAAAAAAACACATCCAATATTTTATTAAATATCAAACATGTTCTTTTACATTTTTCATAGCATTACTAGCTATTTACATAACCATAACATTAACCTGCTATTTACATTGCATATTCCCTGTACATCAAAAGGTTTTTCTTGCTCGAATCCTTAACTACCACTAAGTTAAGATTCCCCAAAAGTATTCCCAATACTAATACCAAAAGTTGGGATCACCTATTTGCTACCATATTTACACATATATACAAAAGTTTCTCAAAAGGTCACATTGTTTCAAAGAAAACCCAGTCACTAGAATCCCTTCTGTCCCGCAGCATTAACCCCAACACGCTCATCTTCTGCAATAGCTATCACTCGGGCACGAGTGATTGAACGCCTAAACTGTCCCACCTCATTGGGATACTCCCAAACAGCTGCTTGCACCCTTTCTAGAGAAGTATTATATTTATGCCCCATTTCCTTAACCTTCCTTTTCCACATTCACAAATTATACTCTAACTGTCGGATATACTAGTCTGACTCCTCTGGCCTCTGCGATTCATAAGTCCTTATGTTCTTGAGTTCATGATAATCTATCTGCAGACTCTTCACTTGACCCTCTAAGTATTGGTTCCTATTCTCAAATACCTACAACTTAGCTGTCAAATCTATCTTCTGACCCATCAGATTATGAATCATAGCCCCTAACTGAGCTAAAGTTTCCTACATCTCTGGCGATACATGCTCAAACACATTATCCTCTAGAGCTTCATCAAGTTCATTTAAAAATAATCCCTCATTAGGATCCTCATTTTCCTCAGGTTCTGAGTCTACCTCTACCACTAGTACTGGTATATGTACATGTTGTGGTTCTATCGGTGGTTGACATATGAGCTCTTCAAATTCTACTCATTCTTCCTGGACCTCAAACATCTATAAGAAAATGATAACAATAATTCCATTAGCAATTATTACAAGCATTTATATACAAATAACACTTAACAGTTATCTTAATTTATTTTATTGTCACTATTATTCTTATAATGAATTCCCATCATTCATACTACTTAACTCCAGATAAGTCATCTCCCTCATTTTCCAACTAATTTATCTTAAGGTTATAACCCAAGGTAACCCAACCTAAGGCTTTAAACCTACAACTTTGATACCAACTTGTGATGCCCCCAAAAACGGGTACTTAAAACCTGTATTTGGTGCTACACGATTCTAAATATTAACAAACTTAAAGCATTATTAAATTAGAATTATTACATCAAAGTTTTTCTATCCCAAGTACGAAAATCTTTAAATAATTCTTAACATGATAGGTATGTAGTAATGTCACCCAAAAGCCTATCTATTACATAAGATCCTTTCTAACTAAGCTAACATTTTTCCTTTGCCCTTATCCTTTCCAGAATTCTCAGCTTCATCTTTCTTAACTGAAAACATTTATAATAAAGAAAGAATAAACATTTAATTGCTCAGCAAGTATAATAATTAATAATTAACATGCAAAAGAAATAAATATTTTTAGCTAATTCTGCTCTTACAGTAAAAACAAGTCTGTAAAGCAATTAAACATAAACTTTGACACTAGTCTCATATTTTTGAAACGACGTAGTGACTTAAATATACTAAGTCGTCATAAATTTAAGAACTTGTTTTTCTTTTTAAAAAGGTTCAATCAGAAATTTTCTCTATGAACTGACATGGTTTTACGAGCACGATGGGTGATCAGCCCTTTATGCCCTACATTGATCAATACTATCTAAACGAAACAAATTCTTTCAGTTCCTCTTTGTCGTTCCCAGGACGCAATATAAAAATAATCCTAAATTAGCGAAGTTCTTGTTTAGTTAAAATTCATTTAGAAGTAAAATAAATGGACAACTTTAATTAAATAATTATATTTCAAGACTTAATATAAAAGAATTTGAAATATTTCAGCTATACATGTATACCGAATTTTGTTCAATGTATACATCATTATCTCATGCATTTTTCGAAGCTGATTGGAATAAAAATTCTATCTTTATAGCATTATATATAAACAAGAAGAAATAATTGCTTATATATAATTATATTGGAAATATTACCCCAAATGAGTAAATTATGATTTACATAATAACTATTGCAAAAAAGAATCGCAAAATTTTAAGAAACATACTCAATTTAAATATGAGAAAGTTAAGAAACTTGCCTTAAATGGAGATTATCACAAAATTTAATTTATAGTCACCCCACAATTCTTACAGAATTATATTCACATTAGATAATTAAATATACCATCAACATGCATGTATATTTATCATTAGTAATTTTTAGTTCATAAAACTAATATTATTTACTCGAATTTCAAATCCCACATTGATTCAATTAGTAATTTATTTTATTTTAACCATTTATTACTATTTAATGGTCCTTTACAATATTAATATGTAAATATTTTACATAGTTGAACGTAAACCCTGCATATATCACTTCTAGAATATTTTATAACTTATTTTGCGAATTCATCACGCGCTGCTCGTAACTCCGATTAATTCAATTTTTGGATATGTTGTACATGGTATGGCAAAGTATTTTTAAAAAATATCAGGACTGATTTTCGGGTATGTTAAGCTGTCCAAACAGTGTGCCCAAATTGATTGTTCGCACAAATTTTTTAACTTTCCGTTTAACGTTCAAAACTCGCCATAACGCGATTCAACCCAACTTACTTAATAACTAAGCCTCTATTAACATAATAAGACTTGTTCCAAGTGTCGGCTTCATTAAATACTAAGTTTTTATCCGAGTTTGTTCGTTATGACCATTTGTCAAATATAATGGATACAATATTCATTTAATTCCATTTCTTAGCTATTTGTTAGCAATTTTCCCTGTATTTCATCCTTATGTCATCCCACAATACCAACCTATCCACCAAGTCTCTATATGTATGAATTCATACATATTACAAGTGTAAAAATTAATAAAACCATGAACTTGATTAAATATAGCTTACTAACAAAACTCTAAATTTAAATCATTGAATTTAGAACACATACAACACTCCTATTATACTTACATGAACCAAACTAAATGTATTACAAAGAAATTTCATGGAAAATCACATAATAATTTACTAAACTCTCATATTTTTGAGGTTTAGCACCCAAAACTTTACATACTCATTTATTAACAAAAATTCAAATCCATATAAGAATTTCATACCTTATGTTCTTCAACCTTTGTAAACCCAAACTTTAATCTTCTCTAGTTATCTATATCTTGATTCCACTTTGCTCAAGCTCTCTCTAACTCCCCATTTCTTCACCTAATCAAACTTGAAGAATTTACAAAATTCAACCCAAATGGGAAGATGAAGGCCACGATTTTTGGAAAGGAAGGAGGAGGAAACTTTGTAATTTTCTATTCAACTATTCTTGGTGCTCAAGCTTGGAAATGGTGTAGCCTTTACTCCTCTTTAATTTCCTCTCTCTCACACACACATGGCAACTAAGGGAAAATTTTGGCTTGGGAAATAAGTTTGCAATAGTAATCTAGTTATTAAGGAATAACACTTACTTAACTTGCTTAATTAAATCACCCATGTAACCTCCTATATTAAGTATTCTAATTACCATCATCTTAGTAACTTAATCCAATTAATTGCGTTACTACTTACTCCAATAAAACTAACAATCTTGGAAATATATAATTATTACTCATTATGATAAATAAATTATATATTCCCAAACACAATATTAAATATTAGGATTACTCACACATTAATTTAATAAAGCCCAATAAATATGTGTTACACCATACACCATGCAAATGTCATTTATTTGCTAACTCATGCTATTAGGAAAAATATAATATCCTTACCTATCACACAAATTCAATTACGAATTTATTTAGTTCTCAAGATATTATAACCTATAAATAATATCGTCATTCTGTTGCGTTTGTACGAAATTACGGCTCAATCAAATTGCAAAAATTAGCGGAAGCATGGTATATCAGAGTTTAAAATTTTCTACAAAACCATTACCTGGATCATCCTATATGGAAATTATTAATTTAAAACGATAAATAAGAAGTTATGGAATCATACCCTTGTAGAACGAAGCTTCCACAGGTACAAGTTCAAATCCTTATTCGTTGCGATCTCCTTGAATATTCGGGGTAGATTCCTTCCTTTGATCAACGTTAGCCACCCAAGTATTTGGCTTCTAGAGGTGATCCACCAAAGAAGATGAATTATCAAGAAGGAGGGTAGTTGGCTAAACTCTAGTTTTTTATCCTCTATAGAAAAGGAGTATTCTCCAACAATTGAAATTGCATCAACTGATATCTAACATAAGACTCCTCTAATATAGATATTGGTCAACCCTTCTAATCCTATTAGACATAGGGTTTTATTTAATTAATTAAACTCTTTTTATTAATTAGGCTTCCCAACATATTGGGATTTAATTAATTAAACTCCTTTAATTAATTTGCCTCCTAATCTTATTAGGAATAAATGAGAGTAGTAATATTAAATTAATTCCTAAACTCCTTTAGAAATTAAAATAATAATAATATTAATAATATTAATAAGACTCCTCTTATTAATTTGTATTTAATATTTCTAAAATATTAAATAATAAATATTAAGCTATTTAATTTATTCTATCACCATAGATTAAATTAATTACACTTAATGCATTATTACGATTATGTCATTACCTTCTTAAATAATTATTCTTTCTTTTATGGTGTGACCCTTTAGGTTCTCCATATTAAACCGGTTGTGAATAAATCAATTAGAACAATTCTAATCTTATTTAAATAAATAAATTAAACTAATAATCTATTTAAATAAATAATATTTATTCTACAATAGGGATAATCATCCATAGCGATCAACGACTTTTCAGATAATATAGCTTTCAACATTAATCATAAAAAAAAACCTGTGAGTAAATAGTTACTGCATAATTTAATTCTTCCACCATACAATGTCTTAATTAAATATAAGACATAAAATTACTGTCAAGTCTTATTTTATTTAATTATATGTATTTCTATTAGAAAATACACAACTCCAAATAATGCAAATTAGAAACTCCTTTCTAATTTCATTCTGCCTTGGCCAAGGACTATGAGGTTGTCATTTAACGAATCACATAGGACATATCTCTTCTTTTACTAGAATTGGTAGATTCTTTATTGATCATTCATTATCTTCATATGTAACTCATTATACCCAAGCATACCCTTTGATATACCCTAAGGGTCTTAAGGAATAACTCAAAGTATAATTCATTACATACAAGATACTATGATGATCTCAAGTCCAAGGATCACTTATACTACTATCACATTAGGAATTCCTATTGACAGGCAAGTAAAACTCCATTAGGTATTCCATATAGAGTCATGTTCAGTGAACTTATTCTCTAATAAGCACCTACATACTTGCTTTAGCGTCTCCACACAAATGATCATGAGATCAATCATCCTCATCCAATGAGCAAGCAACATATGTACCAATCTATTCGGATTTACTAATCCCCTTTTTAGTAATCCCACGATTGAGAACTATTTTAGTTTTAAGCTTTCTAAGAATTTAGATCTCATTAGCATGATCATCATCATGATTTTAAAAGCATTGTTAAAACTTTGGGTTATTTACATATTATAAAAACAACATCAATGCAGATAATTAAATGCCTTTAATAAATTAATACTTTTATTAATAAATAAATAAAATCGTCTCCAAAGTATATGTTTTATCATCATACATGATTGGCTTGTATGCATACTACTTTCAATCTCCCACTTGTACTAAAGCCAATCGTCATGGTATCTTATACCCATCTTCTCTAAGTGACGATCAAACTGCTGTTATGTTAAAGCTTTAGAAAATGGATCTGCAATGTTGTCTTGAGCTACACGCTCTAAGGCGATGTCTACTCTTTCAATGATTTCTTTAATGAAAGTGTCGTAACACATATTTAGATTTAAGATGAGACATAGGAACTATTCCTAGTTCTATAATGAACTTTTCATTCGAAACATCAACTTGCAGCTTCACTTACAGTTATATACTATGTCTTTCTCACTAAACTAGCAACCTTTTGCTGTTTAGAACCTTTCCAATTCACTGCACCACCTTTCAAGGTAATGACTTACCGTAAAGTAGATTTGATGTCGTCTTGGTCAGTATGAAAAATTGAGTCTGTTTAGTCCTCTAGTTTAATTCAGACTCATCATGTGTCATGATGACATCCTTAGTGTCAGTTAAGTACTTTGAGATGTTTATCACTATCTTACAGTGATCTTCTCCAGAATATGACTGATCAACATCAAGTCTCGTATATTTCATTGCATACATGATAGTAACTCATGCGATCTTTCTTTTATTAAGGACAATTTTAGAAAGATTCACTCCATGACTCATCATCACGAGACACATTTTCGAGTTTGCCATGCTAAATGCCTTTAGCATCTAATGAATATACATTCTTTGGGTTAAGCCAAACATCCTTTTAAATATATCTATACAGATTTATATCCTCAATGTCGGATGCTCTATCCAAATCATTCATGGAGGAATGTTTAGACAACTAGATTTTAATTGATTGTAGCATAGGAATGTCATTCCCTATCATTAATATATCATCAAAATATATTACAAGGAATGAAATAGCGCTCCCACTAACCTTCTTGTAAACACATGGTTCATCCTCGTTTTTAATAAAATCAAACTCTTTGATTGTCTCATCAAAATGGATGTTCCATCTACGAGAAGCTTGCTTCAATCCATAAATGGATTGTTGTAGCTCATATACATGATTTGCTTCAACCATTGAAACAAATCCATCTGGCTGTATCATACATACATTCTCCTATAATATTGTATATTTGAGGAAGGGCGTCTCCACGTCCATTTTTCCAGATCTAGTAATAATAAGCTGCAATCGCAAGTAAAATCCAAATGGACTTGAGCATTGCTACAAAAATCCATTATAGATTTTATAGTCATCTACCATTTCTCTGAGTCTTTATTACTCATAGCCTGTTCGTAATTCAATGGATCATCATCATTCATGACTTATACCTCATCGTCATCCTCTATGACGAATCCATACCTCTCAGATTCCTTCACCAAATCGTGTAATTCGGTCCGGTCAATTTGTTAGTATCAAGTATGCTACGCAGTGAAATTAGTGATTTCGACATTTTTAAATTTTTGTATGTGAAAAGCAACATTTTAGCAAATATTCATTTAATTAATTTTATATACCAAAATAAATTATGTCTTATTTTAAATTGGTATCTCCCACTATTTTTTTCAAACTATATTACCCTCACTTATATAGTTTGGCAACATCTAAATAAAGATTTGCTAGTGAGAATAAGGATCCCATTTTAAATGTATATAGCCTTGTGGATAGCATAACAAACGATATATAAATAAATACGTAGACAACTCTTTGTCAATTACATCAACATGTAACTCCTTTTTATTTTTTCTCTTAAATCATAATGGTCAAGTGTGTGCACATCCGAACTAAAATGATTTAAGTTAAGTCCAACCTAGCACTTCCATAAATTTAAAAAAGAAAAATATTGTCCTTGTGGATAGCACACCAAAATAATATTGTTCAATTTTCTTGATAAGCATCAAATGTTGATTAAATTAATATCTTAAATACGCAATACTTTCTTTGTGGATAGCACAACAAACTCATATTAAATATTTAATACTCTATTAATTTATCATGCTAGAAGGTGACGTTCGATATTCCAAATATCATTGAACGCTTTGGACTTAATATGATTTCTTTGAGGGATTTGTTATTATTTGTCTCATATTGTTTAGTGCACATGCACATATATATATAAAATACACGTCATTTTATTAAAACATGCGAAGTATGTTTGCATAAAATATAATATATATAATACTTAGCATGCACATATAGAATACTATATTCTACCCGGATTGATTATGGACTTTTATTCTAGTTTGGTTCACTCAAGCCACCAAGTGAACCAAAAGGTCAAACCTAGGAGTGCAAGAATTTAAATTAAAACATAACTATTACATTTAAACCCCAGGCTCCATACAAACGGGTCTTCACGCGCTTCTTGCTCTATGGTCTCCAATTTCTTCAAGATAATTCTAACTATCTCTATTACATAAACTATTTAATTTAAATAGAAACCTTGATCAACAGTCAATGAGAAGTACATAGGAGGAAGATAGAATTTTACATCATGAAAAAATTAGAGAAGACGAGGTACGCAGACCCCATCTTATAAAACTCATTCATTCAAGCATTCAACTAAAATAAAATTCAATCACATTGATCAATAGTCTCATAATCAATCCCATTTATTATCATACATATCATTATATGCATCAATAAATAAATATTTATCTGATGAATTAAAACATTCTATATATTTATGAGTATCATTTAATGGACAATTTTAAATTGCATGAAATTCAATTTCAAGATTAAAACAAACTCTTTATTTTAATTATAAATTTATTAAGAATATTATATATATATATATATAAATATATATAATATAAAAATTAATATAATATAATATAATAATAACCGTATACATATAAAAAGTGAATCTTGTCTAAAAGTAATCTGATTCACATTGAAAGTAGTCTACCCGTTATATATATATAGTACTAACGTGATTCCCTTTCTTCTTTTAATAACATGAGGTCACTTTACGAAACATGATTCAGAATCCTTTTTAAATTGAATCACTTAATACATCTCGGCTATAGTGACACAAAAGTTGTTCCTTTAATTAGAAGCTTTCGCGATAAAAATAATAAGTTTATTCAATTAATCATGCCCAATAAATTATTCTAAATACATAACCATAAAATATGGAATCAAAACAATTAATAATTGCATAAAAGTTTTGGCTCTGATGCCACTATTAAGTTTGTACGAAATCATGGCGCAATCAAATTGCAAAAATTAGTGGAAGCATGGTATAACAGAGTTTTAAAATTTCTACAAACCCATTACCCGGATCATCATTTATGCAAATAATTAATTTAAAATGATAAATAAGAAGTTATGGAATCATACCTTTGTAGAACGAAGCTTCCACAGGTACAAATTCAACTCTTTATTCGTCGCGATCTCCATGAATATCCGGGTTAAATTCCTTCTTTTGATCAACGTTAGCCACCCAAGTGTTGGCCTCTAGATGCGATCTACCAAGGAAGAGAAATTATCAAGAAGTAGGGTAGTTGGCTAAACCCTAGTTTTCTATCCTCTATAGAAAATGAGTACTCTCCAACAATTGGAATTGCATCAACTGATATCTAACATAAGACTCCTCTTATACAGATATTAGTCAACCCTTCTAATCCTATTAGACATAGGATTTTATTTAATTAATTAAACTCCTTTAATTAATTAGGTTTTCCAACATATTGGGATTTAATTAATTAAAATCCTTTAATTAATTTGCCTCCTAATCTTATTAGGAATAAATGAGAGTACTAATATTAAATTAATTCCTAAACTCATTTAGAAATTAAAATAATAATAATTGTAATAATATTAATAAGACTCATTTTATTAATTTATATTTAATATTTCCAAAATATTAAATAATAAAAATTAAGCTATTTAATTTATTCTATCACTGTCGACGTCGGTGGAAAAATTCGGGTCAGGTCCAACCCGGATCTTTCTCTCTTCCTAAGTTTTTTGTCTACCCTTATTCTTTTTATTGTAAAAGAGGTTTTGAAAGGTTTTTTAGGAAAAGACCAACATGTATCATGTCGACGATTTGAACATTTTACAGAGTCGCCAGTTGGTAGTTTTGAAATGGCTATACTAACTCAACCGAGTTTTGAAAAGTGGCCCAATTTTCTGGACACTGTCGAAACTTGATATTTGAAACAGAAGTTTTGAGTTCGGGGGCTTGGTTAAGTGTGGGGAAGGTGTTAGGCACCCCATAACTCCCGTGCAAACACGGTACGCCATCTTTTTAATATTTTCCTTTTAAATCTGTAATATGTGTGTGTGAATGCTGGAAGAAATTGGGCCTATGTTTGATTAAAAGTATGTTTATGCATCATTGAACCTATATACGAAGGGTTTGATTTGATTTTGCAAAAGTCTCTCTTTTAGACAAGATTATTTAAAATGATGTTTTGAAAGGTTGATTTTCAAACCCTTACGCTAACATAAGAATTGAAGCATATCGATACTTCAATTTTATCTTTTCAGCCTTTTGGCTCAATTTGAATGATGATTGTCGGGCTGCGAAGCATCCTCGACCACAAAATATATACAAATGTCGGTCTTCTCATGGGCATGACAGCCATCGGAGTGACTTTGACACAACAAACCATTGTTCTCATTATGTTGAGACCTTAAACCCAGATAAACGTTTTAAGGTCTTTCAGATGTACATTTTACAGAAAAATTGGCAGGGTACATTTATAAAGTAGAGTTTGTCCATCGTGGGAATCAGATTCAGATTAATTTGATCAGGAATCCCACGATTCATAGGCTCACATAGGGAAGCCAATAAACCTGCACAGCTCAAATATACATAGCAAATATATATTTACATCCCAATATCGTCAGAACCAATGATTCATCAGTAAATTCTGGCTCGCACATGGCCGAAGCGTCTAGTTCCCTTTAGATAGCGATCTAAGGGCCGCGAGATAGCTTTTATAACTGAAACTAAAAAAATACTAGATTTAAATAAATCTCAACCATTCTAGCTTTTCGGTTCCGTCTGGACCTATTTTGAACCGTTTGAAAGCTAGAGTTGGCAAGATTTAAATAAATCTAGTTCGTCCGCAGAAATGTCAGTGCCGATCCATATTAAATGAATATTTAAAGAAACAATTTAATCAAAATGAGTAAAGCAATATATATATATATATATATATATATATATATTATATACAAAAGCTGTAAAGGGCGATGGGTTTTCACTCTGATGCTCGGACTAAAATGTAAATATATATATATATATATATATATTTATAAAAGCTATAAAAAGCCATGGAGTAATTCAGGCTTGACAGAATGGAAATATATATATATATATATATATATATATATATATATATATATATATATATATATATATATATATATATATATATATATATATATATATATATATAAGGAGTAAAGGGTGGTGGGTTTTCACTCCGATGTCCGGACTTAAATGTAAATATATATATATATATATATATATATATATATATATATATTTATAAAAGTTGTAAAAAGTCACGGAGTGATCCAGGCTTGACATAATAGAAATATATATATATATATATATATATATATATAAAAGTGGTAAAGGGCGGTGGGTTTTCACTTCGATGCCCGAACTGGAATGTAAATATATATATATATATATATATATATATATATATTTATAAAAGCTGTATAAAAGCCGCGGAATGATCCATGCTGGACAGAATGTAAATATATATATAGAAAAGCAGTAAAGGGCGACGAACATTCTATCATTTGCCGGAACAGAAAATGTAAATATATATATATATATATATATATATATATATATTTATGAAAGTAGTAAAAAGGCCACAGAATAATCCAGGCCAAACTGGAATGTAAATAATAATATATATAATTAATATATATTAAAGCAATAAAAAGGCCACGAAGTATAAATCCAGGCCCAAATAAGTCAAAAAAATTTATATATATATAGTTATATATGTAAAAGCAGTAAACTACCTCTGATTTGACATCCGGGCTTGACAGAATTGAAAAGTTAGTATATATACAGTTAAATATACACAATAAAAAGACAAACCCAGACTAGAAAGATAACTTAGTCCGACGAAGTTGCTAAAAATGAAGATATATGTATATAAAAGCTGTTAGAAGGGACGAATCGACGATCCGAGTTGTAGAAATGCCAGAAAATGAGTTTATGTACTAAAATATACGAAAACGTAAGCAAAACGGATACGGAACTGAGTTCCGGGCATAATCAGAAAGTGAAACTTAACGTGCAAATGTATAAAAATGCAATGAAGTAATAGAAACTTTCTGATCATAAAAATACTCACCATGGACTGCTGCACGGGCTTTGTGCCAGATCGTAGGCTTGAAACGTCCGTTTCTACTGGTTAATTTTTGATATATGATAATATGGGAGTATATCTACGTGTTAGAGTAATAAAATTTGGGGTTGGAGTACAATAGTGGGGGTGCACGCTTATTTATAGACCCAGGAGAAGCAGATCTACCCGCGACAGCCGCGAGTAGGGGTGCGGCTCCACGTGGCGGGTCCCATTGAATTGAAGTCCGTGCACTTCGAGCAACGCGAGGTCAGATTTGATACTTCCTAACTTTTTTTCAGAGCGTCCGTTGGAGGCGTGCTGTACCTTTCCGAAAAGTCCTTGCCGAGAGTGTCGCAATGACATGGGAGTAAACCTTTTCCGAGTCCAAAAAGACAGGTTCATAACCGGGTCTTCGATTCCTCGCAGTTTTGTCCGTTGAGCTGTCTTGCGCTGTTTCCACTCGGGATCATTGTTATGATTCTTTCTGACCTTGGTGACATAAATTCGGCTTGAGTTTGACCGAATAGGCCTTAAGTTGGTAAAATAACCATTTTGCCCCTCCCGGGGTTGCCCTTAGTGTCGACATGGCCTTCGACTGACTTCTCGGGGTTCTCTCCAAGGTTTGGATCCCACCCGATCTTGTTTATCCTCGGGGTCATCTCCGAGGTTGGCTTGGTCCTTCTAGGTTGTTCTTTGGAGATGTTGTGAGGGTTCAGGATTGTTTTTAAAGTTAAATTGACCTCCCGGGTTGAGACCGGGGCTGACCTGTACCTCCCGGGTTGAGACCGGGGCTGAACTGTACTTCTCGGGTTGAGACCGGGGTTGACCAGTACTTCCCGGGTTGAGATCGGGGCTGACCTGTACCTCCCGGGTTAAGACCGGGGCTGACTTGATGACAAGATATTGAGACCGGGGTTGATTTGAGTACCTGGTATTGAGACCGGGGTTGAACTGAAGGACCGGTATTGAGACCGGGGTTGAGTTGATGGCCCGATATTGAGACCGGGGTTGATTTAATAAGACAGTTTTGCCCTCCTACAATGTTAGTAATAAGGAAATGAAATTTTGAGTGTCTACAGATGCCCCTCTTTCTCATGTTCATGCAATACAGTGGAATGAACAGGATAAAGATTGCTAGACACTAGAAATGCATATGCAAAAGCAAGGCAGTGCATGGCTTGATATGTGATGAATGTTAGATGCCTTTGAGTGGTTAGGGTTATCATTGAATGTTCACATCATTTTCTGCTGGGGATAACGTCATTCATGATAACCCTTGGGGCGACACTGTCAGGTGGTTACTGGTAGGATATCACTGATAGGCTATTTCCAACCGTCCTCGTCACTATCTACTGGGGATGTCATAATTCATAATAGCCTTGTCGACTCTGGTAGGCATAACATTATTGATGCTACCTTGGTTTGAGACCAATGGTTTCTCACGTATGTCAATACTCTCTGTAAGGAAAATTTCCCTTTCGGTTGATGTCGTTGTACATTTCTAAAGGCTCCTCCGTTGGGGAATATTTCTCGATTATTGAGTTACCTTAGTGGGTGCTTTCGATGCCTATCCTGTCGATAATTTACACTGGTAGTTTGCAACAAGGGGTTGAATCACCAATCCTTCTTCGTGCTGCTTTTGAGGATGTGTATAACAGATTCCATCATCTGTCCTTTGTGGGAATAGATTGTTATACTATTTTCACCAGCGGATCATTCCCGATGTTTCGCTGGAGTTGAGCCAATGGCTGAACTATCATCGGTCTGTACCCGACACTTCGCTAGGGTTGAGCCAACGGCTGAACTGTCATCGGTCTGTACCCAACACTTCATTGGGGTTGAGCCAACGACTGCACTGTTATCGATCAGTACCCAACGCTTCGCTGGGGTTGTGCCAACGGCTGAACTGTCACTGGTCTGTACCCGATGCTTCGCTGGGGTTATGCCAACGGTTGAACTGTCATCGATCAGTATCCGACGTTTCGATGAGGTTGTGCCAATGGTTGTACTGTCATCAGTCAATACCCGACGCTTTGTTGGGGTTGTGCCAACTACTGAACTGTCATCGGTTAGTACCCGACGCTTCGCTGGGGTTGTGCTTGATATGTCATCTGTCTGTACCCGATGCTTCACTGGGGTTAAGCCAACGGCTGAACTGTCATCTGTCAGTACCCGACGCTTCGCTAGGATTGTGCCAACGGCTATACTATCATCGGTCAATACCCGACGCTTCACTGGGGTTGTGCCAATGACTAAATTGTCATCAGTCTGTACCCACCATTTCGATGGGGTTGAGCTAACAGCTGAACTGTCATCTGTCAGTACTCGACGCTTCGTTGGGGTTGTGCCAACGGCTGAACTGTCATTGGTCAGTACCCAACGCTTCGCTGGGGTTGTGCCAACTGCTAAACTGTCACCGGTCTATACCCGACGCTTTGCTGGGGTTGTGCCAACGGCTAAACTATCACCAGTCGATACCAGACGCTTCTCTAGGGTTGTGCCAACGGCTGAACTGTCACCGGTCTGTACCCGACGCTTCGTTGGGGTTGAGCCAATGGCTAAACTGTCATCGGTCAGTACCCAACGCTTCGCTAGGGTTGTGCCAATGGCTGAACTACCATCGGTCAGTACCCGACGCTTTGCTGGGGTTGTGTCAACGGCTGTACTGTCATCGGTCAGTACCCGACGCTTCCAACGTTGCAGTTTTTGGCAGGTTTACGTAATTTTTCAGCAGTTTACATCATTGATCCCTGGATATTACTTCAGGATGAATACCAATGGATTTCATAAAATTCCTCTTTCTGTCAGGATTGCGCTAATTAATCGCAGGATTTCAGGACAAACCGCTCAATTGCGTAGCAATTTTTTCTCAGATTTGACTCTTCAGCTCATATAAACTCCGTTTCAACTCCAACTGGACCGAGCCGGAGGGGGTGGGGCCCACTCTACGGAGCCGTATGTAGAGGTGTGGCTACCGCGGGTGGGGCCGCTCCCTCATACGGATTTATATTGGGCAGCAGCAAGTTCATTTTTTCATTTTCAGTTTTGAATCCAAATAGAAATCCGATTTTCTTTTTCAGATTTACAGAGTTCGAGCAGCTTTTTTTAGATTTTGTCAGTGGCCACGCGTTCTGCACATCTCAGGTAACTTTTACAGTCTTTCTTTTCAAGTTTTGACCGTTAGAACTGTGTAAACCACGTAGGGTGATTTTAAACGCAATGTATCAAAACTGTATGCTTATATAACCTGCTAAACATTTTTTGACTTCATAAGTATGCATATTTTACTGCAATGCACGTTTTGATGTAAGAAAATTCAAATTCTGAGACAGTTAATTTTTGCTCTTTTTAATCAGTTTACTCATCCTTTTTTAGGCCTAGTGAGCTTGGATTTTTAACTAAAAATGTCCATGGTAATTTGGCTACCATGTGAAGTTTATTTCTAATTTTTCTTTATAAATATGAACTGTTTCTATTTTTGGGAAGATGTTCTACTAAATGGCCACCTAGACATGCCTGTGTGCATGTGGACAGTCCATTTTACAAAGGAGACTCTGGCAAAATAAATTCAAAAGCCTGTACATTTAATAAACATGCATTTTGACTCTACTGGGGATTTTGATTGACCCATGCATGTTTTTGGTTTTAGCTTCTGAAAAACATGCAGTTTTGACTCTACTGGGGTTTTTTGACTGACCCATGCATGTTTTAGGATTTAGCTTCTGAAAAACATGCAGTTTTGACTCTATTGGGGATTTTCAACTGACCCATGCATGTTTCAGGATTTAGAAATGCATAAAGTACTAATTTAAATCAATATGCCATAGGTTTTAGGCTTACCACACCCTTTCTGAGATGATTTAGAGATTTTGTCCAGGTGATGAACCAAGACAGACCTGGCAGTGCCAGCAGGGTAGTTTCAAGAGTTAGACGGAGGAGAGCCTCAGATGTTCCTCAGCCACGGCCAGCCCGGCTGCCTCGCAGATTGGTTGAGTCAGTGATTCGTCTAGACAGGGCTGAGCCGCCGGTAGATATAGATGATGAGGAGGCTCCATTTATTGCTCCTGCCCTAGCTCAAGCTTCACGTGCGGAGCTCGCAGGGATCGTTGTGCCAGTCTAGGATCTGTTGCTATATTTGAGTCACCATCTATCGAGGTTCCTTTACGCCAATGAGGTGAGCAAAGTTTCCTTCTTTCTGGATTTTCTTTCTTTCTTTTGCCATTCTCGGGGCACAGGTTTTTGACATGGGTTGGCTTTTAATGTAGGTTCCTAGCTTTACGCAGCCTCGAGGGAACTAGTTTAATGTGCATTCTCTGTATCACACTCTGCACCAGGAATACCGGGACATTGTTGACACCTGGGGGTTTCTGGCATTCTTTTCTATTCTTCCCCGACCTTGCCCATAGGGTTTCATGAGGGCTTTGTCTAAGCGCTGGTTCCACCAGACTCAGTGTCTCCACTTGTTGGACTGTGAGGTGATGATGACACCGATGGGTTGGAGGTTCATCACCGAGATAGAGTTTGAGGGTGAGCCAGTGCCTGTTGTGGCTGACATCACACCCACTGTCATTCGGTCCCTATTGGGAGTTCCTGTGACGGCGATCAAGGGTCGGACGGCCCGATCTGGTCCCTTGAGTATAGATGTCTAGAGTGGGGCTTTGGTTGAGCCTCTGCCTGATGATCAGAGGGTTAAAGATCGCATCCTGCGACAATTGTTTCTGGTGATCATCAGGAGTTATTTTCTGGCGGACAACTCTGCGACGGTGTCCTTTGCCCTGGTTAGTGCCACTCGACATGTGGGGTGCCTCAGTGACTTTAATTGGGGTACCTACACCTTTGCATATTATCTTCGAGGCATGCGCATGTGCTCAGAGGGTGTGAAAGAGGCTTGGTTAGGGATCTACCCATTCCTACTGGTGAGTACATCTTTCTTGTACCTTTTTTGATTTCTGCATTTACATTTGTCAGTATTGGTCACTGAGGACTGTTGATAGTTACATGGCCAGTTCTGGGCATATGCGAGGCTTCCTTGCCTACGTCCCGCTACTACCTTAGGCCTGGAGACTTATCTCCGAGGACTACGCTGGCACCACTCCACTCTGACGGAGGTCCCTGTTGTTGAGGGTTTTATCCATTCCCGCCTGTAGGCACTCGAAATTTCTTGTCCCTATTACTAACATTGTAGGAGGGTAAAATTATCTATTCAATTTAACCCAGTCTCAATACTAGGCTATCAAATCAACCCCGATCTCAATACCGGGCCATCAATTCAACTCCGGTCTCAACTCGGGAAGTATACGTCAACCCTGGTCTCAATACCGGGCCCTCAAATCAACCCCGGTCTCAACCCGGGAGATACAGGTCAGCCCCGGTATTAACCTGGGAAGTACAGGTCAACCTCGGTCTCAACCCAAAAAGTACAGGTCAGCCCCGATCTCAACCTAGGAGGTACAAGTCAGCCCTGGTCTCAACTCAGGAAGTAAAGGTCAGCCCCGGTCTCAACCCGGGAAGTACAGGTCATCCTCGGTCTCAACCCGGGAAGTACAGGTCATCCCTAGTCTCAACCTGGGAGGTATAGGTCAGCCTTAGTCTCAACCTGGGAAGTACAGGTCAGCCCCAGTCTCAACCCAAAAAGTACAAGTTAGCCCCGGTCTTAACCCAGGAAGTACAGGTCAGCCCCGGTCTCAACCCAGGAAGTACAAGTCAGCCCCGGTCTCAACCCGGGAGGTACTGGTCAACCCCGATCTCAACTCGAGAGGTACAGGTCAGCCTCGGTCTCAACCCAGGAGGTACAGGTCAGCCCCGATCTTAATCTGGGAGGTACAGGTCAGCCCCGGTCTCAACCCGAGAGGTACAGGTCAGCCCCGGTCTCAACCCGAGAGGTACAGGTCAGCCCCGGTCTCAACCCAGGAGGTATAGGTCAGCCTCGATCTCAACCTGAGAGGTATAGGTCAGCCCCGATCCCAACCTGAGAGTTACAGGTCAGCCCTGATCTCAACCCAAGAGGTACAAGTCAGCCCCGGTCTCAACCCGGGAGGTACAGGTCAGCCCTGGTCTCAACCCGGGAAGTACAGGTCAGCCCCGGTCTCAACCCGGGACATACAGGTCAGCCCCAGTCTCAACTCGTGAGGTACAAGTTAGCCCCGATCTCAACCATGGAGGTACAGGTCTCAACCCGGGAGGTACAGGTCAGCCCTAGTCTCAACTTGGGAGGTACAGGTCAGCCCCGGTCTCAACCTGGGAGGTCAGGTAAACTTCAAAAATAATCCTGAAGGATCACAACATCTCTAGAGGAAAACCTGGAAGGACAAAGTCAGCCTCGGAGACAACATTAAGGACAAACAGACTCGAATGGTATCCAAACTTTAGAAACAACCCCAAGAAGTCAGCCAAAGGCAATGTCGACATTGAAGGCAACCCTGGAAAGGGAAAAATGGTCATTTTACCAACTTAAGTTGATTCAATCAAACTCCAGCCGAATTAATGCCACTAAGGTCAGAACGAACCATAATAATGATCCTGAGTGGAAACAGCGCAAGACAGCTCAACAGATAAACTATGAGGAATCAAAACCTGGTTATGAACCCGTCTTTTTGGAATCAGAAAAGGTTTTCTCCCATGTCATTGCTATGCGCTTGGCGAGGGCTTTTGGAAAAGGTACAACATGCCTCAAACGGACGTTCCGATCAAAAGTTAGAAAGTTTTAAATCGGACCTCAATTGCTTGGAGTGCATGTATTTCGAGACGACGGGACCCACCATGGGACCCCTACCACGTGGAGCCGTAAGCCCGCTTCTCGTGGGTGTATAAATATGAGTTCACCCCAAGCTCATTTAAAAAAAGGCTCTAAACCCCTGTCCGTTTGGTTTTCTATCCATTTTTTTGTCTTCTAAACCCAAATTTTTTCACTCTAACACGTAGATATACCCACGTACTACCACATATCAAAAATTAACCGGTAGATTCGAATGTTTAAAGCTTACGATTTGGCAAAAAGCCCATATAGCAATCTATTGTGAGTATTTTTACGATCAGCAAGTTTATATTACTTCATTACGCTGTTATACACTTGCATATCAAGTTTCGTTTTCTAAATATATCCGGAACTCAGTTCCGTGGCCGTTTTTATTAACTTTTGGTATATTTTAGTACCAAAACGCATTTTCTGGCTTTTTTACAACTCGGATTGACGATCCGTCGCTTCTCACAGCTTTTATATACTTATATATGCATTTTTGGCAACTTTGCCGAACTGGGTTATCTTCCCAGTTAGGGTTTGGCTTTTTTTTTTTGTAAATATTTAACTGTATATATACTAACTTTTTAATTCTGACAAGCACGGATGTCAAATCCGCTGTAGTTTACTGCTTTTATATATATATATATATATGCACCTTTCACAGGACTGGGTTATCTTCTTAGTCCCGGTTTGACTATTTTTTTATCTATATTTAACTATATATCTATTTCCATTCAAGTCCGGGCATCGGAGTGAAAACCCACCGCCCTTTACTGTTTTTTCTATATATATTTACATTATGTCTAGCCTGGATCATTACGTGGATTTTCTACAGCTTTTATAAATATATATATATATATATATATATATTCATTCCAATCCGGGCATCGGAGTGAAAACCCACCGCCCTTTACTGTTTTTCTATATATATTTACATTCTGTCCAGCCTGGATCATTCCGTGGCTTTTATACAACTTTTATATATATATATATATATATATATATATATATATTAATTTCAGTCCAGGCATCGGAGTGAAAACCCACCGCCCTTTACTGTTTTTCTATATATATTTACATTATGTCCAGCCTGGATCATTCCATGGCTTTTATACAGATTTTATGACTATATATATATATTTTTATTCTGGTCCGGGCATCGGAGTGAAAACCCACCGCCCTTTATTGCTTTTCTATAAATATTAACATTCTGCCCAGTCTAGATCATTCTGTCGCTTTTATACAGCTTATATATATATATATACATATATATATGGGCTATATTTAGCTACACAGCTGTGTAGCTACACAGTAGGCTATAGCGACGGTTTTCTAAGGCTATAGTGACGGTTTGTCTGTCGCCATAGATATTCTATTTATAGCGACAGACAAACCATCGCTATAGCCTTGAAAAACCGTCGCTATAGCCTACTGTGCACTACACAGCTGTGTACTTACATTTTTCCCTATATATATATATATATATTTCTGTCCGGGTCTCGGAGTGAAAACCCACCGCCCTTTACTTCTTTTATACATATATATATATATATATATATATATATATATATATATATATTTCCAGTTTGTTAAGCCTAGATTACTCTGTGGCTTTTTACAGCTTTTATAAATATATATATATTTATATTCCAGTCCGGGCATAGGAGTGAAAATCCATTATCCTTTACAACTTTCAAATATATATATAATTATATATATGTTGCTTTACTCATTTTCTATTCAATTGTTGCTTTAAATATTAATTTGATATGAACCGGCACTGACATTTCTACGGGTTAACTAGATTTATTTAAATCTCGCCAACTCTAGCTTTCAAACGATTCAAAATAGGTCCAGATGGAACCGGGAAGCTAGAATGGCTGAGATTTATTTAAATCTATTATTTTCTAGTTTCAGTTATAAAAGCTACCTCGCAGCCCTTAGATCGATATCTAGTGGGAACGAGATGCTTCGGCCATGTGTGAGCCAGGATTACTGATGACTCCTCGGTTCTGGCGACATCTGGATGTAGATATATATTTTTTATGCATATTTTGAGCTGTGCAGGTTTATTGACTTCCCTATGTGAGCCTAGGAATCGTGGGATTCACGATTAAACTGATCTAAATCTGATTCCCACAATAGAAAAACTCCACTTTACAGATGTACCCTGCTAGTTTTTATGTAAAAAATGTACATCCAAAAGACCTTAAAACGGTTATCCGAATTTAAGGTCTCAACATAATGAGAATAATGGTTTGTCGTGTTAGAGTCACTCTAATGGCTGTCATGCCCATGAGAAGACCGACACTTGTATTTATTTTTGTGGTCGAGGATGCCTCGTAGCCCGACAATCACCATTCAAATTGAGCCAAAAGGTTGAAAAGATAAAACTAAAGTATCGATATGCTTTAATTCCTATGTTAGCGTAAGGATTTGAAAACCTTTTTTCAAAACATCATTTCAATAATCTTATCAAAAAAAGAAGCTTTTGCAAATCAAATCAAACACTTTTGCAAATCAAATCAAAGACGTTTTGCAAATCAAATCAAATCCTTCGTATATAGGTTCAACGATGCATAAAACTACTTTCAATCAAGCATAGGCCCAATTTTATTCCAGCATTCATACACACATTGCAGATTTAAAAGGGAAATATTGAAAAGATGCAGTACCGTGTTTACACGGGAGTTGTGGGGTGCCTAACACCTTCCCTACACTTAACCAAGCCCCCGAACTCAAAACTTCAATTTCAAAGATTAAATTTCAACAGTGTCCAGTAATTGGGCCTCTTTTCAAACAAAACTCGGTTGAGTTGGTACAACCATTTTAAATCTACCAACTGACGACTCTGTAAAACGTTCAATCGTCGACATGATATATGTTGGCTTTTCCTAAAAAACCCTTCAAAACCTTTTTCACAATAAAAAGAGTAAAAGTAGACATAACTTAGGAAGACAGAAAGATCCGGGCTGTGACCCGACCCGCAGATTTTTCACCGACATCGACACCGCCTGCAGTTGGAGCTTTTGAAGGCTGGATCGATATCCTGGGTGCCGTATACCTCTGATTTTTTGACAGTTGGGTTTGAGGGCAGTTTCTCCACTGGCCGGGAGTTTGCATTATCTACCCGCAGAGTCCCATTTTTGACAGAGGGAGGTTGGGAGCTCTATTTAGGAGAGCGTGATATCAAGAGCATCACGGGGTAGATCCGCATTCCCATTATTCCTCCTACTTGGCATTATTAGCCACTAGTTCAACCACTCACCGATATTTTAATGGAGGGTGTATATGCTTTACCCTGTCAGAGGGACCATACAGCCAGGAGGCATTCAGCAGCTGGTGGAGTCCTTGCACTATTGGGGCTCAGACTCGTGCTACCAAGTTTATGGAAGTTATGGTGCTGGGGTCTGTGATGATGATAGACTTGATAACTTACCTCAGGGAGCCTACTCACTTGGACCAGATTACAGGACTGACCCAGGAGTTGGAGAGAGCTCATTTGTTCATCAGGTATCATGGTCGAGATCCATCAGAGGCATACTCTTTTGATCCATCTGGCTCCAAACTGGGCCCTTCCACAGGTCCATTTTCTAGCAATTTTACAGGGGTTGATCCTCCCTTGTACCGCCTTGATATTCTTAATGGCCGAGACTTTGTGTCCACGGAGGAGATGGAGTAGGTTAACAGCCCGAGTGTAGATTATTTTGACCTTTTTGGATAGCTATTGTAGCTATATCTTTTGGTAGGCCACTGTTTTAGATGTTGGGCTACTGTGCCCCATTTTGATAGACCACTGTTAGTAGTTGGGGGGGGGGGGTGCCCCATATCCCTGTACTTTTTATTTTGTACTTTATTAGCAGATAGAGATGATGCTTACAGTAGATAGTTTATTCTAAATATGCATGATATTTCCTATCTATCGCATTATGTTTATCATTGTCATTATGCATGTATTATGTCATGTGTATGCATCTAGACAAATGAGTTCATTTTTGACCCCTTGATAGTCTTATGATACGGTGATACAGATGTCGTCGTCAACCGTTAGCCATATTGAGCATTCGCCACCGTCCTTGGTGGGATCTTCACTGCAGTCGTGGTATGGCAGTTTGTCCCTCATAGCTAGAGGGGCAGTAGACCAGATGCTAAGGCATTCTCTAGCCTTTTTAGCTTTCTAAGTTTTGTATGGGTTTGTGGATGGCATCTTATCATACTGGATACCTGATCAACAGGTTTTTTTCTTTGGGCTCCATGAGTTGACTCCTACCTTAGAGGAGTATGAGCGCCTTACAAGCTTGGCAGTAGATCTGCCTTGCACTCATACATCCATCAGTGACATGTGGAGACCATTTATGACTATGTCGGTCTGAGACGCCGAGTTATCACTGAGGAGATTGTTGCAGGACATGTGATAACCATAGACTTTCTAATCGATTGCTTAGGCAGGCTAGACAGCTACGAGCGACATTCTGGGCATTTTATTGTTTCGGTAGATGAGTGGCAGCTCGCCCGTGTAGACGTCTTGTTGATGTGCATTGTGGCCTACGTTTATATGCAACTACATTTGGACCACTTGGATAGCGGATTGATGGTTGTTATTCGGGCCCTTAGACATGGTTGCACCATCCTGCCGATGATATTGGCTGAGACACTGAGGTCAGCTACCCACTGCAGTACCCATCTAGAGGGGTTTTTTAGAGGTAGCTCTGTTTTGTTGTACGTGTGGCTCATGTCCCACCTGCGCCTGATTGGTTTCTTTAGACACCATGGGTATTGTTTCACCCATGAGATAGCCATGTCATACTCCTTTTAGCCGGCGGAGTGTTCGGATGTAGAGACATGGTCAGTTTTTCTGTCTGATATTGTGCATCCTTTTTCAATTCTGCCTTGCTCAGGCTAGTCTCCCCTTACAACTTCATCACCCATACATCTGGCATGGACTACTTGCCCCTAGCGGGATTGAGGGGAGTGACCACTTACCATCTTCTGGCAGTTATGGGTCAGTTCGATCAGTTCTAGAGCCTACACCATTTTGAGGGGGCTAATGATCAGCGAATGTCAGCTTCTTCTATGTCGTCAGCCAACCTGATCAGGATTTATGAGTGTTTGACTCATAAGGAGAGGGATAATTTCTTTACTAGCCATCTGGATCGCTCTCTAGAGTATGCGGCATGGTTGGAGACTGATATAGCAACAGCTGCAGTAATTCAGTCAGTTCTGATTGTAGATTTCGATGAGGAGGAGCCTATGGAGGATCCTGATTCTCCCACGGAGGATGAGTTGTTCATGGGTTTGACAACAGCACTAGTTAGTGATCCGCCGATCATTCCTGTCGGGACAGATCCAGCTTTGGCAGATTCTCTAGCTAGGATGAGTTTTGAGAGAGATCAGGCTAGGGCGCTGATGTTGACCACCCTGTCTGGTAGAGACATAGCTTTTGCTGAGTGAGATGAGGGTCGAGCCACTAGGGGTACGACATTGGTTGAGGGAGACGAGGCTCGATCTTCTCGAGACACTGCTTTTATGGAGATTGAGGAGACTTTGACTGCCAGGGACGCTTCTTTTATAGAGAGGGATGCGGCCATAGCTTCTCGAGATTTCCACATTGCCGACAGTACTGCTCTCCGATCCTATACCCATGGCCTGGTCACTGATATAAGTGCTTATATTAATGATCATAGAGAAACTATGCAGATGGCTGTGGATGTTCTGACTAGTATGGAGGCTGAGGGTATTGCGCTTGCAGTGGCTCCTCCATCTTCAGAGAGAGATGCCATGTTGGCACTTCTGTCCCGTTTATCTTTGGATCCATAGACTAGCTTTATTTTTTTGCACATACTAAATCAGCCATTTTTGTCATGTACAGGACACATTGTATATATCAAACATTATTATATATTAGAGAAATATATTTTGATTCACTTCCTTGTTTGGATATGTATTGTCATTGCTGAGTGATTGCCACTTCTTTCATAACTTGATGTTGTTTATGTATCTTGAGCTTCTCCTTGATGGACTGACATTGAGATGTCGGAGGATATCTCAAATGGGCTTGTTGACCACGAAGGCTTGATAGAATTTAGGTCTCATATGATTTTGGTGTCTTGGGACTGGTTTTTATTGGTTTTTTGTTTTTTCTTTGAAGGTCATATCGCACCATGAATGGCTGGCTACGTACTCCCGGGTTGAGGAAGATCAGGTCATTCGTAGTTCAGTTTGTGTGAAAGAATCTTGAGAAGTGTCTCTTTTGAGTTTGGTTTGATGAATTTTTGAATTTTGTTTGGTTTAACCACACCAGGAATGGCTGCCTACGTACTCCCGGGTTGAGGGAAATCAGGTCATTCGTAGTTTAGTTTCTAGTGAAAACTAAACTGATTTGATTCGCAGGACCAGGATGCTGGTATGCATGCGTTTTAGACATAGTACCTTTTTATGGTGTCTAAATTGATGAGTTGGGGAAATTCGCTCCCGTCCATCTCTTGCAATTTGATAGCTCCTCCTGTCAACACTTCTTTGATAATGAAAGGGCCTTTCCAATTTGGGGCAAACTTTCCTTTGGCTTCATCTTGATTGGCCAAAACTTTTTTCAGCACCAAGTCTATTTCTTTGAATTATCGAATTCAAACTTTCTTGTTGTATGATCGAGCAATCCTTTGTTGATATAACTGCCCGTGGAAAATGGTTGTTGCCCTCTTTTCATCTATCAGAGACAGTTGATGGTAGCGCTCTTGCAACCACCGATCTTCCTCCATCTGAGTGTCTATTAACACTCTCAATGACTCCATTTCTACTTCTATAGGAAGTACCGCTTCCATGCCATAGACCTAATGGGTATGGGGTAGCCCCAGTAGAAGTACGCATTGACGTCCTGTATTCTAACAGGGTTAGAGGCAACAGGTCAGGCCATTCTTTGTGATTGGCGGACATTTTCTGCATGATCTTCTTGATGTTCTTGTTGGCCGCTTCGATAGCACCATTCATCTTGGGTAGATAGATGACAGAATTGAGATGCTCTATGTGGAACTTGCTACACAGTTCTCTCATCATCTGATTGTTTAGGTTCTTGGCGTTATCTGATACGATCACCTCCGATTGTCCATATCGACAGACGACATTATTTCTGATGAAACCAATGATGACCTCATTCGTAACTTTGGGAAAAGAGGAAGCTTCAACACACTTGGTGAAGTAATCGATCATGGTGAAGATGAATCGATGACCATTGCTGGCTTTGGGTTCTACTGGGCCTATCACATCCATTCCCCACTTGGAGAAAGGCCATGGTGAATTCATATTATGCAGCTCATTTGGAGGAGCGTGTTTGGCATTTCTATGTACTTGACATTGATAACACCTCTTGACATGGTCATTATAGTCAGCTTTGAGAGAGATCCAATAATGCCCTGTTCTTAATATCTTCTTGGCCAGCAGATGACCACTCATGTGTGGACCACAGACTCCCCCGTGTACTTCATCCATCAATCTCTGGGCTTGATCTTTATCAAGGCATCTTTAGAGTCATATTCCATCATCACTTTTGTAGAGTGCATCTCCGCTCAAATAGAATTTCATAGCCATCTTGTGAATCCGCTTCTACTCGGATTGGCTTGCCCCAGCGGGTGTAAATCCATCTTGGAGATATTTCTTGATGTCTTGATACCAATTCTATTTGATAGGAGGAATCTCATCTGATACTTCTCCAATGTAATTCCCGTATGTCGAGGTCTTTTGGCTTGTGAATTTGATGTCGGGAATCCAACTCCTATCGGATATGCGAATCAAGGAAGGCAACGTCGCCAATGCATCAGCGAAGTTATTCCTACCCCGAGGAATATGGATGAAGGTTATGTCTTCAAACTCCATGGATATTTGACGACCTGCCGATGATAAGGCAGTAAATTCAGCTCTTTGGTGTGATATGCCCCAGTGGTCTGTTTGATAACCAATTCAAAGTCTCCAAAGACCAATAGATGCTTGACACCCATGGATTGGGTTAGTTTCAACCCCATTATGCATCCTTCATACTCAACCTTGTTGTTGGTGTTGACAAACTATAGCTTGGTAGCCACAGGATATTGTTCTCCCGTACCAGAGATAAAGAGTGCCCCAGCTCCGGCACCTTCCATGTTTACCACTCCATCGAAATACATTCTCCATGGTTGGACTATATTCTCTTGTCAGATTTGTTGAATTGTCATAATCCCATCATCCGGGAAGTAAGTCTTCAGAGGTTTGAACCCTCCTGATGGTGCTTCGGGTAGTTGATCTTCAATGCCTTGGCCTTTGATGGACTTTTGAGTCACGTAGATAATGTCAAACTGCTGTAGGATCAACTGCCATTTGGACAGCCGACAATTCAACATTGGCTTGTTGAATACGTATTTCAGCAGATCCATACGGGATATGAGGTAGGTTGTGTGCCCATACAAATAATGTTGCAACTTCATAGCGGCCCATGTCAATGCGCATCATATCTTTTTAATTAGAGTGTACTTTCGTTCGCCACTGCTGAATCTTTTGCTGATGTAGTAGATAGCTCTCTCCTTGCTACTATCATCTTTTTGTCACGGCATGCAGCCCATGGCATTGGCATTGACTGACAAGTACATAAATAGAGGAAATCCGTCCCTTGGGGGTACCAAAACTGGTTCTTCGATCAGCTATTTCTTGATGGCAAGGAAGGCTTTCTGACAATCTTCATTCCATTTGTGAGGAATTTTTCCTTAGTAGCTTGAAGATGGGTTCATAAGTTGCTGTGATCTGGGAAATGAATCGACTTATGAAATTGATCCTCCCTAGGAACCCACATATCTTCTTCTCTGTTCGAGGTACTGGTATCTCAGTAATGGCTTTAATCTTGGCAGGATCCAGCTCAATGACTTTGTTGCTCACTATGAATCCCAATAATTTACCCGATTTGATGCCAAAAGCACATTTGGCTGGATTCAGCTTGAGGTTGTACTTACGTAACCTATTGAATAGCTTCTTGAGGTGGTCAATGTGATTGTCCTCCTTTTAAGATTTGATGATGATGTCATCCACATAGACATCTATTTCCTTATGCATCATGTCATGAAATAGGGCCATCATAGCTCGCTGATATGTGGCCCCTGCATTGATGAGGCCGAATGATAATCATCTGTAATAGAAGGTTCCCTAGGGAGTGATGAAAGCTATTTGCTCCTGGTCTTCTTCAGCAACCATAATTTGATGGAAACCAGCAAAGCAATCCATAAAAGAATACATGTTGTATTGCGCTGTGTTTTCTATCAAGATGTGGATGAAAGGCATAGGGAAATTATTCTTGAGGCAGGATTTGTTCAAATCCGATAATCCACGCTTACTAGTACTTTTCCTCTGTGCTTTGACATGGGGACTATGTTTGATAGCCACTCCTGGTATGTTGATACCATGATGATACCGGCTTTGAATTGTTTAACAACTTCTTCTTTTCAGACTCCATTCAGGTTTCAATCGCCTGAGCTTTTGTTTGATTGGTTTGAATCCATCTTTGATGGGCATTCGATGGATGACAATGTCAGTAGACAAACCAACCATATCTTCATGAGACCATGCAAACATATCTTGGAACTGTGTTAGGAGTTCAATCAGATCGTTTTTTTGGTCTGGTGTGAGGTCTACGCCTATCTGGATTTCTTTGAGGTTTTTTGAGGTTTCGATATTGATAGTGGGGGTTTGGTCGAGGTTCAGCTTGGGTTTGTCTTTGACACATTATGCGATTTGCTCGGGCACCTCATAGTCATCTTCCACTTCTTGATCAACTTCCATCAAGTCGAAGCTCAGTTCTACATCAAAGTTGTAGTCACTGTGACAGGTTGGCATCTCATCAGCAGGGACAATCAAATCCAATCTTGGAGTCCTGAAAAAAAAATGCTTTCACTTTAATATATGCAACTGGTTAAACATACAAAGCATTTGGCAAAGCATGACAAAAGTTACTGCTATAGCTGTGCAACCAAAATAAGCAGTAAATGAAACCATGTTATAGGGCAGATGGACTCTCTTGCCCTTTTACCCTTTGTAAATGAGGCAAGGGACACTGCTCCAGTTATCCAAGGTCAGATCCTTATGAATAGGAAGGATCAAGGGATTGCGCTCGTCTGCCTCGTCTCGGATAATGACTAAGACATCCTTCAAAATAGGGCCGGGGTTTTTCTTTGAACTGCCTCCCTTTGCTTTCTTAATGCTAGGAATTTGGATCTGATCCTCGTCGTCACCGTCTAGGATATCATCATTCATGCCCTCGTAGTGTATGCAGACACACATGTTAGCAAATGGGTCTCGTCCTTTATAAAGGAACTTTTCTTTTCCCTTTTTGCTATCCCCTTTAGGATTTGGGGTCTTCTCTCACCGACCGGTATGATTGAAGGAAACAACATAGCTGATACAACAACATGGATCTTCCTCATTGGCTTCACAAATCCAGCATCAGTGAGGTTTGGCAGCAGTATGGTGGAAGCATAAGCTTTAGCATGTTTATGTGGGTTCCGGTGGTTTGACCCTGATGAATAGCCCAATTCGGCTCTCCCCGACTGACTCAGGATTTTCACCGGGCTCTTGATCCCTTGTTGATTCTTTCCTAACCATTTTCCACGGTGGAAACCCAAAGATACCATCTCCTGGCCCACTGTCATCACTTCGGGGGAGACTTTTGGATTCAGAGCTGGTCCCCCACTGGTAGGTACTGAGTATCGCTCACCTCCAAGGCTTGAAAACTAGCAGGCTTAAGCCCCGCATCCAAGCTAATCACTGGCATGTCTCCCTGTATACAGACAGGGTATTCCGATTTGGCATTCTCCATGATTAGGTTGTCGTTGATAATGCATTTGAGTTACTGATGGAGAGTGGATGGAACAGCTAGTGTCATGTGGATCCATGGCCTGCCCTAGCAGCAAATTATATCCATTGGTGATGTTGAGCACCTGGAAAGATACATAAAAAGTGCGCGGACCAATCTCTAGCGAAAGCTCTATTTCTCCCATAGCTTGTAGGCAAGATCCATCGAAAACCCGAATGACCACATGACTGGTTCTGATCCAGTTCGGGTTGATCTTCATTCTCTCCAAGGTGTCGTAGGGACAGATGTTTAGGGATGATCCTCCATCTATCAGCACACCTTTGATCATATATCCTGATGACATCACTGCTGTCGACGTTGGAAAATTTAAGAAATACCTCGGGTCAGTTCGTAACCCGAATTTCCTCAAATCGATCTTCCTAAGTTATCTCTATCCTTATTCTATTTTATTGAGAAAAAGGTTTTGAAGGGTTTTTAGGAAAGAGGACAACATGTGTATATGTCGACGATTTGATTTAAACAGAGTCACCAGTTGGTAGTTCTGAAAATGATTATACCAACTCAATCGAATTTGATTTGAAAAGAGGCCCAATTGCTGGACACTATCGAAACTTGATCTTTGAAATCGGAGTTTTGAGTTCGGGGGCTTGGTTAAGTGTGGGGAAGGTGTTAGGCACCCCACGGCTCCCGTGTAAACACGGTACCGCAATCTTTTCAATATTTTTCTTAAAATAGAATGCGTGAGTAAATGTTATTTAAAAATTGGGCCTATTGAGTTGATTGATTGAATGCTTTGACAGGCTTTGTTGAGCCTATATACGAAGTGTTTGATTTAATTTGAAAATCAGTCTTGGATTTGATTTGCAAAAGCATTTAATTTGATTTGCAAAAGCTTTTGAATTTAATTGACAGTGATGTTTTTGATAGTAGTGTGCATACAAGCCAATCATGTATGATGATAAAGCACATACTTTGTAAACAATCTTATTTATTTATTAATAAAATATTCATTTAAGGCATATAATTATCTACATGGTGCTGTTTTTATAATATGTAAATAACCCATAGTTTTAAACAATGCTTTTAGAATCATGATGAGATCATGATAATGAGATCTAAATTCTTAGAAAGCTTAAAAACTAAAATAGTTCCCAATTGTGGGATTACTAAAATGGGGATTAGTAAATCCGGATAGATTGGTACATATGTTGCTTGCTCATTGGATGAGGATGACTGATCTCATGGTCATTTTTGTGGAGACACTAAAGCAAGTATGTAGGTGCTTATTGGAGAATAAGTTCACTGAACGTGACTCGCTATGGAATACCTAATGGAGTTTTACTCGCCTGTCAATAGGAATTCCTAATGTGATAGTAGTACAAGTGATCCTTGGACTTGAGATCATCATAGTATCTTGTATGTAACAAATTATACTTTGACTAATTTCTTAAGGCCTTTTAAGGAATATATAGAGTATGCTTGGGTATAATGAGTTACATATGGAGATAATGAATGATCAATAAAGAATCTACCACCTCTAGTAAAAGAGGAGATATGTCCTATGTGATTCATTAAATGACAACCCAGGAATCCTTGGCCAAGGTAGAATGAAATTAGAAAGAGGTTTCTATTTTGCATTATTTGGAGTTGTGCATTTTTTAATCGAAATACATATGATTAAATAAATTAAGACTTGACAGTAAATCCATGTCTTATATTTAATTGGGACATTGTATGGTGGAAGGATTGAATTGTACAGTAACTATTAACTCACAGGTTCTTTTATGATTAATGTTGAAATCTATATTATCTGGAAAGTCGTTGATCACTAGGGAGGCTTATCCCTATTATAGAATAAATGTTATTTATTTAAATAGATTATTAGTTTAATTTATTTATTTAAATAAGATTAGAATTGTTCTAATTGATTTATTCATAACTGGTTTAATATGGAGAACCTCAAGGGTCACACCATAAAAGGAAGAAGAATTATTTAAGAAGAAAATGGCATGATAGTAATAATGCATTAAGTATAATTAATTTAATCTATGGTGATAGAAAAAATTAAATAGCTTAATGTTTATTATTTAATATTTTAGAAATATTAAATATAAATTAATAAGAGGAGTCTTATTAATATTATTATTATTATTATTATTATTTTAATTCTAAAGGAGTTTAGGAATTAATATAATATCAGTACTCTCTCTCAATCCTAATAAAGATTAGGATATAAATTAATTAAAAGTATTTAATTAATTAAATAAAACCCTATTCTAATTGGATTAGGAGGGCTAACCTAATATCTATATAAGAGAGTCTTATATCAGAAATAAGGGACGTGAATTTTTCCAAGAGTTGGGAGTACACATATTCTATAGAGATAGAAACAAGGGTTAAGCCAATAACCCATCTTCTTGAGTTCTTCATCTTCCTTGGTGGATCACCGTTAGAGGCCAAACATTTGGGTGGCTGACATTGATCAAGGGAAGGAGCTACTGCAGAGGAATTAAAGGAATCAAAGGAGTAGAACTTGTACCTGAGGAAGCTTGGATCTTCAAAGGTATAATTCTATTTTTCTCCTTCTATATTCACTGATAATTGATGCACAAGAATGATCATGGTTATGGGTTTGTATAAAATTTTTAAAAACCTAGTTTTTGCGCTTCCGCCCTATTTATGTGATTTGATTGCATGATTGAGTTACGTACAAACCTAACAGTTTTGAAAGCTGGTTTTATCAAATCCTTACGCTGACATAGGAATTGAAGCATATCGCTACTCTTAATTTTATCTTTATAGCCTTAAGGTTGCATGCAAATGGTGATTTGTCGGGCTGCGAAGCATCCTCGACCACAAAAATATAAAGTGTCGGTCTCCTCATGGGTATGAAAACCATCGGAGGGATGCTAACATGACAATCCATATTTTCACTATGTTGAGACCTTAAATCCGGATAACCATTTTAAGGTCTGTGCATGTACATTTTATAAAAAAACTGGTAGGGTACATCTTTAAATCAGAGTTTGTCCATCGTGAGAATCAGATTCAAATCAATTTGATCATGAATCCCACGATTCTTAGGCTCACATATGAGTGGCTAGAAAACCTGCACAGTTCAAATTTGTACAGAAATAGATAAATATCCCAAGATAGCCAAGGACCAGGGATTCATTCAGTAAATCCTGGTGCGCACAGCCGAAGCGTCTCGTTCCCACTAGATAGCGATCTAAGGGACGCGAGGTTATTTTTAAAGCTGAAACTATAAAAATAACTAGATTTAAAGAAATCTCAGCCATTATAGCTTCCAGGTTCTGTCGGGACCCGTTTGAACCGTTGAAAGCAAGAATTGGCAAGATTTGGATAAATCTAGTCCGCCCGCAGATATGTCAATGCAGATTCTTATAAAAATGAATATTAAATGCAGTAGTTGAATAAATTGAGTAAAGCAATATATATAGTTAAATATAGATATAAAAGCTGTAAAAAGGGCGATTGGTTTTCACTCGCAAGCCCGGAGTAGAATTGAAATATATATATATATATATATATATATATAACTATAAATAGCCACGAAATAATCCAGGCTGTGACAGATATGAAATATATATATATAATACAATGAAAAGGGCGATGGATTTTCACGTTGGCGCCCGTACTGGAATTGAAATTGACATAAAATAGTCACCCAATGACTGGGGAGAGCACCCAATATGGGGAAGTGTGCAAAAGCAGTAAAATGGCCATGAAATAATCCAGGCCGGACTGAAAATATATAAATATAAATATATATATTGGCAGAAATATAGTCAACCAGGACTGATAGGAGTACCAGTGATGGTGAATGTCACTTATATATGTGTAAATATATATAAAAGCGATAAACTACCTCGGATTTGACATCCGGGCTTGACAGAATTGAAATGTTAACAAAAAAGGGCCAAACCCAGACTGGGAAGATAACCCAGTCCGGCGAAGTTGCCAAAACGGTGTGTGCTAGTGCATTGAAGCTACTGGGGCTGACGGATCGTCAATCCGAGTTGTAGAAATGTTTAAAACGGAGTTTATGTACAAAAATGTATTAATTTTTGACGAGAACGGGATGAAACTTTGTGTACAAGTGTAAAGCAGTGCAAAGTAGTAGTATTGACTTTCTGATCGTAAAAATACTTATAATAGACCGCAATACGGGCTTTTTGCCAAATCGTAGGCTTTAAATGTCCAAATCTACCAGCGGTTTTTTGATATATGGTAGTATATGGGTAGATCTACGTGTTGGAGTGAAAATATTTTGGTTTGGAAGAAGTGTAAAAGTCAGAAAATCAAACTGACAGGCTTCGCTGCGTTCTGGCTTTTTTTAAATGAACGGGGGGGGGGGCACATTTAGTTAAAGGCTAGGGAGCCTCCACTCTACCTGCGGCAACTGCAGGTAGAGCTGCAGCTCCCCTAGGTGGGGCCCATATACCCAGCTTGGTCATCTTTAAGTACGTGCACTCTGAGCAATGCGATGTCCGGTCAAAATCTTTCTAACTTTTGATCGGAGCGTTCGTTTGAGGCGTGAGATACCTTTTCGGAAAGCTCTCGCCAAGAGTGTCGCAATAAAATGGGAAAACATTTTCTGGGTCCAGGAAGACGGGTTCATAACCAGGTCTTCGATTCCCCATAGTTTGTCCGTTGAGTTATATTGCGTAGTTGCCACTCGGGATCGTCGTTAGGGTTCATTCTGACTTTATCGGCATCGATTTGACTTGAGTTTGACCAAGTCGATTCAGAGTTGATAAAATAACCGTTGTACCCCCCTCCCGGGGCTGCCTGTAGTGTCGGCATGGTCGCTGGTTGACTTCCTAGAGCTGATAACAAGACTTGGATCCCAGTCGAGTCTTTTGACCTTAGGGTTGTCTCTGAGGCTGACGTGGTCATTCTAGGTTTTACTCTGGAGTTGTTGTGATACTTTAGGTTGATGTCTGAAGTTGAACTGACATCCCAGGTTGAGACTGGGGATGACCTGCACTTCCCGGGTTAAGACTGGGGTCGAGTTTGACTTCCCGAGTTATTGCCGGGGATGAACTGTGTTTCCTGAATTGAGACCAGAGATGGCTTGACATGTCCCGATATTGAGGTCGGGGTTGATTGGTACCTCCCGGGTTGAGGCCAGGGTTTATTAATACCTTCTGGGTTGCTGTCGGGGTTGAATTGACTTCCTGGGTTGAGACCGGGGTTGATCTTGACTTCCCGGGTTGAGACTGGGGTTGATTAATACCTCCCGGGTTGAGACTGAGGTCAATTGATACCTCCTGGGTTGCTGCCGGGGTTGAATTGACTTCCCGAGTTGAGACCGGGGTTGAGCTTGATGATCCGATTGACTGTCGAAACCTGATTGATGGTCCGATTGACTGTTGGAACTTGATTGATGGTCTGATTGACTGTCGGAACTTGATTGATGGTCCGATTGACTATTGGAACTTGATTGATGGTCCGATTGACTGTCGGAGCTTGATTGATGGTTCGATTGACTGTCGGAGCTTGATTGGTGGTTCGATTGACTGTCAAAACTTGATTAATGGTCCGATTGACTGTCGAAGCTTGATTGATGGTCTTATTGACTGTCGGAGCTTGATTACCTATATTGGGAATCAGATTTAGGTTGAAGGACCGACGGTGGTGGTTGGATTTGGATTGATTGACGGTTTTGCCCACCTACCAGGTTGGTATTGGGGCAAGGAAAATTTCGAGTGTCTATAGATGCCCCTCTTTATCATGTCCATGTAACGTGGTGGAATGGACAAGATAAAGATTAGTAGACACTGGAAATAAAGAGTGCCAGAGCCATTTTGAAGCTAGGCGTCTTGGAGTAGAATGGGGCTATTTTTGGCTTTGTGCGTTATCACTTTATTGGGGATGACGCTATCCAATATAGCCATTGATGGTATTAGGAAGTTATCGCGAGCCAGTTTTGTCATTCTCGGTGGTGGATGACATCATTCACGATAATTTGTTTGACTTTGATGAGTCTTTTGAATATGATTTATCACAGATTTTCCCGTCTTAACCTGTTGGGGATGGCGCCCTCTGCAATAGCTTCGTAGATTCTGAGGGGGTGAGCTATCACAGATTTTCTCATCTTGATCTGCTGGGGATGACGTCCTTTGCGATAGCTTTGTAGGTATTGAGGAAGTGGCCAGGATTGATACTACCTCAATGATCTTCTTTGAGGATGTGTATAACAAATTCCATCATTTGTCCTTTGTGAAAATGGATTATTATATGACTCTCAACCATAGATCATCTCCCGACATCTCATGGGACTAGTCTGAAGGTTAAAATTGACTTCGGTCGGCACCCGAACTTCACTAGGGTTGCACCAATGGCTGAGTTATCACCGGTCAATACCCGATGCTTTGCTGGACTGGAACCAAAGTTGCCACCGGTCAGTACCCGATGCTTTGCTGGACTGGAACCAATGGCTGAGACTGCTTCGGTCACAACCCGAACTTCGCTGGGGCTGAGCCAATGGCTGAAACTGCTTCGGTCGAAACTCGAACTTTGCTGGGGTTGAGCCAATGGCTGAAACTGCTTCGGTCGGAACCTAAACTTTGCTGGGACTGAGCCAATGGCTGAAACTGCTTCGGTCAGAACCCGAACTTCGCTGGGGTTGAGCCAACGGCTGAAACTGCTTCGGTTGGAAGCCGAACTTTGCTGGGGCTGAGCCAACAGCTGAAACTGCTTCGGTCGGAACTCGAACTTCACTGGGACTGAGACAACGGATGAAACTGCTTCGGTCGAAACCCAAACTTTACTGGGGCTGAGCGAACGGCTGAAACTATTTTGGTCGGAACCCGAACTTCGCTGGGGCTGAGCCAACGGCTGAAACTGCTTTGGTCGGCAGTTTTTGGCAGTTTTGCGCAATTTTTACGCAGTTCTTTCGCAGTTTGATTTGTTAATCCTCAAACATGGCTCCGGGATGATTGTCAAGGGTCTCTGTGGATTTTCCCTTTTTTTAGGATTGAACTGCTTGAATGCATGATTTCAGGACAAACTGCTCAATCGCGTAGCGATTTCTCTTCGAATTTGATTCGGCGCCCCTTTTAAACTCCGTTTTGACTCGAACCAAACCAGGCTAGGGGTAGGTGGGACCCACTTGGTCTGCCGAAGGTGGAGGTGCGGCAGCTGCAGGTGGAGCTACGGTAGCTGCAGGTGGAGCTGCGGCCACCTGGGCTACTTAATGTGCTGCAGGATTTTCATTTGCCAAGTTTCCCGTTTGAGCAGCGAAAAGATTTTTGATCTTTTTTTTCAGATCTACGGAGTTCTAGCAGTCAGATTCTGAATCTGTTAGTTCCTACACGTTTAGTGCTGCGCAAGTAACGTTTTCCATCATTCATTCGCAGTTTTTGACCGTTAAAAGCATGTGAACCGCCTAGGGTGCTTTTAAACATAATGTATGAAAAATGTATGTCTATGTGACCTGTGAAAAATTTTCTGTCTACATATGTATGCATATTTTACTATAATGCACGTTTGGATGTAAGAAAATTTAGGTTCTGAGATAGTACTATTTTGAGCTTTTTGGTCAGTCTAATCATCCTCTTTGAGGCCTAGTGAGCCTGGACTTTCAACTAAAAATGCCTATAGTATTTCTAAGACCATGTGAGGCTGGTTTTTGATTTTTTTTAGTACATATGAACTGTTTCTATTTTTGGGTAGGTGTGCTACTGAATGGCCACCTAGGCATACCTGTGAGCATGTGGACAGTTTATTTTATAAAGAAGACTCTGGCAAAATTTTTCTAAAATCTTATGTTTTGAAAAGCATGCATTCTTGACTCTGTGGGGAGTTTTTTACTGACCCAATGTAGGTTTTGAGCTTCTGGAAACATGTAGTTTTAACTGTACGGAGTATTTTTGATGGACCCATGTAAGTTTTAGGGCTTAGATATGTATGCTAGGTTGATTTATTAATAAGCCACATATTTTAGGCTTACCACACCCTATCTGAGGTGATTTTGAGTACTGGTGTATGCGATGGATCGCGATAGACCCGACAGCTCTACCAGGGTTTCATCAGGCATTAGACAAAGGAGGGCTTCTGCCGTCCCACATGCCCGTCCAGCTAGGACGCCTCGCAGATTGGTGGAGAGTAGGATACGTCCAGCATAGGACGAGCAGCCTGATGATATTAACGATGAGGAGGCTGCTTTTGTTGCTCCTGTTCCAGCTCAAGTTCCACGTGCGAAGGTCCCAGGCATTGCTGTGCAGACACAAGAGTTGCTAGGCGACTTGAGTCACTATCCTTCGAGATATCTTCAGGCCAACTAGGTGACTTGAAGTCTTTCTTCTCTCTGGAATTTTTTCCCATTATTTGGCCATTCTAGGGGCACAGGTTTTTGATATGGGTTAATTTTTGATGCAGGTCCCTTGCATGACATAGCCTCGAGGGAACTGGTTTAATGTGCACTCCCTCTATCTGACTCTGTACAAGGATTACAGGGAGATTGTAGATGGCTGGGGATTTCAGGCCTTCTTCTCTATCCTGCCCTGCCGTTGCCCTTTGGAGTATATGAGGGCTTTGTCTGAGCGCTGGTTCCACCGGACTCAGTCCCTTCATCTGCTTGATTGCGAGGTGATGATGACTCCTATAGACTGGAGGTTTATCACCGGCATTGAGTTTGAGGGCGAGACAGTACCTGTCATCTCTAATATTTCTCCCACTGTAGTTAGATCCCTGTTGTGAGTCCTTTAGTTGGCATTCAAGGGTCGTACAGTCCGATCTGGTCCCTTGAATATAGACGCCCAGGATGGGACTTTGCAGTTGCCTCCACCTAATGATCGGAGGGCTAGAGATCGCATTTTGAGGCGATGTTTTTGTCGATCATCAGGGGTTATTTTATGGCGAACAACTCATCGACGGTGTCCTTTGCTTTGATCAGCGCCACTCAGTATGTAGAGCACCTCAGTGACTTTTATTGGGGCTCCTATACCTTTGCCTAGTTTCTCTGGGGCATGCGCCTGCTTTCGGAGGGTGTGATGGAGGCTTGGTTAGGATTCTATCAGTTTTTGCAAGTGAGTACATCATTCTGTACCTTTTTGATTTCTGCACTTATTTTTGGCAGTCTTAGTCACTGAGGACTTTTGATATTTGCATGGATAGCTTTGGGCATTTGAGAGGCTTCCTTGCCCACGGCCCATTTCAGCATTAGGTCTGGAGACCTATCCACGTGGATGGAGATGGCACCACTCCATTTTGACGGAGGTCCCTGTTGCTGAGGGATTCACTTATGCCCGTCTGCAGTTGGAGCTTTTGACGGCGGGCTAGATCACCTGGACGCCGTATACATCTGAGCACTTAACCGTCGGATTTGATGGAGGTTTCCCCACTGGTCGGGAGTTTGACTTATCGACCCGCAGAGTCTCTATGTTGATGGAGGGAGGCTAGGAGCTCTATCTTGGAGAGCGTGCCATTTAAAGCGTCATAGGGGAGATTCGCATTCCCATTGCTCCTCCTGCTTGGCATCATTGGCCATTGTCCGTACCTTTGACAGACATCCCTTTGGAGGATATAGACGACTTTGATCTATCAGAGGGCCTGTACAGCCTGGCAGCCTTCTACAGTTGGTGGAGTCCTCGCACTATTGGGGCTCAGACTCGTGCCACCCATTTTATGGCAGACATAGTGCCGGGGTCCGTGATGATGACGGACTGGATAGCTTGTATTAGAGAGCCTACTCATGCAGACCAGATAGCACATCTGACCAGGGAGTTAGACCAGGCTCATTTCTTTATCAGGCACCTTGGCCGAGATCTATCAGAGGCATCTTTATTTGACCCATCCAGCTCTGGAGCAGGCCCCTCTTCAAGTCCATTTAGTAGCAGTTATACAGGGGCAGATCCTCCTTTACACCACCCAGATATGCCTTATCCCAGCAGCTTTGTGAAGACAGAGGATCTGGAGCAGGTCAATCAGTTTGGTACCAAGGTTTTCAACTTCCTGTGATAGCTATGGCAGCTATATTTTTGGTCAGCCACTATTTTGGCTATTCGGCATCTGTGCCATCATTTTGATAGACCACTGTATTAGCTGGGTGGTGGTGCCCCATTTTCCTGTATTCTTCCTTTCACTTTGTACCAAGATATAGGGATGATGTATGCAATAGATAGCTTGTTGTAGATATTTCAGTCATCTTTATCTGCTGCATCATGTTTATATCATTGTCATCTTGCATGTATCATGTGTATGCATTCAAACAACTGCGATTTGACTTGACCTCTGGACGGTCTTGTGATACGGTGCTATAGATGACGACGTCTGTAGTTAGCCGTATAGAGCATTTGCCACAGTCAGAGGTGGCTGCATCGTTGCGGTCATGGTATGATAGTCTGCCCTTTTCAGCTAGGGGGACAGTTGACCAGATGTTGGGGCATTCGATGGCCTTTGTAGATTTCAGGGTTCCAGACGGCTTTATTGATGGCGTCCTACCCTTATGGGTACCGGAGAGACAGGTATTCTGCATTGGGCAGTGTGAGCTTTTGCCAACTCTAGAGGAGTACCAGAGATTTATTGGCTTGGATTTAGAGTCTTCGTGTGCTCGGACTGCTATCAGTGATATGCGGAGACCGTTTACTCGGCTTTCCGGTCTTCGCCAGAGCATAGTCATGGATGAGATCGTTTCAGGGCATGTGATCTCCCTTGACTTCTTGATAGAGCGCTATGGTGAGCTTGATAGCTACGACCATCATGTCGAGGATTTTGTCATTTTTGCAGAGGATTGGCTGATAGCTAGGATAGACATGTTGTTGATGTGCATTATGGAGTATGTTTACATGTCATTGCGTTTAGATCACCTTAATGTGGGATTGGTTATCGTAGTCAGAGCCCTTCGGCAGGGTAGTACCATTATCCCTATGATCTTGGCGGAGACTCTAAGGTCGCTCACCTATTGCAGTACCCATCCAGCGGGGGTTTTGGGGTAGCTCGGTCGTGCTGTATATGTGGTTGATGTCACATATACGACCGATTAGATCATTTAGACCTCATGCCTATTGTTTTAGCCACGAGATATCCTCAGTTTACTCCTTCCGTCCACCTGATTGCGTCGACTCAGAGTCCTGGTTAGCATTTTTATTGGATATTGAGCATCCGTTTGCAGTTTTGTTATGCTCAGGGATGGCGACCCCGTTCAGCTTCATTACTCATGCATCTGGCATGGATTGTTTGCCTTTGGCATGAGTGAAGGGTGTGACCACTTATCATCCCTTGTTAGTTATGGAGCAGCTTGATCAGTGGCAGAGTATGCATCATTTTGAGGATTCTGCTGATCAGAGGATGTCGGCTTCATCTATGTCACCGGCCGACTTGGTTAGAGTTTATAAGTGTTGGAATCATAGGGAGAGGGCTGAGTTCTCCAGTAGACATCCGGGTCGTTCTTCGGAGTATTTTGCATGGTTAGAGGCAGAGACCGCAGTCGTAGTAGCAGAGCTTTATTTACCTCCACTTGCGGATTCTGACTAGGAGGAGCCCATAGAGGTTCCCAATTCTCCTACTGAGGATGAGTTGTTCGCAGATTTGGCGGTAGCCTTCATTAGTGATCGTCTGGTTATTCCCATAGGGATAGATCCAGCTTTTTAGATTCTCTATCCAGGATGACCTTTGAGAGAGATTCAGCTAGAGCGCAGCTGTTGGCTGCCCTGTCTGGCAGGGATTTATCTTTTGCTGAGAGGGATGGCCTCAGGACCGCCTTGGATACTGGATTGATTCAGCGGGAGGAGCTTCGCTCTATTTTAGATACTGCCATTGAGGAGCGAGACGAGGTTCGCTTAACCAGAGATGCAACATATGTTGAGATTGTGGAGACTTTGATTTCTCGGGATGCAGCTTTTGCAGAGAGGGATGAGGCTATAGCTTCCTGTGATTTCCACATTGCTTGTAGTACTGCTCTCCGATCTTACACCCATTGTTTGGTTACCGAGATGAGTGCTTACATTGATGACCACAGTGCCACCTTGCAGATGACTATGGATGTTCTTAGTCGTATGGAGGCTGAGTGGACTACTTTTACAGAAGCTCCTCCATCTTCAGAGAGAGATGCCATGCTGGCATTGCTGACCCGCTTGTCCTTGGGTCCATAGACGAGCTTTATTTTTCCTGCACAGACTAGATCAGCCATTTTTGTCATGTACATGGCACTATATATATAAAGCAGTTTATATATCAGAGAAATATATTTTTGAGATACTTCCCTGCTTAGATATGTATTGTCATCGCTGAGTGATTACCACTTCCGTCATGACTCGCAGTTGTTGATGCATTTTGAGCTTCTCCTTGATGGACTGACAGTTGAGGTGTTAGGGGAGTTCCTCAAATGGGTCTTGTAGCCAGACAGCTGGACAATATTTTAGCTTTTATTTATCTTCGGTGTCTTGGAACTGGCCTTCCATTTTTTGGTTTTTTCTTGAGGGTCAAACTCCGCCGTAGAGGGCTGCCTATGTATTCCCGGGTTGAGGAAGATCAGGTCATTCGTAATTCTGGTTGTTTAATTGAAGAGGTTTGCAAAGAGTTTATCTGGGGTTTGAATTTGGTTCGATGAGCTTTGGAATTTGATGCTGGGATTTGCAAGTTCTTTGGATTTTTGCTTGATTTGACCGCACCATAGATGGTTGCCTATGTACTCCCGAGCTGAGGGAGATTAGGTCATTCGTAGTTCAGGCTTTTCTAGTGAAAAGCTGAACCTGATTCAATTTGAAGGACCCGGATGCGGGTATGCATGTGCTTCAGACGTGGTACTTTTTCACAGTCTATGAATTGATGAGTTGGGGAAATTCGTTCCCGTCCATTTATTGTAGCCTGATGGCTCCCCCTGTCAGAACTTCCTTGACAATGAAAGGGCCTTCCCAATTTAGGGCAAATTTTCCTTTGGCTTCATCCTGATTGGCCAGGACTTTCTTTAGCACCAAATTATTTTCTTTGAATTACCGAATTTGGACTTTCTTGTTGTAGGACCTGGCGATCCTTTGCTGGTATAACCGTCTGTGGAAAATGGTTGTGGCCCTCTTTTTGTCTATCAGGGACAGTTGATGATATCGGTCTTGTAACCATTGATCTTCGTCCATCTGAGCATCTATTAATACTCGTAAAGACTCCATCTCTACTTCTATGGGGAGGACTGCTTCCATGCCATAGACCAGTGAATAAGGGGTAGCCCCAGTAGAGGTGCGCATTGACATCCTGTAGGCTAACAGGGTGAGAGGTAGCAGGTCAGGCCAGTCCTTGTGATTGGCGGACATTTTTTGCATGATCTTCTTGATATTTTTGTTGGCCGCTTCGACAGCACCTTTCATCTTTGGCCGATAGATGACGAAGTTGAGATGCTTGATGTGGAACTTGCCGCACAGTTCTACCATCATTTGATTGTTTAGGTTTTTGGCGTTATCTGATACGATCACCTCCTGTCAACAAATGACATTGTTTCTGATGAAACTGATGATGACCTCTTTTGTAACTTTAGGAAAAACAGCTGCTTCAACCCATTTGGTGAAGTAGTCGATCATGGTGAAGATAAACCGATGAACGTTGCTGGCTTTGGGTTCGACTGGACCTATCACATCCATTCCCCACATAAAAAAAGGCCATGGTGCACTCATGTTATGCAGCCCATTTGGAGGAGCGTGGATGGCATTTCCATGTATTTGGCATTGAAAGCATTACTTGACGTGATCGTCGCAATCAACTTTGAGCGAGATCCAGTAATGTCCTATTCGAATTATCTTTTTGGCCAGCAGATGGCCGCTCATGTGTGGACCACAGACTCCGCCATGGAATTCATCCATTAGTCTTTGGGCTTGCTCCTTGTCGAGGCATCTTAAAAGGCCTATTCCAGCATCCCTTTTATAATGTGCATCTCCGCTCAGATAGAACTTTATAGCCATTCTAAGAATCCGTTTCTGCTTTGATTGGCTTGCACCAGCAGGTGTAGATCCATCACGGAGATATTCCTTGATGTCTTAAAACCAAGGTTGATTGACATGAGGTATTTCGTCGTATACTTCTTTAATGTAATTCCCGTACGTTGGGGCTTTTTGATTTGTGAACTGGATGTTGGGAAACTCGCTCCTGTTGGATATGCGGATTAATGAAGCCAACGTTGTCAGTGCATCGGAAAAGTCATTTCGACCCCAAGGAATGTGGACGAAGGTTATTACTTCAAACTCCTGGGACATTTTAAGGACTTACCGATGATAGGGCAGTAGATGCAGTTCTTTTGTGAGATACTTGTCGGTGGTTTGTCTGATGACCAACTCGGAATCTCCAAAGACCAATAAGTGTTTGATACACATGGATTGTGCTAGTTTCAACCCCAGTATACAGCCTTCGTACTCGGCCATGTTGTTGGTGTTTCCAAATTAAAGTTTTGTAGCCACAGGATATTGATCACCTGTACCGCTCCGTCGAAATACATTTTCCATGGTTGGACTCTGACTGGAGTTGTTGAATTGTCATAATCCCTTCATCTGGGAAATATGTCTCCAGGGGCTCGAACCCTCCTGAAGGTGCTTCTATTAATTGATCTGCAATGCCTTGGCCTTTGATAGACTTCTGAGTCACATAGATAATTTTGAACTGCTGTAGAATCAACTGCCATTTGGACAGTCGGCAATTTAACATTGGTTTGTTGAAGACGTATTAGAGTGGATCCATACGGGATATTAGATACGTCGTGTGCCCATACAAATAGTGTTGCAACCTCATGGCGGCCTATGCTAACGCACAGTATGTCTTCTCGATCAGGGTATACTTCTGTTCCCCGCTGCTGAATCTTTTGCTGATGTAGTAGATAGCTCTTTCTTTGCTACTATCATCCTTCTATCCTAGCATAGAGCCCATGGCATTGGTATTGACGGACAGGTACATGAATAAGGGGACTCCATCCCTTGGAGGTACCAAAATAGGTGCTTCGACAAGCTGCTTTTTAATGGCAAGGAAAGCTTGTTGACAATCCTCATTCCATTTGAGGGAGGAATTCTTCCTTAATAGCTTGAGGATGGGCTCACAGGTTGCTGTGAGATGGGAAATGAATCGACTTATAAAGTTGATCCTTCCTAGGAATCATCGTATCTCCTTCTCTGTACGAGGCATGGGCATTTCAGAAATGGCTTTGATCTTAGTAGGGACTAACTCAATGCCCCGATTGCTCATCAGGAATCTTAGCAGTTTACCTGCCTTGACGCCAAAAGCGCATTTGGCGGGATTTAGCTTGAGGTTGTACTTGCACAACCTGTTGAACAGCTTCCTGAGATGGTCTATGTGATCATCCTCCCTACGGGATTTGATGATGATGTCGTCAACATAGACTTCTATTTCTTTGTGCATCATATCATGAAAGAGGGCCATCATGGCTCGCTGATACATTGCTCCGGCATTGATGAGGCCGAAGGATAGTCGTCGGTAGCAAAAAGTTCCCTAGGGAGTGATAAAAGCTATTTTCTCCCGGTCTTCTTCAGCAACCATGATTTGATGGTAACCAGCAAAGAAGTCTACGAAGGAATACATGCCGTACTGCGCAATATTGTCCTTGAGGCAGGCTTTGTTTAGATCCCGGTAATCCATGCAGACTCGTACCTTCCCTCCTGGTTTAGGCACGGGGACTATGTTTGATAGCTATTCGGGATATGTTGATACCATGATGATCCCGGCTTTGAATTGCTTCACGATTTCTTCTTTAACTTTTAAACTCCACTCAGGTTTCAATCGTCTGAGCTTCTGTTTGACTGGTTTGAACCCTTCTTTGATGGGCATTCGATGGATGACAATGTCTGTGGAGAGATAGATCATGTCTTTATGCGACCATGCAAATACATCCTGGTACTGTGTTAAGAGTTTGATCAGGTCGGCTTTTTTGATCTGGGGTGTGGTCTAAACCTATTTGGATTTCTTTGATGGTTTCGCAGGTTCCTATGTTGATGGTGGAGGTTTGGTCGAGGTTTGGTTTGGGTTTGTCCTCGACCCATTCCTTGATCTCCTATGGCACCTCATAGTCATCTTCCTCCTCCTGATCAAGATCCGTCAAGTCGAAGCTCAATCTTGCATCATAGTTAGAGTTATGTTGATAGGTTGGCATCTCATCAGCAGACACACACATATCCAATGCTTCAGTCTTGAAAACAAAAATGCTTTCATTAATATATACAACTGCTTAAATACACATAGCATTTGTAAAGCATGACAAAAGTAACTGCTCCAGCTGTGCAATCAAAAGTAAGCAGTAAATGAAAGTATGATTAAGGGCAGATTGACTGTCTTCCCCTTTACCCTTTTTGACTGAGGCAAGGGACACTGTTCCAATTATCCAGAGTTAGATTCTCATAGATAGGGAGGATGCTGGAAGTGGGCTCGTCCGTCTGGTCTTGAATGACAACTGAGACATCCTTTAGGATACGACAGAGGCTTTTCTGGGGGTTGTTCCTCTGTTTGCAATGAGGAAAGTGAGCATGATCTTCGTCAACACTATCTGGGAGTTCATCATTCATCCCTTCGTAGTTGATAATGACTTTCATGTTAGCGAATGGGTCTCGTCCTCCGTACAGGATCTTTTCTTTTCCCTTTTTGCTATCAGCCTCAGGCTTGAGGGCTTTCCTTTCATGGACATGTATGATTGAAGGAAATAGCATGGCTGATGCCCTCGTAGGGATCTTCCTCGTATGTTTCATCCATTTGGCATTTGTGAGGTTTGGGAGCAGAATTGTGGAGGCATAAGCCTTAGGATGTTTGTGTGGATTCCAATGGTTTGACCCGGATGAAAATCCCAATCCTGCTTTTCTCATCTGGCTTGGGATTTGGATTGGCATCTTAATACCGTGCTTGTTCTTTCCTAACCCTTCTTTAGGCTGGAAACCCGCAGCTACCATTTCTTGGCCCACTGTCATTACTTCAGTGGAAATTTTAGGCTTCAGGGCTAGTGCCCCAATCGATAGATATTGAATATCGCTCACCTTGAGAGCTTGAAAACTTGCAGGCTCAACCCCGGCGTCCAGGCTAATCATTGGCATGTCCCCATGTATGTGAGCAGGGTATTCCGGTTCGGCATTCACTGTGATGAGACTGCCATTGATAATGTACTTGAGTTGCTGATGGAGGGTTGATGGAACAGCCCCGGCCATATGGATCCATGGCCTGCCCAACAACAAGTTGTATTCGGTGGCTATGTTGGGCACCTAAAAAGATACGTAGAAGGTGTGTGGACCAATTTCTAGAGGAAGCTCGATTTCCCCCATAGCCTGGAGGCGAGATCCATCGAAAGCCCGGAAAACCATGTGATTGGCTTTAATCTGGTTTAGATTGATATTCATTCTTTCCAATGTGTCGTATGGACAAATGTTGAGGGAAGATCCTCCATCAATAAGCACTCCTCCGATCACGTATCCGGAGGACATAACGGCTATATGTAGGGACCTATGGTGGCCCCTTCCATCAGTCGGGATATAATTGTCTGTGAAGAAAATCACATTGTTGTTGAAAATGTGTTCTATCATGTGACAGAATTTCTCTATGTCTACCGTGTGTGGCAAATGAGCTTCTTCTAGTACCTTCACTAGAATGTTATGGTGATCCTCTGATGATAGGACTAAGTCCAGGATGGATATTTGCTTGGGTGCGTCTTTCAAACTTTGCACTATCTTGATTTCATTGTGTTCCTTCTTTTTGAGGAATTCTTTTATCTTTTCTTTAGCCACCTTTTCTTTTGCTTTGGTAACTGGTTTAATCACCCGTTGAGGAAGGTACAATGGATTATCCTTCGACAGGATGTAAATGTTGTTTGAAGTAGAGCTTTCAATGTCCCCGTAATTCTATGGGACCTTCTTCAGACTAAGGATTGGATACTGAGGCCTGAAGGGAAAAATTAAAGGCTGAGGTGCAGCCACCTCACAGGATTTTGTTTGTCTTGGACCCCTTTACCTGTCAATACCAGGGGTGTGATGATTGATTCTTTATCGCAGGATATGATAGCCACTGTGTCCTGATACCATGCATCGGGGATCCAGAGGCTATCCTTATCTGCTATGTCGAGGATTTGATCTCCTCTATTAGGTCACTTTTCTCAATCAGGTCTTGAATTAGGTTACGAAGTGCCCAACATTCTTCTGTATCATGGCCGGGAGAGTTGGAATGGTACTAACATATTTGGTCAAGTTTGAATTTTCTGGATTGAGGATTCAGCAGAGGTAGCAAGTTTTCAACCATTCCACCGTTGATCATCATTTGCTAGATTTCTTCCATTGACTGGTTCAAATTGGTGAAATTCCTTTGAAATAAGAACTTCCTACCTGCTTGGACACTTGCTTTTTTGATCCCCTTGTCAGTCCAGGGTATAAGCTCACAAGTCCGGCTATGATCTTGATTAGAATTAACTTCCGCTAGAGGAGAGCGACTGCCAATAGATTGATGGATTTGCTTCAACATCATTCTGGTGAGTTGATGTTGGTAGACGACCAGTTCAACCAACTGCTCGATTTGTTCCTTGATAGACTTTATTTCTTGCTCTATCAGGAATTGCTTTTCAAAAGCTTCCCAACTCATTGGGCTGATGTTGTTGGATTGAGTGGATTCTTCAACATAGCGAAGGTATTTGGATCCTTCTCCACTTGAAGTGTTAATCATGTTGACACTCTCCTCCTTATGCTGTGGGAGATCTTGGACATGCGTTTGATCCAGCTTTGTGACCACAATTTCTCCATTATCAATCAAATCTTGGATCTTGTGCTTGTGGGACCAACAATCTTGAGTGTCATGGCCTGGTGATCTGGAATGATAAGCACATTTCTTGCTAGGGTCGAAATTCCTTGCATTAGTGTTAGTTGGCGGAAGGAGTTAGACAATCTTCTTCTGAGCTGTCAGTAGTTTGAAGACGTTCTCGAGTGAATCCCCTAGTGGGATGAAAGTCCTTCTGCGTTTGACCTCCATGTTTTTCTAGAACGAAGGATTTGAAGGCTGTGTTGCAGCTTGGAAAGGGGTATAGTTCCTCCTTTAAATGGGTGTATTGTTTGAATTACTGCTTGAATTTTGTCCTTGTAATACTAAGAAAACTTCTTTATCTTTCTTTTTGTGGACCCTCAGGGGATTACTCCCGTAATTTTTGGATTGGATATGCTCAGCAATAGCTTCGAGTGCCGTTAGGTCTTTTTTTTACCGGACTTGAGTCCCATTTCGGCCATTTCGCCGTGTTTGATCATTTCAGAGAAAGGTTTTCCTATACCTGCTAGGACCCTTTCATAATAAGGAGCTTCTTAAATATCGATGAAAGTCATGACTATTTCAGATTCAGTCATGGCGGGGGTGACTTGTGCTGCGACCCGTCTCCACCGCTGGGCATATTCTCTGAATGATTCAGTGTTATTCTTCTTGATTTTGGTAATTTGATACTGATCTGGAGCCAGCTGAGATTGAAAACTGTACTGGCTGAGGAAGGCATGGGCCAATTCTTCCCAACTGTGGATTTTGAAGTTGTCCAGATGGGCATACCAGGCTCTGGCTTCTCCAGTTAAACTCTTCTGGAATAGCTGCATTCGAAGTTTCTTTTCCTCAGCATAGGATCCGAGTTCTCTGATGAAAACTTTCAGGTGTGTGTAATGATCTCCCAACCCATCATTATTTCTCGAACTCGGGGGTTCTGAATTTCTCAAGATAAATTGCCCTGGGGAATATACGGAGGTCGGAATAATTCACACTGCCAAATGCCCCAGTCCCTTTGATAGACCGGAGAGTTTCTTCCATTTATTGCATTTTCTTGAGAAGGTCACCAGCTTCCTGTTCTTTGCCTAGGATGGTAATTTCTGAAGTTTTGTTGATTGTATCCTGGTTCTGGGGTCCAAGGATCTGAGTTTTGGCCTTTTCTGTATCTTAACTGCCAGCACCACTACCAGATGCTCCTGGTTCTGGATGAGTTTGAGATTGTTTCTCTTTGAAGGCCTTGCTTTGCTCTCGAAGGAAACCGGCTAGCTCATCTATCTAATTTTTCAATCCTTCGAATTCTTCCCTAGACACAGAGGTAGATTCTGGTGAAGCACTTGAAGCCATGTCCGTAGATGGACTCGGTGCTTTTATGGCCTTTGATCTAGTGATAGGACCAATTTTTCCCTACCTACACCAAAACGTAGGAGTGTCAGTTCCTTGTGGTAGGTAATGACTGGATGCATTTATAATGTGTGTTTTTTAAGTTTATCCTGTAAAATAGAGGTTAGTTGTTTTGATGGTAGGATGATAGGATATTTGACAGGAAAGTAAATCTTTCATTATTGTCATTTACATTGTGCTCCTCAATAATTGGAGACTTGACATGGAATTGAAAGAGGAAGGCATGAAGAAGCATCCCATCAGATTTGGTTGATCAGAAGCTGACCTATCCTAGGTTACTCTCGCGGCTTTTGTTTCGGCATGAAGGTTCCCATATCATCACAATCTACTAGAAGGGAAGTTACTCCGATCGTTAAACTGGAGCAAATCTGGGTGGTGCATTTTCAGAAGGCAGCCCCGGAGACTTAGTCGTCCCCAGAGTCTTTACTTATCACCGAACGGGTTAGCCTCTTGGTGGACGGACTCACAGCATACATTCACATCCATCGGCCTCACCGCTTATGCATGCAATGACAGTTTGTGCGAAGCTCTAATATGGGTGTGAAGCACTAAAGCATTCATTCAATGTAAAGGCATAGCATTCATACATTCAATGAAAGACGCAGAATTCACTCATCCATTGACTGTAGAGACGCAGGATTTCACGCATTCAATAGTTTTGAAAGGGAAACGTTTGAAAAGATTGAAAGCGGCCTAAGCCCTCTACTGTCCCCAGCAGAGCCGGCACCTGTCGACGTTGGAAAATTTAAGAAATACCGCGGGTCGGTTCGTAACCCGAGTTTCCTCAAATCGATCTTACAAAGTTATCGCTACCCTTATTCATTTTATTGCGAATAAAGTTTTGAAGGGTTTTTAGGAAAGAGGCCAACATATGTATATGTTGACGATTTGATTTAAACAGAGTCGCCAGTTGGTAGTTCTGAAAATGGTTGTACCAACTCAACCGAATTTGATTTAAAAAAAGGCCCAATTGCTGGACACTGTAGAAACTTGATCTTTGAAATCGAAGTTTTGAGTTCGGGGGCTTGGTTGAGTGTGGGGAAGGTGTTAGGCACCCCACAACTCCCGTGTAAACACGGTACCGCAATCTTTTCAATATTTCCCTTAAAAATGGAATGCGTGAGTGAATATTATTTAAAAATTGGGCCTATTGAGTTGATTGATTGAAAGCTTTGACAGCCTTCGTTGAGCCTATATATGAAGGGTTTGTTTTAATTTGAAAATCAGTCTTGGATTTGATTTGCAAAAGCATTTAATTTGATTTGCTAAAGCTTTTGAATTGAATTGACAGTGATGTTTTGAAAGATGGTTTTATCAAACCCTTACGCTGACATAGGAATTGAAGCATATCGCTACTCTCAATTTTATCTGTATAGCCTTAAGGCTGCATGCAAATGGTGATTTGTCGGGCTGCGAAGCATCCTCGACCACATAAATATAAAGTGTCGGTCTCCTCATGGGTATGAAAACTATCGGAGGGACGCTGACATGACAATCCATATTTTCACTATGTTAAGACCTTAAATCCAAATAACCATTTTAAGGTGTGTGCATGTACATTTTACAGAAAAACGGGAAGGGTACATCTGTAAATCGGAGTTTGTCCATCGTGGGAATCAGATTCAGATTAGTTTGATCATGAATCCCATGATTCCTAGGCTCATATATGAGTGGCTAGAAAACATACATAGTTCAAATTTGTACAAAAACAGATAAATATCCCAAGATAGCCAGGACCAGGGATTCATTCAGTAAATCCCGATCCGCACGGCTAAAGCGTCTCGTTCCTACTAGGTAGCGATCTAAGGGATACGAGGTTGCTTTTAAAGCTGAAACAATAAAAATAACTAGATTTAAAGAAATCTTAGCCATTATAGCTTCCAGGTTCTTTCGGGACCCGTTTGAACCGTTGAAAGCTAGAATTTGCGAGATTTGGATAAATCTAGTCTGCCCATAGATATGTCAATGAAGATTCATATATAAATAAATATTAAATGCAACAGTTGAATAAATTGAGTAAAGCAATATATATAGTTAAATATAGATATAAAAGCTGTAAAAAGGGTGATGGGTTTTCACTCGCAATCCCGGACTAAAATTGAAATATATATATATAAAAACTATAAATAGCCACAAAATAATCCAGGTTGTAACAGAAATGAAATATATATATATATATATATATATATATATATATATAATACAATGAAAAAGGTGATGGGTTTTCACGCCGGTACCCGTACTGGAATTGAAATTGACATAAAATAGTCACCCAGTGACTGGAAAGAGCACCCAGTATGGGAAAGTGTGCAAAAGCAGTAAAATGACCACGAAGTAATCCAAGCTAGACTGAAAATATATAAATATATATATATATATATTGACAGAAATGTAGTCAACCAGGACTGATAGGAGTACCGGTGATGGTGAATGTCGCTTATATGCGTAAATATGTATAAAAGCGATAAACTACCTCGGATTTGACATCCGGTCTTGACAGAATTGAAATATTAGTACATTTGCAATTAAATATATACAAAAAAGGGCCAAACCCAGACTGGGAAGATAACCCAGTCCGGCGAAGTTGCCAAAATGGTGTGTGCTAGTGCATTGAAGCTACTGGAGCTGACGGATCGTCAATCCGAGTTGTAGAAATGTTTAAAACAGAGTTTATGTACAAAAATATATTAATTTTTGACGAAAACAGCCACAGAACTAAGTTCCGGGCATATTTAAAAGATGAAACTTTGTGTACAAGTGTAAAGCAGTGCAAAGTAGTAGTATTGACTTTCTGATCGTAAAAAATACTTACAATGGACCGCAATACGGGCTTTTTATCAAATCGTAGGCTTTAAACGTCCAAATCTACCGGTGGTTTTTTGTTATGTGGTAGTATATGGGTATATCTACGTGTTGCAGTGAAAATATTTGGGTTTGGAAGAGGTATAAAAGCCAGAAAATCAAACTTACAGTGCTTCGCTGCGTTTCGATGTTTTTTAAATGAACGGGGGGGCACATTTATTTATAGGCCAGGGAGTCTCTACTCTACCTGTGGTAGCTGTAGGTAGATCTGCGGCTCCCCTAGGTGGGGCCCACATGCCCGGCTTAGTCATCTCGAAGTACGTGCACTCCGAGCAATGCGATGTCCGATCAAAATCTTTTTAACTTTTGATTGGAGCGTCCGTTTGAGGCGTGCGATACCTTTCCAGAAAGCTCTCGCCAAAAGTGTCACAATGACATGGAAAAAAACATTTTCTGGGTCCAGGAAGACGGGTTTATAACCAGGTCTTCGATTCCCCGTAGTTTATCTGTTGAGCTGTCTTGCGTAGCTACCACTCGGGATCGTCGTTCGGATTCATTCTGACTTTGTCGGCATCGATTTGGCTTGAGTTTGACCAAGTCGGTTGAGAGTTGATGAAATGACCATTGTACCCCTCCCGGGGCTGCCTGTAGTGTCGGCATGGTCGCTGGTTGACTTCCGGGAGCTGATTCCAAGACTTGGATCCCAATCGAGTCTTTTAACCTCAGGGTTATCTCTGAGGCTGATGTGGTCATTTTAGGTTTTTTCTAGAGTTGTTGTGACGCTTCAGGTTGATGTCTGAAGTTGACCTGACGTCCCGGGTTGAGACTAGGGATAACCTGCACTTCCCGGGTTGAGACCGGGGTGTAGTTTGACTTTCTGGGTTGCTGCCGGGGATGAACTGTGTTTCCCAGATTGAGACTGGAGATGGCTTGACATGTCCCGATATTGAGGTCAGGATTGGTACCTCCCGGGTTGAAACCGGGGTTGATCTTGACTTCCCGGGTTGAGACCGAGGTTGATTAATACCTCCCAGGTTGAGACTGGGTTGCTGCTGGGGTTGAATTGACTTCTCGAGTTGAGACCGAGGTTGATCTTGACTTCCTGGGTTGAGACCGGGGTTGAGCTTGATGATCCGATTGACTGTCAAAACCTGATTGATGGTCCGATTGACTGTCGGAACTTGATTGATGGTCTGATTGACTATCGAAACTTAATTGATGGTCCGATTGACTGCCAAAACTTGATTAATGGCCTGATTGACTATCGGAGCTTGATTGATGGTCCGATTGACTGTCGGAGCTTAATTGATGGTGCGATTGATTGTCAGAACTTGATTGATGGTCCGATTGCCTGTCGGAGCTTGATTAATGGTCCGATTGACTGTCGGAGCTTGATTACCAATATTGGGAATCATATTTAGGTTGAAGGACCGACGTTGGTGGCCGGATTTGGATTGATTGACGTTTTTGCCCTCCTACCTGGTTGGTATTGGGGCAAGGAAAATTTTGAGTGTTTACAACTGCTATGTGCAGTGACTTCTGATGGACCGTCCCTTTTACGGGTATATCATCGTCAGTGAAGGATATCACATTGCTATTGAAAATGTGTTCTACCACGTGACAAACTTTCTCGGCATTCACTGTATGTGGCAGATGGGCTTCTTCTAGTACTTTCACCAGATCTAGGATGGACATCTTCTTGGGTGCGTCATTTAGGCTTTTGCTCCACTTTGATTTCATTGTGTCCTATTTTGATGAGTAACTCTTCAATTTTCTCTTCTGCCACCTTTTCTTTGGCTTTGATGACTGATTTGATCACCCGTTGAGGCAGGAAAGATGTATTCTCCTTTGGTACAATGGTAATGTTGTTTGAAGTTGATCATTCATCCTTCCCATAGTTCCATGGGACTTTCTTCAGACTGATCACCGGATACTCAGGTCTGAAAGGCAGGATTAAAGGCTCAGGCGCTGCCAACTTCACAGGATTTTGTGTTTCTTGGACCCCTTTCCCAGGTAGTACTAAGGGTGTTCCGGCTAGCTCCTTATCATAGGAAATCACAGCCACTTTATCCCGACTCCATATAGTGGGAATAAAGAGAGTTTCTTCATTATGAAGGCCATAATCCTGGTTTCCTCTTATCAGTTCACCGCCTTCAATCATATTCTGAATCAGGTTACGAAGTCCCCAACAATCTTCAGTGTCATGATCAGGCGGATTGGAGTGATACTGACAGATTTGGTTATGTTTGAATTTTTTGAATCAAGGATTTATAGGGGGTAATAATTCTGCAATCAGTCCCTCATTGATAAACATTTGGAGGATCTCTTTCATAGGTTAATTCAAGTTGGTGAAATTCCTTTGGAAAATGAATTCCCGGCCAGCATGGAACTTCTCCTTGGCTACCATGTCGGCCCAAGGTTCATGTTCATGAGACCGGTATTGATCCCTCATGGGAATGAGACTGATCTCCAGTGTGAGAGGATTTGCATCAGACTGGTGGTCTGGTTTATCAGCTGTCTAGTGATCTGATGTTGGTATATAACCAGTTTGGCCAACTGTTCAATTTATTCCTTGATAGACTTAATCTCTTGTTCTATCAGGAATCGCCTATCTGATAACTCCCAACTATCTGGGCTGGATTGAGTTGATTCTTCGATATAACGGAGGTATTTGGATCCTTCTCCATTTTGTGTACTAATCATATTGACGCCTTCTTCTTTGTGATGAGGGAGGGGATTGTCTTGTACGTGCAGTTGCTCCTGTTTGGTCACCACAATCTCTCCATTGTCAATCAAGTCTTGAATTTTGTGCTTGAGAGACCAATAGTCTTGTGTATCATGGCCCGGAGATCCAGAATGGTAAGCATGAGAATGGCTTTCCTATGTCTGCTAGGACCCTTTCATAATACGGGGCTTCTTGAATGTCGATGAAGGTCATGACTATCTCGGACTCAGTCATAGGTGGAGTGACCTGTGCAACCATTCGTCTCCAGCGTTGAGCATATTCTCTGAATGGCTCAGTACTTTGTTTCTTGATTTTGGTTATTTGATAACTGTCCGGAGCCAGTTGAGACTGGAAACTGTATTGATTGAGGAAGGCATATGCCAGCTCTTCCTAGCTATGAATTTTAGAGTTGTCCAAACGGGCATACCAGGCTCTAGCCTCTCCGGTGAAACTTTTCTAGAATAACTGCATTCGAAATTTCTCGTCCTCTACATAGGATCCGAGCTTTCCAATGAACACCTTTAAGTGAGTGTAAGGGTCTCCCAATCCATCGTATTTCTCAAAATCAGGGACTTGATATTTTTCGGGATAACAGGCCCTAGGAAAAATACATAAGTCTGAATAATTGACACTGCCAAATGCCCCAGTCCCTTTGATGGACCGGATGGTTTCTTCCATCTGTTGAACTTTTTTCAGAATGTCACCAGCTTCCTGCTCTTTGTTAAGGATGGTGTTTTCAGGGGTACCCCGGTTCTGAGGATCGGGTATCTGAGTGTCTGTCTTTTCGGTCTCTTGACTGCCACCAGGTGTTCCTGGTTGTGTGTGACCTTGTGTTTGCTTCCCTTTAAGAGCTTTACTTTGCTCTATAAGGAAATTGGCCAATTCGGCTATCTGATTCCTCAGTCCTTCAAACTCTTTCCTAGATACAGGGGTGGATTCTGGATGAGCACTGGAAGTTATGTCCGGAGATGGACTTACTGCTTTCTTAGACTTAGATCTAGTGACAGGACCAATTTTTTCACCTATAACAAAACGTAGGCGTGCCAATTTTTTGAGGTAGGTATGGATAGGATGTATGCCATGATGTGTTTTTTTGGTTTTTTAATCTTATCCTGCAAAACAGAGGTCAGTTGTTTTGATGATAGGATAACATGACAAGATGTACAAAACATGGAATGTACACTATGATATTTACATTGTGTTATTTACATTGGAATTTTGAAAAAACTTGACATTGAATTGAAAGAGGAAGGCATGAAGAGGCTTCCCTTCGGATTTGGTTAATCAGAGGTTGACCTATCTTAGGCTACTCTCGTGGCTTTTTCGGTATGAAGGTTTCCAGATCATCGCAATCTACTAGAGGGGAAATGAATCTGATCTTTCAACTTGAGCGAATCTGAGTGGTGCTTTTTCATGAGCCCTGAAGACTTAGCCGTCCTCAAAGACATTACTCTTTCACCGATGGGTTTGCCTCCTAGTGGAGGAATCACACAACATACATTCATAGACATTGCGTCTCACCGTATGCATATGATGACATTGGTGCGAAGCACTAATATGGGTGTGAAGCACTAATAAAGCAGGAAAGCATTCATTCACATTCATTCAATGTAAAGACGCAGCATTCACACATTCATTCAATGTAAAGACACAACATTCATACATACATAGATATAAAAGGGACATTTTGAAAAGATTTGAGCGCGGCCTAAGCCCTCTACTGTTCCCCAACAGAGTCGTCACCTGTCGACGTCGGTGGAAAAATTCGAGTCGGGTCCAACCCGGATCTTTCTCTCTTCCTAATTTTTTGTCTACCCTTATTCTTTTTATTGTGAAAAAGGTTTTGAAGGGTTTTTTAGGAAAAGGCCAACATGTATCATGTCTACGATTTGAACGTTTTACAGAGTCGCCAGTTTATTGTTTTGAAATGGTTGTACCAACTCAACCGAGTTTTGAAAAGAGTCCCAATTTGCTGGACACTGTAGAAACTTGATCTTTGAAACTGAAGTTTTAAGTTCGGGGGCTTGGTTAAGTGTGGGGAAGGTGTTAGGAACCCCACAACTCCCGTGTAAACACGGTACCGCATCTTTTCAATATTTCCCTTTTAAATCTGCAATGTGTGTGTGTGAATGCTGGAAGAAATTGGGCCTATGTTTGATTAAAAGTATGTTTATCCATCGTTGAACCTATATACGAAGGGTTTGATATTATTTTGCAAAAGTCTCTCTTTTAGACAAGATTATTTAAAATAATGTTTTGAAAGGTTGACTTTCAAACCCTTATGCTAACATAAGAATTGAAGCATATCGATACTTCAGTTTTATCTTTTTAGCCTTTTGGCTAAATTTGAATGGTGATTGTCGGGCTGCGAAGCATCCTCGACCACATAATATATACAAGTGTCGGTCTTCTCATGGGCATGACAGACATCAGAGTGACTCTGACACGACAAATCATTGTTCTCATTATGTTGAGACCTTAAACCCGGATAATCGTTTTAAGGTCTTTCAGATGTACATTTTACAGAAAAACTAGCAAGGTACATTTGTAAACTGGAGTTTGTCCACCGTGGGAATCAGATTCAGATCAGTTTAATCATGAATCCCACGATTTCTAGGCTCACATAGGGAAGCCAATAAACCTGTATAGCTAAAATATGCACAGCAAATATATATTTACATCCCAATATCGCCAGAACCAAAAATTCATCAGTAAATCCTGGCTCGCACATGGCCGAAGTGTCTCGTTCCCACTAGATAGCGATCTAAAGGTCGCGAGATAGCTTTTATAACTGAAACTAAAAAAATACTAGATTTAAATAAATCTCAGTCATTCAAGCTTCCCGGTTCCGTCTGGACCTATTTTGAACCGTTTAAAAGCTTGAGTTGGCGAGATTTAAATAAATCTAGTTCGCCCTCAGAAATGTCAGCGCCGATCCATATCAAATGAATATATAAAGCAACAATTTTATCAAAATGAGTAAAGCAATATAAATATATATATTATATATATACGAAAGCTGTAAAGGATGATGGGTTTTCACTCCGATGTCAGAACTGGAATATAAATATATATAAATATTTATAAAAGCTGTAAAACGCCAAAGAGTAATCCAGGCTTGACAGGATGGAAATATATATATATATATATATATATATATATATTTATAAAAGGTGTAAAAAGCAACGGAGTGTTCTAGGCTTGACAAAATGAATATATATATATATATATATATATATATATATATATATATAAGTAGTAAAGGGCGGTGGATTTTCACTCCGATGCCCGGGCTAGAATGAATATATATATATATATATATATATATATATATATATATATATATTTATAAAAGCTATATAAAAGCCACGGAATGATCCAGGCTGGACAGAATGTAAATATATATATAGAAAAGTAGTAAAGGGCGACGGACATTCTATCCTTTGCCCGAATAGAAAATGTAAATATATATATATATATATATATATATATATATATATTTATAAAAATAGTAAAAAGACCATAGAATAATCCAGGCCAAACTGGAATGTAAATAATAATATATATATAATATATATATATATATATATATATTAAAGCAATGAAAAGGCCACGAAGTATAAATCCAGACCCAAATAAGTCAGAAAAAAATATATATATATATATAGTTATATATATTAAAGCAGTAAACTATCTCGGAATTGATAGCTGGGCTTGACAGAATTGCAAAATTAGTATATATACAGTTAAATATACATCAAAAAAAAAAAGCCAAACCCGCACTGGGAAGATAACCCAGTCCGGCAAAGTTGCTAAAAACGAAGATATATGTAAATAAAAGCTGTTAGAAGCGACGGATCGACGATCCGAGTTGTAGAAATGCCAGAAAATGAGTTTATGTACTAAAATGTATGAAAACGTAAGCAAAACGGCCACGGAACTGAATTCCGGGCATAATCAAAAAGTGAAACTTAACGAGCAAGTGTATAAAAATGCAATGAAGTAATAGAAACTTTCTTAACGTAAAAATAGTCACAATGGACTGCTACACGGGCTTTTTACCAGATCGTAGGCTTGAAACGTCCGTTTCAACCAGTTAATTTTTGATATTTGGTAGTATGGGAGTATATCTATGTGTTAGAGTAATAAAATTTGTTTGGAGTGCAAGAGTGGGGTTGAAAAACAAAACGGGCAGAGGTTTAGAGCGCTTTCGATTATTAAATGAGCTGGGAGTGCACGCTTATTTATAGACTCAAGAGAAGTGGATCTACCCGCGGCAGTCGCGGGTAGGGATGTGGCTCCATGTGGAGGGGCCCACGTGGTAGGTCCCTTTGTATCGAAGTACGTGCACTCTGAGTAACGCGAGGTCAGATTTGAAACTTCCTAACTTTTGATCGGAGCGTCCGTTGGAGGTGAGTTGTACCTTTCCAGAATGTCCTCGCCGAGAGTGTCGCAATGATATGGGAGTAAACCTTTTCCGAGTCCAAAAAGACGGGTTCATAACCGGGTCTTCGATTCCTCACAATTTTGTCCGTTGATCTGTCTTGCGCTGTTTCCACTCGGGATCATTGTTATGGTTCTTTCTGATTTTGGTGGCTTCAATTCAGCTTGAGTTTGACCGAATTAGCCTTAAGTTGGTAAAATGGTCATTTTGCCCCTCCCGGGGTTGCCTTTAGTGTCGGCATGGCCTTCGGCTGACTTCCCGTGGTTGTCTCCAAGGTTTGGATCCCAGCCGATCCTGTTTGTCCTCGGGGTTGTCTCCGAGGTTGGCTTGGTCCTTTCAGGTTTTTCTCTTGAGATGTTGTGAGGCTTCAGGACTGTTTTTGAAGATGACCTGACCTCCCAGGTTGAGAACGGGGCTGACCTGTACCTCCCGGGTTGAGACCGGGGCTGACCTGTACCTCTCGGATTGAGACCGGGGCTGATCTGTACATCTCGGGTTGAGGCCGGGGCTGACCTGTACCTCTCGAGATGAGACTGGGGCTGACCTGTACCTCTTTATTTGAGACCGGGGCTGACCTATACTTCCCGGGTTGAGACCGGGGTTGACCTGTACCTCCTGGGTTGAGATCGGGGCTAACCAGTACTTCCCGGGTTGAGACCGGGGTTGACCTGTACTTCCCGAGTTGAGACCGGTGCTGACCTGTACCTCCCGAGTTGAGACTGAGGTTGTCTTGTACCTCCCAGGTTGAGACCGGGGTTGACATATACTTTTCGGGTTGAGACCGGGGCCGACCTGTACCTCTCGAGTTGAGACCGGGGCTGACCTGTACTTCTTGGGTTGAGATCGGGGTTGACCAGTACTTCTCGGGCTGAGGCCAGGGTTGACCTGTACTTCCTGGGTTGAGACCGGGTTGACCTGTACTTCCCTGGTTGAGACCGAGGCTAACTTATACCTCTCGGGTTGAGACCGGGGTTGACCTGTACCTCTCGGGTTGAGACAGGGGTTGACCTGTACTTCCTGGGTTGTGATTGGGGTTGACCTATACCTCCCGGGTTGAAACCGGGGCTGACCTGTACTTCCCGGGTTGAGACTAGGGTTGACCTGTACTTCTCGGGTTGAGATCGGGGCTGACTTGTACCTCCCGGGTTGAGACCGAGGCTGACTTGATGACCCGATATTGAGACCGAGGTTGTTTTGATGACCCGTTATTGAGACTGGGGTTGAACTGAGGGACCGGTATTGAGACCGGGGTTGAGTTGATGGCCCAAAATTGAGACCGGGGTTGATTTGATAAGACAGTTTTGCCCTCCTACAATGTTAGTAACAGGGAAACGAAATTTCGAGTGTCTACAATCACCATAGATTAAATTAATTACACTTAATGCATTATTACGATTATGACATTACCTTCTTAAATAAATATTCTTCCTTTTATGGTGTGACCCTTTAGGTTCTCCATATTAAACTGGTTGTGAATAAATTAATTAGAACAATTCTAATCTTATTTAAATAAATAAATTAAACTAATAATATATTTAAATAAATAACATTTATTCTACAATAGGGATAAGCCTCCCTAGCGATCAACGACTTTCTAGATAATATAGATTTCAACATTAAGCATAAAAGAACATGTGAGTAAATAGTTACCGTACAATTCAATCCTTCCACCATATAATTTTCCAATTAAATATAAGACATGAAATTATTGTCAAGTCTTATTTTATTTAATTATATGTATTTCGATTAGAAAACGCATAACTCCAAATAATGCAAATTAGAAACTCCTTTCTAATTTCATTCTGTCTTGGCCAAGGACTACTAGGTTGTCATTTAACGAATCATATAGGACATATCACTTCTTTTACTAGAAGAGATAAAACTATCAAATCCATATAAAACATTGTTCTATTTATAATAACATTATTTTATATGGTGTTCTTTTACCAACACCATATTAAACATTGTTATTATAAATAAAACAACTGTTGTTCTTTATTAGAATGTCAAATCCATCCATATCTAATACAAAAATAGAAATAATATTTATAATGATATTAAGAAAAATAACAATTATTTAAATAAATAGACTTGCCCGTAGGCAGTGCTAAACAATAAGTGCCTATAGCTAATGCAGCAACCTTTGCTCCATTTCCCACTCATAGGAAAACCTCATCCTTGTTCAGCTTTCTACTTCTGACCAGCCCATGTACAGCATTAAATATGTGAATACCACAACCGGTATCCAATACCCAAGTAGAATTTTGACTTTCTAAAAAATTAATTTCAATCATGAACAAACCTTGATTGGAAGTCGAAGCTTCTCCAAGCTTCTTCTCTACCAGAAACTTCTTGCAGTTCCTCTTCCAATGACCCGACTCGTTGCAATGAAAGCACATTCATTTGCTAGCTGGATCAAGTTTCTTTTGATCCTTCACATTCGCCTTGCCCTAAGCCTTCTTAGATTTCTTCTTTTCAGCAGATACCTTGGGCCTCTTCCTATTCTTGGAAGAATCATCCACCATTAAGACATGGTTCTTCTTGGATGGGAAGTGACCTTCTACAATTTTCAACATGTTAAGTAATTCATACAAGATGACATCTAACTTATTCATGTGTAAATTTATGACGAACTACGAGAAGGTCTATGGGAGTGACTGCAAGACCAAGTCTTGACTCAACTCCCCATCCATGACGAAACCAAGCAGTCCTAGGCGTTCAATTAGATTGATCACCCTTAGGACATGAGCCTCTACGGTAATGCCCTCGGCCATCCGAGATCAGAAGAGCTCCTTAGATATCTCATATCTAGCAGTCCTACTTTGTTCACCATGTAACTCCTTGAGGTGAAGCAATATAGTAGGAGCATCCATGTTTTCATGCTGACGCTAAAGCTCGTTATTCATGGATGCGAGCATGATGCAATGAGCTCAAGATACATCATTTTGCCACTTTACAATGGTGGCAATCTCTTCCTCAGAGGCTGTTTCTAGAACAGTTCCAGGGATAGGTGAATTTAGGACATAAGAAATCTTTTCAGCAGTGAGAACTATTCTCAGATTTCTTAACCAAATCATATAATTCGGTTCGATCAGTTTGTTAGCATCAAGTATGCTACGTAGTAAAATTAGTGATTTCGACATTTTTAAATTTCTGTATGTGAAAAAATAACATTTTAGCAAACATTCATTTAATTAATTTTATATACCAAAATAAATTATGTCTTATTTTAAATTGGTATCTTCCACTATTTTCTTCAAACTATATTACCCTCACTTATATAGTTCGGCAACATCTAATTAATGATTTGCTAGTGAGAAGAATGATCCCATTTTAAATGTATATAGCCTTGTGGATAGCACAACAAATGATATATAAATAAATACGTAGACAACTCTTTGTCAATTACATCAACATGTAACTCCTTTTTATTTTACCTCTTAAATCATAATGGTCAAGTGTGTGCACATCCGAACTAAAATGGTTTAAGTTAAGTCCAACCTAGCACTTCTATAAATTCAAAAAAGAAAAATATTGTCCTTGTAGATAGCACAACAAAATAATATTTTTCAATTTTCTTGATAAGCATCAAATGTGATTGAATTAATATCTTAAATGCGCAATACTTTCCTTGTGGATAGCACAACATACTCATATTAAATATTTAATACTCTTTTAATTTATCATGCTAGAAGGCGACGTTCGATATTCCAAATATCATTGAACGCTTTAGACTTAATATGATTTCTTTGAGGGTTTGTTATTATTTATCTCATATTATTTAGCGCACATGCACATATATATATAAAATACGCGTCATTTTATTAAAACATGCAAAACATGTTTGCATAAAATATAATATATATATATATATATATATATATAATACTTATCATGCACATATAGAATACTATATTCTATCCAGATTGATTATGGACTATTATTCTAGTTTGGTTCACTCGAGCCACCAAGTGAACTAAAAGATCAAACCTAGGAGTGCAAGAATTTAAATTTAAACATAACTATTACATTTAAACTCCGGGCTCCATACAAACGGATCTTCACGCGCTCCTTGCTCCTTGGTCTCCAATTTCTTTAAGATAATTCTAACTATCTCTATTACATAAACTATTTAATTTAAATAGAAACCTTGATCAGCAGTCAAGGGGAAGTACATAGGAGGGAAATAGAATTTTACATCAAGAAAAAATCAGAGAAGACGAGGTACGCATACCCCATTTTATAAAACTCATTCATTCAAGCATTCAACTAAAATAAAATCCAATCATATTGGTCAATAGTCCCATAATCAATCCCATTTATTATTATACATATCATCATATGCATCAATAAATAAATATTCATCTCATGAATTAAAACATTCCATATATTTATAAGTATCATTTAATGGGCAATTTTAAATTGCATGAAATCCAATTTCAAGATTAAAATAAACTATTTATTTTAATTATAAAATTATTAAGAATATTATATATATAACCGTATATATATAAAAAGTGAATCCTGTCTAAAAGCAATCTGATTCACATTGAAAGTAGTCTACCCGTTATATATATATATATATATATATAGTACTAACGTGATTCCCTTTCTTTTTTTAAGAACACGAGGTCACTTTACGAAACATGATTCAGAATCCTTTTTAAATTAAATCACATAATATATCTCGGCTACAGTGACACAAAAGTTATTCCGCAATTTAGAAGTTTTCGCGATAAAAATAATAATTTTATACAATTAATCATGCCCAATAAATTATTTTAAATACATAACCATATAATATGGAATCAAAACAATTAATAATTGTATAAATATTTTGGCTCTGATGCCACTGTTGGATTTGTACGAAATCATGGCGCAATCAAATTGTAAAAATTAGTGGAAGTATGGTATAACATAGTTTAAAAATTTCTACAAAACCATTACCCGGATCATCTTTTATGCAAATTATTAGTTTAAAACGATAAATAAGAAGTTATGGAATCATACCCTTGTAGAACGAAACTTCCACAAGTACAAGTTTAACTCCTTGTTCATCGCGATCTCCTTGAATATCTGGGGTAGATTTCTTCCTTTAATCAACGTTAGCCACCGAAGTATTTGGCCTCTAGAGGTGATCTACCAAGGAAGAGGAATTATCAAGAAGGATGGTAGTTGTCTAAACCCTAGTTTTTTATCCTCCATTGAAAAGGAGTACTCTCCAACAATTGGAATTACATCAACTGATATCTAACATAAGACTCATCTTATATATATATTGGTCAATCCTTTTAATCCTATTAGACATAGGATTTTATTTAATTAATTAAACTCCTTTAATTAATTAGGTTTCTCAACATATTGGGATTTAAGTAATTAAAATCCTTTAATTAATTTGTCTCACAATCTTATTAGGAATAAATGAAAGTACTAATATTAAATTAATTTCTAAACTCATTTAAAAATTAAAATAATAATAATTATAATAATATTAATAAGACTCCTCTTATTAATTTATATTTAATATTTCTAAAATATTAAATAATAAACATTAAGCTATTTAATTTATTCTATCACCACAGATTATATTAATTACACTTAATGCATTATTACGATTATGTCATTACATTCTTAAATAATTATTCTTCCTTATATGATGTGACCCTTTAGGTTCTCCATATTAAATCGGTTGTGAATAAATCAATTAGAACAATTCTAATCTTATTTAAATAAATAAATTAAACTAATAATATATTTAAATAAATAATATTTATTCTACAATAGGGATAAAACCTCTCTAGCGATCAACGACTTTTTAGATAATAAAATTTTTAACATTAATCATAAAAGAACATATGAGTAAATAGTTACCGTACAATTCAATCATTCCACCATACAATGTCCCAATTAAATATAAGACATAGAATTACTGTCAAGTCTTATTTTATTTAATTATATGTATATTGATTAGAAAATGCACAACTCTAAATAATGCAAATTAGAAACTCCTTTCTAATTTATTCTACCTCGGCCAAGGACTACTGGATTGTCATTTAACGAATCACATAGGACATATCTCTTCTTTTACTAGAAGTGGTAGATTCTTTATTGTCCATTCATTATCTACATATGTAACTTATTATATGCAAGCATACCCTTTGATATACCCTAAGGGTCTTAAGCAATAAGTCAAAGTATAATTCATTATATACAAGATACTATGATGATCTCAAGTCCAAGGATCACTTGTACTACTATCACATTAGGAATTCCTATTGACAGGCAAGTAAAACTCCATTAGGTATTCCATAGCGAGTCACGTTCAGTGAACTTATTCTTCAATAAGTACCTACATACTTGCTTTAGTGTCTCCACACAAATGATCATGAGATCAATCATCCTCATCCAATGAGCAAGCAACATATGTATCAATCTATCCGGATTTACTAATCCCCTTTTGAGTAATCCCACGATTGGGAACTATTTTAGTTTTAAGCTTTCTAAGAATTTAGATCTCATTAGCATGATCATCATCATGATTCTAAAAGCATTGCTTAAAACTATGGGTTATTTACATATTATAAAAACAGCATCATGCAGATAATTAAATGCTTTTAATAAATTAATACTTTTATTAATAAATAAATAGGATCGTCTCCAAAGTATATACTTTATCATCATACATGATTGGCTTGTATGCATACTACTTTCACATTCTTATTAAAATAAATTTATTAGCAATTTATTTTAATGCTATTCGGTAAAGTATATATATACATTCATATATACTTAAACCTCCCTTTCCTATTCCTCAAATTGATTAAATCAATTTCATATCAACACACAATGAGTGTATAAATATATTATGTGTTCATTATTACATAAACATTTTATTTACCTTAGGTTTTCTTACCATATAATAAATATATAGCCATACTATATATTTATCATCACATGAGCACATAATTCCTTTCCTTAACATATAAATAATAAATACATATTCACAATATATATTTATTACTACTCCATTAATTGGTCACCTCAATATCTTCTTATCACTAAATAAATATATACACATAATATATATTTATTAATACACAACTAAATGTTTTACTTAACATTTCCATTCTTACATAGCAAACAAAAAAAAATTATTCACTATTTTCACATATTATTATAACTGAAATTATAAGAAATTTTCAGGTTCTTACAGATTCGTATTCCATTCCTTCCTCATGCTAGGCGACATTGGTCCCTATCTCAGCCGGTTGTAGACATTCCCATGATGGGCTTGGATGGCTTCACATTGTCAGAGGGCCCTCACACTCAGGAGGCATTTTATCACTGGTGGAGTCCTCGCACTATTGGGGCTCAGACCCGCGCCACTTAGTTCATGGCATATGATAAGAGTGAAATATTTTATATTTTTATCCCTTAATACTTAATCTTTTATATCTCTTTTGTACCTAAGTATAGTCATTTATCTTATATTTGTTATTTTAGGTACAATTGAGTCAAGGAAGTGAAATGGGCTCAAAAGGAACAAACAAGGCCACGACACCAGCATGCAAAAGAGAAGCAGCCAAATTGCAAATGGGCCAAGCAGATTATGTCCAATATAAATTAGCAGCTCACGTGCTTGACTAAAGGTTGGAGCAGCTCACAAATTGGAAAAGGAATTGCCAGCCTTTTAATTACATCATCATGCCAATTTTAGCAGCTTGCAAAGACTAAGTAGCTCACGTGCTTGCAAAGGAGTGTAACATTTGTGGGCCACTGTTTCATGAATTGAATTGGGGGAGCTTACTAGTCCTAGCAGCACACATTCCTAGCAATCATCTTATATGCTACGTGGGCCAGAGAAAGGAATTAGCATGCACAAAATGAGGAAGCCAAAAGTAAAATATAATATCAATAGGCGGCTGGACAGTAGCTATTCCCGCCCCAACGGGGTTTTACACTTGGAACAGCCCGCCCCAGCGGGGAGGCGGTAGACCAGCTGTTCTATTTCCTTTTTGTGATTTGGAACCGGTGCAGCAAGAAGGGAAAAGGCTATCAATTAGGGATAATTAGGGCTGTTACTAGACCTTATAAAAGAGACCAGAGAAAACATATAGAGTTATCTTGTATTAATTGAATAATATTCTTTTCTCTCTATAATTCTTTTATGTTTTCAATAGCTATGTGCGGCTAAACCCTTGTTCTTGGATTAAGCAGACGGAAGCCTTGGATTAATACAATGTGAGATCTAATTAATTTTATTTGTTCAATTATTATTGTAAGTATTGATTATCCTCCTGCGCTTGAATTATATGATTGATTTGTTTAATTTCTAGGTGCACACTAGTTTATTATTCATTGAGATCTACTGCTAAATTAGATATCGAATCCGTAATTGTTTGATCACTCTAATTTGTGAAGTAACTAAGATTAATAACCGACTGCAGCTCACGAGATTATTATATCTTAGAAAGAATATTCAACTAAATTAAATACAACCGCTTGTGCTTGTATTGTTTAGCTTCATCAATTTTTTTGATTCTTAAAGCTTCTACTAGATTAAACTTTTAGCGTTTGTCTGAAGTTATTTAGTAGATAAGGTTTTATAGATCACTTGTTTCTATCTAACTAAAATTAAGGAAAGACATGGAATGATTCTGAATGGTGAATTGATTCTAATGATGAATATTCAAAGTATTAATTGTGTATGCTTGAGTCAATGATCAGTGTATAATTTTAAGGTGGAAGTTGACTTAACCCAAGGTTTGTTCTCTTGATTTAATTCGTTACAGTAGTTTACACATTAGTTTATTTTAATTAAACAATATTCAAAAAACCCCTCTTTTGGAATACAAAGTAGAAAAATAGATTGATCAGTCTCTGTGGGATCGACTCTTACTTGCAACACTAAATAATTAATTTTCGCAGTAAGGTTTTATTTTTGGTTGTCTGAGACAGCACACCAAATTTTGGCGCCATTGCCGGGGACTGATTTTAGTTTATTTTTATATTTTTATGGTCCTTATTTTATTTTATTTTATTTAAGATAAATTAAATTTCCTTGATTGTTTATGCCTGAAACTCGATCTACTAATCAAGGTGATTTAAAGTGTGATCCAGAGATAGAGAGAACTAGTCAGAGATTAAGGAAGGAAGCTCGGGAAAATCGTGCAGAAAAGGAACCTATGGCAGCAAATCGAACCCTGAAGGAGCTTTCGGCTCCTGATTTGAACCAACAACCTTTATGCATAACTTTCCCTATTCTTGATAATAATACTCACTTTGAATTGAAATCTGGATTAATACATCTTCTACCTTCTTTTCATGGTTTGGCAGGTGAAGATCCCCACAAACACTTAAAGGAATTTTATGTGGTATGCACGAGTATGAAACCTACTAGAGTAACCGAAGAACAGATCAAGCTAAGAGCCTTTCCATTCTCTCTGAAAGCTTCAGCTAAGGATTGGCTTTACTATTTACCCTCCGGAAGTATCACCACATGGGAAGAGATTAAAAGATTATTTTTAGAGAAATATTTTCCCACTTCAAGGGCAGCCAACATTCGAAAGTTAATTTGTTGTGTGAGGCAGAACAACGGAGAATCCCTACATGAGTATTGGGAACGTTTCAAGATATTGTGTGCAAGTTGCCCTCATCACCAAATTAGTGATCAGTTTCTCATCCAGAATTTTTATGAAGGTCTTAGTTGCAGCGATAGAAGCATGATTAACGCTGCTAGTGGCAGAGTGTTGGTGGATAAGACTCCCGAGGCTGCAAGAAATATAATTGCGAATATGGCAGCTAACTCTCAACAATTTGGCACTAAACTTGATTTTGCACCGAGGAATACTAGTGAGGTACAAATTTCTACTATTGAACAACAAATTGCGAGTTTAACTTCTCTTGTTCGTCAAATGGGTGCAGATAACACACAATAGGTAAAAGCTTGCGGAATTTGTGCGGTAGTAGGACATCCGATAGATGCATGCCCAACTCTTCAAGAGGAATCCGTTGAACATACAAATACAGCAGGAGGATTTCCTGGGCAACCACAAAGGAAATATGATCCCTATTCGAATATGTATAAACCTGGATGGAGGGATCATCCTAACTTTAGTTACGGGAATCCACAAGCAAGTCAAACCGCACCTCAAACTTTTCCAAATCAGCAGCATTACCAATCGTTGTATCCCAATAGACAACAACAGGGCCAATTTTCTAACCTTAGTATATCTTTAGAAGATATTGTTAAAACACTTGCCACTAACACTTTATATTTTTAACAGAAAATGAGGGCAAGTATTCATAATTTGGGTACGCAAATGGGACAAATGGCAACTGCAATCAGTAGATTGGAAGCGCAAGGCTACGGAAAATTACCCCCTAAAACAGTGGTGAACCCAAAAGAAAATGTAAGTGCAATCACTTCGAGGAATGGTAAAGAGATAGCAATTCCAGAAAAGACAATGCCTACACCACAAGATCAAGACAAGGCAGATGAGGAAAAAGAAGAAGTAGACAATAGTGTTCTGAATGACAAGGATGAACCAAAGAGTAAATTTCACCCTCTCTCTGAATATAAACCGGTACCTCCTTTCCCTCTTGCTTTAACAGATAACAGAAAATACGAGAAAATTTTAGATTTGTATGAAACTTTTCGTAAATGCGAGGAAAATATTCCATTGTTAGATGCTATTAAACAAGTACCTCGTTATGCTAAATTTTTGAAAGACTGTGTACACACAAGAGGAAACAGGAAATAAAAAAATATGAAAAGGTAAGGGTAGGGGAGAATGTCTTAGCAGTTATTCAAAGAAAACTCCCTACTAAGTGCCAAGACTCGGGTATGTTCACCATTCCGTGCACGATAGGTAGCACTAGAATTGAAAAAGCCATGTTAGACTTAGGAGCCTGATAAATGTCATGTCATATTCTATATATGCTACTCTATCACTTGAACCTTTGAATAAAACTGGTATTGTAATACAACTGGCTGACAGATCTAGTGTTTATCCCAAAGGTGTGGTTGAGGATGTCATTGTGCAAGTCAATGATTTGATCTTTTCTACTGATTTTTATGTGCTTGATATGGAAAATGGTGACCAAAATGCTCTTATTTTGCTAGGAAGATCATTTTTAAAGACATCAAAGACTAAAATAGATGTTCATAGTGGTACACTTTCATTGGAATTTGATGGCAAAATTGTTAAGTTTAATATTTATGATGCCATGCGATATCCCACTGATGATAATTTTGTTTATTCAGTTGATGTGATTGACTCTTTAGCACAGGAAATTGTTGAACCTGATGGTAAGAACGAATTGGAAATTGCACTTAGTAAGAACATTGATGAAGAAAGTGCGAATTTGACCTTGAGCACCAAGTTGCAAGCAGCTGTAACAACTTTGAATGACACTCTAAAATCAGGTAACATCTTTTATGTTGAACTACCAATATTTAACGTGAAGTCTTTATCCTCTGTTTTGCAGGCACCAATTCCCGATTTGAAGCCTCTTCCTAGTCGACTACATATTTCTATGAGGGTTTTCGAGAACAAAAAAAAGCGGAGAATGTGGACCTTGAAGGATCCGTTTTATATTAATGTACTCAAAGGAAATGTTGGGTCGAGCCAACGACCATAAACAAAGGCGCTGCATGGGAGAAAACCCATACGGGAGTATCTCTCTACTTTTCTTTGCATTTTACTTTACATTATGGACAATGTAAGTTTTAAGTGTGGGGGGAAGGATTTAGGATACTTATTTATTTTTTTTATTATAAATTTTGTGGGTATATTCACTGCAAACCCTCACGAGATAAAACTCGTCCACTTGGGGTAACTTTGGGGTTTAAAGGCTTGTTGCACATGCTAAGTGCAATTGTGTTTCCTACAAAAATGGGGTAGTTTTAGGATTTGTCGCTTGAGCAATAAGTTAATTATGACTTTAATTCTTGACCAATGATAAAATTTTGAGTTCTTTTTGATAACTTCTTGGAAGACTGATAGGCATTGGGTAATCTAAATTCAGGTTTTCTTTGTTGATGATTACTATATTTGAGACTCTTTATTATTGAGCACAAGTCCATTTGTCCGTCCTAGTTTGGACTAGGAAGAAATTTATCTAATTAAATGTCTAGGGGAGGAATTTTGGAACTCTATCGTTTGTTTGATCATTAATTGGAGTTGATATGAGGTACTATTTAAGGAAAGGGAAATTATTTAGGCAAAGTTTGTAAGCTTAAAACACAAAAAAAAATATTAATCAATAAATGATTCATGTGGTGGGTAAGATAGAGCGTAAAACGCACTTACTCATAAACACATGAAATGCGAGATGGTGTGTAAAACGCACTCGCTGGTAAGAAGGAGTATAAAATGCACTTACCAAAGAAAAGAGAAGAAAAAGAAAGAAAGAAAAGCCTTTTGATCCTTGGTTGTTATCTGCTGATGTTAACTGAGATCGGTGTGAAAATAAGTGGGTAAGTTTCTCGGTCTCCTTTACCACTTTGATTTTATAAATGTTTGTTGTGGTCTGATTGGGTTGATACAGGTGGATTCACACACGCACAAGGGGATGAGAGAAAAGTAAGATCGATAAATAAAATTAGGTTTGATGATACATCGTTTCAAAGTTTTCCCAAGAGTTATTGTTTTGAATCTTTGAGGTCTATGTTGAAGTTCATATTAACTCGTGGCTCAAGTTGTCGAGTTTGTTTAGTTGAATTTTTTGTGTTATAGTTTATCTTTATTTTGCCCGAGGTCGAGAAAAAGATAAGTGTGGAGGAATTTGATAAGAATGAAATATGTTTATATTTTTATCCCTTAATACTTAATCTTTTATATCTCTTTTGTACGTAAGTATAGTCATTTATCTTTTATTTGTTATTTTAGGTACAATTGAGCCAATGAAGCGAAATGGGCTCAAAAAGAACAAACAAGGCCACGAAATCAGCATGCAAAAGAGAAGCAGCCAACTTGCAAATGGGCCAAGCAGCTTATGTCCAATTTAAATTAGCAGCTCACATGCTTGACAAAAGGTTGGAGCAGCTCATGAATTGGAAATGGAATGGCCAGCCATTTAATTACATCATCATGCCAATTTCAGCAGCTTGTAAAGGCAAACTAGCTCAAGTGCTTGCAAAGGAGTGTAACATTTGTGGGCCACGGTTTCATGAATTGAATTGGGGGAGCTTACTAGTCCTAACAGCACACATTCCTAGCAATCATCGTATATGCTACATGGACCAGAGAAAGGAATTAGCATGCACGAAATGAGGAAACCAAAAGCAAAATATAATATCAATAGGCGGCTGGACAGTAGCTATCCCCCCCCCCCCAGCGGGGCTTTACACTTGGAACAGCCCGCCCCAGTGGGGAGGCGGTAGACCAACTATTTTCTTTCCTTTCGTGATTTGGAACGGGTGCAGCAAGAAGGGAAAAGGATATCAATTAGGGATAATTAGGGCTGTTACTAGACCTTATAAAAGGGACCTAAGAAAACATATAGAGTTATCTTGTATTCATTGAATAATATACTTTTCTCTCTATAATTCTTTTGTGTTTTCAATAGCTATGTGCGGCTAAATCCTTGTTCTTGGATTAAGGAGATGGAAGCCTTGTATTAATACACTGTGAGATCTAATTGATTTTATTTGTTCAATTATTATTGTGAGTATTGATTATTCTCCTGCGCTTGAATTATATGATTGATTTATTTAAATTCTAGGTGCACGCTAGTTTATTATTCATTCAGATATACTGCTAAATTAGACATCGAATCCGTAATTGTTTGATCACTCTAATTTGTGAAGTAACTAAGATTAATAATCGACTACAGATCACGAGATTATTATATCTTAGGAAGAATATTCAACTAAATTAAATACAACCGCTTGTGCTTGTGTTGTTTAGCTTCATCGATTTTTCTGATTCTTAAAGCTTCTGCTAGATTAAACTTTTGTCTGAAGTTATTTAGTAGATAGGGTTTTATAGATCGCTTGTTTCTATCTAACTAAAATTAAGGAAAGACATGGAATGATTCTGAATGGTGAATTGATTCTAACGCTGAATATTCAAAGTATTAATTGTGTATGCTTGAGTCAATGATCAGTGTATGTTTCTAAGGTGGAAATTGACTTAACCCAAGGTTTGTTCTCCTGATTTAATTCATTACAGTAGTTTACACATTAGTTTATTTTAATTAAATAATATTAAAAAAAAAACCTCTTTTGGAATACAAAGTAGAAAAATAGATTAATCAATCTCTGTGGGATCGACTCTTACTTGTTGTTGGTCATTTTACCGATCAATATATGCGTGCAAGTATACACGATCAACAAGTAATAAAGCGTAAGTAGAGTATCTGTGACGCCCCCAAATCTGGGTCCCTTCTATTATCTCGGATCCGGTGCAGTCACGATACTACTAGTCAAATATTTATTTATTTTATTCATAACTTAAAGAATATAACTTTGCTTTATTATAATTTAGAATATAAATTCTTTCCATTTCCAAAATCTGTATAATAACCCTGAACTTTAATAATTTTCGATCTTGGTTATTTACCCTTCCTGTCTTACATCATATTTGATGTCACAAAATGCGGATTAACTTAAACTTTTTCAATCTCCTTAGAATAAACCTTTTTATTTATTTTTCATAACTTGAATCAGTTACAAACCTTGAATCAATTATATATGATTCACTAAATTCGAATTATTGTATAAAGGTTTACATCTCAAATCAATATCCTCTATGTAACAACTAGTACCTCTTTACAACACGACAAGTATTAAACATCGTAATAACTATAATGTACAACTCCTAGAACCTAAACATGGTTCAAGGAATAATCTAAATAGTAATCTTCGTTTCGATACTATTTAACTTTATCATTCAAGAAGCACGTAATCTTTACCGTGAGTCCTTAACCTGCAAAAATAGTTATTTGTAAGAGTGAGCTCGACAGCTCACCAATTCTAACAATTTTCATGCATTACATAGCATATAATATCATACTCAGTTCATGCTTTTATAATCAATTTATAATTACTACGCATGTTACTTCTCACATAACAAGCATATCATCAAAGATCAACTTTTAATCTCATACATATCTCATACATAGTTCATATATAAGTTCACATCATCATAGCATAATATAATTCAACTAACAGTTATTGAATTTATATATCAAATAGGAACTGAAAGACTTGCCTGATTCGTAGTTTAATAACTACGACTTAACTGCTTAAAGATATCTGCACTTCGTGTAAATCCTACACACGTATTACTATACGCATCAATTATTAGTCACCTAGCAACGCTTATCAAACGTCTAAGTAAATTCTAATTTACACTTCGTAATTCTCTTCTATTTACTCGTTTGACACTTACTGTCAAACCATATATATAATTAACAATATCAGTTAATTATCACATAGCTAATCCTCATCGTTAGTTAACCGCTTTAGGTTAACTCATTCCTCTTTACCTAATAAGTTAATAGTTATTCATAACAAAATTAATCACATCTTATTTGCTAAACAGTTAGACTTACCCCGTGAAAGATTAGAACACCCTATGAACGTAGAAGTAGCGAACAAAGAAATTATCCCCATAGAATACATTCATAGGAATTGTTATACTAAATTTCGAGGATTTAAGCTCAACGTGGATTTGATACCGATTCGTTTGGGGGAGTTTGATGTAATCCTTGGAATGGATTGGTTATCGAATCACGGAGCAGTTATCGACTGTAAGAAGAAGTGCGTACACCTTAAGACTCCGAACAAGTCGAAGGTGGTATTTTATGGTAGTAAATTGTCGAGACAATCTCATTGTCTAACGATGATGCAAGCGCAGAAATTGCTTAGGAAGGGTTGTGTAGGTTATTTGGCTCACGTGGTTGATACTCGACGAGTTGAGGGTGAACTAAGTCAGATACCTATTGTAAGGGATTTCATTGATGTCTTCCCAGACGAGATTCTGGGATTGCCACCGGATAGAGAGAGAGTTTGTTATTGATTTAGCACCAGGGACAGCACCAGTATACAAAGCGACGTATCGGATGGCACCGATAGAGATGAAAGAACTAATGGCTCAATTACAAGAGTTGTTGGATAAGGGATACATTCAACCGAGCGTATCACCGTGGGGAGCGCCAGTCTTATTCATGAAGAAGAAAGATGGATCGCTCAGACTTTGTAGCGACTACCGAGAGTTGAACAAGGTCACCATTAAGAACAAGTACCCGTTGCCTAGGATCGACGATTTGTTTGATCAATTGAAGGGGGCGAAGTACTTTTCAAAGATTGACTTGAGGACCGTTATCATCAACTGAAGGTGAGGCCGGAGGATATTCCAAAGACGGCATTCAGAACTCGGTATGGACACTTTGAGTTTCTGGTAATGTCATTCGGATTGACGAATGCGCCGACAGCATTTATGGACTTGATGAACAGAGTGTTCAAACAGTATTTGGATAAGTTCGTTGTCGTATTCATCGATGACATTCTGGTGTATTCGGAGATGGAGGAAGAACACGCCGAGCATCTTCGAATAGTGTTGGAGACATTAAGGAGAGAGAAGCTGTATGCAAAATTCTCCAAGTGTGAGTTTTGGTTACAGAGAGTGCAATTTTTGTGGCACATTATCGACAAGAATGGTGTTTCGATGGATCCAGCAAAGGTAGAAGCGATTATCAATTGGGAGCAGCCGAAGACGCCAACAAAAATCAGAGCTTCTTAGGATTAGCGGGATACTATCGAAGATTCATCCAGGATTTTTTGAAATTAGCATCGCCGTTGACCAATCTTACTAGAAAGACAGTTAAGTTCGTTTGGACGGAGAAGTGTGAAGAGAGTTTCCTATAATTGAAGAAGAGGCTTAATCAAGCACCTGTGTTAGCTTTACCGGATAGCACGGGAGGGTGTGTATAGCGATGCGTCACACAATGGTCTTGGTTGTGTACTAATGCAACACGGCAGGGTCATTGCGTACGCTTCACGTCAGCTGAAAGATTATGAGAAGGGTTATCCAACTCATGACCTAGAATTAGCAGCAGTAGTTTTTGCTTTGAAGATTTGGAGGCATTATTTATATGGTGAAAAGTGTGAGATATATACGGACCACAAGAGTCTAATGTATATCTTCACGCAGAAAAAATTAAACATGAGGCAGCGCCGATGGCTAGAATTGATCAAAGATTATGATTGTGAGATTCTGTACCATCCAAGAAAAACAAATGTAGTGGCAGATGCCTTGAGCAGAAAAGGCAGAGAGAAGTTATCGAAGTTAGCCGTTCAAGAAGAGTTAGTGAAAGATTTCGAACGACTACACTTGGAGGTTAAGTATCCGATGGAGACCAACGAGAAATTATTTACAGTGACAGCGAGCCCGACTTTATTAGATAAGGTTAAGGAGGCACAAGAGAAGGACGAAGATTGTGATATTATCAAGAAGCGGATTGTTGAGGGTGGTGATTTGAAATTCAAGATTGATAGCACTGGACTACTAAGATTTGAAGGACGAATTTGGGTACCATTAGTACTAAAACTGAGAGAATAAATTTTTCAAGAAGCGCACAGTACGAGATACTCGATACACCTAGGAAGGATGAAGATGTACCAAGACTTGCGTCATCACTTTTGGTGGCCAAACATGAAGAGGGAGGTGGCAGAATGCATAAGTAGGTGTTTAACTTGTCAAAGAGTCAAGGCAAAGCACCAACGACCAAGCGGGTTATTACAACCGTTAAAGATTCCAGAATAGAAATAGGAACACATCACGATGGATTTTGTGGTGGGACTTCCGGCAACGCAGAAAGGGCACGACGCCATATGGGTAATTGTAGATCGTCTTACGAAGTCAGCTCACTTTTTGCCGATTAAGATTAAGTATAGTTTGGACTAGCTAGCCAGATTATATGTCAAGAAAATTATCTCGAGACATGGGGTGCCAGTATCTATTATATCTGATAGAGATCCGCAATTCACGTCGAACTTCTGGAAGAGTCTTCAAGAGAGATTGGGGACACAGTTACGAATGAGTACCGCGTATCATCCGTAGACCGATGGGCAAAGTGAAAGAACAATTCAAACACTTGAAGACATGCTCCGAGCTTGTGTAATGGACTTCAAGGGTAGTTGGGAGGATCACCTTCCATTAGTAGAATTTGCGTACAACAATAGTTTTCACGCTAGTATTGGAATGCCACTGTACGAAGCATTATATGGGAGAAAATGTCGAACACCGATGTGTTGGGACAAAGTTGGTGAACGTCGACTATTGGGAACAAAATTGGTACAACAGACTTTAGAGATTATCAAGGTGATAAAAGCACGGCTAGTAGCGACTCAAGATCGTCAGAAGAAGTATGCGGACTTGCATCGCAAGAAGAAAGAATTTGAATTAGGAAGCTATGCTTTTCTGAAAGTATCTCCCTAGAAGGGGAAGATTCGTTTTGGGAAGAAGGGCAAGTTGAGCCCTAGGTTCATAGGACCGTTCGAGATTCTGAGGCGAGTCGGTGAAGTGGCGTACGAGGTGGCGTTACCTCCTAAACTTGAGCACATTCACAACGTGTTTCATGTGTCAGTGTTGCGGCCGTATAAACCAGACTACAAGCACGTTATCTCCTATGAGCCGATCCAAGTCGAGAAAGACTTATAATACGAAGAAGTTCCTATCGAGATACTAGATAGGAAGGAACAGAAGCTGAGGAATAAGATCATTCATTCCGTCAAGATTCTCTGGAGAAATCAAGCAGTCGAGGAGGCTACGTGGGAGCTAGAAGAGAAGATGAAAGCGAATTATCCGTTTTTATTTGAGTAACCTTTTTTTTACAATTCCAAGGGCGGAATTTTTATAAGGGGGGAGGGATGTAATGACCATGAATTTTAAACTCTTTATTAATTAAATATGTGATTTAATTTTAACGAGTTAGTTTTGTGAGTGTATTTAAACCTTATGTGATTATGTGAGATAGAGCCTATGCAATAAATTGCTAGGATTATTTAAAGGAAGTCACTAATGGTTTATTTAAATTAGTGGACTAGCCCTGAGACTTTAATATCAGAGAATTGATAAGATTATTAAAAACTAAATATTCAATTTATTTGAATATAGTGGCAGGATTTGAACATATTAATTAATTTTAATTATGATTAATTAATTGATAATGTGTTGATTAATAATTATTATGAATAAATAATAATTAATGAGTAAGAGAATTAATAAATATAATATGATTATATTTACTTGATTAATTATTTTATACAGGCAGGCAATATATTAAACCTTGTAATATGTGGTGGTTATCTTCATATTATATAAAGTGCAATGTGCACATTAATGTGGCTATGTACATTATATATAGACTATATAATAAGATTTATTTGCATTAGTAGAGTTACATATTAATGTTTATGTGACAATACATGTGTGGGAAAAATATTAATGTATACCCTATTGACGTAAAGTAAATGGGATAAATAGAAAATGTATATGGATTATATGTTGTGTACCTATTCATTATTAATTACTATTTGAGATAACATAGTATCACCCATTTAAATGTATATGGAGTAAATACATATAACTTAAGAATATACTATGTGCATATACATTATATAATCTAAGTATATATATATTATGCTAAGTGTGGAGCATATATACAATTTACAAATGCTGAGTGTAGCTTGTCCCATATTAAGTGCCCACCTTCACTTCTCCCACAAGTGAAACACTCATGAAGCTAGCCTACTCCTACTTTCTCAAACTCAACAACATAGAAGGGATCATTGCAAGGGGAGTGGGCATAATAGTGTAATTCAACTACTCCTCACTAACTTCTTGTAATCCATTATACATTCTTGCAATCCTTTGAATTGATTTGGAGGATAATAGTATTGTCTGATTATTGAATTGGCTATATATAGAGTTTTCTCCTTCATCTTTTGAGTTGCTGAGATTTTCCTAAGTATAGCATTATATTGAGTAAATTGTTGTGAGAGATATTAGTAAGGGAGAGTACCATAGCAGCAAGTTCATATCGACAGAGGTATAACATTTATCTTCTTGTTCCTCATTTTTCTATAAATTTTCTAAAATTCTTGATTCTTGAATGAAGATGGATTGATTGTTAAGTTGATTTGGGATATGTTGTTAAGTGCTTTATAAGGTTATAATCATGTTAGTTATATAATATGGTTGGAATGGAATTGAATTCGTATGAATTTCTGTGTTGGGTTTAAAGTTACTGCCGAAGCAGCCTGTTCTTGGATTGGCCGGACACCGGCGCAGCTGCGCCGGGTTTATACCTGGTGCCTGCGCAGCTGCGCAGGTTCCTGTGGATAGTTTTTGTTTTTTGCTTCTGTTAAGCTGCTGTGATAATACTAACATTTGGTATCTATTTGGGCATGCATAAAAGATGGTGTTAACTCATAGTACATGTTCCTTGATGCTACATACATAATTTTGACCATGTAGTACATGTTATGGAAAGAAAGCTTATGATTTTGAAATGAATCTAGACTTGTTAAAGTGGACTTTGATATAAACCTAGCATATGTACATTCTGATTTTGGAAAGCATAATCGTATGATCTATATTAACATGAAATGAGAGTCTAAAGTGTGTTCACACACTAGCATACGTGATTGCAAGATTCGGAAGATTTTGAAATAAGAAACATAAAAACTTTGGAAAGAAAACTTGACCAAGGACTTTGTCCTTGTGATTTCTGACCATACGAGAGCTTTCATGTGGTTTAGATATGCATTCTAATACATGTGAGTCATGACTATGAAACGCTTTACTTGTATTATGTTACCTATGTTGATTTGGTGCAACTTTTGATGAAAACGTAGAATGTGAAGAATGATGACATCAAATACCATGTGGTTACGTATTGATCATACAAGCATGTACATTAGAGTTCGTTATGCCTATAAGCATATAAACATGGACCTCGTTTGGTCAAAGTGTGAATTTCGCATATGCACGTATTCATAAGAAATGAATTTCTGAAGCATGAACTACGTGATTAAAGTATATGTGTGTAGTATACTCGAGCATACATAATAAATATTGTTTAGCCTTGTTATGTGATAAAATGACTTTAGTAATCAACTTTGAAGCATGAACTTGTATTAGTTAAAGTATGTGAATTACCGGCATGAAAACATGACTTCAAATTGAATATAGAAAGAGCATGCTAGTTTCGAATGAGAAATTTTAACTTGATAAGCATGTGTATTGGTTTAATGTCAGTAGTTGCATGCTAGAGTTACGCCGGGACACTTTCAGGCCCGAACAATTTGCTTAAGTCTGATTTTAACAGTTAGCATATTATGATGCTATAAATGGTATGTTTGATATTGAACGTGATTTTTATAAACTTATACGATAAGTGGATTATTATAAGTATAGACTTATATTAGTTTATAAATGCTAATTGAAAGGCCGACTTATTAATGTTAGGTCGTTTCGACGCAAGTTAATTAAAGCTAGAACTTAATCGTAGCTGAGCAAACAGGCAAGTATTCTAAATTCTTGCACTACCTTATTCAATGAATCGTGTAAGCGAGTTTCTTAACTTCACTAGATTTGAATGCAAGTTCCCTTACATTCGTTATTGTGCAAGTTCCTATCCTTCTCAGATTGTATTGAGCAGGTTACTATCATATTGACAATTAATTATTTAAAGCTTGAACTTTATTTCCAAGCATGCTATTAGGTGGTTTAATTACTTTACAATTATTCCACATTGATTTTATTGATATTCGCAGTTGGTGCACTTGAGTTCGTACAGTCTTAGACTTGTACCTTATTTAAAAGTTCTATAATTCTTGAACTGTGTCAGATAGAGTCTGAACCCTTGTTCGGTCAGACAGGTATATGAAATTTTATAAAAGCTATCCAAACCAATTGATGGTAAGGATTCTTAGACTAAAAAGAACACCCCTCATATATAGGGGAGTACCCCAGGTATCTAGTATAAAGATACAAACAGCAGAGTTGAATGTGATGCATATACATGGCGTACGCGAGGCTGATCCCCTCAAGTACTATTCTGTAGCCAGTAACCAAAGGGTTAATCAGCTATTGATTCCGTTGGAGTTTTATAGTTCAAAAGTCTACTTGACTATCAGTTATTCTAAAAGCAATTATTATTCTTGCTTTCGATATTCATATTGTTGAATTCATTGTCAGATATATTCCTTTCATCATGATATATCCTTTATTGTTGTATTTAAACTTGCTGAGCAAACTTGTTGCTCATTCTTGCTATATCATGGCTTATATTGCAGTTAAGCCCAAGACTTCAGGGAAGGACAAGGGTAAAGGGAAGATGTAGGATTAGTTTGCAAGGAGCAGACTTTATCTTTATGTTTAGTTTAATTGCTATTATTGTAATTTAAACCCTAATAACTTTTATAGGGTATGTTTGTAATGATGTATTAAGGTTATCGAATCTTGGGACTAGTAACACCTTTTGAATGAACGACATACGTTTATTATATTTCCGCATTTAGTTATTGTATGTTGTTTAGAGGTGGATATTTGTATTGTTTCATGACGACCGGACCGGGGTCAGAGGACCCGGATTCGGGGATGTCACAGATAGTGCAACATTAGTATTCCAATGATTATCACTGTAACAGACTGAGTGGTTGTTACACCAAAGCACAAACCTTTGTCCATAACAAAAGTTCATACAACTCGACTATCACATCAGTCCTCAATTAAAATTTACCACCTTCTAATTTTCCCTTTTCTTAATACAAATTTTCTTTAACTCGTATTTCATCCTCTATCACTCGATCTGAGTTCCTCTTCCTATACTATTCACAGTACCTTTTCATTATAGCCTTAGTTATAACTCATTTATCGTTTAACAAAAAATTGCTTATTACGACTTAATATGATCACGTCGTGATCTTCTTCCCTAATCGTTTAGCTCAACGATTTTTACACCCTTTCCTCTTAGGCTATAGTCTTAGGTAATCATACCTAAGGTTTATAACCTATCTACTTTGATACCAACTTGTGATGCCCCAAAATCCGGTTTATCTTCACACCCGGATTCCGTACGTTACGAGTACTTTTATTTCCATACATACATCATTATATCCTGTAGACTAATAATATATTCATTCAATTCCCAGGTTTTATTACCTTAAAAATCTTTGTTGGGAATTGCATATTCAAATTTGATGATGAAAGTAAACATAAATGCTTAAGTGTAAAGTCCTTCAATGATCATATGTACAAGGACTTAGATGATAGATCAAAATTGCTAGGTTGATCTGAGCTTTAATGTTTATCATTCTGTAAATGAATGTATAGAAGAGAGATCAAAACTGTTAGGTTGATCTATTTTGTGATGTAATTGTTAGGCTTGACAGAATCGTAGTCTGTCAAAAGCCAGTCTGCAGAAGCCAAGACAGAATCGTGGAGCTTAAATGAAGATGTCCAGAATCGTAGTCTGTCCTTAGAAGCCACACTGAGAATCATGGATAAGATCCGAGCGCCTGCCGAGCTAAGTCAAGAATCACAGTGTGCTCTCGGAAGCGTGGAGTCTGCAAGATAAGTAAGAAGGAATCGTAGTCTACCAAAGAGCTTAAGAGAAATCGTAGTGTTCTCTACGATCAAGACTGAGTCTAGCCTGTGCAAGCCAACACACAACGATCATGGTATAATGACCACAATCATAGTGTTCCTCCTGTCAGCATCAAAGTTCATAGTTCTGATGAAGGAGGAAGAGCAACAAATAAAGAAAGGCTTATAGCAGTTGACAAATTGATGGCCCCAATGATTCTACATTCATCATTAGTACAAATCGAAGAAGCGTATTGAAGAAGCTAAGGAAAGGACTAAACCTCCTGCTGAAAACATCTTTTTAGGTATTAGGTGAGATTGTAGTCTGCTGTGTCAGTGGGCCAGTCGGCTATGCCGCAGGAAAGCAGGATGTCAACATCAACTTTATAGAACTGTCTAATGCATTTAATGCTACAACGGATGCCTTCAATAGATAAATTTCAAAGGCTCCTTATTAAGCAAATGAGACAAGGATTCAGAAGAAGCAAGTAAGCAAACAAGAAAGAACAAAAAGCTAAGAACGCTCAAGAGCACTCAACGAATATACACTACGATCCTGAAAGAAGGAAATCTTTGCTTCGCTACTCAGTTCTTCTGAACTGATGTTCAATTGCAACTGAGTAGCACACCCCAGAATATAACTCTCAATCCAAAGAGAAGAGCTAAGTCAGAAGGACTTGAAGAGTTCTAAGTGAACTAAGAGAAGTTCCAAAGCTGCTGGCCTTGAAGAGTTCTAAGTGAACTAAGAGAAGTTCCAAGGCCACTGGCCTTGAAGAGTTCTAAGTGAACTAGAGAAGTTCCAAAGCTGTTGGCCTTGAAGGAATCTAAGTGATTCAAGTTGTAAGAGATATCCTTAGTGGATTTCCTACTCGTGGAGAAAAAGAGTGGACTTGGAGGTGCTCTGAACCACTTAAAACCTATGTGTCTCATTATCTCTCATTAACTGCTATAGCTGTCATATCTGTTATAACTGCTATAACTTCTTATCAAACCATATTACATTATTAAGAAGGGAAAAAACATATATTCCGCTGCTGTCAGTATATTCAATACTAACAAGTATTTTAAAACCAAGAAAATTTTAAAATATCTATTCAACCCCCCTTCTAGATAACTATTGTGCCTTTGGGAACTAGCAATCTTCATTCATTAAGAATAATGATATTTACATTATTCTTATCATCTTAAAATTGTGACTTAACTAGTCACCATATCTACATAATAGTTTAATCTAACTATTCTACAAGTCCTGGCTTGATCTTCACGCTCGTTCATAACATGAACAGTACTTCATCTTGTGACGCTAATGGTACTCGCAACCATGACATCTCACCATAGCAGGACATCGATCCTGTGATGCCCCCAAATTCAGATACATGTACCTCGAATTCGGTTTATCACGTACTAATTCTAATAAAATACTAAAATCTCATGTAACAAAATAATATAATAATTTACATTGATTTAATATAAATATTCGCATCCCACGGTCTCACAACTTAAACATATCTTGAACCATAACGTAACCTAATACATAATATGAAATAAGTCTTATTACAACATCATGATAATCTTAAAAGATAACAAAGCTACGCCGTAGATTTGCCCTTGCCCTTGTTTGTGCCAGAGGGTCCGCACTGCTCTGCCTTAACTGAAATATTTTATGAAAAGCAAGAATGTGCAACAAGTTTGCTCAGCAAGTAATATAGCAATAAGGGTAAGCATAATTATAAAGCTTAATGATATCCAAGGTATAATTTCAAAGGATAATTTAAGAGTTCAAGGAATAAGTGGTGTAAACGAAGATATATCAATAGTTCCAAAACTGTCCTTTGAATTTATAAACAGAAGGTCGTTAAAGACCGAAGCATTATCATAAAGATTCAAAGGTTCCAACGTTTTCCAAAAGATAAAGTTTAATACTGAGCAGTCACTAAGGACTAAGAACTCTTGCTAGAATTGACAGTGTTTAACTGACAATCCGATATAAACAAGTACAACAGGTGATCAGCCTCAAGTACCCTACATTATGCATAATATTTACATGCTATTTGTGCGCACGTCGGTCTCCCGACAGATATATATAGTTTCCCCTTCAATGAGGGTTGTTCATCTTAGTTAATTTATAAGATTCCTCACCAAGCAATTGGTTTGGATCGCTTTCAAATTCATGACATGGGTCTAGCCGAATCAAATGGCGTATACAACTTTTACAATGTCTATGAGAACGATTTATAAGTTCAATACTCGCAACATAGTTCGAAGAATATAAACAGGCTTTAAATCAAACTATGAAGTATTAATTCGTAAGACAAGAATCATACTATCAATTGTTTACTCGTACGATCAATAATAGTACAAGCTTAAGTACGTGCTTAATAAGGAGTACGGTTCGAATACTTGTATTCAATATAAAATCCAATGAAGTTAGGAAACTTGCGTAATCATAGATTCCTTGCATAAAGTAAATGCATAGGTTAGGATACTTACCTGAGTCATTTTTTAATTCCGACCTCGACTTCTTATCCCTTGATTAACCTATTTTTATCGTAACGGTTAATCTCTATCAACACATAAACATATAAACCTAAATCGATCTAATCACACTAGCCTTAGGTATCTAAGACTTCTCAAAATAATTATATATTATTTCCCTAATCATTATCTCTATCACTCTATCAATAATATAGAACTTCATTATTATCTAAGTAATTCCCTTAATCTTAATTAGGGATATTCATATTAATGTCTCATTGGTTCATAATTACATAATCTTTAAAAGTATTTAATTGTTTAGTAATTATTATTCACAATTAAAATGTTTATTAATGTCACTTTAATTATTCACACTTATAGAATTAGAAATAGTCATCACTATTACCAATTGGTCTAAGTCTTATTGTTTTACAATTAAGTATTACCATAATTGTTTATTCGTTTCATAATTAAAATCTTATTTAGTTTTAATTGTTTACATCTTAAGAATATTAGATTAATTATCACTTATTGAATTACAATTAAAATTATTTTAATTGTTTAATATTCTTTAAGTTAAATAAGTCTAAAACTTTTAAATTTCCAAATTTTATTTAATTAACTCACAATTACAATACTTTAATTGTTTAATTATCTTTGATTAATAAAATTTATTAATATTAATCAAAATAAGTATTATTATTATTTAATTAATTATTATTTTAATTTTAGACAAATTTGGTTTTCTGATCAGGTTTGACCCGACCCGACCAGGTCCGCCTTGACCCGACCCGGATCCGGGTCAACTCTGAAATAGGCCTGGCGCTGCAGCGCTAGGTTTAGTACTGCAGATGGCACGGCAGCGCCGCCCCTGCAAAAACCAAACCCGGTTGTGGCGCTGCGGCGCTGGGGTCACTGCTAAGGACGACGCTGCAGCGCTGGTCCTGCAGAACCCTAAACCTACTATGGCACTGCGGCACGGTGATTACTACTGAGGAAGGCGTTGTAGCGCCAATCCTGCAAAATTAAAAATGATGGTGGCGATGCAGCGCCAACCATAGCTCTCTGGGCGGCGCGGTAGCGTATGCCAGGCAGAAAGCTTAGCCAAGAAACTTTTTCAAAATGTTCTTTAACCGTTTTTGGTTCAAACTTATATAACTTGTTCATTTTACATCCAAATGAGTTGAAAGCACTTTCATTATCTCATAAACTTACATCTCTTCAATATATGATATCTTGCACAATTTTCTAAAAGATTTACTTAGATTTATTTCTTTTTCAAGCTAGGGTTTATATATTGACATGTTTTATGAAATTTTTCGCTACGGGTTCGTTTTATGTCTAATTACCATTATTCCACTTGGGTTATGTTCGTATTTCATAGAGGTTCAACATAAAATTATTTGATCATATGTAAGGCTTATACATTTTATGACTCTTAACAACATATCTCATGCTTACAAGTGTTTCAAATAGGTTTCAAGCTTAACATGCATATCTACTTAACTAACTCAACTAAGACAAGTATATAATGAACTTAGTTAGTGATCCTACCTCTTGATGGCTTTCTTCCTCTTAGCTAAGAATCTTGAGTAGGCCTCCACTTTGTTTCCTTGAACCACCAACTAGCAAGAACCCCTCTAGGTTTTCTTCTTTTCTCTCAACTCTCTCTAGCTTTCTATATCTCTACACTTAGCAAATGAAAAGGCAAACTCTTAACACCAACACAAGTCTTCTATTTATAGACAAGCTATTATCCTCCTATGGTCATTACACAAAGGGCAAAGAAGGGAGTTGGTGACTAACTCCAATAACTACTACTATTAATGTACCCTTAGCCATTGGGCTAATCATCATTGCCATCACATGGGCTAGCTTTTGAGCTTATATAATCTTAAAAATCAGCATTCTAAAGAGTTATGGAAGGGGTGTATTGCACCATATTACATTTTTAATTCCCACCTTGTACATAATGCTAGCATACAAAGCTCTTATACACACACACACACACACACACACACACACACACACATATATATATATATATATATATATATATATACCTCTATTATACACCCATATATATATATACCTATATATATGTATACATATATCCATCATCACATATTACTCATTGGGCCATATCAAGCTAAATCCAATTGGGCTAGGCACACACTAAAACACATGGACCCTAATATTAATCTAGCACATATATTGATTGGGCCATATCTCCTAACTCTTATAAACATTTCACATTAATGTTGTTGGGCTTAGATATAACCTAAGTCCAATACACTATTAAATCAATGACCCAACTAGTCCAATTAAAAAGTTAATTATGACACACAAGGCTTAACACTTAAGCTTAATTAAGCTTATTATTATCATCAACATACTTGATTCAACTATTAATCACATATATATATATATATGTACACAAATAATTGCAATAATCTTTGTTTTAAATTCTAAAATTATTTATAAAATTCTCGGGTATTATAGATCCTCTTGATCTTCATAGGGTCCTTTAATTTATACTACCGTCATTCGCTGAAAATATTTTTATTTCAAGCAAGTGTGAGTATTCAATTGCTTAGAAAGTCAAATCAGTTGAATATTAACAACTCAAGAATCAAAATTCTTTTAAGACTTCGATAACCGAACAATGGTTATGAAGCAACTCGAATAATAGGAATACGTTCTGATTCCTATTATTTTAAAACATACATCACACATACTTTGTCATACTTTCATTCTTCTACCTTTTTCATACAAATTATGTTTGGCTAGAATCATTAGCACAGACTTAACAATATCGGTTCATAAATAAACCAAACTTCTTAACATAAAACGGTTCAATCACAGAACAACTTATTTCATAGAAACATCGAAGTGTTAACATTGTGGCACAAGGCCTCATACATACCACCACCTTGTACAAATATCACACATTTACACATACAAAATACCTTCTCATGTTCAACATCTGAGAAAATTAAGAAACTAACATTCATATAGAAATGAATGAAGTTAGGAAACTTGCATCAAGTAGAACTTGAACAAGGTAAGGAAACTTGCCTTAGCGCTGCATCCCGTTTACGCTATACCGTTCATTGAAATCCCTATATAACACATAAGGAATAACACATATCCATTAGTCATATACTTGACTTATGCATTAATTTAAACTTCTCTTTACTTCTTATGGTTCGCGTTTTTATAATCTAAGTTTACGCGACCAACCCCCATATTCATTTCTTCTATTCCTTTGATAATATTATACTTAGCACACCTCGAGTCTCTAACAGTATTCAATATAGTACACTGAGTGGTTTTCCACAAACAACCAACAAACTAGTTTCTCGTCTCGTCTACACTGTCTTTCATAGTGAGTTAAATCGGTTGCTAGTTCGTATTAACCGTCGCTCTCTGACGGAATCGTTTAGCCCAGATACGATATCTTGACCATTATATACTATGATTGCATTACAAGTTAGACTTAACTTATCCGAATCATTATGACTATAATGTTTGTTAAGTTAATCCTCATTACCTTTCTTACAACGTTCGATCCATTCGACTCAGAACGTTATTCAAGTTATTAACTTAACTCGGCTTTTCAACGTTATACGTTATTCTTAATTCTCTTATTACTGATCGTTATGGCTTATTAACATTCATATGTCATCAACCGACTCTCGTCGATCGTCGTTAGACACAACGACAAACGAAACCCTAATCTGTTCGCTAGGTCGCATACATTTCCACCGGATACCCATGATCGGATTCCATATAGAAATTACATAAGTTTTATGATCATTTCTTAACATATCATGTAACCTTGAGGCGCGCATTAAACTCGACTACGATTCACGAATTACATTTTCGGATTCTGAGTTTTAAATTTAAATACGTTTATTCAACGTTTAATTCTTAAAACTACCCTTAAACATATTGTTTAAGTGTTCTCTCTTCATGAATATTAATTATTTACTTTCCCTCAATTACCATGCAAAAGATTGGGTAATAAAATAACCGTGTCAAAAATTTTCCCCTTAAGGGCGCTGCGGCACGACACTAAGGGTTAAACTCGGCACTGCGGCGCCGGCTTGTAGTATCTGGCTCCCGGGCATGGTGCTGTGGCACCAGCTTGTAAGGCTTGGGCGGCGCCGCGGCGCCGGCCGTGTTCCTTTGAATTTTTTTCTAAGTTTTTCAATTTCTAAAATTCCCGAGCTCATAACGCGATCGTTATAACTCAGAATTGGCTCGTTCCAAAGCCATTAGCTCACATATCTTATGTTATACGATTACATCCAGTCGAAATTCATTTCTGAATCCTTTGGCGAGAAATTCGCTATTTCGTCCATTTTTTACGCGTTCATTAAACGTTCATAAACGTTCGACGCTCAATTCTTCGTTTTAACTCTGAATTCATTCATTCTTGCTCTCGCAAGTCTTATTTACCTAATTACACATTACGCCATTGAAAGCAAACGTTTCTGAATCAAACAGCGACTTTTGACTTCTATTTCGGGAAAATTTAAGATTTGGCGATTAACGTCTAATCGCATAACTTTCGTCGAATCTTCGTTACTCGATTTTTTTACTCCAAACCAAATGGAATCAATCCATTGGTTATTTATCTATGATCCTCACCAATCATAAGCATCTAACTTACGATGGTTTTTAATTATCTCGTTCCTCGTGTTCTTCGTTCGTTCTTCGTTTTTAATCAATATTATGATTTTACGTTTTCTCGTATTTTAACGTTATAAGTTTGATAATTCATCCTTATAACATTGGAGAGTTAATATAACTCATCTGGATCGTCCATTAACATCTTCTAACATCTTTTACTCTTCTTTTCTTTAAGTTATATATTTAACATAGAAAATTTAAAGAAAATTAACTTAGAAGTTAGGTTTTGAATTACCTTCCTTCATTAATCTTCTTCCTCTTGACAAAGCTTGCGATTCATGCTAGCTTTTCAATCTTTTCCTTCTCCTTTTGCTCCATCCCAAATCTCTCTCTCTCTCTCTCTCTTTCTCAAGTTGTTGGTGTTTTCAAAAAATGAAAAATGAAGACTAAGGCTTCCCTTTTATAAGCCTTGCAAGATGAGGGGCAAAATAGTCTTTTAAGCCCAAAAGTTACTATTCCCACCTCCTTAACCAACCTCTTTACTATTCACGTGGCTTCTCCTAGAAGCTTCGTGTTCCGTCTTTCAGAATTCGTCCTACAATTTAAAAAACTGACTTTCTCGGAATTCAAATATTTTTGGATATTCCGTCTTTCCTCTACCGCATAACATTTACACGTTCTTTGAAACTTGGAAGAACTGAAAAACACTTTTTGACGTTAAGCGCTTTCCTTCACGTTTTCCCCTAACGTAGTTAAACGAAAGAAAAGTATATAATAGTACTTTTTGTTGTTTCAGTTCGTTCGGTTTCTACACGTTTTTCGGAAGAAAAAAAATTATCGACTAACTTAACTTTTCACGGTATATTACCGTCAAATCTTTCGACAGAATATCATTCCGACATTTCGATCTCCTAGACAAACCCTAATCTCAAACCCTAACCCTTAGGGTTTCATCAAGTGAATAGTGCCTATTTCGTCTTTTTCTCAAAAATAATTTTGTTTTCGAAAATCTTTTATTTTCGTCTTAAAAATTCTTATTCATTCATTCTCGCTCGAAGCCAGAATGCTCCCGGTTTCTAATCATCCTATGTCATAGAATGACTACTAAACACATAACACATAATATAATTAATAAAAAAATCATTTATTATTCATTAATTATTTAAACTTAATTTCTGGACAATCCGATTTTCTAAGGTTATCTTATGTACGCCAATCTTTTTTTATCTTTATATATGCCGCAACAACATGAGAACAAGGGAATCGTTCTACTTTCCACTTTCCGCAAGAGTAAGACCAGTAGTTTAATCGCACAACTTGTATATTGCCTCCCTTCAAATTGTTATCGCGTGGACCTCGTGCAGTTTTGACATCAAATACACCAGTTAGTACATTGTATGAATTTACCATGTTAGTCGTTTCCTTCTACATAATTCTTTCAAACTTTTTTCTAGACTCAATACAAAACTCGTGCCCATCAGTTATTTCTTTCAAAGATTTTGTCCGTTTCAGCTAGAACAGTTCAACATATTGATAAAATATATATCCAACCATAGCAGTGATTGGCAAGTTTCGAGCAGACATTAAATTGTTGTTAAAACATTCCATTAAGTTTGACGTCGTGACATCGTATCGACACCCACCGTCATAGGCAAGTGTCCACATCTTCAGAGGGATATTACGCAACTAATCATAAGATTCATGAGATATTTTTTATTTCTTTCATGTATGCCTCAAATTTTCGTACTTGATGGATGTTCCCTACTTTCCGACAGAGTAATTTCAAGTGTGAACCTGGGTTTGCAGATGCAAAAGTGCTTTGAACATGACGAAGACAAAAACGATGAACCCCAGCATGCGCAGTGATCCCATTTTTTGTGCAGTCATAGCTTGTATTATGCCATGTGCACGATCAGAAATCAAACACACTTTCCACCGTTGTTTGCACACATATTGGAGAAGAAGTTTCAAAAATCATGACCAATTGTCACCCGTTTTATCATTAACCAAAGCATAAGCAACAGGGTATTGTTGCATTCTCGAAGCAAATCCTATGGCAACCAGTAATTTCCCCTTGTATTTCCCTTTTAAAAAAGTATCATCAATGGTGAGAATTGGACGAGCATGTAACCAGCCATCAATCACCAGCTTGAATGCCCACCACATATTCTTAAAGATAGATTTACCTTGACCAAGTACGTACAGATCAACCTCAATCTTTACTTCACTCCCCGGATTGTATGTCTTAATGGCAGTCATAAATCTAGGGAGTTGTGCATATGATGTATTCCAGTTGCCATAAATTGCTGCAATTGCTGCCTGTTTGCCATACCACGCCATTTTATACATCACATGATAATCGTATGTTTCGTTGATCATGGATAATATGTCCACAACTTTGGTATTTGGGTTTTTCGCAATCTGATTACATTAAAAAAAGAACATAATTTTAATTAGATAGGACTCTTTAAACTAGTTTCAAAAAATTATTGATGACAATATTAACATACATAATTTATATTACCATTGATTTGATGGTGTTTCCAATAAATTTTGTTGTTAGCTTGGCATGTTGTTGAAAGGGATTTGTAAACTGACATATATGCTCGTACGATAATCTTGTGATTATAAAATATTCGTGTATCTTTAGTTTGGATGCACGAAGCCTCCAAGGGCATTTTTCACTTTTACACTTGACTTCAAAAATTGTCTCATTGCTCTTGTAAGTGTCAACGGACATATGTGTTACGTTGTATGATGACAACCTTTTTTGGACCTGTTGAGTATCTGAAGTCATTTAAATTTTCGTTCAAAACTTCACATCCCAAAAAACACATAACTTGAACATTATTATTCATCGTAAATATTCTGCAAAAAATATCATTCACATAACATTACTTTAAAAGTAGACAAATATTTAATATCAAAAGTTAACTCATCCGCCAAAAAAAAATGAATGTCACAATATAACAAATTTAACACTACTAATATGGATAAAAAAATTATAGTGCATTAAATGTTATAATAAAATTAAAATGAGTACAACAAATATTAATATAATGAGTACAACATCTTCTGTATATGGTTGTCAAACAAACTAAAATTCAGATAGGCACACTTAGAAGTGGGGTTGAATAAGTGTGAGAACAAATTATGACCAATTTTTGTTTTATGTTAAACTTTTTCTTTATACTGAATTTAACTGACGGGATTAACAAAATCAGGGTACTAAATTAACACTACAGTTTTTACGAACATAGTTTGCTGAATTGAATATGTTATATCACTAAATGTTTATAGATTTTCTTAAGACAATAAAAATATCTAGTTTATAATTTTCAATTTAATTTAAGTAATTTCTTATGAGTAAAAAAAATAAACACAAGCAATCAAATGAACACTGAGAATTTTTACGTGGTTCAACTACTACCCTCTATAATAGTAGCCTACTTCATGTCCAATACCAACTAGTATTGGAGACTCACTTTATTTATTTCTTTCAATTACAAATTGGAACTTTTACAAAACAATTCTTTCAAGACTTGAATACTTAAATTGTCTTGAGCACTTTTGCTCCTTGTGCACCTATGCACTCTTAAGAACCTATGCTTCCTTGAATCTGTTTGTAAAAATCCCTAATCCACACTGGATTAGATACCTTTAGACTACACTTAATCTACTTAAAATTGAATTACAAATATAAAGGTCTATGATCACAACAATTAATCATTTAACAATGCAAGGCTCAACTACGAATACAATGATCAAAGTGTAAGAAATCTCACAAATTTAAAACTCACAGGAATAAGCTTGAATTAATTGCACAGCAGCTCACTTAACCGCACCAAAATAATAGAATAGCTTTTCTGTTTTAATCTTAGTGCAGTGTATAATTCGTAATTAAAACTGAAGTAAACTTATTCTATTTATAGCCTTGATTTTAATATTACCGTTGAGTATCAAAAGCAGCCCAAACAAAATTTTATTACTTCCCGTTAGAATATATCTCCCAATTACTTTAAAATAATATCCGGTAGAGAAAGTTTAGGAGGATAAGTCAGGTATATTTCACTCAGTTTTGAGTTCTTCAAAAACAACCCACTTATGAGATTTGAATTTTTAGATAAGAGTGAATCAGGAAACAAGATAGCAAATCAATCATATCTACCGCAAATACTGTTCCAAATATATCATTTATTATCCACGATTTTCATAGCAACAACCACTTTTGAAATTCCCACAATTTTAGCACTTGAAAAGCCTCCACGTGTTATTGAAGGCATTATATATATACCATGAACTTAAAACTGCTTCCACGTGTATTAAGTATCGTGATTATCAACAATCCCATTAAATTAGGATTTACTTGAATAGATAAACGTCTAAGCAACAACCGGAATTAAATATGATAAGGCTAGAAAAACATTGACGTTATTTTAAAATCAATTGTTTATCTAATACTCAATACAACATCTGGATAACAAACATGATATAATCAGATTCTTTTTCTTTTATGAAAAATAGTTTTAAACATTTGTAAATCACTTTTCTGTTTAATTTAATTTAACCACTTTTCATATTAAATGCAAATAAAATGTCCTAGAGCCTTGATTGAAAATTAATTCATACAAATGACTTTACATTAATTCCTAGAGACTCAAATGTCGTCAATCCTTTAACCAAGTCACCAAGGATTCTTTTATCAAGTTCCTGAAATTTCGCAATAGAGGATTTAGTACAAAAATCAAGTTATCATCAATACATAAAGTTAGAATATGACCAAGTCAACAATCTCCCCCTTTTTGATGATGACAACACCAAAATTTTAGCTCCCCATAAATCCATGCATATATTTTAAATAACATATTTCAGGAATTTTAAATTCAAAATAACATTACCCATTGTTGACGTCGGAAAAAATTTCGCTGGTCGGGTCACAACCCGGATATTTCTATCTTCCTAAGTTATCTCTACCCCTTACTCTTTTTTATTTCAAAAATGGTTTTGAATGATTTTTTAGAAAAATGCCAATATGTATCATGTCGACGATTTAAACGTTTTATAGAGTCGCTAATTGGTAGATTTGAAATGGTTGTACCAACTCAACCGAGTTTTGTTTGAAAGAGGCCCAATTGCTGGACACCGTCGAAACTTGATCTTTAAAAATAAAGTTTTGCTCGAGGGCTTGGTTAAGTATGGGAAAGGTGTTAGGCACCCCACGACTGCCGTGTAAACACGGTACCGCATCTTTTCAATATTTTTCTTAAAATCGAAATGCGTGTGTGAATGCTGTTTGAAAATTGGGCCTATGTTTAATTGATTGATTGAAAGTATTGCTTTGCTTCGTTGAACCTATATACGAAGGGTTTGATTTGATTTGCAAAATGTCTTTGATTTGATTTGCAAAAGTATTTAATTTGATTTGCAAAAGCTTTTCTTTTGATTAAATTGAAAATGATGTTTTGAAAGCTGGCTATCAAACCCTTACGCTAACATAAGAATTGAAGCCTATTGATACTTCCAGCTTTATCTTTGTATCCTTAAGGCTTGCATTTGAATGGTGATTTATCGGGCTGCGAAGTATCCTCGATCACAGAAATAAATACAAGTGTCAGTCTCCTCATGGGCATGAAAACCATCGGAGGGACGCTGACACGAAAAACCATTATTTTCACTATGTTGAGACCTTAAATCCGGATAACTGTTTTAAGGTCTTTTGTATATACATTTTACAGAAAAACTGGCAGGGTACATTCATAAACCGGAGTTTGTCCATCGTGGGAATCAGATTCCGATCATTTTGATCACGAGTCCCACGATTCCTAGGCTCACATATGAGTAGCAAATAAACCTGCACATTTTAAATTTGTACATTAAAAGAAAAATATCCCAAATGTTGCCAGAACCGAGGATTCATTCAGTAAATTCGGGTTCGCACGGCCGAAGCGTCTCGTTCCCACTAGATAGCGATCTAAGGGACGCGAGGTTGCTTTTGTAAAATGGACTGTTACACGAGTTTTTTGTTAAATTGTAGGCTCCAAATGTCCAAATCTATCTGTTATTTTCTGATATGTGGTAGTATGTGGGTATATCTACGTGTTAGAGTGAAATTTTTTTTAGAAGAGGTGAAAAAGTCAGAAAATTAAACGGGCAGAGGTTTGTTGCGTTTTTGATTTTTTTTAAAATGAGGGGGGGGGGGTCACCTCATATATATAGGCCAGGGAGCCTCTGCTCTACCTGTTGCTGTCGCAGGTAGAGGTGAGGCTCCCCTGGTAGGGCCCATGTGTTCGGTTGAGTCATCTCAAAGTACGTGCACTTCGAGCAACGCGAGGACGAAGTCGAAACTTTCTAACTTTTGATCGGAGCGTTCGTTTGAGTCATGTTGTACCTTTTCTGAAAGCCCTTGTCGAGAGTGTCAAAATGACAGGGGATAAAACATTTTCTGGGTCAAAAAAGATGGGTTAATAACCAGGTCTTCGATTCCCCGCAGTTTGTCCGTTCAGTTGTCTTACGCTGTTTACACTCGGGATCATCGTTATGGTTCGTTCTGACCTTGGTGGCATCAATTCGGTTTGATTTTGATCGAATCAGTTTATGGTTGGTAAAATGACCATTTTGCCCCTCTCAAGGTTTCCCTTAGTGTCGGCATGGCCTTCGGTTGACTTCCGGGAGTTATTTCCAAGACTTGGATCCCATTCGAGTCTGTTTGTCCTCAGTGTTGTCTCTGGGATGACTTGGTCGTTCCAGATTTTCCTATGGAGATGTTTGTGAGGCTTTACATTTGTTCCCGGAGTTAGCTTGACTTCCTGGGTTGAGACCGGGGCTGACCTGCACTTCCCGGGTTGAGACCGGGGCTGAGTTGACATCCTGAGACTGGTGATTGAGGCTGGGGTTATCCCTATATTGGTGACTGGGGTTGAGTTGACATCCCGATATTGAGACCGGGGTTGATTTGAAGGCCCGATATTGAGATCGGGGTTGATCTGACGGCCCAATTTGAGCTCGGGGTTGATGTGATAGCCCGATATTGAGATCGGGGTTGATCTGACGGCCTGATTTGAGATCAGGGTTGATATGATGGCCTGATATTAAGATCGGGATTGAATTGATGGCCCGATATTAAGATCGGGGTTGATATAATGGGCCGATATTGAGATCGGGGTTGAATTGATGGCCCGATATTGAGATCGGGGTTGATATGATGGCCCGATATTGAGATCAGGGTTGATCTGATGGCCCGATTTGAGATCGGGGTTGAGTTGATGGTAGCTTTACCCTCCTACAGTGTTAGTAACAGGGAAAGGAGTTTTCGAGTGTCTACAGATGCCCCTCTTTACCATGCTCATGCAATGTAATGAAATGAGCAGGATAAAGATTGTTAGACACTTAAAATGCAAAGGCAAAGGGGATAAAATGCATGATATGGTATGCTAGGAGTACTGTCAGATACCTTTGAGGAGGTGGGGTTATCACTGAGGGATTATGTTAGTTTTTGCTGGGGATAACGTCAATCGTGATAACCCTTGTTGCAGCACTATTATGCGATTGTTGGTAGGATATAAAATTTAAGCTATCACAGAATGTTCTTGTCACTTTCTGATGGGGATGATGTTAATAGGCTACCACGAATTGTTCTTCATCATTTCCTGCTGGGGATGACATCATTCATGATATCCTAGGTATGACATTGTTACCGCCGAGTTAGGCGAATGCATTTTCGATGTATATCCTGACTATAATTTACACTGGTAGTTGGCAACAGAGGGATTGAACCACCAGTCCTTCCTGATGCTCCCTTTTGAGGATGTGTATAACAGATTCCATCATCGAGGATGGACTATTATATGGTTTTCGTCACCGGATCTCTTCCGATGCTTTGCGGAGGTTGCTTCAACGGCTAAACTGTACTCGGTCTGTACCCGAACCTTCGTTGGGTTGAAGCCAATGGCTGAACTGTCATCGGTCAGTACCCAATGTGTCGCTGGGTTGAAGACAACAGCTGAAATGGACTTGGTCTGCACCCGAAACTTCTTTGGATTGAAGCCAACGGCTGAATTAAACTCGGTCTGTACCCGAAACTTCGTTGGATAGAAGCTAACGGGTGAATTGAACTCGATCTGTACCCAAAACTTTGTTGGATTGAAGCCAACGGCTGAATTGAACTCGGTCTGTAACCGAAACTTTGTTGGATTGAAGCCAACGACTGAATTGAACTCGGTCTGTACCCGAAACTTCGTTGGATTGAACTCGGTCTGTACCTGAAACTTCGTTGGATTGAAGCCAACGGCTGAATTAAACTTGGTTTGTACCCGAAACTTCATTGGATTGTAGCCAACGGCTGAATTAAACTCGGTCTGTACCCGAAACTTCGTTTGATTGAAGCCAACGGCTGAATTGAATTCGGTCTGTACCCGACGCTTTGAAAATGGTAGTTTTTTGGCAGTTTGTATTGTTGATCCCCTGATATGATTTCGGGATAAATACCAAGGGTTTCAAGAGTGTCCCCTTTTTTGTCAAGATTACGCTGCTTAAACGCAGGATTTCAAGACAAACTGCTCAATCGCGTAGCGATTTTTCTTCAGATTTGACTTGGCAGCACATAGAAGCTCCGTATCAACTCGAACCGAACTGATCCTGGGGGAGTGGGACCCACCCTGGGGAGCCGCAGGTGGAGGTGTGGCAGCTGCGGGTGGGCCCGCTTCCACCTGGGCTTTATATTGGGCAGCAGGAGTTCATTACTTGCAAGTCTCATTTTGAGTTTCAAACGGATTTTGATCTTCTTTTTCAGATCTACCGAGCTTGGGCAGCTATTATTTGATTCTGTCAGTTCCTATGCGTTCAGCGCATCGCAGGTAATGTTTTACGTTCTTTTTCGTAAGTTTTGGCCGTTAAAAGCATGTGAACGACGTAGGGGGATTTTAGACGTAATGTATAAAAAATATATGCCTATATGATCTGTGAAATTTTTTTTGATTACATATGTATGTATATCTTACTATAATGCACGTTTGGATGTAAGAAAATTCAGATTCTGAGACAGTCATATCTTGCTCTTCTTGATCAGTTTACTCATCCTTTTGAGGCCTAGTGAGCCTGGATTTTCAACTAAAAATATCCATGGTAATTTGGCTACCATGTAAAGTTCACTTTTGATTTTATTTCATAAATATGAACTTTTCTTGTTTTTGGGAAGGTGTGCTACTGAATGGCCACCTAGACATGCCTATCTGCATGTGGACAGTCCATTTTACAAAGGAGACTCTGACAACATTTTTTCAAAACCCGAGTATTTAATAAACATGCAATTTAGACTCTACTAAGGATTTTTGACTGACCATGCTTGCTTTAGGATTTATCTCTTAAAAAACATGTAGTTTTGACTTTACTTGGTATTTTGGACTGACCTATGCATGTTTTAGAACTTAGAGATTCATTGAGTAATGATTTAAAAAGTAATAAGCCACATGTTTTAGGCTTACCACACCCTTTCTGAGGTGATTTGGAGACTTGGTCCAGGTGATGGACAGAAATAGACCCCATAGTGCCAGCAGAGTCGTTTTAAGTGTTAGACGTTAGAGGGCTTCTGATGTTCCTCAGCCACGTCTGGCTCAACCGCCTCGCAGATTGGCGGAATCAGTGATTTGTCCAGCACAGGACGAGCAGCCGATCGATATTGATGACGAACAGGCTCATTTTGCTGCTTCGGCCCCTGCTCAGGCTCCACGTGCTGAGGTTCCAGGCATTGTTGTGCCGACCCATGAGCTGTTGGGCGACTTGAGTCGCCATCCATCGAGGTTTCTCCATGCCAATGAGGTGACTTAAAGTTTTTCTCTTCTTGGATTCTTTTCATTCTTTTGCCATTCTCGGGGCATAGGTTTTTGACATGGGTTAATATTTTGATGCAGGTTCTCGGCTTTAAGTAGCCTTGAGGGAACTGGTTCAACGTGCATTCCTTGTATCATACTTTGCACCAGGAGTACAGGGATATTGTTGATGGCTGGGGGTTCTAGGCTTTCTTTTCTATTTTTCTCGTCGATGCCCTTGGGGGTATATGAGGGCTTTGTCTGAGCATTGGTTCCACCAGACTCAGTCCCTTCACTTGTTGGATTGTGAGGTGATGATGACCCCTATGGATTGAAGGTTCATCACCGATATTGAGTTTGAGGGGTGAGCAAGTGCCTGTCGTGGCTGACATCATACCTACTGCAGTTCGGTCCCTGTTGGGAATTCCTGCGACGACGCTCAAGGGTCGGACGGTCCGATCTGGTCCCTTGAGTATAGATGCCCAGAGCGGGACTTTGCTGGAGCCTCCACCTGATGATCGGAGGGTTAGAGATCGCCTCTTGAGGCAATTGTTTTTAGTGATCATCAGGGGTTATTTTGTAGAGGATAACTCATCTACTGTGTCCTTTGCTCTTGTCAATGCTACCCAATACGTAGAGCACCTCAGTGACTTTGATTGGGGTTCCTACACCTTTGCCTTATTTCTCCGGGGCATGCGAATGCTTTCGGAGGGTTCGACGGAGGCTTGGTTAGGGTTCTACCCGTTTTTGCTGGTGAGTACATCTTTCTTGTTCCTTTTTAATTTCAATATTTATATTTGTTAGACTTAATCACTAAGGACTTTTGATATTGACATGGCCAGTTCTGGGCATTTGAGAGGCTTCCTTGCCTACGGCCTGCCACTGTTTTAGGTCTGGAGACCTATCCTCGAGGACGGCATTGGCATCACTCGACTTTGACGAAGGTCCCTGTTGTTGAGGGATTCACCATACTCGCTTATAGTTGGAGTTTTTGACGGCTGGATCGATCTCCTGGATGTCGTATACCTCCGAGTTCTTGACGGTTGGATTTGAGGGAGGCTACCCCACTGGTCGAGAGTTTTGCATTGTCGACCCGCAGAGTCCCGATTTTGATAGAGGGAGGCTGGGAGCTCTATTTGGGAGAGCGTGCTATCAGGAGTATTACGGGTCAGATCTGCATTCCCATTGTTCTTCCTGCTTGGCATCATTGGCCGTTAATCATGCCACTGACAGATATTCCCATGGAAGGCATAGATGGCTTCATCCTATCAGAGGGCCCGTTCAGCCAAGAGGCATTCAATAGATGGTGGAGCCCTCGCACTATTGGAGCTCAGACTAGGGCTACCCAGTTTATGGCAGACATGGTGCCAGGGTATATGATGATGACAGACTGGATAGCTTACCTCAGGGAGCCCACTCATTCAGATCAGATTGCAGAGCTGACCCGGGAGTTGGAGAGAGCTTGTTTTTTCATCAGGTACCTTGGCCGAGATCCATCAGAGGCATCTTCTTTTGACCCGACCAACTCAGGAGCGGGCCCCTCTTCAGGTCCATTTTCCAGCAGTTTTACAGGGGCTGATCCTCCCTTGTACAGCCCAGACATGCATGGTGATCGCAATTTTGTGTCCACAGCGGAGATGGAGCTGGTTGATAACCTGGGCGCAGATTATCTGGACCTCTTTTGATAGCTATGGCAGCTATATCTTTTTGGTCAGCCACTATTTTGGCTATTTGGGCGGCTGCGCCATTATTTTGATAGACCACTGTTAGTAATTGGGTGGTGGTGCCCCACTTTCCTGTACTCTTTATTTCACTTTGTATTATCAGACAGGGATGATGCTCACAGTAAATAGATTGCTATAGATATTTAGGATATTTCCTATCTATCGCATCATGTTTATATTTGTCATCATGCATGTATTATGTCATATGTATGCATTTAGATAGATGAGTTTAGACTTGACCCCTGGATGGCCTTGTGATACGGTGATACAGATGACGTCGTCTGTAGTTAGCCATATCGAGCATCTACCATCGTCTGAGGTGGCTTTATCATTGAGGTCGTGGTACGAGAGCCTGCCCTTCTCAGCTAGAGGGACAGTAGATCAGATGTTGGGGCATTCGTTGGCCCTTGCAGATTTCTAGGTGTAATATGGATTCATCGATGGCATTTTATCCTGCTGGATACCCGAGAGGCAGGTTTTTTGCATCGGGTGACATGAGCTGACACCGACTTTGGAGGAGTACGAGCGACTTACCAATTTGGCTCTGGACTTGCCGTGTGCTCGGACTGCTATTAGCGATATGAGGTGACCGTTCATGCAGATGTACGTTCTTCGCCAGAGGGTAGTCACAGATGAGATCATTTCTGGGCGTGTGATCTCGATTAACTTCTTGATTGATTATTTTGGTGAGCTTGATAGTTACCATCGACATGCCAGGGATTTTATTATTTCAGCAGAGGCTTGGCATTTGGCCAGGGTAGATATTCTGCTGATGTGTATCGTAGTATACGTCTACATGCTGTTACGCTTGGAGTACCTAGATGTGGGATTAGTAGTCGCTGTTAGGGCCCTTAGATAGGGTAACACCATCATCCCGATGATATTGGCTGAGACGCTGCGGTCAGCCACTCACTGTATTACCCACCCGGAGGGGTTCTTCAGAGGCAGTTTGGTCTTACTGTATATATGGCTTATGTCCCATATACGACCGATTGGATCTTTCAGGCATTATGGGTATTATTTTTCCCATGATATAGTTATGTCCTACTCCTTTCAGCCAGCTGAGTGTACCGATGTAGAGACATGGTTGGCATTTTTATCGAATATTGAGTATCCGTTCTGGATCTTGCCATGCTCAGGGCTAGCCTCCCCATATAGCTTCATTACTCATGCATCTGGCATTGACTATCTGTCCCTATCGGGATTGAGGAGGGTGACTACTTATCATCCCCTGGTTGTTATGAGCCAGTTTGATCAGTTCTAGAGCCTACACCAATTTCAGGGTGCTGCTGATCAGAGGATGTCGACTTCTTCTATGTCATCTGCTGATTTGATCAGAGTATATGAGTGTTGGACTCATAGACAGAGGGCTGAGTACTCCAGTAGCCATTCAGACCATTCTCTAGAGTATTCTGCATGGCTGAAGGCAGATATGACAACAGTAACAGATGCCCATTTATCTCCGATTGTGGACTCTGATGAGGAGGAGCCTATGGAGGATCCTGATTCTCCCACTGAGGATGAGCTTTTTGTGGGTTTGACAACGGCACTGGTCAGTGATCCACCGATTATTCCTGCAAGGACAGATCCGGCTTTGGCGGAATCACTATTCAGGATGACCTTTAAGCGGGATCAGGCTAGAGCGCAGATGTTGACCGCTTTGTCTGGCAGAGATATAGCTTTGGCTGAGAGGGATGCGTCTCGAGTCGCTCAGGATGCAGGATTGATTGAGCGAGATGAGCTCCGATCTGCCAGAGATGCAGCTTTTGTAGAGAGGGATGAGATCAACTCAGCCCGAGATGCAACTTTTGTTGAGATCGAGGAGACTTTGATTGCTCGGGACGCAGCTTTTGCGGAGATGGATGAGGCTATAGCTTCCATTGATTTCCACATTGCTGACAGTACTACTCTTCGATCTTATACTTATGGCCTGCTTACCTAGATGAGTGCATATATTGATGACCATAGTGCCACACTGCAGATGACTGTAGAGGTTTTGAGTCTTATGGAGGCTGAGGGTATCGCACTTGCAGCTGCTCCTCCATCTTCAGAGAGAGATGCCATGGTGGCATTGCTGACCCGCTTATCCTTGGGTCCATAGATTAGCTTTATTTTTCCTGCACATACTAGATCAACCATCTTTTATCATGTACAGGACACTATGTATATATCAAACATTTTTATATATCAGAGAAATATATTTTTGATTCACTTCCCTGTTTGGAGATGTATTGTCATTGATGAGTGATTACCACTTCTTTCATGACTCACTGCAGTTGATGTATCCTGAAATTCTCATTGAGGGACCGACAGTTGAGATGTCAAGGAGTATCTTAGATGGGCATATTGACCAGGGAGCTTGATAGAATTTAGGTTTTATGAGATTTCGGTGTCTTGGGACTGGTTTTTCTTTATTGGTTTTATTTGAAGGTCAAACTGCACCGTAAATGGCTGCCTACGTACTTCCGAGTTGAAGGAGATCAGGTCATTCGTAGTTCTGGCTTTATATGAGAGAGGTTTGAAAAGCATTTTCTTGGGCTTTTGAGTTTGGTTTGATGAGTTTTTATTTGGTTTGACCGCACCTTAAATGGCTGCCTACGTACTCCCGGGTGTAGGGAGATCAGGTTATTCTTAGTTTTGGCTTTCTAATCAAAATTGAACCTCAGACATAATACCTTTTCACTGCGTCTGAATTGATGAGTTGGGGAAATTCGTTTCCGTCCATTTCTTGTAATCTAATAGCTCCTCCTGTCAATACCTCCTTGACAATGAAAGGGCCTTCCCAGTTAGGGGCAAACTTTCCTTTGGCTTCATCTTGATTGGTCAAGATTTTCTTCATCACCAAGTTGTTTTCTTTGAATTTCCGTATTTAGAACTTCTTGTTGTAAGATTGAGCAATCCTTTGCTGATATAACTGCCCGTGGAAAATGGTTGTAGCCCTCTTTTCATCTATTAGGGACAATTGGTGATATCGGTCTTGCAACCATTGATCTTCATCCATCTGAGCATTGATTAACACTCACAAGGACTTCATCTCTAGTTCTATGGGGAGGACTGCTTCCATGCCATATACTAATGAATAAGGGGTAGCCCTAGTAGAGGTGTGCATTAACGTCCTGTATGCTAACGGGGTTAGAGGCAATAGGTCAGGACATTCTTTGTGATTGGCAGACATTTTTTGCAAGATCTTTTTGATGTTCTTGTTGGCCGCTTTAACAGCCCATTCATCTTGGGCCGATAGATGACAGAATTGAGATGCTTGATGTGGAACTTGCTACATAGTTCTCTCATCATCTAATTGTTCAGGTTCTTGGCGTTGTCTAATATGATCACCTTCGGTTGTCCATACCGACATAAGACATTGTTTCTGATGAAACCAATTATGACCTCTTTGGTGAATTTGGGAAAAGAGGCTGCTTCAACTCATTTGGTGAAGTAATCGATCATGGTGAAGATGAATCGATGACCATTGCTGGCTTTGGGTTCAACTGGGCCAATTACATCCATTCCCCACATGGAGAAAGGCCATGGTGAACTCATGTTGTGTAGCTTATTTGGAGGAGCGTGGATGCCATTTTCATGTACTTGGTATTAAAAGCATCTCCTGACATGATCATCACAATCGGCTTTGAGCGAGATCTAATAATGCCCTGTTCTTAATATTTTCTTGGCCAGCAAATGACCGCTCATGTGTGGACCACAGACTCCACCATGGATTTCATCTATCAGTCTTTGGGCTTGATATTTATTAAAGCATCTTAACAAGCCTATTCCATTATCTCTTTTGTAGAGGGCATCTCCACTTAGATAGAACTTCATAGCCATCTTGTGAATCCGCTTTCACTTGGATTGGCTTGCTCCAGTGGGTGTAGATCCATCTCGTAGATATTCCTTGACGTCTTGATACCAAGCCTGCTTGACAGGAGGTATTTCATCTGATAGTTCTCCAATGTAATTCCCGTATGTCGGGGCTTTCTGAATTGTGAATTTGAGGAAAGGAATCCCACTCCGATCAGATATGCGGATTAATGAAGCCAATGTTGCCAATGCTTCAGCGAAGTCATTCCTACCCCGAAGAATATGGTTGAAGGTTAGGTCTTCAAATTCCAGGGATATTTTGACAACCTGCCGATGATAGGGCAACAAATGTAGTTCTTTGGTGTGATATGCCCCAGTGGTTTGTCTAATCACCAATTCAGAGTCTCCAAAGACCAGTAGCTGTTTGATACCCATGGATTGGACTAGTTTCAACCCCATTATACAACCTCCATACTCGGTTGTGTTGTTGGAGTTGCCAAATTGAAGTGTGGTAGCCACAGGATATTGTTCTTCTGTACTAGAGATAAGGACTGCCCCAGCTCTGGCACCTTCCATGTTTACTGCTCTGTCGAAATATATTTTCCATGGTTGGACTGTATTCTCTTGCTGGAGTTGTTGAATTGTCATGATTCCATCATCTGGGAAATAAGTCTTCAGGGGCTCGAACCTTCCTAAAGGTGCTTCAGCTAATTGATCTACAATTCCTTGACCTTTGATTGACTTCTGAGTCACGCAGACAATGTCGAATTGTTATAGGAACAACTACCATTTGGACAGTCGACAATTCAGTATTGGCTTGTTGAATACATATTTAAGTGGATCCATGCAGAATATGAGGTAGGTCGTGTGCCCATGGAGGTAATGATGTAACCTCATTGCGGCCCATGCTAACGCACAACATGTTTTCTCGATTAGGGTGTACTTCTGTTCACCACTGCTAAATCTTTTGCTGATGTAGTAGATGGCTCTTTCTTTGTTACTATCATCCTTCGGTCCTAATATGCAACCCATTGCATTGGCGTTGACGGACAGGTACATGAACAAGGGAACTCCATCCCTTGGAGGTACCAAAATAGGTGCTTCGACCAGCTGTTTCTTGATGGCAAGGAAGGCTATCTTCCAATCCTCGTTCCATTTGGTGGAGGAATTCTTCCTTAGTAGCTTGAATATAGGTTCACAGGTTGTTGTGAGCTGGGAAATTAATCGTCTTATGAAGTTGACTCTCCCCAGAAACCCACGTATCTTTTTCTCTGTTTGAGGTATTGGCATCTCAGTGATGGCTTTTATCTTGGCAGGGTCTAGCTCGATGCCATGATTGCTCACCAAGAATCCTAGCAACTTGCCTGCTTTGACGCCAAAAGCACATTTGGCTGGATTTAGCTTGAGGTTATACTTACGCAACCTGTTGAACAGCTTCTTAAGATGTTCGATGTGATCATCCTCCCTCTAGGATTTGATGATGATGTCGTCCACATAAACCTCTATCTCTTTATGCATTATGCCATGAAACAGGGTCATCATGGCTCACTGATAGGTGGCTCCGGCATTGATGAGGCCAAAGGATAGTCGCCTATAGCAGAAGGTTCCCCATGGAGTGATGAAAACTATTTTCTCCCTGTCCTCTTTAGCAACCATAATTTAATGGTAACCAGTAAAGCAATCTACGAAGGAATATATGTCGTACTATGCCGTACTATGTCGTATTATCTATCAGGATGTGGATAAAAGGTACCGAGAAATTGTCTTTGAGACAAGCTTTATTCAAATCCCGGTAGTCCACGTAGACTCGTACCTACCCTCCGGGTTTAGGTACGAGAACTATGTTTGACAGCCACTCTGGGTATGTTGATACCATGATGATTCCAGCTTCTAATTGTTTAACGACTTCCTCTTTGACTTTCAGACTCCATTCAGGTTTCAATCGCCTGAGCTTTTGTTTGACAGACTTGAATCCATATTTGATGGGCATTCGATGTATGACGATGTCAGTGGATAGGCCAATCATGTCTTCATGTGACCATGCAAACATATCCTGAAACTGTGTTAGGAGTTCGATTACGTTGGCTTTTTGGTCTTGGGTGAGGTCTATGCCTATCTGGATTTCTTTGATGTTTTCGGAGGTTCCTATGTTGATAGTGGTGGTTTGGTCGAGGTTTGGTTTGGGTTTGTCTTCGACCCATTCTTTGATCTCCTTGGGCACCTCATAGTCATCTTCCTCCTCTTGATCAATATCCATCAAGTCGAAGTTCAGTTCTACATCAAAGTTGTAATCACCTTGACAAGTTGGCTTCTCATCTGCAGAGACAAACATATCCAAAGCTTGAGTCCTAAAAACAAAAAATGCTTTCATTTTAATATATACAACTACTTAAATATACAAAGCATTTGGCAAAGCATGACAAAAGTTACTGCTATAGATGTGCAATCAAAAGTAAGCAGTAAATGAAAGAATATTTAAAGGGCAGATGTACTCTCTGCCCCTTTAACCTTTTTGATCAAGGCAAGGGACACTGCTCCAGTTATCCAAGGTCAGATCCTCATGAATAGGGAGGATCAAGGATTTGTGCTCTTCTGTCTCATCTCGGATGATGACAAAAACGTCCTTTTCAATAGGGTCAGGGTTTTTCTTTGCCTTGCCCCCTTTTCCCTTCTTGATGCTAGGAACTTTAATCTGATCCTTATTGTCGTTGTCAGGGAATTCATCATTCATACCCTCGTAGTTTATGATGACCCGCATGTTAGCGAATGGGTCTCGTCCTTCATACAGGATCTTTTATTTTCCCTTTTCGCTATCTGCCTCAGGCTTTAGGACTTTTCTTTCCTCGAAAGGTATGACTGGAGGAAATAACATGGCTGATACCACAGTAGGGATCTTCCTCATTGGTTTTACCCATCTGGCATTAGTGAGGTTTGGCAGCAATATAGTGGAAGCATGAGCCTTAGGATGCTTGTGTGGGTTCCTGTGATTTTCTATAGCTGAAAATCCCAATCCGGCTCTCCCAGTCTGACTCGTGATTTGTAATGGCCTTTGCATACCTTGTTGATTCTTTCCCAACCCTTCTCCAGGTTGGAAACCCAAAGATTCCATTTCCTGGCCCACTGTCATAACTTTGGTGGAGACCTTTGGTTTCAGGTCTAGTGCTCCGATAGGTAGATACTGCGTATCACTAACCTCTAAGGCTTGAAAGCTTGCATGCTCAATCCCTGCATCAAGGCTAATCACTGGCATATCTCCCTGTATACAGACAGGGTATTCTGGTTCCGCATCGACCGTGATGAGGTTGTCGTTGATAATGTATTTGAGCTGTTGATGGAGGGTGGATTGCACTGCCCCTACCATGTGGATCCATGGCCTGCCCAACAACAAATTGCATCCAATAGCTTTGTTGAGCACTTGAAAGGACACATAGAAAGTGTGTGGGCCAATATCCAAAGGAAGCTCTATCTCTCCCATGGCTTATCGGCGAGATCCATCGAAAGCCTGGATGACCACATGACTGGTTTTGATCCGGTTCGGGTTGATCTTCATTCTTTCCAAGGTATCATAGGGACAGATGTTGAGGGATAATCCTCCATCTATGAGCACACCTCCGATCACATACCAGGAAGACATCACAGCTATGTGTAGGGACTTATGATGGCCCATTCCCTCTACAAGGATATCATCATCAGTGAAGGATATCACATTGCTGTTGAAATGTGTTCCACCACGTGACAGAATTTCTCGGCATCCACGGTATGAGGCAGATGGGCTTCTTTTAGTACTTTCACTAGAATGTTGTGATGATCCACCGATGATAGGATCAAGTCTAGGATGGACATTTGCTTGGGTGCGTCTTTCAAGCCTTACACCACCTTGATTTCATTGTGTCCCATTTTGTTGAGGAACTCTTCGATTTTCATTGCTTTGGGTTTGATGACTGGTTTGATGACCCGCTGAGGCAGGTATAATGGATTGTCCTTTGGTACAATGACAATGTTTTTTGAAGTGGAACCTTCATCATTCCCGTAGTTCCATGGGACCCTTTTCAGACTAATAACTGGATACTGAGGTCTAAAGGGCAAGATTAAAGGCTCGGGTGCGGCCACCTTCACAGGGTTTTGTATTTCTTGGACCCCTTTCCCTGGCAGTACTAAGGGTGTGATGGTTAGCTTATTGTCACAAGATACAACAGCCACCATATCCTGATTCCATGCAGTGGGGATCCAGAGAGTGTCTTCATCTGGAAGGTCGAGAAGTTGATTTCCCCTTATCAATTCACCGCTTTCAATCATATCTTGAATCAGGTTTCAAAGTGTCCAGCAATCTTCAGTATCATGGCCGGGTTAATTAGAGTGGTACTAACATATTTGGTTAGGCTTAAATTTTTTGGATCGAGGGTTCAATTGAGGTAATAAATCTGCAACCATTCCCTCGTTGATTAACATCTGGAGGATTTCTTCCATCGATTGGTTCAGGTTGGTGAAATTCCTTTAAAATAGGAATTTCATACCAGATTGGACACTTGCTTCTTCAACCCCCTTGTTGGTCCAGGGTTCATGCTCATGAGACCGGCTATGATCCATCACGTGATTAATCTCCGGTGTGGGAGGACGATTGATGTCAGACTGGTCGATCTGTTTTATCATCTTCCTGGTGATCTGATGCTGGTAGACGACCAGTTCTGCCAATTGTTCAATTTGTTCATTGATAGATTTTATCTCTTGCTCTATTAGGAATCTCCTTTCTAAGATCTCCCAACTGTCTGGGGTATTGTTGCTGGATGAAGTTGATTCTCCTACATAACGGAGGTACTTGGATCCTTCTCCACTTATGGTGCTGATCATATTGACATTCTCCTCTTTATGTTGTGGAAGAGGATTGTCATATACATGAGGTTGCTCAGGCTTTGTTACCACAATCTCTCCGTTGTCAATCAAGTCTTGGATTTTTTGCTTGAGAGACCAACATTCTTGAGTGTCATAGCCTGGAGATCCAAAATGATAAGCACATTTCTTGCTTGGATCAAAATTTTATCCACCGATATTGGTTGGTGGAAAGAGTTGGACAATCTTCTTCTAAGCTGTCAGAAGGTTGAATACGTTCTCGAGTGAATCCCCTAGAGGGGTGAATGTTCTTCGACTCTTGACCTCCATATTTTTCTGGAATGGAGGGTTTGCAAGCTGTGCTGGAGCTTGGAAAGGGGTATAGTTCCTCCTTTAAATGGGCATACTGTTTGACTCGCCTCTTTAATTCTTCCCTTGCAACACTAAGGACATTTCTTTCTTCTTATGTACTCTCCGGGGATTACTCTTGTAATTTTTGGACTGGATATGTTCAGCGACAGCTTCGAGGGCGGTCAGATCTTTTATCTTCCCGGACTTGAGCCTCATTTCTTCCATTTCGCCGTGTTTGATCATTTTAGAAAATGGTTTTCCTATTCCTGCTAGGACCCTCTCATAATACGGAGCTTCTTGGATATCGATGAAGGTCATGACTATCTCAGACTCAGTCATGGCTGGGGTGACTTGTGCTGCAACCCGCCTCCATCATTGGGCATACTCTATGAATGATTTAGTGTTCTTTTTCTTGATTTTGGTTATTTGGTATCTGTCTGGAGCTAGTTAAGATTGGAAGCTATATTGATTGAGGAAGGTATGGGCCAGATCTTCCCAGCTGTGAATCTTAGAATTGTCCAAACAGGCGTACCAGGCTCTAGCCTCTCCTGTCAGACTCTTTTGAAATAACTACATTCGAAGTTTCTCATCCTCTGCATAAAATCCGAGTTCTTCGATGAATACTTTCAGATGTGTATAGGGGTCTCCCAATCCATCGTATTTCTCAAAATCAGGAGATCTAAATTTCTTGGGATAACGAGCCCCGGGGAAAATACAGAGGTCGGAGTAATTAACACTACCGAATGCCCTTGTCTCTTTGATAGACCAGAGAGTTTCCTCCATCTACTGTACTTTTTTAACAATGTCATGAGCTTCCTGCTCTTTGTTGAGGGTGGTGATTTCAGGGGTTTTGTTGGTTGTGTCTTGGTTCTGTGGTCTAGGAATCTGAGTCTCAGCTTTTTCAGTCTCTTGACTGCCACTACTACCACCAGGTGCTCCCGGTTCTGTGTGAGTTTGGGCTTGCTTCCCTTTACTGGCCTTGCTTTGTTCTCTCAGAAAACCGGCTAATTCGGCTATCTAACTTCTCAGTCCTTCAAACTCTTCCCTAGATACAAGGGTAGATTCTGGTTGAGCACTCAAAGTCATGTCCGTGGATGGACGCAGTGCTTTCTTAGCCTTAGATCTAGTGACATGACCAATTTTTCACCTATAACAAAACATAGACGTGTCAATTTCCTGAGGTAGGTAAGGATATGATGCATGTTATGATGTGGTGTTTATTCTTTTCCCGCAAAACAGAGGTCAGTTATTTTGATGATAGGATGACAAGAAATGTAAATCTTTCATTATGATATTAAAAAATTGATATTGAATTGAAAGAGGAAGGCATGAAGAAGGTTCCCGTCGAATTTGGTTAATCAGAGGCTGACCTATCTTAGGTTACTCTCGCGCGGCTTTTTCACATTAAGGTCCCCAGATCATCGCAATCTACTAGAGGGGAAGTTAATTCGATCTTTCAACTGGAGCGAATGTGGGTGTTGTATTTTCATAAGCCCCAGAGACTTACCCGATCCCTAGAGACATTACTTATCACCGACGGGTTTTGCCTCCTTGTGAGAGGAACACAACATACATTCACAGACATCGCCCTCACCATATGCATATGATGACAGTTGGTGCGAAGCACTAATATGGGTGCGAAGCACTAAAAAGCAGGAAAGCATTCATTCACATTCATTCAATATAAAGACGCAGTATTCACGCATTCATTCAATGTAAAGGACGAGAATGGTCCTATGAACCTCAAACTTAATTTTCCTTTCTTGCCGAATCTTATTTTCCCTTTCTAGGGAGACATTTTCAAAAACACGAAACTACCGACTTCAAAGTCTCAGTTTTGATGACGAAAATCTGTATATTTCTTTTACCGATCCTGAGCAGCCACCAGTCTGGCTCTTATTATCGTCACCACATCTGCCGTTTGTTGAACTAATTCCGGCCCCAAAAGTCATCGTTCACCAACTTCGTCCCCACACAATGGTGTTCTGCACTTTCTTCCGTAAAGAGATTCATACGGTGGCATACCGATACTCGCATGATAAATATTATTGTAAGAGAATTCTACCAAGGGTAAGTGATCGTCCCAATTCCCTTTGAAATCCATCACGTACGCTCTAAGCATGTCCTCTAGCGTTTGTATGGTTCATTCACTCTGGCCGTCGGTTTGAGGATGATAAGCACTACTCAATCTCAACTGTGTTCCCATCCTCTCTTGCATGCTTTTCCAAAAATTTGACATGAAGCGCGGATCTCGATCAAAAATAATTGACACCGAAACTCCATGTCGCGAAACGATTTCCTTCACGTACAACTTCGCTAATTGATTTAAATCAAATTCGATCTTTATCGGTAGAAAATGAGTTGTCTTTGTCGGTCGATCTACGATAACCCAAATGACATCATAACCCTTTTGTGTGATCGGAAGTCTTACCAAGAAGTCCTTCGTAATGTGCTCCCATTTCCACTTTGGTATTTCCAATGGCTGAAGTAAACCACTCGGCCTCTGGTGCTCTTCTATGACTCGTTGAAAAGTAAGGCATCTACTGACGTACTCCGCAACTTCTCATTTCATGTTGGACCACCAAAAGTGTTGTCGAAGATCCTGGTACATCTTCGTGCTTCCTGGATGAACTGAATATGCCGCATTGTGTACCTCGTGCAAAATCTCCTCTCTCTATTCAATTATTGTCGACACCCATACTCGATCTTTGAATCTTAATATACCGTCCTTATCCACCTTGAAATTTTCTTCTCCATTTTTTGCTATCCTTTTCTTTATCTTCTCGGACTCTTCATCCTTATTCTGTGTTTCTTTTACTCTATCTAACAGTGTCGGATGAGCTCCTATTACAAATAACTTCCCCTCAGACTTTTCGAGTTCCTTCACTTCTATTTCCAATCCTTCCATTTCAATTATTAGTTCTTCTTGAACTTTTAATTTGAGAAATTTCTCCCTTTCCTTTCCTACTCAATGCGCCGGCTACTACATTTGCCTTCCCCGGGTGATAAAGAATTTTGCAGTCTTAATCTTTGATTAATTCCAACCACATCCTTTGTCGCATATTTAACTCCTTTTGCGTGAAGATATATTTCAGACTTTTGTGGTCCGTATATATCTCACATTTTTCTCCATACAAAAAATGCCTCCAAATCTTCAACGCAAAAGCTATCACCACTAACTTCAAGTCATGAGTAGGGCATCTCTTTTTGTAATCCTTCAACTATCATGACGCATATGCAATGACCTTGCCATGTTGCATTAGCACATAGCCAAGACCTTTGTGTGATGCATCATTGTACACCACAAAACCTCCTACATCTTCTGGTAATGATTGTCGACGTCGGGAAAAATCTTTGGATAGATCTTCCTCTTCCTAAATTTGAATGTCTTCTACCCTTGTTTGTCTTATCTGTTTTATTTAAGGGTGAATTTTTAGGAAAAGGCCAATATGTATTATGTCGACGATTTGAACGATTTATAGAGTCGGTAGTTGGTAGATTTTGAAATGGTTGTACCAACACAACCGAGTTTTGTTTGATTTTGCAAGTAGGCCCAATTACTGGATGCTGTCAAAACTTGGCCTTGGAAACCGAGATTCATAAAGTTTGAGGGCTTGATTAAGCGGGGGGGGGGGGGGGGGGGGGGGGGGGGGGTAGGGGGTGTTAGGCACCCCCCGACTTTCGTGAAACACGGTTACCACATCTTTTCAATTTTCCCTTTTTTATTTGCAATGTGTGTATGGTGGAATTAATTGAGCCTACGCGTTTGTTTTGAAAGTAGTGTTGTGCTTCGTTGGACCTATATACAAAGGGTTTGATTTGTTTGAAAAGTCCATTGTAGACACTCAAAATTTTCTTCAGTCCTGTTGTAGACACTCAAAATTTTGCGTTCCTGTTATGATAAGTGGTTTTCATGACCACTTATTCAGATATTTTCTAACTCATTTTGTTACTTAAACTCAAGTATCGTTGTGCGTTTAATGTATTTTTGCTTTCTTTTGTAGTTTTCTTTATTTGGAACTCTCTTAGTGCACATTGAGCTAAAAAGGGCAAAAGATGGCTAAAAAGGGGCAAACCACAGTAGGCTTAAGGCATGATGATGGCATAACGAAGGAGCAATGAAATGTGATGATGCTATGAGGCTAAAAGTATGCAATAGAGGGAAGTCTGCAGCTAAGTGCAGCAGCAGAAAAAGAAAGCCTTTCAGCCTGATGCTAGGCCAAATGGCGCGCGGCCGCGGCGGTCCAAAATGCTGCCAGACTTTGGCTTTTGTTTAGGCTGAACGGGGGAAGCTTAATTATTAGGGCTTGTTACCCATTTTTCAGATATACATCCTTTGGGAGCTTAGCTTAGCCCAAACTTTCTCAATTTCTCTTCTCTTTCATTTCCTTGTATAGATTAGGAGTAGATTAAGTTAGGGTTTAAAGTAGTTAGTTTTCTAGGGTTTGATTAGACTTAAAGATTGAAGCATTTGGATATCATCAATGATCCAAGCTTGGAGCAAGAACTCAGATTTGTATTCTCTATCTATATTGTCTCCTTGCTATCTCTTTGTATATTTGGATGATGTTTATTCATTTTGTGGATGATATATTTGAGTCATTCATGACTTAAACTTATTTTGAGGTTTCAATGGAACCTAATGAGTAGTTTATATTGATATGCTTCCATGTTGTTCTTATTAATTGTTATGTGATTGTCTATTACGATTCGTGCTTTCATTGCCTAATTGATTCGCGACCAATTACTGTGATAACCTGCACGGACTTGAAAGACAAAGTGTAGGTTTAGATCTAATCGTAGTAGCGGGCGATTGTATGTTCACATGGCGTTGGATGTACGATTTGTGCCTAGAATAGACATATATCGAAACGCCGCTCGTAGTCAAATGAGAACTTGGACTTAAACCCTATTTATTTATAAATCACATAGACATTTAGGGGTTTAGATAATGTGGGTGTTCATGTGTGTTCTATCATCTCTGGATTGCATGTGATATGGATTAGGTGCATCAAAATATGGCCTTCTCTCACTTTCGTGTTCTCAGCTAACAAACTTTGACGATTAGTTTGACCTAACTGGAAGTGTGTCGACTTAGATCAATCATTAGGGAAAATTGAAATCTCATATCTTCATTATCTAATTTCACTCTAGAATTACTTAGTTTAAGTTCAATTGCTTGTCTAGTTAATTTTGTTTTTAATTAAAACATTTTATCGCTCGTTTAAATAAGATTGAAATGATTACGTGCTAGTGTTTTGGTGTCTTTTATCATTTAATTCTCTGTGGGAACAATATCTGTACTTACTCTTTATTACTTGCTTATCGCGTATACTTGCGCGTAATTGTCATACCTATATCGGGGACAACAAGTATGGCTTCTGCTCCCAAACTCTCTTTATTTCTTTATTAATTTAATTTTGATACACGTATACAAATTTATAAGAATTTATTATAAATATATATAATGGTGCAATATATTATCTAATTTCTTTTCTAATTGTGCTTTCTTCATATCTTTCTTTTTTGCCCAAAAAGTTTTGTGGGCAACCCTTTGATTTGTCGAAGGCATTCCCCTGAAGGTTGCTCTGGATCAGTCACTCCTTTTCCTCTTTCATTTTCCCTGGAATCATCCCCTTGTAACAAATCTCTAGTCCCCAACTCCCCATATAAATCTCCATTCCTTGTCCACTTCATATCTCCAAAATGCTCACATAATATTTTTCAGGAAAACCCAACTCCAAAAGGCTAGCCGTTGCACTTGGGGTCAGTGTCAGCTTTGTTACTCTTGTTCTATCCACAACTGGGTTTCTCTTGTGGCGCAGATTCGAAAAGAGAAAGCAAGGCACCCTAAACATCAGTGGTCAGTACTCAACTATTACGTCTCAGTTCTTTTGTCTTTGTCAATATATGGTACAAATGCATACATATTTGTCAATTTTTGGAAATGAATTTTACCTTATTGTCTCAATATTTCAGACTTGCGGGGAGAGGTTCTGATAAGCCTAGGGAACCTCAGAAATTTTGCATTTAAAGAGCTCAATTTTGCAACTGAGAGTTTCAGTTCCAATAACATTCTTGGTGCCGGGGGTTTTGGCAATGTCTACAAGGGAAAGCTTGGGGATGGCACAATGGTGGCCATGAAGCGATTAAAAGACGTGAACGGGACCACGGGAGAATCATAATTTTAGACAGAATAGGAACTGATAAGCTTGGCTGTTCACCTAAATTTGCTGCGGCTAATTGGATACTGTGCTACTCCAAACGAGAGGCTTCTGGTGTATCCTTACATGTCCAATGGCAGTGTGGCCTCAAGGCTTAGAGGTTGGTGTCTATCTTCCCTGCTTGCAAGTATTGTTTCTCCTATAGTCACTATGGATAATTATTAGCATGGGTTAAATATGATTCCTATTATGTTCATATTTGAGTACAGCATAGCCTACCAGAACCAGATTATAGTAGTTAGTCCATTTTTTAACTTGATTTGGACTACCGTATGTTATGGGGCCCATGAATTTTAGTTTCCAACTTCCCACCTATGTAGGATGGACAAAGGTCCATGCTTTGTTTGTAGTTTGCTCTGGTTATAAGATCAAATTCAAAAGTATAAAAAGTAATGCATCTAAAATCTCCTGCTTATTGCAAAACTAAGATTAGTACACCACCTTTTGTAAAATGAAAAAACTCAATTATAAGATACATTCAAACATAGTATCCTGTTTCCCAAGCTGTTGGACCAGATTGAACCACATTTACTACTATTGAAAGAGTTTTGATTTGCGTGTATAATGCAAGAAAAAGTCGACTGCTTCAAGTCTTTTATGTGAAAGGGTCTGTTCATGAGAAGAATGAAAGAAAACATTGTCAGGATTATATATCTTCTTATTTACAGTTACATCTGGATCAATCATCCATCATGCAATTGAAGTCTTTTAAGAATATTTTATGTGCTGATTACAACAGGAAAACAGCACTAGACTGGAATGCTAGGAAGAGAATTACAATTGGAGCTGCAAGGGGATTCCTATATCTGCATGAACAATGTGATCCAAAAATAATCCACAGAGATATGAAGGCAGCCGATATAGGTATGACAATTACGCGCAAGTATACGGGGTCAACAAGTAATAAAGAGTAAGTACAAATATCGTTCCCACAGAGAATTAAATGATAAAAGACACTAAAACACTAGCACGTAATCATTTTAGTCTTATTTAAACGAGCGATAAAATATTTTAATTAAAAACTAAATTAACTAGACAAGCAATTAAACTTAAACTTAGTAATTCTAGAGTGAAATTAGATAATAAAGATATGAGATTCCAATTTCTCCTAATGATTGATCTAAGTCGACACACTTCCAGTTAGGTCAAACTAATTGTCAAAGTTTGTTAGCCAAGAACACGAAAGTGAGAGAAGGCTATCTTTCGATGCACGTAATCCATATCACATGCAATCCACAGATGATAGAACGCACATGAACACCCACATTATCTAAACCCCTATATATTTATGTGATTTACAAATAAATAGGGTTTAAGTCCAAGTTTTCATTTGACTACGAGCGGCGCTTTGGTATATGTCTATCATAGGCACAAATCGTACATCCAACTCCATGTGAACATACAATCGCCCGCTGCTACGATTAGATCTAAACCTACACTTAGTCTTTCAAGTCCGTATAGGTTATCACAGTAATTGGTCGCGAATCAATTAGGCAATGAAAGTACGAATCGTAATAGACAATCACATAACAATCAATAAGAACAACATGGAAGCATATCAATATAAACTACTCATTAGGTTCCATTGAAACCTCAAAATAAGTTTAAGTCATGAATGACTCAAATATATCATCCACAAAATGAATAAACACCATCCAAATATACAAAGAGATAGCAAGGAGACAATATAGATAGAGAACCCAAATATATCCAAATGCTTCAATCTTCAAGTCTAATAAAACCCTAGAAAACAAACTACTTTAAACCCTAACTTAATCTACTCTTACTCTATACAAGGAAATGAAAGAGAAGAGAAAATGAGAAAGCTTGGGCTAAGCTAAGCTCCCAAAGGGAGTATATCTGAAAAATGGGCAACAAGCCCTTATAATTAAGCTTCTCCTGCTCAACCTAAATAAAAGCCAAAGTCTGGCAACATTTTGGACTAGCGCGACCACGCGCCATTTGGCATAGCATCAAAGGCGACCGCGCGACACTGAAAGGCTGGCTTTTTATGCTGCTGCTTCTGCTGTTGCTGCACTTAGCTGCCAACATCCCTTTACTGCATACTTTTAGCCTCATAGCATCATCACATTTCATTTCTCCTTCGTCATGCCATCATCATGCCTTAAGCCTTCTGTGCTTTACCCATTTTTAGCCATCTTTTGCCCTATTTAGCTCAATGTGCACCAAGAGAGTTCCAAATAAAGAAAACTACAAAAGAAAGCAAAAACACATTAAACGCATAACGATACTTGAGTTTAAGTAATAAAATGAGTTAGAAAATATCTGAATAAGTGGTCATGAAAACCACTTATCAAATACCCCCAAACTTAAACGTTGCTTGCCCTCAAGTAACACAAACAAAATAAAACACAGATGCAATGCAAGTAACTATAATGTATGCAACCTACACTGGCATGAAAGTGAATTCAGGTTTCAGTCAGAATTGATATTTAAATGCAATGCCTCAGAAGAATCACAGGATAATCAAATAGATAAGCTACCCAAGACAAGATCAAAAGCATATCCCTACAAATTCGCACTGATGTATTGTGCGTTGTGTGCCTAGCAATCATTAGACATGCTTTGGAACAAATAAATCACATACTATGCTTCTTAGGAGAAAAATAAGTTTCAACTCAAGAACCGTTGTAAATCAGATAATTTCTAACTAAGACCATACATTACTTAAGATAGGGGTCAACAAGGGATTTATTATGCTTATTATGTACACAATCGACTGTGCAATGCCTAGTCCTCTTAGGCTTTTCAATGATATCCATGTAGCGAGCTTTCGACCAACGACTCCCAGACTAGACGGCCTTAGGGCACTGGGTGTAGAGATACCCCGAGGGCTTACTTGCTCGAATATCAAAGGCCACAGAACTCGACGTAGCCGACGTGTTTATTCTATTTTTCTCTTTTTCTAAATCTTTTTTTTTGTTTTTCTATTCTCTTTCTTTTTTTTATAGGAGAGTGCGTCTTACGCTCTATCTCTCCCAACAGCATGCATACCCCCTGATTCCCGCAAACTTAAGCTTTTTACAGTCTAGTTATTATTATTAGATTATTGAAACTCTTTTGTTAAAACACAGATTTCCCACTAGAAGTATGTGAACATTTAAACTAAACACATCATGATGGTTACTCTATCGTGCTAACTGGTTACACAGTATCTGACAGAAAAGCATTTACATATATGACCTTATAAACAAGCTTGAGTTTCAAATCGGTTCAAAAATCAAGTAATTCTAGCTTCCTCATAGGCCAAATAAATAATAAACCAACTGAACACTGGATTCATGCAAAATGCTCTAACACAGTTAACTAAAACAAAACAAAATTTTGAAAATTTTGACAAATTTTAACAAAACACGATCTACATGCACTAAATGAACTAACACATTATGCAAAATAAAATGAACTAACTACATGCAAAATAAACCTAATAACAAATTCCCCCAAACTTAAAGTATTCAATGTCCTCATTGAAGGGTAAAGGTAAAAAGGAACTCCCCTATTCGGCTTCGTCGTCGCCCTCGTCATCATCGTTCTCCTCATCAACTTGTTCTAGTGGTGTGTCTGGAGGTGGATAAGCAGCAGCGGATCCATATGTCGGGAACTGCACCTGCACTCCTATCTGGCCGAAAGCTTGGGACAATGCCCTGCAGAAATTTGTAGTGAAGGCCTGGAAGTTCGTGCTCATGGCATCCATCCTGCGCTGCAGTCGCCTCTCCATCCTATTAATATGCTCATGAACCGTGTGGGAGGACTCGGACTGCGCTGGAGGCACCCTCTTAGAAGTCTCCCCTGCTTCTCTCTGCTCTGGCAATATAAACCCCGCTCCCTGAGGATGGGATTTGCCTTCTTTCCAGACCTTAAATGACTCAATGGTAGGGTGGTCAATAGTGCTCATGAGCATCTGTATCGGCTCGGCGTCAGTCCACATAACTCCATACATAGCGCAGAGCCTGGTGATTACTGATGCATGTGGGATGCCAGCTGAATTCCCGCCACTCAGAAATCTGCGGATAGAACTGCTGATCACATATCCCAAATCAATCTTCTTGCCCTTGATGATCCCATAAAGCAACACAACTCTGTCCTTAGTGACCTCATTCTGATGCCGTGTTGGCATCAGATTTGCACAAATGAAGCTGTACCATGCCTTGCCATATCTGCTCAAGGCGGCCTGGGGGAAATGCAGCTTTTGATCAGTGCCTTGCTTTAATTTCCATGTCGTGCCTGGCATGCACAGATAATCACAGATAACGTCAAGCTCCGATCCCCACTCCCTAGCATAAAGAGAATCAGGTGCATCCAATGCAATATTTGGCAAACTAAACAGCTCATTGATGCACTCTTTTTTAAAAGACACCTCGCATCCCCGCACGAAGATCTTATTGGATTTTGTGAATTTAGCATTGGCGTAGAATTCTTGTACCACATATATGGGGGCTACCATAGGATCCTCACAGAAAAGATTCCAGCCCCTCCCTCTGATCATAGCTGCCATATGCCCGTCTAATTTCTTGTCCGGCGCTAAACCTCGCTCCAATACAAATGTTCTGCCTACCAAAGCGCTGTGAAAGAATTTCTGAGCCTTCAGACTAATAAACTTGTGGTCATCATAATTGATGTCACCTCTCCCGTGCTCGAAATCACTGCCCATTGAGGTAGACTCTCTCCTACTACGCTTAGATGCCATTTGGATTGAGAATAGAAGTAACCAAAATCCCCAACCACTGCAATACACACTATGCACTCCCCAACTTCAATTGTCTTGTTTGTTACCAAGAAAATGCCCTCAATTTGCTGTAACACTCACCCACAGAAGCAATTAGGGCTCACACTCTTGCTTCAGATTATACTTGATGTGGGGGTAGGGATACTAGGGTTCTGTGAGAGGATTGTGGAAGGATTTTTGAAGCTAGGAGAGGAAGCCTCAAATGCTATTGAAATGATATGGAGGGTTTAAGTTCTGTCGAGTTTTTACTTAAATCAGAAAGAGACTGTACGAGGCCCGGTCGCGCACCCCCTCAAGCTTAACCAGGCGTGGCCGCGCGTGATGCCAGATTTTTGTTCTGCTGGTTTGGCATGCATTGAGGCTATGACATTTGAACTTTGCTTCATTCTGAGCAGCTTTGAATCTGAAATATGCACACAAGACTTATCAAGCCCTCTTAAACCACCCAAAATTTAATATGAACTATTTACAACAAAAAGGAGAATGATCATAAAAGGGAGAATTATAAACTGTTAAGTCCCAAACATTCCTATATGTGCGTATGTGCAACATGCTAGTGCATCAAAAAAAATGTGTTCCGTATTTTAAAGTCCCAAAAATATACGCATCAATGCCTAAGTCCAAAAATGTAGGTAATGAACTCCTAATTCCAAAAGTATTCAAAAATTTACAACTACGAATTACACTATTAAGAATTAAACACGAGGGAGGGAAATAAAGATAAATAAGTAGAATTAAACAGGTAGGGAGAGAGAGAAATGATGGGGTGCCTCCCATTGAGCGCTCAGTTTATAGTCCGTTAGCTGGACTATGTCTGTGACACCGCTATCCGATTCCTCGACGATATTTGAGAAACCCTCCATCCATTAGTACTGCAGTGTATATTTGGGGTCCCCCTTCTCTAGAGGCATCAGATTTAAACTACCTAGCATTTGATTTGAATGTGAATTCCCCATTTGGAAGTTCGGGGAGCTAAGCTCTTCTTTCGTTGTGTTTGTAAAATGATCAGGGCACTGAGGCACAACTAACAACACGGACTCTTCTTCATACCACCATGGTTTCAAGAATGCGGACTCTCTCATATTCTCGAGATCCGTATCTGTGATGTGACTTCCAAGGGGGCAAGGGTGTGCAAACTTCACTAGTTTTTCCAACTTCGACGGAGAAGGCTCTTGGGTTGTTATAACAGTCGGTTCATAATTTTCCACGTCCCCAATTATCTCCTCGATGTCGCCTTCTTTCAATTCATCCAGCTGCATGTGCACTTCGGGTTCTCCATCATTGTCAGCGTCCAAGTCATAGCACCAAATATTCTAAGGGCCTTTGCTCACGGCTTCCACTACTTGAGATAATTGATTCTGAAGATTCTGAGTCTTTATCCCTTGCTCAATCAATTCCTCTTTCATTAATACCATGCTAATTTGATCCGCCCATTTCTGAAGATTCTCAATTGATTGTGCTTGCTCAATCAAGGTCTCCTTCACTGATGATATGCCACATCTTTCCTCCAAGCTTGCCTTTTCTGTGTCACCCTCAAAATCCATGTATTGAGGCTTATAAGTTGGAGTCTAGAATGTGCATTCTGGTGCGTATGCTGGATTTGGATCCCAGTATTGGTCTTGATAATAACTCCCTGAGGCCTCTGGGTGATACCCTACATCTTGATGATAATCAGGATCCTCATTGTGGTTGAAGTAATCACCCCCAAACTGGTCTTGTCCAAAATTGATGGGGTCCTGATGGCTCATATAGTTTCCAGCACCGTAATTATAAGTCATTGCCGTCTCTCGACTCTGTTGGGCTGTAACAGTGTTCAACTTCCGCGAAAGAACCTCTAGCTGTGCTGATAATGCGGCAATGGGGTCGAGGCCATCATTGCCTGTTTCCTTTGGTTGCTCTTTCCTTGTGTAACACCATGGATAAAAATTGAGATCCATATTTCCTGAAAAGAGAATATAGGAAGAGAATTAAACAAAATAAAAAATGTTTAAATTAAGACTAATTTGATTGAAACTAAGTTGGCAAACAGTTATCCAATTAATTCCCTGGCAACGGCGCCAAAAACTTGTTGTCCCCGATATAGGTATGACAATTACGTGCAAGTATACGCGATCAACAAGTAATAAAGAGTAAGTACAGATATCGTTCCCACATAGAATTAAATGATAAAAGACACCAAAACACTAGCACGTAATCATTTCAGTCTTATTTAAACGAACGGTAAAATGTTTTAATTAAAAACTAAATTAACTAGACAAGCAATTAAACTTAAACTAAGTAATTCTAGAGTGAAATTAGATAATGAAGATATGATCTAAGTCGACACACTTCCAGTTAGGTCAAACTAATCGTCAAAGTTTATTAGCCGAGAACACGAAAGTGAGAGAAGGTCATATTTCGATGCACCTAATCCATATCACATGCAATCCACAGATGATAGAACGCACATGAACACCCACATTATCTAAACCCCTATATGTCTGTGTGATTTACAAATAAATAGGGTTTAAGTCCAAGTTCTCATTTGACTACGAGCGGCGCTTCGGCATATGTCTATCCTAGGCACAAATCGTACATCCAACGCCATGTGAATATACAATCGCCCGCTACTACAATTAGATCTAAACCTACACTTAGTCTTTCAAGTCCGTATAGGTTATCACAATAATTGGTCGCGAATCAATTAGGCAATGAAAGTACGAATCGTAATAGACAATCACATAACAATCAATAAGATCAACATGGAAGCAGATCAATATAAACTACTCATTAGGTTCCATTGAAACCTCAAAATAAGTTTAAGTCATGAATGACTCAAATATATCATCCACAAAATGAATAAACACCATCCAAATATACAAAGAGATAGCAAGGAGACAATATAGATAGAGAACCAAAATATATCCAAATGCTTCAATCTTCAAGTCTAATCAAACCCTAGAAAACTAACTACTTTAAACCCTAACTTAATCTACTCCTAATCTATACAAGAAAATGAAAGAGAAGAGAAAATGAGAAAGCTTGGGCTAAGCTAATAATTAACAAGCCCTAATAATTAAGCTACTCCCGCTCAGCCTAAAAAAAAGACAAAGTCAGGCAGCATTTTGGACTGGCGCGGCCGCGAGCCATTTGGCCTAGCATTAGGCGTAGTCGCGCGGCACTGAAAGACTGGCTTCTTCTGCTGCTACTGCACTTAGCTGCCAACTTTTAGCCTCATAGCATCGTCACATTTCATTGCTCCTTCGCTATGCCATCATCATGCCTTAAGCCTTCTGTGCTTTGCCCCTTTTTAGCCATCTTTTGCCATTTTCAGCTCAATGTGCACCAAGAGAGTTCCAAATAAAGAAAACTACAAAAGAAAGCAAAAACACATTAAACGCACAACGATATTTGAGTTTAAGTAACAAAATGAGTTAGAAAATATCTGAATAAGTGGTCATGAAAACCACTTATCAAATACCCCCAAACTTAAACGTTGCTTGCCCTCGAGTAACACAAACAAAACAAAACACAGATGCAATGCAAGTAACTATAATGTATGCAACCTACACTAGCATGAAAGTGAATCCAGGTTTCAGTCGGAATTGATATTCAAATGCAATGCCTTAGAAGAACCACAGGTTAATCAAACAGATAAGCTACCCACGACAAGATCAAAAGCATATCCCTGCAAATTCAAATCTGTCAGCACTGATGTATTATGCGTTGTGTGCCTAGCAACCATTAGACATGCTTTGGAACAAATAAATCACATACTATGCTTCTTAGGGGAAAAATAAGTTTTAACTCAAGAACCGTTGTAAATTAGATAATTTCTAACTAAGACCATGCATTACTTAAGCTAGTCAACATGGGATTTATTATGCTTATTATTTATACAATCGACTGTGCAATGCCTACTCCTCTTAGGCTTTTCAATGATATCCGTGTAGCGAGCTTTCGACCAACGACTCCCAGACCAGACGGCCTTAGGGCGCTGGGTGTAGAGACACCCCGAGGGCTTACTTTCTCGAATATCAAAGGCCACAGAGCTCGACGTAGCCGACGTGTTTATTCTATTTTTCTCTTTTTTTGAATCTTTTCTTTTGTTTTTCTATTCTCTTTCTTTATTTTTCATAGGAGAGTGCGTGTTACGCTCCATCTCTCCCAACAGCATGCATACCCTATGATTCCCCCAAACTTAAGCTTTTTACAGTCTAGTTATTATTATTAGATTATTGAAACTCTTTTGTTAAAATAAAGATTTCTCACCAGAAGACAAGTATGTGAACATTTAAACTAAACACATCATGATGCTTACTCTATCGTGCTAACTGGTTACACAGTATCTGACAGAAAAATATTTATATATGACCTTATAATCAAGCTTGAGTCTCAAATCGGTTCGAAAATCAAGTAATTCTAGCTTCCCCATAGGCCAAATAAATAATAAACCAACTGAACACTGGATTCATGCAAAATGCTCTAACACAGTTAACTAAAACAAAATAAAATTTTGACAAATTTTAACAAAACACAATGTACATGCACTAAATGAACTAACATAGTATGCAAAATGAAATGTACTAACAACATGCAAAATAAACCTAATAACATGTTACTAACCCTGCAGGAGGGCAAAACCATCTTTTTAACCCCGATCTCAATATCGGGATGTCAACTCAGCCCCGGTCTCAATACCGGGATGTCGGTCAACCCCAGTCTCAACCCGGGAGGTATAGGTCAACCCCGGTCACAACCCGGGAGGTACAGGTCAACCCCAGTCTCAACCCGAGAGGTACAGGTCAACCCCAGTCCCAACCTAGGAGGTACAGGTCAACCCCGGTCACAACTCGGGAGGTACAGGTCAACCCCGGTCACAACCCAAGAGGTACAGGTTAACCCCGGTCACAACCCGTGAGGTACAGGTCAACTCCGGTCATAACCCGGGAGGTATTGGTCAACCCTGGTCTCAACCCGGGAGGTACAGGTCAACCCCGGTCACAACCCGGGAGGTACAGGTTAACCCCGGTCACAACCCGGGAGGTACAGGTCAACCCCAATCTCAACCCGGGAGGTACAGGTCAACCTCGATCATAACCCAAGAGGTACAGGTTAACCCCGGTCTCAACCCAGGAGGTACAGTTCAACCCTAGTCTCAACCCGGGAGAAACAGGTCAGCTCCGGTCATAACACAGAAGGCCAGGTCAAGCCCTTGTCACAACCCGAGAGGCCAAATCGACTTCAGAGATTACCCCGAAGCATCACATCATCCCTAGAGATAATCCTGGAGAAATCAAATCAGCCTCGAAGATAACCTTTCGACAAACGGAGTCGGCTGGGATCAAAACCTCAGAGACAACCCTGGGAAATCAGCCAAAGGCCATACCAGTACAGGAGACAACCACTAGAGAGGGAAAATGGTCGTTTTACCAACTTGAAGCTGATTCTATCAAAACCAAGTCGAATCAATGCTATGAAGGTCAGAAAGAACCATAACATTGATCCCGAGTGGAAACAGTGCAAGACAGCTCAACAAACAAACTACGGGGAAACAAAGACCCAGTTATGAACATGTCTTCTTGGACTCGAAAAACATTTAGTCCCATATCATTGCGACTCGCTCGATGAGGGCTTTCCAAAAAGGTATAGCACATCTCAAATGGATGCTCCGATCAAAAGTTAGAATGTTTAGAATTTGACCTCGCGTTGCTCGGAGTGCACGTACTTCGAGGTGACAGGACCCCACCACCCGGGCCCTGCCACATGGTACTACAGGTGGACTGACAGCTGCCTCTGGTAGAGCCGCTTCCATCGGGTCTATAAATATAAGTGCACCCCCAGGCCAAAATTAATTAAGAAACGCTTTGAACCTCTGCCCATTTCACTTCCTAGCCCGACTTCCAGTTCTCAAAACCCAAATTTTATCACTCTAACACGTAGGTATACTTATATACTACCACATCAAAAACTGAGTGGTAGATACGCCCATTTGAAGACTACGATGTGGTAAAAAGCCCGTGTAGCAGTCCATTGTAAGTATTTTTACGATCGGGAAGTTCCTACTACTTCATTGCGCATTTATACACTTGCACGTTAAGTTTTGTTTTATGATTATGCCCGGAACTTAGCTTCGTGGCCGTTTTGGCTTAGGTTTTCGTACATTTTAATATATAAACACGTTTTTTGGCATTTGTACAGCCCGGATCGTCGATCCGCGGCTTTTAATAGCTTTTATACATATATATATATATACATTTATATCGACTTCGCCGGACTGGGTTATCTTCCCAGTCCCAGTATGGCTTTTTTTGTATATATTTAACTATATATATACTAACTTTTCAATTATGTCAAGCTCGGAAGTCAAATCCGTGGTAGTTACTACTTTAATATATATAACTATATATATATAAATTTTTTTGACTTCATTTGGCACGGATTTTGACTTCTTGGCCTTTTCATTGCTTTAATATATATATACTAACTGTATATATATTAACATTTATATTCCAGTTTGGCCTGAATCATTCTGTGGCCTTTTTACCGCTTTTCTAAATATATATATATTTACATTTTTGTCCGGGCATAGGAGTGAAAATCGATCGCCCTTTTACAGCTTTTATATATATTTACATTCTATCGAGCCTGGATCATCCCGTAGCTCTTTTACAGCTTTTATATAGATATATTTACATTCAGCCGAGCCTGGATCATCCCGTGGCTCTTTTACAGCTTATATATATATATATATTCATTCTAGTCCGGGCATAGGATTTGAAGTTTGTCGCCCTTTATTGATTTTATATATATGTATTTCCATTCTGTCAAGCCAAGATTACCCCGTGGCTTTTTACAGCTTTTATAAATATATATATATATATATATATATATATTTATATTCCAGTCCGGGCATCGGAGTGAAAACTCATCGCCCTGTACAGCTTTCGTATATATAAAATTATAAATATATTCTTTACTCATTTTGATTAAATATTTGCTGAAAATATTCATTTGATGTGAATGCACTAATATTATTTTGGGCAAGTTAGATTTCTCTAAATCTAGCCCTTTCTACGTTTCAAACTGTTCAAAATAGGTCCAACTGGAACCGGGAAGTTAAAATGGCTAAGATTTACTTAAGTCTAGCTTTCTTTCTAGTTTTATTCATTTTTAAGCAATCTCGGGCCCTTAGATCACTATCTAGTAGGGACGAGAAGCTTCAGCTATGCGCAGGCCAGGATTTACTAATGAATCCTTGGTTCTTGTGACAGCTGGATATAAATATACATTTTTTGTACATCTTTGAGCTGTGCTGGTTTATTGGCTTCCCTATGTGAGCTTAGGAATCGTGGGATTCATGATCCAACTGATCAGAATCTGATTCCCACGATGGACAAACTCCACTTTACAAATGTACCCTACCAGTTTTTTTTAAAATGTACATCCGAAAGACCTTAAAATGGTTATCCGGGTTTAAGGTCTCAACACAGTGAAATGATAGTTTGTCGTGCCAGAGTCACTCCGATGGCTGTCATGCCCATGAGAAGACCGGCACTTGTATATATCTTGTGGTCGAGGATGCTTCGCATCCCGACAATCACCATTCCAATTGAGCCAAAAGGCTGAAAAGATAAAAAATGGAAGTATCAACATGCTTCAATTCTTATGGTAGCGTAATGGTTTGAAAATCAACCTTTCAAAACATCATTTTAATATCTTTTCTAATAAAAGGACTTTTGCAAATCAAATCAAACCTTTCGTATATAGGTTCAATGAAGCACGTCTATACTTTCAAATCAAACCAGCGTAAGCCCAATTTCTTCCAGCATTCACACACACATTGCAAATAAAAAGGGAAATATTGAAAAGATGTGGTACCGTATTTACACGGGAGTTGTGGGGTGCCTAACACCTTCCCCACACTTAACCAAGCCCCCGAACTAAGAACTTCGATTTTAAAGATTCAGTTTCGACAGTGTCCAACAATAGGGCCTACTTTCAAATAAAACTCGGTTGAGTTGGTACAACCATTTCAAATCTATCAACTGGCGACTGTAAAACATTCAAATCGTCGACATGATATTTGTTGGCTTTTTCCTAAAAAAACCCTCACCCTTTTCAGAAAACAGATAAAATAAGGGTAGGAAACAACACTTAGGAAAAGAAAGAAACATTCGGGTTCCGACTCGACCCGCTCATTTTTCCACTGACGTCAACATCCATTGTAGGCAAGATATGAAAATGACATTTTTTGAAAGATGGTTTTCAAACCCTTTCGCTCGCATAGGAATTGAAGCCTTTTGATACTTCCATTTTATTTTTATTCGGCATTCTGCTTGATTTGGATGTTTATTGTCGGGATGCGAAGCATCCTCGACCATAGAATGTATATACAAGTGCCGGTCTTCTTATGGGCATGAAAGCTATTCAAGTGACCTTAGCACTACAAACCACATTTCACTATGTTGAGACCTTAAATTCGGATAACCGTTTTAAGGTCCCTCTTATTTACATTTACAAGAAAAACTGGTAGGATGTATTTACAATGTTAAGTTATCCATCATGGGAATTGGATTTAGATCTGTGTGGTTGATCATTAATCCCATGATTCCTAGGCTCACAGAAAATGATCAAGAAAACCTGCACAGCAGAGATATTCACATAGAATGCAAATTATACTCTAGACGTCGCAAAACAAAGGATACATCTATTAAATCCTTGCATGCACGTAGCCGAAGCTTCCCATTCCCACTAGATATTGATCTAGGATAGCGTAGTCACTTGAATATTTACAAAACTAGAAAGAAAGATAGATTTAAATAAATCTTAGCCATTCTAACTCCCCGGTTCCGGTTTGACCAATTTTGAATCGTTTGAAAGTTAGAAGTGGCTAGATTTAGATGAATCTAATCCATAAAATTTATACGAAAACAGATTCATATCAAATGAATAATTAAAGCAGATATTTAATCACATTGAATAAATAATATATATATACTTATATATATATATATTTAAAAGCTATAAAGAGCCACGGATTTCCAATCCAGACCCGACTGAGAAATGTAAATATATATATATAAGTTGTAAAGAGCCACGAATTTTCAATCCAGGCTCGACTGAGAAATGTATATATATATATATATATATATATAAGTTGTAAAGAGCCACAAACTTCCAATCCAGGCTCAATTGAAAGAAATGTAAATATATATATATATATCTAAGCTGATAAAGGCCACGATTAGCAATCCAGACCTAACCGAATGAAATATTAATATATATAGTTAGTATATATATATATATATTAAACTTGAAAAGGCCACAAATTAGCAATCCAGGCCAAATAAATTAGTATATATATATATATATATATATATATAAGCGGTTAAAAGCCATGGATTAGCAATCCAGGCTTGGCTGAATTGAATGTTAGTATATATATAGTTAGTTATATATATAATAAAGCTGAAAAAGCCACGAATTAACAATCCAGGCCAAACGATATAGTATAAATATATATATATTTATTTAGTTATATATATATATATATATAAGTGGTAAAAAGCCACGGACTAGCAATCCAGGCTGTGCAAGTAAAGATAAACTTATATATATACTTATATATACTAAAAAGTAAGCTAGAAAGGCCATGGATTTGAAATTCGGGCAAAACCAGAAGCTATAACTTTATATGTACGTTCACATATGTATGATAAAGCTGTAAAAAGCTTCTGATCTTAAAAAAACTTTAAATGGGAAGCGCTACGGGCTTTATAATACTCGGTGGGCTTCAAAACTCCGTTTCCACCAGTTAAAACTTGATATGTCATAGAATATACGTATGCAAATGTATTGGAAGAATAAAATCAAAGTTTGGAGCACTATAGGTAGGGCTAAGGGTCGAAATGGGCGGAGTTTCTTTGTTTTTTTCTTTCTTTTTCTTCTTTTTTTGCAAGGGTGGGGGTCTTATTGATAGACCAGATGGTAGCTGGTCTTCTCGTGGTAGCCACGGGTAGAGGTGCGGCTCCCCGAGTGGGCCCCACTCCAGCGAGTTATGTTATCTCGAAGTACGTGCACTCCGACCAACGCGATGTCTGCTTCGAATCTTCATAACTTTCAATCCGATAATCCGTTTAAGGCGTGCTATACCTTTTTGGAAATCCCTTTCTGAGAGCTACACAATGATATGGGATTTAACCTTTTTCGATTCCAAGAAAATGGTTTCATGACCAGATCTTCATTTATTCATAGTTCGTCCGTTGAGCTGTATTGTGTTAGTTTCACTCGGGAATGATATTATGGCTCTTTCTGACCCTCATTGCATCAATTTAGCTACATTTTGACTTGATTTTATGTCAAGTTAGTAAAATGACCATTTTGCCCTTCCAGGGGCTTCCTCCAAGATTGACAAGATTTTCGACTATTTTCTCGGGGTTGGCTCCGAGATTTGATCATAGCCGACTCTGTTCTTCCTCAGGATTATCTCTGAGGTTAACTTAGTCTCCCAGGATTGTCTCTGGATTTATTTGATGCTTCAGGACTATCTTCGAAGGTTGATTTGGTCTCCCGGGGTCGTTATAGGGGTTGTTGTACCTCCCGGGGTTGTCGTCGGGCCTTAACTTGACATCCCGGTGTTCTCGTCGGGGTTGTTGCATCGCATGGGGTTGTTATCTGGGCTTTTGTACGTCCTGGTGTTGTCGTCAGGGTTGTTGCTTCTCCCGGGGTTTTTACCGGGGCTTTTATACCTCCCGGTGTTGTTGTCGAGGCTTGACTTTGGTGATTTGGAATTCCAGGGTTGTCTCTAGAAGGTCAAAGATGTTTTTGCCCTGCTGCAAGGTTAGTAATAGGAATGCAAAATTTTGAGTGTCTACAGATGCTCCTCTTTATCATGTTTATGCAAAATAATGGAATGAATAAGATAAAAACTGCTAGACACTAGAAATATGACACATGTAAATGTAATGCAATGCACGAAATACCATGTTATGCATGCTATATGCTCTTGTGGTGTTAGCTACCACGACATTCTATCACTGACTATTCTCGCTACTTCTGTTGGGGATAATGTCATCCATGATGGCTTTCACCGAACTCTCTTGACGCCTACTCGAACAGTAGTTGGCAAAGTTTGACCATTACTGAACCTCCTTGGTGCCTATTCGAACGGTAGTTTATAGCAGTCAGTTGAACCACCAATCCTTCTCGGTGTTCTAGATGGGGATCTGTATAACACATTCCATCATCTGTCCTCTCTGCGGAAAATTTCTCCATGGTTATCATCATTGGATTCCTCCCGATGCTACACTGGAGTTGTCGCCAATGGTTTGCAATGTTAGATAATCTGACCCTCGTTGAAGTAGTTTTCAACGGCGTTTATCACCGGCTCATTCCCGATGCCACGTTAGAGTTGTCGCCAACAATTTATAATGTCAGCCAATCTAACCCTCACTGAAGTAGTTTTCAACGTCTTTCATCAGCGGCTCGTTCCCGATGCTTCGCTGGAGTTGTCGCCAATGGTTTACAATGTCAACAAATCTGACCCTCGCTGAAGTAGTTTTCAACGACTTTCATCACCGACTCGTTCCTGATGCTTCGTTGGAGTTATCGCCAACGGTTTGCAATGTCAGACCTAATAGATCTCGACGTGGGCGTATCTTTCTGATAGGTTCTACCCTCGAACCAATCTGGATACTTTGACGCATTCAAAACCTGCTGTTCACAATATCGGACGTTCCCGATGTTCTGGTAGAGACAGTTTTCAATAATTTTCATCATCGACATTCTGAATACCACATCAGGGCTTCTACCAATGAATTACATGAAGTTTTTTCCTTTGTTAGGAGCTTGACTCTTAGAATCAGGGTTTCAGGCCATTCCGCTCAATTGCATAGCAGTTTTTTCCCTGATTTGACTTTTTAGCTTCTGTAAACTCCGCTTTAACTTCAATTGGACCAAATTGGAGGAGGTGGGATCCACTTTAGGGAGCCGTAGGTCCACTTTTGGCTGTTGTAGGTGGAGTTGCTACTCCCTCTGAGTATAACTTGGCCCCCCGTGGCTTTCATAATTCATTTTCAAGTTTCAACTATAAAGAAAATCTGAGATTTCTTCTTTAGATCTATTGAGTTCAGGCTGTTTTTTTCAAATTTCGTCATCGTAGAATCGTTCTGAACATCTCTGGTAACATTTACATCCTTTCTTTTCAAGTTTTGATCGTTAGAACGTTACATTTCATATAGTATGTTTTTAAACCCAATATAGCGAATATGCATGCTTATATGACTTGATAAAAAATTTTAGACTTAATAAATACGTATGTTTTACTACGCTAAATGTTTTGATGTAAAAAAATTTGATATCTGAGACAGTCATTTGGCACCCTTTTTGGCTAGTTTACTCATCCAATTTAAGGACAAATGAGACTGGATTTTCAACTAAAAATACACATGGTAATTTAGCTGTCATGGGGAGTTTGATTTTAATTTTTTTCATATATATGAATTGTTCATGTTTTTGGGTAGGTGTGCTACTGAATGGCCACCTAGTCATGCCTATGTGCATGCAGACATTCCATTTTACAAAGGAGACTCTGACAAAAAAATTTCAAAAGCCTGAGCATTTAATGAACATGCAATTTTAACTCTACTGGGGATGTATGTTAACTAGTGCATTCTTTAGGACTTCAAATATACATGAAGCAATGATTTAATAGGCCGTAAGTTCAAGGCTTACCTCACCCTTTCTTAGGTGATTTGAAGACTTTGTTCAGGTTATAGAGCCAGATAGACCAAACACTGCTAGTACGGTCTCTGCAGGTGTGAGGCGAAAGAGAGCTTCTGATGTTCCCTAGCCTCGTCCAGCCAGGATGCCATGTCGGTTGGCTAAGTTTGTGATTCGTCCGATCCAGGCTGAGAGGCCAGATGATTTGGACGACGAGTATGCCCCATTTGTGGATCCTGTTCCAGCACATGCTCTGTGTAGGGAGCTTCCAGCCATTATTGTGCCACTTCTGGAGCTTTTGGGCAATTTGAGATGCCACCTCTCGATATACCTTCACGCCAATGAGGTGACTGAAGTTTTCATTCTAAACTTTTCTTTCTTTTGCCATTGAAGGGCATAGGTATAATTTGTACTTGCTATTTGATGCAGGTTCCTGTTACGCAGCCCAGGGGGAACAGGTTCAGCGTCCATTATTTATATCATACTCTGCATCTGGAGTATCAGGCCATCGTCAACACTTGGGGTTTTAAGGTCTTCTTCTCTATTTCTCCTCGTTTTTTCCCTTGTGGTTATCTGTGGGCATTATCTGAGCGTTGGTTCCACCAGACCCAGTCTCTCCATCTGTTGGACTGTGAGGTGATGATGACACCGATGGACTGGCAGCTCATCATGGGGATAGAGTTTGCAGGGGAGCCAGTGCCTTTGGTGGCTGACATTTCAGCTGCTGCCGTTAGATCCCTTTTGGGAGTTCCTGTGACGACCATCAAGGGTCGGACAGTACGTTCTGGATCCTTGAGTGTTGATGCCCAGACTGGAGCTTTGACTGAGCCTCTGCGTGATGATTAGAGGGTTAAAGATTTCATCCTTCGGCGACTATTCTTGGCGATCATCAGGGGTTGCTTCATTGCAGATAACTCCTCGATGGTGTCTTTTACTCTGGTTAGAGCTACTCGATTCGTGGAGCGCATTAGGGATTTTGACTGGGGCGCCTACACCTTCGCCTATTTTCTTCGTGGGATGCGTCTACGCTTTAAGGGCATGACAGAGGCTTGGCTTGGTTTTTATCCCTTCCTGCTGGTGAGTAATTTCTCTTTCACCTTTCAATTTTCCTCATTTGTGTTTATCAACTTTATCACTGAGGTCATTTGATCTTTGCACTTCCAGTTTTGGGTATATGAGAGGCTCCCTTACATATGCCCAGCCACTACTTTGGGCTTGGAGACATATTCACGGGGACGACGTTGGCATCATTCTACCTTGACGGAGGTCCCTGTAGTAGAGGGGTTCACCCATTCGCACTTGCAGCTAGAGTTGTTGACTGTCGATTCTATCACGTGGGTTCCTTACACCCCGGACTATCTGATAGTCGAGTTTGAGGGTGGTTTTTTTACCAGACTGGAGTTTACATTGGCCACTTGTTGGATTCCATTTTTGACCAAGGGAGGTTGGGAGCTCTACGTGGGAGAGTGCGCTATCCGGAGCGTCATGGGAGAGATCCGTATTCCCTTTGCTCCTTCTACTTGGCATCATTGGCCCTTAGCTAAGCCAGTTACAGATATTCCCCTGGTGGGCATAAACGGCTTTACCCTGTCAGAGGGTCCTCATAGTCAGGAGGCTTTTCATCGCTGGTGGAGTCCTCACACTATTAAAGCTCATACTTATGCCACCCTGTTTATGGCAGACATGGTGTTGTGGTCTATTATGATGACAAACTAGATAGCTTGCCTGAAAGAGCCTACTCATTTGGAGCAGATTTCAGGATTGACCCAACGGTTAGAGAGGGCTCTATTTTTCATCACGCACCTTTGCCGGCATCCTTCAGAGGTAGATTCGTTTGATCCTTCCAGCTCCGGAGCTGGCCCCTCAGCCGATCCATATTCTAGCAACTATACAGGTGTCGATCCTCCTTTATATTGAATATACATTTCTACTGGTCGAGATTCAATGAATCAGGAGGAGCTGCAAAAGGTTGATCGCCTTTGGATATCTTTCTCGCTATATCTTTTGATAGACCTCTGTTAGATATTGGGTAGCTGTGCCCCATTTCTTGTTATATCTTTTGATAGGTCTCTGTTAGTCATTGGGCAGTTGTGCCCCATTTCCCTGTACTTTTTATTTTGCATTTTATGAGCAGACAGAGATGATGCTTTCAGTAGATAGTGTTTTCTAGAAATACATGATATCCTATCTATTGCATTCTATTGTCATTTATCATTATTATTATGCACGTATTATGTCATGGATATGCACTTAGATAGGTGAGTTTAGATTTGACCCCTGGATGGTCTCATGATATGGTTCTACAGATGTCTTCATCTACCATCAGTCGTATCGAGCACCTACCACATTCTTTGATAACATCTTCTTTGAGATCTTGGTATGATAGTTTTCCTCCCACAGACAGGGGGACAGTTGATCAAATGCTGGGACATTCTTTGGCCATTTTCTCTTTTCAGGTTCCACTGGGCTTCGTGGACAGCATGTTATCCTGTTGGATACTTGAGCGCCAGGTTTTCAGATTTGGCCTCTATGAGCTGACTCCTATGCTGGAGGAGTATGAGCGTCTCACGGGCTTGGCATTAGATCTGCCTTGTGCTAGGATGGCACTTAGTGACATGAGGCGACCGTTCATGACCATAACTGGTTTGAGGCGCATAGTCGTCATTGATGAGATTACTGCGGGGCATGTGGTGTCCCTTAACTTCTTGATCTATCGCTTTGGACAGCTGGACAGCTACGAGCGATATTCAGGAGACTTTATCATCCCTGCAGATGAGTGGCAGTTTGCACGTATGGACGTTCTGTTGATGTGCGTCACACCTTATCTGTACATGCCACTATATATGGACCACTTGGACATTTGCCTGATGGTAGTGGTTCGTGCTCTCAGACAGGGTTGTACTATCCTACCAATGATATTGGCAGAGACCTTGAGGTCGGCCATATTTTTCCATACCCATCATGTGGAGTTTTTCAGGGGTAGTGTCGTTTTGCTGTGCGTGTGGTTCATGACACACTTGAGACCCATCGGCACTTTCGGACATCATGGGTACTGCTTTACTCACAAGATAGACATGTCCTACTCCTTTCGACAGGCGGAGTGTACAGATGCGGCATCATGGTTTGCTTTTTTGATGGCGATCGAGCAACCCTTTTCAATTTTGCCCTGCTCAGGGCTTATCTCCCTTTACAACTTCATTACTCATGCAGTCGGCATGAATTACTTTCCCCTGGCAGGTTTGAGATGGGTGACCATATATCATTCGCTGACTGTTATGGGATAGTTTGATCAGTTTCAGAGCATCCACCACTTTGAGGGGGCTATGGATCAGCGGATATCAGCTTCATCTTTGTCGTCAGCTGACCTCACTAGGACTTATGATTGTTGGACTCATCGGAGAGGGCTGCTTTTTCTACTAGCCATTCGGATAGTTCTCCAGAGTATTTTGCATGGTTGGAGGCAGATACTGCACTGACTACGGTTATCTTCAGCTCCGAGCATTAATTCTGATAAGGAGCCTATGGAGGATCCTGATTCTCCCACCGAGGATGATTTATTTGCTAGTTTGACAACTTCTTTGGTCAGTGACCCCCCGAGCATTCCAACTGGGACTGATCCAGCTCTTATTGATTCATTAGCTCGGATGATCTTTGAGAGGGATCAGGCTAGAGCACTGATGTTGACATCCCTTTCTGGCAGGGATGTAACTTTTGTTGATAGAGACGAGGCTCGAGCTACTTGGGACGTATCTTTTGTTGAGATTAAAGAGGCTTTAGTCGCTCAGGATGCTGCTTTTATTAAGAGGGATGAGGCCCTAGCTACCCGAGATGTTTATATTGCTGATAGCACTGCACTCAGGTTATATACAAATCGCGTTATCACAGATATGAGTGCCTTCATAGATGCTCATAACATTACTATGCAGATGGCTGTGGATCTTCTAGCCCTTACGGAGACCGTGGGACATGACCTTACAGATGCTCTTCCATCTTCTGAGAGGGATGCCATGTTGGCCTTACTATCCCATTTATCCATGGGTTTATAGACTAAATTTAATTTTCCTGCACATAATAGATTAACTATTTTTGTCATGTACAGGATGCATTGTATATTTCAAACAGTATTATATAGCAGAGAAATATATTTTGATTCACTTCCCTGTTGGATATGTATTGTCATTACTGATTTATTACCACTTTTTTCATAACTTGTTGTTTTGATGTAATATGAGCTTTTCCTTGATGGACTAACATTAAGATGTTGGAGAGCACCTCAACAGGGCTTGTTGACCAGGGAGGCTTGATAGTATTTGGTTTATAAGGTTTCGGTGTCTTGGGACTGGTTTTTATTTTTTCTTGAAGGTCAAACCGCACTAAGGATGGCTACCTACGTACTTCCAGGTTGAGGGAGATCAGGTCATTCGTAGTTCAAGCTTTTTCTAAAAAGTTTAAGAAATGTTTATTTTGGGTTTGAACTTGGTTCGATGAGTTTTTGAAAAAAAAATTTGGTTTGACCGCACCGTAAATGGCTGCCTACGTACTTCCGGGTTGAGGGAGATCAGGTTATTCGTAGTTCGTGCTTATGGTAGAAAACCTAAACTGATTTGATTTTTTCAAAGGACCAGGATGATGGCTTGCAGGTGTTTTAGACATAGTACCTCTTCACGGTGTCTAAATTGATGAGCTAGGGAAATTCTTTCCCATCAATTTCTTGCAATCTGATGGCTCCTCCTATCAACACTTCCTTGGCAATGAAAGGGTCTTCCCAATTTAGGGCAAACTTTCCTTTGGCTTCATCTTGATTGGCCAGGACTTTCTTCAATACCAAGTCATTTTTTTGAATTATCGGAGTTGAACTTTTTTATTTTATGACCGAGCAATCCTTTGCTGATATAACTGACCATGAAAGATGGATGTAGCCCTTTTTTCATCTATCAGGGACAACTGGTAGTACCGCTCTCGCAACCACTAGTCTTCCTCCATCTGAGCGTCTATTAACACTCTCATGCACTCCATTTCTACTTCTATGGGAAGTACTACTTCCATGTCATAGACCAATGAGTAGGGGGTAGCCCCAGTAGAAGTATGCATTGAAGTTCTGTAGGCTAGAAGAGTCAAAGGCAATAGGCCAGGCCATCCTTTGTGATTGGTAGACATTTTTTGCATGATCTTCTCGATATTTTTGTTGGCCGCTTTGACAGCACCATTCATCTTGGGCCGATAGATGATGAAATTAAGATGTTTGATATAAAAACTTACTACATAACTCTCTCATCATCTGATTGTTTAGATTCTTGGCGTTGTCTGATACGATCACCTCAGGTTGTCCATATCGACAGATGACATTATTTCTGATGAAACCAATTATTACCTCTTTGGTGACTTTGGGAGAAGAGGAAACTTCAACCCATTTAGTGAAGTAATCGATCATGGTGAGGATGAATCAATGACCATTGCGGGCTTTGGGTTCTATTGGCCCAATCACGTCCATTCCCCGCATGGAAAAGGGCCATGGTGAACTCATATTATGCAGTTCATTTGGAGGAGCGTGGATGGCATTTCCATAAACTTGGCATTGGTAGCATCTCCTGATGTGATCATCACAATCAGCTTTGAGGGATATCCAGTAATGCCATATTCTCAATATCTTCCTGGCCAGCAAATGACCGCTCATATGTGCACCACATACTCCACCGTGGACTTCATCTATCAGTCTCCGGGCTTGATCCTTATCCAAGCATCTTAAAATGCCTATTCCAGCATCCCTTTTTATAGAGTGTGTCTCCGCTCAGATAGAACTTCATAGCTATCTTATGAATCCGCTTTCATTCAACTTGACTTGCCCCAGCGGGCGTAGATCCATCTTGCATATATATTTTTATATCTTGGTACCAAGGCTGTTTGATAGGAGGTATTTCATCTGATACTTCTCCAACGTAATTCCCATATGTTGGGGCCTTTTGGCTTATGAATTTGATGTCGGGAATTCCCATCCTGTCATATATGTGGATCAAGGAAGCCAACATTGCCAATGCATCAGCGAAGTCATTCCTACCTCGAGGTATTTGCATAAAGGTTATCTCTTAAAACTCCATGGATATCTTGATAACCTGCCGATGATACGGCAGCAAATGCAATTCTTTGGTATGATACGCCCCGATGGATTGTTTGATAACCAACTCAGAATCCCCAAAGACTAGTAAATGTTTGATACCTATAGACTGGGCTAGTCTCAACCCCATTATACAACCTTCATACTCAGCTTTGTTATTGGTGTTGATAAATTGCAACTTGATGGCTATAGGATACTGTTCTCCTGCAAAAGAGACAAGGACTACCCCAGCTCCGGCACCTTCTATGTTTGCGCCCGTCAAAATATATTTTCCAATATTGGAATGTATTTTTTTGAGGGATTTATTGAATTGTCATTATCCCATCATCCTAAAAATAAGTTTCCAAGGGTTCAAAATACCCTAACGGTGCTTCAGCCAATTGATCTGCTATCCCCTGACCTTTGATAGACTTCTGAGTCACGTAGACAATGTCGAACATTTGTAGAAGCAACAGCCATTTGGATAATCAGTAATTTAATATAGGTTTGATGAATACGTACTTCAGTAGATCCATTCGGGATATGAGATAGGTCGTGTGCCCATTCAGATAATGTTGTAATCTCATGGCAGCCCATGCTAAAGCACAGCATGTCTTTTCAATCAAAGTGTAGTTCACTGCTGCTGAATCTTTTGCTAAGGTAATAGATAGCTCTTTCCTTACTTCTATCATCCTTCTGTCCCAGCATACATCCTATTGCATTGGCATTAATTGACAGGTACATGAAAAGGGGAACCTCATCCCTTGGGGGTACCAAGAAAGGTGCTTCGATTAACTATTTTTTGATGGAAAGGAAAGCTTTTTGACAATCTTCATTCCATTTCATGGAGGAATTCTTCCTTAGCAGCTTAAAGATGGGTTCACACGTTGTTGTGAGTTGAGAGATGAACCTGCTTATGAAATTTATTCTTCCCAGGAACCCTCGTATTTCCTTTTCTGTTCGAGGCACGGGCATCTCGTTGATGGCTTTAATCTTGGAGGGATCTAGTTCAATGCCTCTATTGCTCACTAGAAATCCCAACAACTTGCCTGATTTGACACCAAAAGCACATTTGGCCAGAATCAGCTTTAGGATGTACTTGCGCAACCTATTGAAAAGCTTTTTGAGATGGTTGATGTGGTCATCCTCCTTCTGGGATTTGACGATGATGTCATCCACATAGACCTCTATTTCTTTGTGCATCATGTCATGAAAAAGGGCCATCATGGCTCGCTGATATGTGGCACCGGCATTGATAAGGCCGAAAAAATAAACGTTTATAACAGAAGGTTCCCCAGGGAGTGATGAAGGAAGTTTTCTCTCTATCCTCTTCTGTAACCATGATTTAATGGTATCTGGCAAAATAGTCAACAAAATAATACATGCCATACTCTGAAGTGTTGTCTATCAGTATGTGGATAAAAGGTACTGGGAAGTTGTCTTTGAGACAAGATTTGTTCAAATTCTGGTAATCCACATATATTCATACTTTCCCACCAATTTTAGGCACGAGAACTATGTTGGATAACCATTCAGGGTAAATTGATTCCATGATGATACCAACTTTGAATTGCTTGACAATTTCTTCTTTGACTTTCAGACTCCATTCAGGTTTCAATCGCCTGAGCTTTTGCTTGACTAGCTTGAATCCCTCTTTAATGGGCAGTCGATGGATGTCAAAGTCAGTAGACAAGCCAATCATGTCTTCATGTGACCATGCAAACACATCCTGGAACTGCGTTAAAAGTTCAATCAGGTCGGCTGTTTGGTTTTGGGTAAGGTCCATGCCTATCTAGATTTCTTTAAGATTTTCTGAGGTTCCGATACTAAGAGTGGTGGTTTGATCGAGGATTGGTTTGGGTTTATCTTCAACCCATTCTTTGATCTCATCGGGCACCTCATAGTCATCTATCTCCTCTTAATCAATCTCCGTCAAGTCGAAGTCCAGTTCTACATCAAAGTTATAGTCACTGTGAAAATTTGGCATCTCTCAGCAAAGACAAACAAATCCAATTCTGGAGTCCTGAAAATAAAATGCTTTCACTTTAATATATGATACTGTTTAATCATACAAAGCATTTAGTAAAAGCATGACAAAAATAACTGCTATCGCTGTGAAATAAAAATAAGCAGTAAATAAATCCACATTTCAGGGCAGATGGACTTTCTGCCCTTTTACCCTTTTTAAATGAGGCATGGAGTGCTGCTCTAATTGTCCAATGTCAAGTCCTCATAAATAGGGAGAATAAAGGAGTTGTGCTAGTCTGCCTCCTCTTTGATGACGACTGAGACATTTTTCATATCAAGGTCGGGTTCTTCTTTGAACTGTTACCCCTATCCCTCTTGATGTGAGGGATTCAGATCTGATCTTCTGAATCATCATCGTCTGGGATATCATCGTTCATACCCTCATAGTGCATCAGGAAATATATGTTTGCAAATGGGTCTCATCCTTTATGTAAGAACTTTTCTTTTCCCTTTTTGCTTTCCACATCAAGCTTTGGGAGTCTTCTCTCACTAATCGGTTTGACCTGAGGAAACAGCATACCTAACACAGCAGCAGGAATCTTCCTCATTGGTTTCACAAACTCTGCATCAGTGAGGTTTGGCAGTAGGATCGTGGAAGTAGGAACCGTTGGATGCTTGTGTATGTTCAGATGGTTTGATCTATATGAATAACCCAATCCGGCTTTCCTTGAATGGCTAGGGATTTGCACTGGACTTTTGATTCCTTGCTGATTTTTCCCTAACCCTACTCCATGGAAGAATCCCAAGGATACCATTTCCTGACTGGCCGTAATTACTTTGGGGAAAACTTTTGGTTTTATGGCTGATGCCCCAACAAGTAAGTATTGAGTATTGCTCACCTCCAAAGCTTGAAAACTTCGAGACTGATTACTGGCATATCGCTCTGTGTGCAGACAGAATATTCTGGCTCAGTATTTACAGTGATCAGATTGCCATCAATAATGTACTTGAGTTGTTGATGAAAGGTGGATGGAACCGCTCCTGCCATGTTGATCTACGGTATTCCCAATAACAAATTCTATCTAGTGGTAATGTTGAGTACCTGGAAGGATATATAGAAAGTATGGGGACCAATCTCTAGTTGAAGCTCAATCTCCCCCATGGCCTCTCGGCGAGATCCATCGAAAGCCCGGATGACTATATGACTAGTTCGAATTCGGTTTGGATTAATCTTCATTTTCTCCAAGGTGTCGTAGGGATAGATGTTCAGGATGATCCCCCATCTATCAGCACACCCCCAATCACAAACCCTAAGGATATCACTGCTATGTGCAGTGATTTACAATGACCCGTCCCTTCTGCGGGTATATCATCGTCAGTGAAAGATATCACATTGCTATTGAAAATGTGTTCTATCATGTGATGAAATTTCTCAGTATCTACCGTTTTTGGCAGACGTGCTTCCTCCATTACTTTCACCAGAATTTTACGATGATCCTCCGAGGATAAGACAAGATCCAGAATGGATATTTGTTGGGGTGCTTCCTTCAAGCTCTACACCACTTTGATCTCACTATGCCCCATTTTGATGAGGAATTCTTTAATTTTCTCTTCAGCCACTCTCCCCTTAGCTTTATTGACTGAATTGATCACCCGATGAGGCAACTACATAAGGTTTTCCTTTGATATACTGGAAATGTTGTTTGATAATGAACCTTCATCTTTCCCATAGTTCCATGGGACTTTCTTCAAGCTGACTACAGGATATTGCGGTCTGAAGGGAAATATTAGAGGCTCGGGCGTAGCCACTTTTACGGGATTCTTTCCTTCTTGGACCCCTTTTCCTTGTAGTATCAGGGGTGTTATGGCTATATCCTTCTCACAGGAAATGACAGCCACTACTGCTTTCTGATTCCCTGCTATGGGAATAAAGAGTGTTTCCTCATCAGGATAACCATAATCTTGATTTGCCTTCATCAGCTCACCACTTTCAATCAGATTTTGAATTAGATGACGCAGTCCCCAACAATCATCTGTGTCATGACCAGGCGTGTTGGAATGATATTGATAGATCCTATCAGGCTTGAACTTTCGGGATCGAGGATCCATCGGGAGTAACAAATCCGTGACCATCCCCTTATTGATCAGCATTTGGAGGATTTATTTCATAAGCTGATTCAAATTAGTGAAATTCCTCTTGAAGGCGAATTCCATATTAGCTTGGAACTTCTCTTCCTTGTCAACCTTGTCGTCCCAGGGTTCACGCTCATGAAACCGATAATGATCCCTCATAGCATTGGGGCTAATTTCAGGCGTGGGAAGATTTCCTTCATGCTGGTTGGTCTGATTTATCAGCTGTCTTATTATCTGATGTTGATACACTACCAGCTCTGCCAAATGTCCAACCTGTTCCTTGATAGACTTGATTTCCTGTTCTATTAGGAATTGCTTTTCTGAGAACTCCCAACTGTTTTAGTTATTGGTACTGGCTTAGGTTGACTCTCCAACATACTGGAGGTATTTTGATACTTCTCCGCTTCTCGTGCTAATCATATTAACGCTCTCCTCATTGTGTTGAGGAAGAGGATTATCTTGAATATGTGTTGTTCTTGGGTTGTAACCACAATCTCCCCTTTATCTATCAGGTCTTGGATTTTATGCTTGAGGGACCAACAATCTTCCGTGTCGTGTCCCGGTGCTCCCGAATGATAAGCACACTTCTTACTCGGGTCAAAATTTTGTTCGCTTGAACTGGATGGCGGAAGGAGTTAAACAATCTTCTTTTATGCTGTCAGAAGCTTCAGCACATTTTCCAGTGAATCTCCTAAAGGGGTGAACGTTCCTCGACGTTTGACCTCTCCTATTTTTGAAAGGGAGGATTAGAAGGTTGTGTAAGAGCTTGGCATGGGGAATAATTTCACCTTTGAATGGGAAAGCTGGTTGAATTGCCTCTCTGATTCTGTCCCTGAAGTATCAAGGACACCTCCTTTTCCTTCTTCTTGTGTACTCTCCGAGAATTACTCTCATAGCTTCCAGATTGAATATGTTCGGCCACGGCCTCCAAGGCGGAAAGGTCTTTGATCTTCCAAGACTTTAGACCCATTTCGGCCATTTCTCCATGCTTAATCATTTTCGAGAATGGTTTTCCTATACCTGCTAGGAACCTATCGTAATATGGAGCTTCTTGGATGTATATGAAAGTCATGACTAACTTAGTCTTTGTCATAGGTGGGGTGACTTGTGCAGCCATCAGTCTCCATCATTGGGCATACTCACTGAATGACTCAGTATTCTGCTTCTTGACTTTGGTCACCTGATATCGATCAGGAGCCTTCTGAGACTGGAAGCTATATTGATTTAGGAAGGCATGTGCTAGCTCCTCCCAGCTGTGAATTTTGGAATTATTCAGTCGGGCATACCAGGCTCTAACCTCTCCGGTCAGACTCTTCTAGAATAACTGCATTCTGAGCTTCTAATCCTCGGAATAGGATCTAAGTTCTCCAATGAATACTTTCAAATGGTTGTAGGGATCTCCTAATCCATCATATTTTTTGAAATCAAGGACTTGAAACTTGTTTGGATATCGAGCCTTTGGAAATATATATAAATCGGAGTAGTTAACACTCCCAAATGCCCCAGTTTCTTTGATGGACCAGATTGTTTCTTCCATTTGTTGGACCTTTTTCATAATATCATCAGCTTCCTATTCTTTGTTGAGGTTGATGATTTCAGGGGTTTTGTTGGTCAGATCCTTAATTTGGGGCAAGGGTCTAAGTATCTTTATTGTCGGTATCATGACTGATATCGGGTGTAGATGATTCTATTTGACCAGGTGTTTGTTTACCTTGCATACCTTTGCTTTGTTCTTTAAGGAAAATAGCCAATTTTGCTATCTGGTTCTTAGTCCTTCGAACTCTTCCCTAGAGACAGGGGTGGATTCAAGTTGAGCACTTGAAAGCCATGACTGGAGATGGACTTAGTGCCTTTTTAGATTTTGATCTGGTAATAGGACCAATTTTCTCCTAAAATAAAAGTAGGTATGTTAATTTTGATGTATATATCAATAGTATGCATATTATGCAATGTGTTTATTTTTGAATTTATTTTTAATCTTTTCCAGTAAAACAAAGGTCAGTTGTTTTGATGACATGATAGCATGAAAGGATTTATAAGACATGGAATATATATTTACATTAAATCTTGAAATTTGAATTGGAAAATTTATATTAAATTGAAAGGGGAAGGTATAAAGAGACTTCCCTTCGGATTTGGTTTATCAGAGGCTGGCCTATCTTAGGCTACTCTCGCGATTTTTTGGCATGAAGGTCCCCAGATCATTGCAATTTACTAGAGGGGAAATTAATCCATTCTTTCAATTAGAGCGGATCTAGTGGTGTCTTTCCTAAGCCTCATAGGATTAATCTCCTTTGAGTCCAGTAATCAATCACCGACGGGTTTGCCTCTTGGTGGAGGAATCACACAGCATACATTCACATACATCGTGTCTCACCATATGAAATGATAACATTGTGCGAAGCACTAACATAAAGCATTAAAGCATTTATTTACATCCATTCAATGTAAAACACAACATCCACTCACACGCAGATAGAAAAGGGAAATTTTGAAAAGATTTTAAGTGTGATTTAAGCCCTCTACCGTTCCCTAGCAGAGACGCCACCTGTCGACGTCGGGAAAAATATTTGGACAGATCTTCCTCTTCCTAAATTTGAATGTCTTCTACCCTAGTTTGTCTTATCTGTTTTATTTAAGGGTGAATTTTTAGAAAAAGGCCAACATGTATCATGTCGACGATTTGAACGGTTACAGAGTCGCCAGTTGGTAAATTTTGAAATGGTTGTACCAACTCAACCGAGGTTTGTTTGATTTTTCAAGTAGGCCTAATTACTGGACGCTGTCAAAACATGGCCTTGGAAACCGAGATTCAAAAAGTTCGAGGGCTTGATTAAGCGGGGGGAAGGTGTTAGGCACCCCCCGACTTCCGTGAAACACGGTCACCGCATCATTTCAATTTTCCCTTTTTTATTTGCAATTTGTGTGTGTATGTTGGAAGTAATTGAGCATACGTGTTTGTTTTGAAAGTAGTGTCGTGCTTCGTTGGACCTACATACAAAGGATTTGATTTGTTTGAAAAGTCCATTTTAGGAAAGATATGAAAATGACATTTTTTGAAAGATGGTTTTCAAACCCTTTCGCTCGCAGAGGAATTGAAGCCTTTTGATACTTTCATTTTATATTTATTCCATATTCAGCTTTATTTGGATGTTTATTATTGGGATGCGAAGCATCCTCGACCATAGAATGTATATACAATTGCCAGTCATCTTATAGACATGAAAGCCATCCAAGTGACCCTAACACTACAAACCACATTTCACTATGTTGAGACCTTAAATCCGGATAACCGTTTTAAGATCCCTCTAATTTACATTTATAAGAAAAACTGGCAGGATGTATTTACTGTAACGATTGAGATTTTATAATTAATTTTAATATTTATTGAGATAAATAAATATTTTATGTGATTTATTTATTGAGTTAAATAAATAAATTATGTGATTTATGGAGTGATTTAATTAAGTGTTATATACTAATAAAATGAATGTGTAATATTTATTTAATTAATATTAATGTTATATTATAGTTCTAATTTAATTGAGATAATTGAATTAGATGAATTATGTGATAGTAGTGTGCATACAAGCCAATCATGTATGATGATAAAGCACGTACTTTGTAAACAATCTTATTTATTTATTAATAAAATATTCATTTATTAAAGGCATTTAATTATCTACATGGTGCTGTTTTTATAATATGTAAATAACCCATAGTTTTAAGCAATGCTTTTAGAATCATGATGATGATCATGCTAATGAGATCTAAATTCTTAGAAAGCTCTAAAACTAAAATAGTTCCCAATCGTGGGATTACTAAAAAGGGGATTAGTAAATCCGGATAGATTGGTACATATGTTGCTTGCTCATTGGATGAGGATGATTGATCTCATGATCATTTGTGTGGAGACACTAAAGCAAGTATGTAGGTGCTTATTGGAGAATAAGTTCACTGAACGTGATTCGCTATGGAATACCTAATGGAGTTTTACTCGCCTGTCAATAGGAATTCCTAATGTGATAGTAGTACAAGTGATCCTTGGACTTGAGATCATCATAGTATCTTGTATGTAACAAATTATACTTTGACTTATTCCTTAAGACCTTTTAAGGCATATATAGGGTATGCTTGGGTATAGTGAGTTATATATGGAGATAATGAATGATCAATAAAGAATCTACCACCTCTAGTAAAAGAGGAGATATGTCCCATGTGATTCGTTAAATGACAACCCAGGAATCCTTGGCCAAGGTGAAATGAAATTAGAAAGGAGTTTTTAATTTGCATTATTTGGAGTTGTGCATTTTCTAATCGAAATACATATAATTAAATAAAATAAGACTTGACAGTAAATCCATGTCTTATATTTAATTGGGACATTGTATGGTGGAAGGATTGAATTGTATGGTAACTATTAACTCACAGGTTCTTTTATGATTAATGTTGAAATCTATATTATCTGGAAAGTCGTTGATCGCTAGGGAGGCTTATCCCTATTGTAGAATAAATATTATTTATTTAAATAAATTATTAGTTTAATTTATTTATTTAAATAAGATTAAAATTATTTTAATTGATTTATTCACAACCGGTTTAATATGGAGAACCTAAAGGGTCAGACCATAAAAGGAAGAATAATTATTTAAGAAGGTAATGGCATAATCGTAATAATGCATTAAGTATAATTAATTTAATCTATGGTGATAGAATAAATTAAATAGCTTAATGTTTATTATTTAATATTTTGGAAATATTAAATATAAATTAATAAGAGGAGTCTTATTAATATTATTACAATTATTATTATTTTAATTTCTAAAGGAGTTTAGTAATTAATTTAATATTTAGTACTCTCATTTATTCCTAATAAGATTAGGAGACAAATTAATTAAATGAATTTAATTAATTATTCCCATGTGGTGGGAAGCCTAAATTAATTAAAGGAGTTTAATTAATTAAAAGAAATCCTATGTCTAATAGGATTTGAAGGGTTGACTAATATCTATATAAGAGGAGTCTTATAATAGATATTAGATGATGCAATTCCAATTGTTGGAGAGTACTCCTTTTCTATAGAGGATAGAAAACTAAGGTTAAGCCAAACACCTTCCTTCTTGATAATTCCTCTTCCTTGGTGGATCACCTCTAGAGGCCAAACACTTGGGTGGCTAACGTTGATCAAAGAAAGGAATCTAACCCGAAAATTCAAGGAGATCACGAAGAACAAGGAGTTGAACTAGTACCTGTGGAAGCTTCGTTCTACAAGGGTATGATTCCATAACTTCTTATTTATCGTTTTAAATTAATAATTTGCATAAAGGATGATCCGGGTAATGGTTTTGTAGAAATTTTTTAAACTCTGATATACCATGCTTCCGCTAATTTTTACAATTTGATTGCGTCACGATTTCGTACAAACCCAACAGTGGCATCAGAGCCAAATCTTTATGCAATTATTAATTTATTTTTGATTTCATATACATATGGGTATGTATTTAAAATAATTTATTGGGCATAATTTTATTGTATAAAATTATATTTTTTAAGAAAAAAAAAGAAAAAAAAGAAAAAAAAAGACTTTTTTTGGGACGAATCACAATTTTTTTTTGGTGCTAATCTTGAATTCTGCAAAGAAAATGTGTTGTCTCTTTCTTACTCCAAAAAGAAGGTGACCCATCAGGAAAGGACTTTTTTAATAAACCTGCAGGACTCTTTTAATAAAAGAAGGTGACTTCTTTTTAAAAAATAAATATGATATATTTATATATTATATTCTAAATAATTTTATAATTAAAATAAAGAGTTTATTTTAATCTTGAAATTGGATTTCATGCAATTTAAAATTGCCCATTAAATGATACTCATATATATATGGAATGTTTTAATTCATGAGATGAATATTTATTTATTGATATATATGGTGATATGTATGAAAATAAATGGGGATTGATTATGGACTATTTGACCAATGTGATTGGATTTTATTTTAGTTGAATGCTTGAATGAATGGGTTTTATTAAATGGGGTCTGCGTACCTCGTCTTCTCTAATTTTTTTTTTCTTGATGTAAAATTCTATCTCCCTCCTATGTACTTCCCCTTGACTGTTGATCAAGGTTTCTATTTAAATTAAATAGTTTAATGTAATAGAAATAGTTAGAATTATCTTTAAAAATTGGAGACCAAGGAGCAAGGAGCGCGTGAAGACCCGTTTGTATGGAGCCCGAGTTTAAATGTAATAGTTATATTTAAATTTAAATTCTTGCACTCCTAGGTTTGACCTTTTGGTTCACTTGGTGGCTCTAGTGAACCAAACTAGAATAAAAGTCCATAATCAATCCGGGTAGAATATAATATTCTATATTGCATGCTAAATATTATATATATTATATTTTATGCAAACATGCTTCGCATGTTTAATAAAATGACGCGTATTTTATATATATATGTGCATGCGCGCTAAACAAGATGAGACAAATAATAACAAACCCCTCAAAGAAATAATATTAAGTCCGAAGCGTTCAAATGATATTTGGAATATCGAACGTCGCCTTCTAGCATGATAAATTAATAGAGTATTAAATATTTAATATGAGCTTGTTGTGCTATCCACAAGGCGAGTATTGCGTATTTAAGATGTTAATTAATCACATTTAATGCTTATCAAGAAAATTGAACGATCTAGTCTTGTTGTGCTATCCACAAGGACGAACATTTTTCTTTTTTGAATTTATGGAAGTGCTAGGCTGGACTTAACTTAAATCATTTTAGTTCGGATGTGCACACACTTGACCATTATGATTTAAGAGGCAAAATAAAAGGAGTTATATAGTGTTGTAATTAACAAGAGTTGTCTACCTATTTATTTGTATATCGCTTGTTGTGCTATCCACAAGGTTATATACATTTGAAATGGGATCCTTATTCTCACTAGCAAATCTTTAATTAGATGTTGCCGAACTATATAAGTGAGGGTAATATAGTTTGATGAAAATAGTGGGAGATACCAATTTAAAATAAAGACCTAAATTTATTTTGGTATGCAAAATTAATAAAATGAATGTTTGCTAAAATGTTATTTTTCACATGCAGAATTTTAAAAATGTCTAAATCACTAATCTCACTACGAAGCATACTTGATGCAAACAAGCTTACCGGGCCGAATTATGAGGACTGGCTAAGAAATCTGAGAATTGTTCTCACTGCTGAAAAGATTTCTTATGTCCTAAATTCAACTGTCCCTGAATCTGTTTCAGAAACAGCCTCTGAGGAAGAGATTGTCACTTTCAATAAGTGGCAAGATGATGCATCTGTGGCTCAATGCATCATGCTCGCATCCATGAATAACGAGCTTCAGCGTCAGCACGAAAAAATGGATGCTCCTGCTATGCTGCTTCACCTCAAGGAGTTGTATGGTGAACAGAGTAGGACTGCTAGATATGAGATATCTAAGGAGCTCTTCCGATCTCGGATGACCGAGGGTACTGCCGTCGAGACTCATGTCCTGAAAGTGATCAATTTGATTGAACGCCTTGGACAGCTTGGGTTCGTCATGGATGGGGAGTTGAGTCAAGACTTGGTCTTGCAGTCACTCCCTGAGACCTTCTCGCAGTTTGTGGTTAATTTTCACATGAATAAGCTAGATGTCAGCTTGCCTGAGCTGCTTAACATGCTGAAAACTGCAGAAGGTCACTTCCCATCCAAGAAGAACCATATCTTGATGGTGGATTCTTCCAATAAAAGGAAGAGACCTAAGGTATCTTTTGAAAAGAAGAAATCCAAGAAGGCTAAGGGAAAGGGGAAAGAAAAGGAACAAAAGAAACCTGAACCAGCTAAAGGAATGTGCTTTCATTGCAACAAGTCGGGACATTGGAAAAGGAACTGCAAGAAGTATCTAGCAGAGAAGAAGCTTGGAGAAGCTTCGACTTCCAATCAAGGTTTGTTTATGATTGAAATTAATTTTTCTGAAAGTCATAATTCTACTTGGGTATTGGATACCGGCTGTGGTTCTCACATATGTAATACTGTGCAGGGACTGGTCAGAAGTAGAAAGCTGAACAATGATGAGGTGATCCTACGAGTGGGGAATGGAGCAAAGGTTGCTGCATTAGCTGTAGGAACTTATTATTTAGCAATGCCTTCGGGCAAGTCCATTTATCTTAATAATTGTTATTATGTTCCGAATATTATTAAAAACATTATTTAATTTCTGTATTGGATATGGAAGGATTTAACGTTGTTATAAAGAACAATAGTTATTCTATTTATAAAGACGATGTTTTATATGGTATTGGAAATTTGCGAAATGGACTATATACACTTGACTTACAAGAAAATATATTTCAAATTGAACAAACTAAGAAAAGGAAAAGAGATGATATTAATTATACCTACATGTGGCACTGTAGACTCGGTCATATCAATGAAACAAGATTATCCAAGTTGCATAAAGATGGGCTCCTCGAGCTATCCGATTATGAATCATATCCAACTTGTGAATCTTGTCTCATGGGTAAAATGACTAAATCTCCTTTTAGTGGAAGAGGAGAAAGAATTAAGAGTTGTTGACATTGATTCACACAGACGTTTGTGGGCCTATGACAACAAGTGCACGGGGTGGGTATTCTTATTTTATTACTTTCACTGATGATCACTCAAGATTTGGATATGTGTATTTAATGAAATACAAGTCAGAATCATTTGAAAAGTTCAAAGAGTTCAGAAGTGAAGTAGAGAAATAAACGGGCAAGAGTATAAAGATACTTCGATCAGATCGAGGCGGAGAATACTTAAGCGATGAGTTTCTCAATTGTCTCAAAGAAAATGGTATAATCTCACAATGGACTCCTCCAGGTACACCACAGTTAAATGGAGTATCTGAAAGGAGAAATCGAACACTGTTAGACATGGTTCGATCCATGATGAGTTTTACCGACCTTCCAATTTCCTTCTGGGGATATGCCCTAGAAACGGCTGCATACCTACTTAACAAGGTACCTACCAAATCCGCCCCAAAGACTCCATATGAGATGTGGAAGGGGAGGAAACCAAATCTTAAGCATGTTAAGACTTGGGGTTGTCCAGCTTATGTCAAAAAGTTTGAACATGATAAGCTACAGACTAAATCCGAAAAGTGTAGATTTGTGGGATACCCTAAAGAAACTGTAGGGTATTATTTCTATCATCTAACTGATCAAAAGGTGTTTGTTGCGAAACATGCTGCCTTCTTGGAAAAGGAGTTTATCCATGAAGGGGTCAGTGGGAGTAAGATATATCTTGAAGAAGTTCAAGAACCACAAATTACCACGGATCAAAGTCAGGTACCTGACCAAGTAGAAGAACCTACTATACCACACCCTGTTCGTAAATCTTGGAGAGTACCGAAGATACCTGAGAGGTATGGATTCGTTATAGAGGATGACGATGAGGTACACATCATGAATGATGATGATCCATTGAATTACGAACAGGCCATGAGTAATAAAGACTCAGGGAAATGGCTTGAAGCCATGAAATCCGAAATGGACTCCATGTATGAAAACAAAGTATGGACTTTGGTTTCACCACCTGAAGGCATTAAGCCTATTGGGTGTAAATGGGTCTTTAAAAGAAAGACTGGAGCGGACGGCAAGGTGGAGACCTATAAGGCCCGACTGGTTGCAAAAGGTTTTAAACAAAGACAAGGAGTTGATTATGATGAAACCTTTTCACCAGTAGCTATGCTCAAGTCCATTCGGATTTTGCTTGCGATTGCAGCTTATAACGACTATGAGATCTGGCAGATGGACGTGAAAACGGCCTTCCTCAATGGAAAACTTGAGGAGGATGTGTATATGACACAGCCAGAGGGATTTGTTTCAAAGGTTGGAATAAATCAAGTCTGTAAGCTGCAACGATCCATTTATGGATTGAAGCAAGCTTCTCGTAGATGGAACATTCGTTTTGATGAGACAATCAAAGAGTTTGATTTTATCAAAAATGACGATGAACCATGTGTGTACAAGAAGGTTAGTGGGAGCGCAATTTCATTCCTTGTATTATATGTTGATGATATATTACTGATAGGGAATGACATTCCTATGCTACAATCGATTAAAATCTGGTTATCTAAACACTTCTCCATGAAGGACTTGGGAGAAGCATCCTATATTTTGGGGATAAAGATCTATAGAGATAGATCTAAAAGGATGCTTGGTTTATCCCAAGGAACGTACATTGATGCAATGCTAAAGAGATTTAGCATGGAAGATTCCAAAAGAGGTCTCATGCCGATGAGCCATGGAATACATCTCTCCAAGAAACAGGCCCCAAAGACACCTGAGGAGAGAGACCGTATGAGTAAGATCCCTTATGCTTCTGCAATAGGATCTATCATGTACGGTATGATATGTACTAGACCGGATGTTGCTCATTCACTTAGTGTAATGAGCAGATACCAGTCGAATCCAGGAGAAGAGCACTGGAAGGCAGTGAAGAATATCCTAAAATACTTGAGAAGGACTAAGGATATTTTTCTTGTCTACGGTGGGTCTGAATTAAAACTCGAGGGCTTCACAGACTCAAGTTTTCAAACGGACCAAGATGACAGTAAATCTGTTTCGGGGTATGTTTTTACCTTGAACGGAGGCGCAGTGAGTTGGAAGAGTTCCAAGCAGCAAACAGTTGCTGATTCAGTGACAGAGGCAGAGTATATAGCTGCAAGTGAAGCTGCAAAGGAAGCTGTTTAGATGAAGAAGTTCATAACTGAACTTGGTGTGGTTCCTAGCATTGGAGAAGCAGTTCCCGTTTACTGAGACAACACAGGAGCAGTTGCACAGGCTAAGGAACCGAGGTCTCATCAGAAATCTAAACACGTGTTGCGGCGATTTCATTTGATCAGGGAGATCATTGAAAGAGGAGACGTCACCTTGGAGCGTGTAGACTCTCAAGACAACATTGCAGATCCATTTACTAAAGCTTTAACACAACAGCAGTTTGATCGTCACTTAGAGAAGATGGGTATGAGATACCATGGCGATTGGCTTAAGTGCAAGTGGGAGATTGATAGTAGTGTGCATACAAGCCAATCATGTATGATGATAAAGCACGTACTTTGTAAACAATCTTATTTATTTATTAATAAAATATTCATTTATTAAAGGCATTTAATTATCTACATGGTGCTGTTTTTATAATATGTAAATAACCCATAGTTTTAAGCAATGCTTTTAGAATCATGATGATGATCATGCTAATGAGATCTAAATTCTTAGAAAGCTCTAAAACTAAAATAGTTCCCAATCGTGGGATTACTAAAAAGGGGATTAGTAAATCCGGATAGATTGGTACATATGTTGCTTGCTCATTGGATGAGGATGATTGATCTCATGATCATTTGTGTGGAGACACTAAAGCAAGTATGTAGGTGCTTATTGGAGAATAAGTTCACTGAACGTGATTCGCTATGGAATACCTAATGGAGTTTTACTCGCCTGTCAATAGGAATTCCTAATGTGATAGTAGTACAAGTGATCCTTGGACTTGAGATCATCATAGTATCTTGTATGTAACAAATTATACTTTGACTTATTCCTTAAGACCTTTTAAGGCATATATAGGGTATGCTTGGGTATAGTGAGTTATATATGGAGATAATGAATGATCAATAAAGAATCTACCACCTCTAGTAAAAGAGGAGATATGTCCCATGTGATTCGTTAAATGACAACCCAGGAATCCTTGGCCAAGGTGAAATGAAATTAGAAAGGAGTTTTTAATTTGCATTATTTGGAGTTGTGCATTTTCTAATCGAAATACATATAATTAAATAAAATAAGACTTGACAGTAAATCCATGTCTTATATTTAATTGGGACATTGTATGGTGGAAGGATTGAATTGTATGGTAACTATTAACTCACAGGTTCTTCTATGATTAATGTTGAAATCTATATTATCTGGAAAGTCGTTGATCGCTAGGGAGGCTTATCCCTATTGTAGAATAAATATTATTTATTTAAATAAATTATTAGTTTAATTTATTTATTTAAATAAGATTAAAATTATTTTAATTGATTTATCCACAACCGGTTTAAAATGGAGAACCTAAAGGGTCAGACCATAAAAGGAAGAATAATTATTTAAGAAGGTAATGGCATAATCGTAATAATGCATTAAGTATAATTAATTTAATCTATGGTGATAGAATAAATTAAATAGCTTAATGTTTATTATTTAATATTTTGGAAATATTAAATATAAATTAATAAGAGGAGTCTTATTAATATTATTACAATTATTATTATTTTAATTTCTAAAGGAGTTTAGTAATTAATTTAATATTTAGTACTCTCATTTATTCCTAATAAGATTAGGAGACAAATTAATTAAATGAATTTAATTAATTATTCCCATGTGGTGGGAAGCCTAAATTAATTAAAGGAGTTTAATTAATTAAAAGAAATCCTATGTCTAATAGGATTTGAAGGGTTGACTAATATCTATATAAGAGGAGTCTTATAATAGATATTAGATGATGCAATTCCAATTGTTGGAGAGTACTCCTTTTCTATAGAGGATAGAAAACTAAGGTTAAGCCAAACACCTTCCTTCTTGATAATTCCTCTTCCTTGGTGGATCACCTCTAGAGGCCAAACACTTGGGTGGCTAACGTTGATCAAAGAAAGGAATCTAACCCGAAAATTCAAGGAGATCACGAAGAACAAGGAGTTGAACTAGTACCTGTGGAAGCTTCGTTCTACAAGGGTATGATTCCATAACTTCTTATTTATCGTTTTAAATTAATAATTTGCATAAAGGATGATCCGGGTAATGGTTTTGTAGAAATTTTTTAAACTCTGATATACCATGCTTCCGCTAATTTTTACAATTTGATTGCGTCACGATTTCGTACAAACCCAACATTATGTGATGAAGTGTTACATGAATTATAATTAGCGAGTAATTATAAATATGTGGCAAATTTTATGTGATTAATGGATGTTAGATTTTAATTAATTAAATTAGATGATTAATATTTAATTAATTAAAATATGACATTAAAGTATGTGTCAAAATGATTTATTAAAATAAAAGGAAAAGAATTTTTAAATGATTTTTACCAAACAAGGCCCTTGTATTTGTTTTAAACTTATTTCTACCAAACAGGGCCCTAACTATCAAAAAGCTATTTTTAAATAAACTGTTTACCAAACATGGCCTTAGCATTAATAATCTGTTTTTGAAAATAACCTTATTTTGCCAAACAAGGCATTGTGGTTTTTGAATTTTGTAACTTATATAATAAATGTATTTATTATATATATTAAGTAATTAGCAGTTACATATATATCATTAGTATACGTATATTATATCAGTTATAATATATCTATACTACGTTAGATTAGAGTAAGTCTGTAAAGCTAAGAACTAAGAAGAAAATAGAACAGAGAAAAGGAAGAGCAGAGAAGAGAAAAGAGGAAGAAGAATTGCTAGAATTGAACTCACATCACCTTCTCTTTCAATCTATTAACAAAAGGTATTATCTATAATCTCTAATTATTATAGAACTCAATCTACATGTTCCTTGTATTTTATTCTCTGTCAAAAGTTGAGTTTTCATGGAAGTGTGTAACCATAAATTTTATATATATGTATTGTGTTTATGTGTTATTATTGGTGATTGTATGCTATAAAGGATTTTCAGAAAATCAAATGGTTGTTAGAATATGTCTTAATGGAAAATTGATGTTCTTAAAAGTTCATATGTTTTGGTTGAGTTTTAGAATGAAAACTTATGAAAATTTTATGTAGTAAGATGCATGTTTAGAATTGTTTATGATGCTATCTTCAATTATGAATATAATGCATGTATTATAAGTTTAATTGGAGGAGATATGTTGTTACAGTGAATTATTTTATGAAAAATATGAGTTTTCATGAAAATGGCCAAATTAGATTTTAAAATTTGTGATTATCATTGTTTAGATGGTTTTGTGTTTTAGAAGCATGTTATATATATGTATTATTGTATAGGTATGATTTACAATGTTTAAGTTACTGTGAATTGCCGATTGTTGGCTTGTATGGGTTAATCAGTGAAGCAGGGTGCCGTTGCTGTCTGCCTCTGTCCGTGTTCCTGCGCAGCTGCGCTGGCTGCCTTTCCCATAATCCTTCCCTGCACAGCTGCGCCGGTTATAGGGTAGCTGGCTGCGCAGCTGCGCCAGGCACAGTGCTTAGGCAGTGAAGGTTGGCTAATTGTGCAGTGTTGATTTTGAACCTAGTTTAATTATGCTATGACAGTGAGCATGTATCTAGTTGCTACAACATGTTGTTAACAAAAATTTGACAAATTTATATTTAGAAAAAAAAAAGAGGTTTGAAAACCTTAAAGTATGATTTGAATTATTATTTAAATGTGATATATGATTATAATTTAAATAATTATAATCAAAAGTAAATGTTTATTTTAAATTATAATTTTGTTAAATTATAATGAATAAAGGTTGATTTATTAGATGTTAATTTAAATTATAATTTGTGTAATTATAATTTAATCAATGCATGTTTAATTGTGGATTTTAAATTGATAATGACATAATTAATTATAAATTGTGTAATTATAATGCATGTTATAGTTTAAGTAATTATTAATTAAATTAATAATTACATGATTAATTATAAATTGTGTAATTATAAATGCATGATTGTAGTTTAATTGATTTTAAATTATAATTATTTATAATTTAAATGGTCATTATAATTTAAATAATTATAATTTGATTAAGTGTTTGAAGTATAATTGTTTAATTATAATTTAGTTAAATACATAATTAATTTAATTATGTGAGTATATGTGTGATGTGATTAACTATGTGATAGTTAATTATTATTGTTTATTTAATTAGAGTGAGTTAACCATGAGGGTTAACCACTTATGAGAATTAGTTATGTGTTAACTAATTTAGATTATTATAATAGAATGTGTATAGGAAGTATTAAAGTACGTGAATTAAATTAAGTAGCTTGCGCTTGAGGCAAGTCTTCTAAACCCTAAACTCGTTAATTTTATGCAAGTTTTCTGTACCCTAAACTTGTTGATTATATACAAATTCTTGAATTCATATATTCATTGTTGAGAATATCCTTTCTATTTCTGTATTGGACAATTGTTTATTTAATTGAAATGATCTTAACTTATTGTTCAAGTAAGATCCAGTTATTATTTTAAATGCTTTAAGTTAATTCTAAAGCATATGCTGATTCATAATTCTTTTATTTATGAATTATTGGAAGTCGATTCAACTAATCCTTAGTTGATGAACGTGAATTCTAAATTACCCTTGTAAGCTTATCCAAACCAAACTTTCTTTGGTGCGGACTTGAATTCAAAATACTGAGTTGAACAATCCTATTTACTAGGGGAGGTTACTACGCATAGCGTTAAGATGTTTGCGCACAATACATGGTACGAAGGGCTGATCCCCCTAAGTACGAGTTAAGGTCCATAGTCTTATTGACTGTTAAAGGTTTAAATAGAAATATTTATAACCTAGGACAAGAGTTCAAAGGTCTTATGACCCTCAGATAAAATCTATATTCGAATTTTAATGTTGATAGAGAATTATTATTCAATTCTTTATTATTGAAGCAAGCTAAGTTGTTCAGATTCTTTTTAAAGTATTCCTTTCATGTATATATTATTGTTAAACTCCAGTGAGCTGTGGTTTGCTCACTCTTGCATTAAATAACAATTTCAGTTAAGGTTGATAACGCTGATGCTCCGTCTACAAGTAAGGGCAAGGGAAAGCAAAGCAAGTGAAGACTTATTTTTATTATATTGAGAATGATTGTAATAAGACTTGAATGTTATGTTTTTGTTTCCGCACTTTATTATATCCATGTCAAGGTTAGAGTAAACCGGGATTATCTTGAAAAGGTTGTAACCCTTGTTTTAAGGGAGATTTATCTATTCTAATTTAAGTTGTAGTTTATTTTACATTATTCATTGGGTAGATATATGTTATATTAGAAAGTGAACACCAAATCATGTGGAAACGAAGTACCCAGATTTGGGGGTGTCACAGGTTGGTATCAAAGCTGTAGGTTATGAAACCTTAGGTGGGGAAAAACCTTAGGTTAGTAACCTTATAGGTTAGATCGAAAAGATAGGTGTGATAGGTAAAGATAATAAACTACCTTATGTGTTATATGTTTACATTATAGTATTCGAAGAGTGACGATTCGTTATCACGTAATAATGAACTTTAAAATTCTTTTGTCAGGATGTCGAACGTGGGAGAACCTAGTCAGGCTAGAGAGGATGTACCTCAGGTGCCTAGAGAGGAGGAGCCCCATGATATACATATTGTCTGGGAGCAGCTGGTTAGGAGAGAGCCATCTCCAGTGATCACCATAGCTGGTCGGGGGCGTGAGCTAACACCTATTCCAGAGGATGAGGACGAGGATGAGTCTGAAGAGGAGGAAGAGGAGGAAGAGGATCCCGAAGAGGAATTCCCACCTCACTCTACTAGTGCTGAGATGTACGAGGCAGTCTACGATAGCAATGTGGAACTTCATGGACGAATAGGAGATCTCGAGGAGACTATTCAGCAACGTGATGAGACTATCGAAGAGATGGATAGTGCACTAGGAGATGCACAGTGGAACCTGATACATATGGAGGTCGAAAGAGATGCTGCTCGTTTTGAATTGGCAAAGCTGAAGCAAGACATCCAGGAGGAGTCGAGGAAGCGTGCCAGAGCTGAAGAGTCAAGCTTGAGGGCTAATCAACGAGCCGATCGAGCTGAAGGTAAAGCTGAAGCCAAGAGAGCCAAGCTGAGGCAAACGAAATATGCTTTTCATACAGCGATAGAGAGAGTTCAGGACCATATTTTCTACTACCCAGATCAGTTCCAAGGTTTACCGTGGTATGTGGTGGACCGAAGAACGGCATTTTGGGTAATGGAAGAGGAACGTAGAGAGGCTGTGCGACGTATTAATATGCCTAGGAAGTGGTATTAGCAGTGGTATTAGTAGTAGTAGAGCTTTTATTTATGTGTTATTTTTTTATAGTAAATAAAGTAAATTCCATAATTTGAGATAAGAATGGGATGAGTTAATAATGTAATCCTGTAACTTTTCCAGTTCAGGAAGGGTGATGTAAATGACAGAAATGCTATCTGGTTGATGTTTTTAAACTATGACTAATGAATAAACGAAGTTTATTGATGTGCTATGTGTTCTATGTGAACTAAGTTATTCGAACATTTAATTATGAACTGGAGTACTTAATAATTGAATAAAGGGTCTAATAATAATATTTTCTTAACAGAAAATGCCTCCTAGAAGAAGAGTAACACGTCAAAATCCCGAGGGTTCGACGAACAACAACAATAACGAGGGAACGAATCTCAATTCGGTTCAGCAGTTGGTGAATCTGTTGACAAGAGCTCTTGTGAATCAGCCGCAGGTGCAGGGTACTACTTTCAAGGAATTCAAGGCAGTAGGACCGCCTGAGTTCAAAGGATCGACTAACCCTATCGAAGCTCAGATATGGGTTATGGAAATGGAAAAGGTATTTGACGTGGCTAGGGTAGGAGAAGACCAAAAGACAATGTTCGCGGCTTTCATGTTAAAGTCAGATGCTAGCTTTTGGTGGCAGGCTAACAAGACTCGAGAGGGAGAGGGAGTCATCACGTGGGAACGTTTCTAGGAAATGTTCTACGAGATGTATTTTCCAGTGAGTTCGCAAGACCAGATGGAGGTCCAGTTCCTAGAACTTAAGCAAGGAGGGATGACGGTGTCTGAGTATGCCGCTAAGTTTAACGAGTTGGCCAGGTTCGCTACATACCAGGTCAGCACTGACGCTAAGAAAGCGAAAAGGTTTGAGCGGGGACTAAAGCCCTGGCTCTACAGCAAGGTTTCCATATTCCAGCTGAATACCTTTGCAGCGGTGCTGGAGAAGGCCATACTTGCTGAGGTAGGAAGCAAAGCGGTGACGAAGTTCAACCAAGATAAGAAGAAGAAGAATGAGGTAGAAACCAAGTCTGGGGGTAGCAGCACTATGAACCAGAAGAGGAAGTGGTTTGATAATACCTCTGCTGGGAGTCAGCAAGGAAGCCAGCAGAAGAGGAAGTTCGAAGCATGTGCTACATGCGGTAAGAATCACACAGGCATGTGCATGAAGGGGAAGCGGGTGTGCTTCAACTGTGGTCAGGAAGGCCACATCGCGCCTAATTGCCCAAACCCAAAGAAGGGAGCTTGCTTTACATGTGGATCCAAGGATCACATGGCTCACAACTGCCCTAAAAAGCTGACGGCAGGGTCAACAGGGAACGGAGGGAATGGAAGCGGCAGTTCCGTGACTATCGCTGCACCATTGCAAGCTGTTCGACCAACTGTACGGACATTTAATATGACGGTGCAGGATGCTGTGCAATCAAAAGACGTGGTGTCAGGTATTATTCGGGTCAATAGTATAAATGCATATGTATTATTTGATTCGGATGCTACTTGTTCATTCATATCTGATGATTTTGCTAAAACCTTAGACTTACCTGTAGAAGAGTTAGTTTATCCCTTGAACATAGAGATTGCGAATAGGGAGGTTATTCCTATTAGGAGCGTTTATAAGAACTGTAGATTGGACATTAAGGGTCAGGAGCTTAGAGTAGATTTGATTCCGATAAAACTTAGGGAATTCGATGTCATACTAGGTATGGATTGGTTGTTCAACCATGGGGCGGTAATCGACTGTCAGAAGAAGTCGATAAACCTTACGACTCCGTCGAAGTTGGTGTTCTATGGTAGCAAATCGCCTAGGCAAGCGAGTTGTCTGACGGTTATGCAAGCCAAGAAACTTCTGACGCAAGGCTGTGTAGGATATCTAGCCTACATAGTAGATTCGCGTAAGGAAAGCCCGAAGGTGGAGGAGATATCGGTAGTTAAGGAGTTTGTGGACGTTTTTCCAAGCGATTTGCCAGGACTTCCGCCAGATAGGGAGACAGAGTTCGTGATCGATCTAGCTCCGGGAACTGCTCCGATTTTGAAGGCTCCTTACTGAATGGCTCCAGTCGAGATGAAGGAACTGATGGTTCAACTGCAAGAACTGCTAGACAAGAAGTATATTCAACCGAGCGTTTCGCCGTGGGGTGCGCCTGTCGTATTCGTGAAGAAGAAGGATGGGTCGATGCGTCTTTGCATTGATTATAGAGAGTTGAATAAAGTTACGATCAAGAATAGGTATCCTTTACCTAGGATCGATGACTTGTTTGATCAACTGAAGGGTGCAAAATACTTCTTGAAATCGATTTGAGAAGCGGGTATCATCAATTGAAGGTGAGGAAGGAAGATGTGACATCCCGGATTTTTAAGAATTAATAAATGAGAATTTAATAAATAAAATTCTTATTTTAAGATGTTTAAGTACGAGTATGTGTGTATGTGTTATATATTGTAAAATATGTGATTTGGTGTGAAGAGAATTCATATATTTATTGAATTAAATAAATATATTAATTGAATTATTTATTGAGTTATATAAATAATTATGTGACTATTATGGAGTAATTTAATTAAGTGTTATATGTTAATTAAATGAATATTTGGTATTTAATTTAATTGACATAATGATTTTATGTTATAATTCTAATTTAATTGGGATAATTAAATTAGATGAGTTATGTGGTGAGAGTAACATGAAATTATAATTAGTGAGTAATTATAATTATGTGATAATTTTATGTGATTAATTGATGTTAAACTTTTAATTAATTAAATTAATGTTGAGTTTTAATTAGTTAAAGGATAACATTAAAAAGTATGTGTTAAAATGATTTATTAAAAGAGTTTTCAAAACTATTTTCCCAAACAAGGCCCTAGCACCGTTTTTAAATTCATTTTGCCAAACGGGGCCTTAACTATTAAAACCTGTTTTTAAAATGATGAGTTTTACCAAACAAGGCCTTTGTACTTGTTTAATCTTATTTCTTCCAAACAATGCCTTAAGCTCAAGAAGTTAGTTTTTAAAAATAATGTGATTTTGCCAAACATGGCCTTAGGCTTTTCAAATTTTGTAACCTATGTAATAAGTGGTAGTTAGTATAGCAGTTAGTATATTATTTATTAGCTATATTAATAATATAAGTTACATATATATTATATATGTATATGTATATTGTATATTGTATAATATATGCTAAGTTAAAAGATACGTTAGTTTTCTAAAAGCTTAAGTCTAAACAAAACAAAGAAAGAAAAAGAAGAAGAGAGTTAGAGAGAATTGTTAGAGAAGAAGGAGAGAGAAGAGGAAGAAAAGCTTGAGAATGCAAGAGAGGATCATCATCTTCATCATCTCTCTCTTAAGTCAAAACTAGTAAGGTTATAATTTTAACCCTAGAATTAATTCATATGTGTTGTGTTTTCTTCTTTATCAAATTAGGTTTTTACAATCATAAAATTATATGTATATATGGTGTTCATATGTTTTCATATGTAATTGTATGCCATAAAAGGGTTTTCAAAATCAATTGTTGTAAAAACATGTTTTCAAAGCATATTCTTCTATGTTTTCATGGTTTTAGAATTCTATGTGGAAGTCTCTTTGTGAAACTTCATAATTTTGTTATGAGAATGGGATATGTATGTATATATATATATATATATATATTTACATGAGAGTTTTATAGTTGTTTAAGAATTTCAATTCACAAGTATATGATGAACACCATGAAATTCATGTTCATAGTGTTAGATTATGGAATTATGTTGAAAATTCTTTAAATCCTTGATGTGAGCATGAATTATGTGTAATATGTGATATAACATGATTATATATGAGTTATATGGTTGTTCTAGCAATTCAATCCATGAATTTTTGATAAACAATAGGAAGTGTGTTCATAGTGATTCTCGGTGAAGTAATTTCTGAAAAATAACTTTTGAAACTATCAAAATTGATGTTGATTATGAGTTATTGTTAAAATTGATTAATTATTATGTTAGTATGTTAAGAATAGAAGTGATTACAGTTGGAATCACTTGAATTGATTGAAAAACGAGTTCGTAGTAGCAATTTCCGTCAAAAACGCTTAAAGTTGTGTTTTTCTTCGAATTCCATGAAATCTTGGTTGTGATTATGTGTTTATATGAAATTTTTATGTTATGAGCATGTTAATAAGCTTAAAATATTGTTTGTCACATGTTTCATGTTTATCATGTTGGGAAAATTCGAATTCGGTGTGACAGAATAAGCCAAATTGGCTTATTTCTCCACCAGTTCGCGACCGATCACCTCCACCAGCCCCTGGACCCGCCCCAACGGGTGTTTATGCCTTGAGGGACCCGCCCCAGCAGTTATACTTGCTTCCCGGGGTAGTTTAGTTGTCGTAATGCAAACCTGTTTTGACCTCTATTACTAAAATGGCCATAACATTTTCATACGAACTCCGATTGAGGTGATTCAAGATGATTCGGAACGACCACGAGTAGACCTACAACTTTTACGTTTTTGACTTTTTGATTTGAGGTCGTTATCTAGGGTCAAAATGGTCATTTTTGAGACTGATGCGTATTCTGAGGTAATCAGAGGGCGTCGGTCATGCGCATACACAAGTATAGTGTTGTCGACGATAATAGATGTTGTTCTAAGTTATAAAACATGAATGTTAGTAAATATAATTATGTTTAACTTGAAATGTAATTTGATTGACGTAAGATGTAATTATAATTGGTTAATTATGTGAAATGTAATATGATTATGTGAGGTGATTAAATTACGTGGTGATTAATTATTAACTTATTAGTTAATGAAGAATGAGTTAATCTTAATTGGTTAACTAACAATGAAGATTAGCTATGTAATAATTATACATATGATTTGACAGCGAGTGTCAAACGAGTGAATGGAAAAGAGTTACGAAGTGTAAATTAGAAAGTGTAAATTAGAATTTACTTAGATGTTTGATAAGCGTTGCTACGTGACTAATAATTGATGCGTATGGTGATACGTTATGTAGGATCATGAAGCAGATTATATTAAGAAGTTTTTCGGTAATTGGTAATCCACGAGCCAGGCAAGTCTTTCGGTTCCTACTTGTCTACGTGAATTTGATGAACTGTTTTAAATTGCATGATATGTTATATATGTTGTAAGCGAGCATGATGTGTTATACATGTTGTAATCATGAAATGTTAAAGTCAATTTATGACTACACTGTTTTGATTAAATAATGTTGATTGAGTAAGGAACTCAATCTTTATATTTGTTATGTGAATTAAAGCATGTATGCCATGTTACTTTAATTATTATGAGATTTATGTTGAGCATGTTTATTATGTGATACGTGATGCATGAAAACTGTTAGAACTTGCTGAGCTGTCGAGCTCACTCTTGCAAATAACCATTTTTGCAGGTTAAGGACGCAAGGTAATGATACGTGTTAAGAGATTTATAGAGATCAATGTTCAAGAATATTAGTTATGTTCAATTTTAAATTGTAGTTAATGTTTTGAATGAAATATGTCGCTGAGTTATAAGTAGAGTTATCTAATATAGATGGATATTGTTTTATTATGTAAGACTTTGTATAGTCATTTTGTTGTAATGATTCATGATATAGATTTGAATCAAAGAGATGTAATGTAAAGGTTGCGATTCAGGGCAATATAGAAAGAAAGTTTATAAAAGTTTTAAATATTCCGCATTTTTAGTGATTTTTAATATCGATTAATGATGTAATGAGAGATTAAAGTTGTATTATTAACGATCGAGAAGGAGAATATTATTGTATGAATTTTGGGGTCGTTACAGTTGGTATCAAAGCTGTAAGTTATACACCTTAGGTAAGAGTACCTTAGGCTATGACTTTAGAGAATGAGAATTATACGTAGAAGTATAGGATGAGTTAAGTCCTAGAAATGTTATAAGAAGAAGATTAGAATGGCGAGGGATAAAACTCGAATAAAATATTGAGCAACAGGAATGGAATTAGAAATTCTTAAAGAACGAGAATTGATTAATAAACAAGAAGATTCAAAGAAGAATCTTGAAGAGATGTAGAGATAAAAACCAGGAGTTGCCTAACTCTAATGATCTAGATGACGAATAACGATGAATAGACGAAGTCTATGAGATTAAAAGCATAATGAATTCATGATATAATATGATGTAAGGTAGAGATAAGAAGTTTTAAAACAAAACGATAATGAGCTAAGGAAGAATCATAAGGGAGATGATTATAGAATAAGATCACGACGTGATATCTTTTAGAGTTGTAAAAGACAGATGGTCTGTAATGATTGAATGGTTATAGTTTGAGACTATAACGAGAATGTACTATGAGATAGTACGAGATTAACTCACGAGGAGTTATAAATGACGAGATACATAAGTCTGTATCAAGTATAGAGCAAGAAGTTATAAGTAAGATAGAGTTAAGTGGGTTTTCAACTGAGGACTCATGTGGTGGCTGAGTTGTACAAATCTTGTATGGGCAGGGTTTTGTGCTTACGCTTGGCTTATCATATTGATAATCGTTGGAAGGTTGGTGTCGCGCTATCGATATATATATGACGAGAAGGTGATTCTTTTCTCATATTATATTTGATAGTTAGAGTTAATAGATGATAGATTAGATGATATTAAGATTACATTAGATGATCTTAAGGTTAGGCGAGTTCTTAAAACTCATACTTATGGTAAGTTAGTGACTCATAGTCCTATGTATGTTTTTGAACCCCTAAGCATGTGGACAGTCTCTGATCAGTTCTTTGACAAAGTGGTCCGGTGTCGATTGTGTCCGACAGAGATCCACGTTTCACGTCTAATTTCTGGAAGCGATTGCAAGAATGTATGGGAACACAATTGCGAATGAGTACAGCGTATCATCCTCAGACCGATGGCTAGAGCGAAAGAACAATTCAAACGCTTGAGGATATGCTGAGAGCTTGTGTGATGGACTTCAAAGGAAGCTGGGAGGATCATCTACCATTGGTAGAGTTCGCGTACAACAATAGTTATCATGCGAGTATAGGCATGCCGCCTTACGAAGCATTATACGGCAGAAAATGCAGAACTCATTTGTGCTGGGATGAAGTCGGTGAACGTCAATTGTTGGGACCAGAATTGGTACAACAAACCGCTGAAATTGTGAAGCTGATCAGAACGAGATTAGTTACTGCTCAAGACAAACAGAAGAAGTATGCCGATTTACATCGACAGAACCGAGAACTCTTGCCAGGAAGTTTCGTGTTCCTGAAAGTATCTCCTTGGAAAGGAAAAATTCGATTCGGTAAGAAGGGGAAGCTGAGTCCCAGATTTATTGGACCTTTTGAGGTATTACGAAAGGTGGGCGAGGTAGCTTACGAGATTGCATTACCTCCGGAGCTCGAGAATATATATAATGTCTTTCATATTTCTGTGTTAAGACCTTACAAGCACGATTATAAACATGTAATAGAATATGAACCTTTGCTATTTGATAAAGACTTATCATATGAAGAAGTGCCTGTTCAAATAGTTGATAGAAAGGAACAAGTACTTAGGAATAAAGTGATACCTTCTGTTAAGGTAATCTGGAGGAACCACAGTGCTGAAGAAGCTACGTGAAAACTCGAAGATGTTATGATGAAGTCTTATCCGCATTTATTTGCTTAGTTATGTGTAACCCCTTATATACTGATTCTGGGGACAGAATCCTTTTAAGGAGGGAAGAATGTAATAGACGAGAGATTTTTTTTTATTTTATGTGTGATTCTGGGGACAGAATCCTTTTAAGGAGGGAAGATTGTAACGATTGAGATTTTATAATTAATTTTAATATTTATTGAGATAAATAAATATTTTATGTGATTTATTTATTGAGTTAAATAAATAAATTATGTGATTTATGGAGTGATTTAATTAAGTGTTATATACTAATAAAATGAATGTGTAATATTTATTTAATTAATATTAATGTTATATTATAGTTCTAATTTAATTGAGATAATTGAATTAGATGAATTATGTGATGAAGTGTTACATGAATTATAATTAGCGAGTAATTATAATTATGTGGCAAATTTTATGTGATTAATGGATGTTAGATTTTAATTGATTAAATTAGATGATGAATATTTAATTGATTAAAATATGTCATTAAAGTATGTGTCAAAATGATTTATTAAAATAAAAGGAAAAGAATTTTTAAATGATTTTTACCAAACAAGGCCCTTGTATTTGTTTTAAACTTATTTCTACCAAATAGGGCCCTAACTATCAAAAAGCTATTTTTAAATAAACTGTTTACCAAACATGGCCTTAGCATTAATAATCTGTTTTTGAAAATAACCTTATTTTGCCAAACAAGGCATTGTGGTTTTTGAATTTTGTAACTTATATAATAAATGTATTATTATATATATTAAGTAATTAGCAGTTACATATATATCATTAGTATACGTATATTATATCAGTTATAATATATCTATACTACGTTAGATTAGAGTAAGTTTGTAAAGCTAAGAACTAAGAAGAAAAGAGAACAGAGAAAAGGAAGAGCAGAGAAGAGAAAAGAGGAAGAAGAATTGCTAGAATTGAACTCACATCACCTTCTCTTTCAATCTATTAAGAAAAGGTATTATCTATAATCTCTAATTATTATAGAACTCAATCTACATGTTCCTTGTATTTTATTCTCTGTCAAAAGTTGAGTTTTCATGGAAGTGTGTAACCATAAATTTTATATATATGTATTGTGTTCATGTGTTATTATTGGTGATTGTATGCTATAAAGGATTTTCAGAAAATCAAATGGTTGTTAGAATATGTCTTAATGGAAAATTGATGTTCTTAAAAGTTCATATGTTTTGGTTGAGTTTTAGAATGAAAACTTATGAAAATTTTATGTAGTAAGATGCATGTTTAGAATTGTTTATGATGTTATCTTCAGTTATGAATATAATGCATGTATTATAAGTTTAATTGGAGGAGATATGTTGTTACAGTGAATTATTTTATGAAAAATATGAGTTTTCATGAAAATGGCCAAATTAGATTTTAAAATTTGTGATTATCATTGTTTAGATGGTTTTGTATTTTAGAAGCATGTTATATATACGTATTATTGCATAGGTATGATTTACAATACTTAAGTTAATGTGAATTGCCGATTGTTGGCTTGTATGGGTTAATCAGTGAAGCAGGGTGCCGTTACTGTCTGCCTCTGTCCGTGTTCCTGCGCAGCTGCGCCGGTAACACAGCCAGAAGCAGCGCAGCTGCGCTGGCTGCCTTTCCCAGAATCCTTCCCTGCACAGCTGCGCCGGTTATAGGGCAGCTGGCTGCGCAGCTGCGCCAGGCACAGTGCTTAGGCAGTGAAGGTTGGCTAATTGTGCAGTGTTGATTTTGAACCTAGTTTAATTATGCTATGACAGTGAGCATGTATCTAGTTGCTACAACATGTTGTTAACATAAATTTGACAAATTTATATTTCGAAAAGAAAAGAGGTTTGAAAACCTTAAAGTATGATTTGAATTATTATTTAAATGTGATATATGATTATAATTTAAATAATTATAATCAAAAGTAAATGTTTATTTTAAATTATAATTTTGTTAAATTATAATGAATAAAGGTTGATTTATTAGATGTTAATTTAAATTATAATTTAATAAATACATGTTTAATTGTGGATTTTAAATTGAAAATTACATAATTAATTATAAATTGTGTAATTATAATGCATGTTATAGTTTAAGTAATTATTAATTAAATTGATAATTACATGATTAATTATAAATTGTGTAATTTTAAATGCATGAATGTAGTTTAATTGATTTTAAATTATAATTATTTATAATTTAAATGGTAATTATAATTTAAATAATTATAATTTGATTAAGTGTTTGAAGTATAATTGTTTAATTATAATTTAGTTAAATACATAATTAATGTAATTATGTGAGTATATGTGTGATGTGATTAACTATGTGATAGTTAATTATTATTGTTTATTTAATTAGAGTGAGTTAACCATGAGGGTTAACCACTTATGAGAATTAGTTATGTGTTAACTGATTTAGATTATTATAATTGAATGTGTATAGGAAGTATTAAAGTACGTGAATTGAGTTAAGTAGCTTGCGCTTGAGGCAAGTCTTCTAAACCCTAAACTAGTTAATTTTATGCAAGTTTTATGTACCCTAAACTTGTTGATTATATACAAATTCTTGAATTCATATATTCATTGTTGAGAATGTCCTTTCTATTTCTATATTGGACAATTGTTTATTTAATTGAAATGATCTTAACTTATTGTTCAAGTAAGATCCAGTTATTATTTTAAATGCTTTAAGTTGATTCTAAAGCATATGTTAATTCATAATTCTTTTATTTATGAATTATTAGAAGTCGATTCAACTAATCCTTAGTTGATGAAGGTGAATTCTAAATTACCCTTGTAAGCTTCTCCAAACCAAACTTTTTTTGGTGCGGACTTGAATTCAAATTACTGAGTTGAACAACCCTATTTACTAGGGGAGGTTACTACGCATAGCGTTAAGATGTTTGTGCACAATACATAGTACGAAGGGCTGATCCCCCTAAGTACGAGTTAAGGTCCATAGTCTTATTGACTGTTAAAGGTTTAAATAGAAATATTTATAACCTAGGACAAGAGTTCAAAGGTCTTATGACCCTCAGATAAAATCTATATTCGAATTTTAATGTTGATAGAGAATTATTATTCAATTCTTTATTATTGAAGCAAGGTAAGTTGTTCAGATTCTTTTTAAAGAATTCCTTTCATGTATATATTATTGTTAAACTCCAGTGAGCTGTGGTTTGCTCACTCTTGCATTAAATAACAATTTCAGTTAAGGTTGATAACGCTGATGCTCCATCTACAAGTAAGGGCAAGGGAAAGCAAAGCAAGTGAAGACTTGTTTTTATTATATTGAGAATGATTGTAATAAGACTTGAATGTTATATTTTTGTTTCTGCACTTTATTATATTCATGTCAGGGTTAAAGTAAACCGGGATTATCTTGAAAAGGTTGTAACCCTTGTTTTAAGGGAGATTTATCTATTCTAATTTAAGTTGTAGTTTATTTTACATTATTCTTTGGGTAGATTTATGTTATATTAGAAAGTGAACACCAAATCATGTGGAAACGAAGTACCAGATTTGGGGGTGTCACATTTACAATGTGATGTTGTCCATCATGGGAATCAGATTTAGATCCGTGTGGTTGATCATTAATCCCATGATTCCTAGCCTCATAGAAAATGATCAAGAAAACCTGCACATCAGAGATATTCACATAGAATGCAAATTATACTCTAGACATCGCAAAACAAAGGATTCATCAGTTAAATCCTTGCATGCGCGTAGTTGAAGCTTCCCGTTCCCACTAGATATTGATCTAAGGTAGCGTAGTCACTTGAATATTTACAAAACTAGAAAGAAAGCTATATTTAAATAAATCTTAGTCATTCTAGCTCCTCGGTTCTGGTTTGACAGATTTTGAACCTTTTGAAAGTTCTAGATTTAGATGAATCTAATCCACAAAATTTATACGAGAATAAATTCATATCAAATGAATAATTAAAGCAGATATTTAATCACATTGAATAAGAATATATATATATATATATATATATATATACACATATTTATATATATATATATATATATATATAGTCACGGATTAGCAATTCAGGCTGTGCAAGCAAAGAAAAACTTATATATATACTTATATATACTAAAAAGTAAGCTAGAAAGGCCACATATTTGAAATCTGAGTGAAACTAGAAGCTATAACTTTATATGTACATTCACAGATGTATGACAAAGCAATAAACAACTTCTGATCGTAAAAAAACTTACAATGGGCAGCGCTACGGGCTTTATGCCACTCGGAGGGCTTCAAAACTCTGTTTTCACCGGTTAAAACTTGATATGTCGTAGAATATACGTATGAAAACGTATTGAAAAAATAAAATCGAAGTTTGGAGCACTATAGGTAGGGCTAAGGGTCGAAATGGGCAAAGTTTCTCTTCTTTTTTCTCCTTTTTTTGCAAGGGTGGGGGGTCTTATTTATAGACCAGATGGTAGTGGGTCTACTCACGACAGTCATTAGTAGAGGTGCGGTTCCTCGTGTCGACCCCGCTTCTGTGGGTTCCGTTCTCTTGAAGTGCGTGCACTCCGACCAACGTGATGTCTACTTCGAACCTTCATAACTTTCAATTCGAAAATCCGTTTGACGAGTGCTATACCTTTCCGGAAAGCCCTTTCGAGAGGTACACAATGACATTGGATTTATACTTTTCTGAATCCAGGAAGATGGGTCCATGACCAGATCTTTGTTTTTCACAGTCCGTTTGTTGAGCTGTATTGTGTTATTTTCACTCGGGATTGATGTTATGGCTCTTTCTGACCCTCATTGCATCGATTTGGCTTGATTTTGACTTGATTTGATGTCAAGTCGATAAAATGACCATTTTGTTGTTCCAGGTGTTGTCTCTAGGATTGACAAGGTTTTCGACTATTTTTTCGGGGTTGACTATAAGATTTGATCCCAGCCAACTCTGTTCTTCCTCCGGATTGTCTTTGAAGTTGACATGGTCTCCCAAGGTTGTCTCTGGGGTTGATTTGATGCTCTGGGGCTATCTTCAAAGGTTGATTTGGTCTCCCGGGGTCATTGTCGGAGTTACTGTACCTCCTGGGGTTGTCGTAAGGGCTTGACTTGACATCCCGGTGTTGTCGACGGGGTTGATGCATCTCCCGGTGTTGTTTTCAGGGCTTTTGTACCTTCCGGTGTTGTTGTCGGAGCTTGACCTGACATCACGGTGTTGTCATCGGGGTTGTTACATCTCTCGGGGTTATTATCGAGGCTTTTGTACATCCCGGTGTTGTTGCCGGGGCTTACCTTTGGTGATTTGGACTTCCAGGATTGTCTCTGGAAGGAAAAAGACTATTTTGCCCTCCTGTAGGGTTAGTAACAAGAATGCAAAATTTCGGGTGTCTACAATGATAATACAAGCGCCTCGCTTAATCTCTTCTTCAACTACTTGAAACTTTCTTCGCACTTTTTCGTCCATACGTACTTCACTGTCTTCCTCGTTAGATTGGTCAATGGTGTTGCTATCTTAAAAAAATCTTGGATAAATCTTTGATAGTACCCGGCTAACCATAAGAAACTTTGTACTTCCGTTGGCATCTTCGGTTGCTCCCAATTACTCACCGCCTCCACCTTTGTAGAATCTACTGAAATTCCATTCTTATCTATTACGTGCCCTAAAAATTGGACCTTCTACATCCAAAATTTGCACTTAGAAAATTTCACGTACATCTTCTCCCTTCTCAATGCCTCTAATACCATCTCCAGATGTTCAATGTGTTCTTCCTTGGTCTTTGAGTAAATTAAAATATCGTTAATGAAAACTACCACGAAAATATCCAAATATGGTTTGAAAACTCGGTTCATCAAATCCATGAATGATGCCGGAGCATTAGTCAATCTGAATGACATTACCAAAAATTCGTAGTGTCCGTAGCGAGTTCGAAACGCCGTCTTTGGTATGTCTTCCTTTTGTACCTTCAACTGAGGATAATCCGTTAGCAGAATTATCTTCGAAAAACACTTCGCTCCCTTCAATTGATCAAAAACGTCGTCTATTCTCGGCAATAGATATCTATTCTTAGTTGTCACTCTATTTAACTCTCGATAGTTGATACAAAGTCTCATCGATCCATCCTTCTTCTTGACAAACAACACTGGTGCTCCCTAAGAAGACACACTTGGCTGAATATATCCCTTGTCGAGTAATTCTTGCAGTTGTATCATCAATTCCTTTATTTCTACTGGCACCATATGATATGGGGGTTTCGAAATCGATGCACGGTGTTCAGTCTATTATGAATTCGATATCTCTGTTTGGGAATACGTCCTAAAATTCTCTCACTACTGATATATTTTTCATTTCTACTCCCTTTTTCTAAGTATCTACAATATAAGCTAAATAACCTACACATCCTTTCCTTAATAATCTCTTGGCCTACATCATCGTAAGACAACACGATTGCCTAAGAGATGAGCTACCATAAAACACTACCTTAAACTGATTTGGAGCCTGAAGGTTCACACTTTTCTTTTGATAATCGATTATCACAGCATGTTTATAGAACCAGTCCATCCCTAGTATCACATCAAACTCTCCCAATTTTATCGGAATCAAGTCTACGCTTAGCTTATGTCCCCTAATTTCTGCACAACAATTACGGTATATGAACTCTACGGGGATTACTTCCTTATTCACAACTTTTATGTTCAAATGATTTCCTAATCGTTCTTGGGGTGATTTAGTTGTTTCATAAATTCTTCAGATAAAAAGGAACATGTAGCACCCGAATTAAATAATACATAGGCACTTATATTATTGATTGGGATAATATTTGACACCACGTCCTTCGCAGCCACTGCGTCCTAGACTGTCATGTTAAAAGTTCTGGCAGTCGATCGGTTGGATTGCGATGGTCCACCAATCATTAGCTTGATGCCTCCTCCCTGGTTACCGCCTCATCCGATGCTTCCTTTCTTTGGGAAATCTTTAATCTAATGCTCCGTCGAGCCATAGGCAAAACATCCTCTAATCTTCTTCGGTTTCGGGTAGTTTGGTGAAATATGCCCCTCTTGGCCACAATTGTAGCATACACTGCGTCCTTTCTAGCATTCCCCTTGGTGACTTTTCCCACACTTCGGGCATGTCTCAGTTCGTTTCTTAAATCCTCCTTGATGACTTTCTGCTTGATTGTTGTTCCTATTGTTATTATTATCCCACTTCCTCTTTCTTAAGTTACTTCCTCCACTACTACTTCCTCCACGACTTTCTCCTCCATTATTCTTGTTCTTCTCTTTGTTGTATTGGCTCAGAGCCTCGCTACCTCCTTCAGCGATGATAGCCTTCTCCAACAGTATAGCAAACGAATCGATTTGGGGAACTGACACTTTGTTGAACAACCACGGTTTCAGTCCTAGTTTAAAACATCGAGCATTCCTCTCTTCCGTATATACTTGGTGTGATGCAAAACACGCGAGTTCATTGAATCTTGCCGCGTACTAGGCCACGATCATCTCTCCTTGCTTCAGTTCCAAAAACTTAACCTCCATTCGGTTCTACATGCTCTTTGGAAATTAATTCTCAAAGAACAGCGTCTTAAACCTCTCCTACGGTATAATCCCTTCTCCTGCTCTCTGTTGATTCGCTTCCCACCAGAAGTTTGCCTCGCCCTTCATCATATAAGTAGCGTACGCATTCTTCTTGTCATTTACCATATGAGCAATGATAAATGCTTTCTCCATCTCCTTGATCCAAATTTATGCCTCGATAGGATCTGTAGTTCCCCTAAATTCTGGAGGTCCTACGCTCTTAAAGTATTCGCAATTGGTTATCGGAACCGTTTGGGGATTAGTACGCACGGGTTCATTATTTTTTCCTCTAAGGGCTTCTCCTATCAAGTCAGTTAATCGTTGCATGGGGTTTAATTGATCTCTTTCGTTATTGACGGATCCCTCGGGTGTTGGTTGTCTATGCCTGGGTGGCATTTTTCTGCATCACAAAAGTTTATATTATTACCTCATTATATTCCTTAGGTATTTATTTAATGCAACAATTACATAACAACTTCTTAGTAAAATCATTTATATTCATATGCCAAAATCAGTACATCATACATGATCATTTCCTAGCATACTTCTATAAATGCCATCATATATCCCCTACTATCACAAAAGGTGGGGAATACTAACATGCTACCCCTCTAATAAGAACATAAGTTGGAGTTTACATAAAGTATCCCACATCTTACACAAAAGATGGGAATTCACATAACAATATATATATAAACACAAACTACAACTACTAAACTCCTAATAATTAAATCTCAACCCAACATCTCGCGCTCCACAGTGCTCCTATACTCGAGTTGCCCTATGTGCGCCATTAAATTCCTACTCAAAGTGTGACAGGTCTGTCCTTCTGCCGGATAGTGGTACACTGTGACGCCCCCAAATTCGAGTCCCTTCTATTACCTCGGATCCGGTGCAGTCACGATACTACTAACCAAATACTAACGCAAAATTATTACATCTTTTAATCATTAGTAAAATAATATAACTTTGCTTATTATAATTTAGAATATAAATTCTTTTTATATCCAAGATCTCATCTTTACATCATATTCGATGTTACTAAAATGCGGAATAACTTAAACTTTTTCAATCTACTTTGAATAAAATCTTTTATTGATTTCATACCTTAAATCAATTACATATTCTGGAATCAACTATCTAATATGATTCATTTTATTTGAGTTATCGTATAAACGTTTACAACTCAACTCGATATCTTCTATGTATTAACTAATACATTTTTACAATACAACGAGTATTAAACAGTGTAAACAACTATCAAGTACATCATCTAAAACCTAAACACGGTCTAGATAATAATCTAAGTAGTATTCTTCAATGCGATACTATCTATCTTTATCAATCAAGAAGCACAAAATCTTTACCGTGAATCCTTAACCTGCAAAAATGGTTATTTGCAAGAGTGAGCTCGACAGCTCAGCAATTCTAACAGTTTTTATGCATCACATAGCATACAACATCAAACTCAGTTCGTGCATTTATAAACAATTTATATTTACTACGCATGTTACTTTCACAAAACATGTATATCATCAAAGATAAACTTTCAATCTCATTTATATCTCATATACAGTTCATATATAAGTTCACATTATCACAGCATAATATAATTCAACTAACAGTTATTGAATTCATATATCAAACAGGAACTGAAAGACTTGCCTGATTCGTAGTTTAACAACTACGACTTAGGGGGTGTTTGATAAAAATTGAATGAATCTGAATCTGAATCTGAATGAGCTGAATCTGAATCTGAATCTGAATAAACTGAATCTGAATGAAAAAAATTATTTGATAATTAATATGTCTGAAAAATCTGAATACCAGTCTTTTACTATTTTACCCCTCTTAAAATAGTAAGGGAGGGATAGAATTGGAGAGAATGTTTATTTGCGTAAAAAAAAACCTTATTCAACCCATTCAGGCCAAATTTTTTAAAGGAATCGCTCAGTCCTACTCAGCCCAATTCAGATTTTCAAACTCATAAACAAACACTCTTACAAGCTTATTCGCTCAGTTTTTTACTCATTCAGCCCCATTAAGCTGCTATCAAACAGCCCCTTAACTGCTTAAGAATATCTGCACTTCGTGTAATCCTACACAGTTATATTAATCATAGAAATCACACTTATCAGTTATACACTTCCATACATTCTCCATATAATAATTAGTATTACATTATTTTCTATCTTGGCTCTTAGAACCTTGTTTCACTTTCCTATCATACGCTTAGTATCGTTAGGTACGTATAGTTATATCTTAATCGTACTCAATATTAATATTATCACATTTAACTATTTAAGTGTTCGACACATTTAAAACTCATGAATCTATAATCCATATTACTCTTACGTTTCTCAAACCTTATCGAAACCATTACATTCAAACTTTCTAAGTTTCACCATTCAAAATCCTTGTCGTATTTAAACTCGTCATGCAAGACTACTATGTTCATCATGTTTACATGTTTATAAGGTTACTAACGTAAGTTTGACAATCTAGCATGCTCATTTTAGTCTAAGTCAAAATCACATGGTTTTTATGCCGGACTTTCATATACCTTAAGTAAATCAAGTTCATACCTCAAGGGTCAACCACTAATGTCATATTACCACATAAAGAGGCCAAACAATACTAAGTAGTTATGCTTGTGCGTATACTACATGTATATACCTTAACCCACATTAGTTCATGCCTTAGAATTTCATTACTTAAATATGTGTGCATTGGTGGTATTCACATTTCAACCAAATGATGCTTATATCAACATGTCTATAGGCATAATGAAATCCTAATATACATGCTTGCATGATCATAATGTAACTCACACGGTGTTTGATGCTATTACCCTTCACATTCTAAGTTTTCATAAAAATTGCACTAAGTCAACAAAGGTAACTTAGTATATGCAACGTGTCTCGCAGCCATGACTCTTATGTAATAGAACACATATACAAGCAACTTATACATGCCCAAATGATAAGAATGTGGACATCCTATATATGTGTCCAAAAACTCTATGTTTGTCTTTTGAAATCAATGTAGTCTTCAATCATGTATGCTAGTGTGTGCTCAATACTTTAAACGTGCATTTCATGTCAATATAAACCATATGATCATGTTCAAAATTCGCATGTTACGTATGTGTCTAAGTTCATATTTAAAACTATAAATTTTTCTTCAATCGTGTGTACTATTATCGTTAAACATGGTCATGTCATCTCAAAGAAATCGTATATATATGTTATCTATGTCCACAAGCTTGTTCTAATTATATATCGCATGCTAGCACTTAACAGTACTTAACAAAAAATAGAAATCAAAGTTTCTGGTTCAGACCTGGCGCAGCTGCGCATGGCACTGGCCAGACCAGGAATTGCATTCTGCTCGGCAGAAGCTTAAACCCGTCACAGAATTACTCACGAAATTCATTCTGTACTAGCTATAACACAATCCTATCATGCTTATAACTTTATTTAGCAACTAATAAATAGTATCACATCACAAAATCATGAACTTCATACTAAATTCAAGAACCAAAAAATTGACAGTATACATAAATGAAGAATAATGAAAGAGGGATTATACCTCTATTAACATTCAAATAGAACTTGCTAATCCTCAATTCCTCTACTAATATGTATATAAGTATCCACCCGCTATATGCTCTCAACTTAAGCAATTCTCAGCAATTGAAATAGAGAAGGAAGAGAGCTCCTTATATAGGCAAATGGATATCCAGACAACTCAATTACCTTCCAAATTAATTCAAATGATTGCAAGAAAGCTCAGTGGATAAGAAAGAGTTGGTGAGAGTTGTTGGAACTCATCATGAATTCCTCACCCTTGCTCATCATTTGCTATGGAATGCTGAGTTTGAGAGCAATAGGGAGTAGACTAGCAATTGAGTTATTCACGTGTATAAGCATTTGGGTTACTCAAATAGAGACAAGGCTTAAATAAAGCTCAATAACTAGGTAACATGGGTTATATACAACACTTATGTTATTATATATATTCCTACCATGTATACTCAGGTATTAAATTAGAGTCACAATGTATTTCTAATGAGGAAACAACATTATAATGTAGTAAGTTGGGGTAATATCCATATATAATCCATGTACATTTCACCATATTGAATTTAATCGGGTATTAATACATAATCTCATCTCTATTATTTCAGTTATATTAAACTACTGAAGTAATCACTAAGTAACAATTGTTTATTATAATATTTGTGAGATACATATATAATGTAACCACACATCACATAATGTCACCTATGTATTATTTACTTAACCCACACAATTCATTCAATCATAATATATAGTTCTTATATATTATACAGTCACATTAATATTGCATTATACTTTATATAACATATGTGTAATTACAATATGTTATATTCTTAATAATCACATCCTTTGCACATATCAACTAATTGAGCAATTATAATCATATTAATAATCTACTCGTGTATATATTATTATACTCAATGGCAATTAATTAATCGATAAAATATTAATTAATTCATCCCTCATCAATCAATGTAATTATTAATCTCCATAACAATTAATTAATATTTATATAGTTAATTATCATGCTAAATAAATATAAATCTTATTACATTTATAAACAAGTTGCTTATTATTATTCTATTATTCGCAATAATAATAATCGACACATCATCAATTAATCCTCATTAATATACTATTCCTCATAATAGCAATAACAATTAATATTTGATTAATCGTTCACGTAGAAATTCCTTTATTAATACAATTTCTGATTATATTCATAATCAATTTCCTTATTATTATACTATCACTAGCCATAATAATAATTCAACATACTATTATAATAACAATTAATATAGATTAATTATTAAATTAATAATTCTTCCATCCTCGAATTAATCAATTCATTACCGAATCTATTATCGTGTCACATAAGGCATTTCTCACAAGCTTAATCTCAAGCTTATTACACTTACTACTTATAACATGTTCAATATAATTAGAACTATTAAATCACAAGGTCCACATATAAATATATTACGAATAGAAATATTCAAATATTAATTATAACACTTACGGTACTATAGCAACTCAAGTTATTAAAATAACTTAGTTTCCTTTTATAAATTAAACTCCCTTTAAAAATACATTAAAAATTATGTATTTTGTCATAACATAAATATTATATTTTCTCTGAATAAAGACATTCATTATTAGAAAATAATTTACTTATTGTCTCATGATATTATTCTTAATATAATATCAAATAACTATATGTACGACACATGTACATATATTATATATAGAAAATAGATAATAAGTTTATTTTCTATTATAATAAATTGTTTCCATCAATTTATTTACATATAGAAAATACGTTTTAATATATTTACTATATTAACCAATCACACCTCATACAAAAATATATAAGGTAATATTATTATTCAAAAATAAATTTTCTCCTTTTATTAAAATAATTCAATATTAAAAATTATTTTAATACCCTTTATTAGAATTATATAATAATTAGTTCTCTTTCTTTTCTATAAGTTGTTCCCAAAATAATTTCTTCAAATATTCATTTAAAGATATAATGATTTCTATTTCTCTTTAATAACGTATATATATATTTATTAACGTTATTCGTACATTAGACTTTCTCACATATTACCATTCTAAGTAATATATATAAAAAGTAGCAACTATAATCATATATTCAACGCATATATTAATCCATTTCTTTACTTAAGTAAATTAAACACTGCACCATATCATTAAGATTCAATATTAACATTATATTATTCCATAATATAACTCCCAACTTAAATTAACTAATATTTATTCTTATTAGTTAATTCCTTAACTAACTCATACTTCACTATCCAAACTTATTCACGGATAGCTTAAGTGCTATTAATAACCTATATTATAAACATACTAGTTATTAATACACATACACAAGAATATAGTGATTATATATTAAGGATATTTAATGTCACCAACTTACTATGATAAAATAATTCTATAAATTATTTAATATCGATAGGAATTTATCCACATCCTTTACCTAAATTGAATCGTCTCTAAAAAAATATATAATAATAATATATTTATTAATCACAAAATCACATATTACATAGTCCATATTACCCTATGTAATATAATACCACATACCTCATATCACATATATATATATATATTCTTATTTGAACCCATCTCATAGTTTAAGAATTTTATTTATTAAATCCTTATTTAATAATTTTTGAAAATTCAGGTTCTTACATCCTCTCCCCCTTATAAGGATTCTGTCCTCAGAATCACCGAAACTTCCTTTACTCGGTGCTATTCCGATTGTTACATATTCTCTTGAATAATTTTTATTCAATATCTTTTCGGAAGTTTTATTATTATAACATTCTCCATCGCATTCTGCCACTTTAGTTGTCTACCTATTTATTTGTATATCGCTTGTTGTGCTATCCACAAGGTTATATACATTTGAAATGGGATCCTTAATCTCACTAGCAAATCTTTAATTAGATGTTGTCGAACTATATAAGTGAAGGTAATATAATTTGATGAAAATAGTGGGAGATACCAATTTAAAATAAAGACCTAAATTTATTTTGGTATGCAAAGTTAATAAAATGAATGTTTGCTAAAATATTATCTTTTCACATGCAGAATTTTAAAAATGTCAAAATCACTAATCTCACTACGAAGCATACTTGATGCAAATAAGCTTACCGGCCCGAATTATGAGGACTGGCTAAGAAATCTGAGAATTGTTCTCACTGCTGAAAAGATTTCTTATGTCCTAAATTCCACTATCCCTGAATCTGTTTCAGTAACAGCCTCTGAGGAAGAGATTACCACTTTCAATAAGTGGCAAGATGATGCATCTGTGGCTCAATGCATCATGCTCGCATCCATGAATAACGAGCTTCAGCGTCAGCACGAAAAAATGGATGCTCCTGCTATGCTGCTTCACCTCAAGGAGTTGTATGGTGAACAGAGTAGGACTGCTAGATATGAGATATCTAAGGAGCTCTTCCGATCTCGGATGACCGAGGGCACTGCCGTCGAGACTCATGTTCTGAAGGTAATCAATTTGATTGAACGCCTTGGACAGCTTGGGTTCGTCATGGATGGGGAGTTGAGTCAAGACTTGGTCTTGCAGTCACTCCCTGAGACCTTCTCGCAGTTTGTGGTTAATTTTCACATGAAAAAGCTAGATGTCAGCTTGCCTGAGCTGCTTAACATGCTAAAAACTACAGAAGGTCACTTCTCATCCAAGAAGAACCATGTCTTTCTACTTACTACCTTCATCCTTCAGAAGAATAAGAATCTTCCATAATTTTTCAATAATCGGAAAGTAGTATGAATAACTCAGATTTCAAATTATGCTGAGGGGTCACAAGACCATGAACTCTTCTTCATTTACAAATGTCTCAACACGAGTCTCCACACTGTAAACTAGAGTGTTTATCAATCACAAGGACTGAAAACACTCTCCACTCGTACTCTAGGTGGCTAGCCTATTGTACTACTACGTTGGGCCACAACGTAGCGTGTTGTAACGACTACATGCGTTATGTTCGTGACCACTGTCTCCGAAAATATGTTCCCGTTATAGGGTTGTTCAACTCAGCTTATTAACTTTTAAATCCGCACCAGAGCAATCTGGTTTGGCATAAATACACAAGAATGCTTGAATTCTATAATCTCTTTTCAACAGTAGCCTAGCCGAATCAAATAGCTTAGACTCTCATCAACAATTCGGACATCAATCAAAATAATTTAGTCAACTTTTCATAATTCGAAAGAAAACCAAAAACCGTTTTATGACGTCATGATGCCGCACCAACTTAGTAGTACGTTTAGGATTCCATTATTTTGTGACTTTGCCATAATACATCATACCATAATGGGCTGACGATCTTATGATCACTTCTGACACTAGGTTTGATTGCATTAATCACTCCATCGTTTTACCATCATACACTATATCAAATGATGTACATGGTCAAAATACATTTTGAAAGATTTTTAAATTTATTTTTGTCTTAGTCGAATAACGGTGTCATTTTTTTTTTAAACTCATTGGTTCAGTCATCTGACCCAATGTTTTTCTCGAGAAAACCGAAGTACAAATACTAGCACGAAGTCAATAAATTTTGAAAATCTAGCATAGCTAGAAGATTTAGGAAAATCCAATTTCTTCATCACTTCAATCACTTACCACCATCAATGCTCACTATTCCAAAACTCTTATATAATATATCTATTCTCAGTACAGTTCACCAACTTACCACACCATGGAAGCTCAGGAACTTACCACAATCATATGGGTTGAGGAACTTATCCTAGTCAGACCAAAATCGTCCATTCGCTGAGAGGTCCCACCATACGATTATGAGTCACAAACTTGTCATAGGCATGAGTCTTAAGAACTCCAACCTAATCTTAATACTATCTAATTTAATCTTAGAAATCTCTACCTATCAAAATAAACATGAGAAAAGAATCGCCTTTTTCACCATATGTATAATGATAGCGCGACACTAACATTCCAACGATTATCAATGTGATGCACTCAGCACAAGCACAAAACCTCTGCCCATACAAAAGTTTGTACAACTAAGTCATCACATGAGTCCTCAATGGAAATCCAACACTTAACTCTATCTTACTCTTAGCTTGCTCGTTACGAACTTTCTATGTTCATCATATACAACTCCTCATGAGTTCATCTCGTACCATATCATAGTACATTCTCTTATAGCATCAAGCTATACACACTTAGTCGTTACAGACTATCTATCATTTTATAACTTAATCTGATCACGTTGTGATCATCGGTTTACCTTTGGGTTCTTTCCCATTATCAACTAGACTCCGTTCGAGTTCATTCTCATTATCTTTGTCATATTCATCTTATAGACATCGTCTTAACATTTTTATTACCGGAGTTAGGAAACTCCTGATTCTCATTCTCTAGATATTTCAAGATTCGTCTTTGAATCTTCGCGTATATATTTTAATCTTTATCTTTCCCTCTCTCAGGTTATAGTCTAAGGTACACTTACCTAAGGTTTATAACCTACAGCTCTGATACCAACCAGTGACGCCCCCAAATTCGGGTCCCTTCTATTACCTCGGATCCGGTGCAGTCACGATACTACTAATCAAATACTAAGGAAAAACTATTACATCTTTTAATCATTAATAAAAGAATACAACTTGGCTTATTACAATTTAGAATATAAATTCTTTTCATATCCAAGATCTTGTCTTTACATCATATTCGATGTTACTAAAATGCGGAAAAACTTAAACTTTTTCAATCTACTTTGAATAAAATCTTTTATTGATTTCATAACTTAAATCAATTACATATTCTGGAATCAACTATATAATATGATTCATTTTATTTGAGTTATCGTATAAACGTTTACAACTCAACTCGATATCTCCTATGTATTAACTAATACAGTTTTACAATACAACGAGTATTAAACAGTGTAAACAACTATCAAGTACATCATCTAGAACCTAAACACGATCTAGATAATAATCTAGCTAGTATTCTTCAATGCGATACTATCTATCTTTATCAATCAAGAAGTACGAAATCTTTACCGTGAATCCTTAACCTGCAAAAGTGGTTATTTGCAAGAGTGAGCTCGACAGCTCAGCAATTCTAACAGTTTTCATGCATCACATAACATAAAACATCATACTCAGTTCATGCATTTATAAACAATTTATATTTACTACGCATGTTACTTTCACATAACAAGTATCTCATCAAAGATCAACTTTCAATCTCATTTATATCTCATATACAGTTCATATATAAGTTCACATTATCACAACATAATATAATTCAACTAACAGTTATTGAATTCATATATCAAATAGGAACTGAAAGACTTGCCTGATTTGTAGTTTAACAACTACGACTTAACTGCTTAAGAATATCTGCACTATCCTACACAGTTATATTAATCATAGAGATCACACTTATCAGTTATACACTTCCATATATTCTCAATATAATAATTAGTATTACATTGTTTTCTATCTTGGCTCTTAGAACCTTGTTTCACTTTCCTATCATACGCTTAGTATCGTTAGGTACGTATAGTTATATCTTAATCGTACTCAATATCAATATTAACACACTTAACTATTTAAGTGTTCGACACATATTTAAAACTCATGAATCTATAATCCATATTACTCTTACGTTTCTCAAACCTTATCGAAACCATTACATTCAAACTTTCTAAGTTTCACCATTCAAAATCCTTGTCGTATTTAAACTCGTCATGCAAGACTACTATGTTCATCATGTTTACATGTTTATAAGGTTACTAACGCAAGTTTGACAATCTAGCATGCTCATTTTAGTCTAAGTCAAAATCACATGGTTTTCATGCCGGACTTTCATATACCTTAAGTAAATCAAGTTCATGCCTCAAGGGTCAACCACTAATGTCATATTACCACATAAAGAGGCCAAACAATACTAAGTAGTTATGCTTGTGCGTATACTACATGTATATACCTTAACCCACATTAGTTCATGCCTTAGAATTTCATTACTTGAATATGTGTGCTAGGTGGTATTCACATTTCAACCAAATGATGCTTATATCAACATGTCTATAGGCATAATGAAATCCTAATATACATGCTTGCATGATCATAATGTAACTCACACGGTGTTTGATGCTATTACCCTTCACATTCTAAGTTTTCATAAAAATTGCACTAAGTCAACAAAGGTAAATTAGTATATGCAACGTGTCTCGCAGCCATGACTCTTATGTAATAGAACACATATACAAGCAACTTATACATGCCCAAATGATCAGAATGTGGACATCCTATATATGTGTCCAAAAACTCTATGTTTGTCTTTTGAAATCAATGTAGTCTTCAATCATGTATGCTAGTGTGTGCTCAACACTTTAAACGTGCATTTCATGTCAATACAAACCATATGATCATGTTCAAAATTCACATGTTATGTATGTGTCTAAGTTCATATTTAAAACTATAAGTTTTTCTTCAATCGTGTGTACTATTATCGTTAAACATGCTCATGTCATCTCAAAGAAATCATATATGTATGTTATCTATGTCCACATGCTTGTTCTACTTATATATCGCATGCTAGCACTTAACAGTACTTAACAAAAAATAGAAATCAAAGTTTCTGGTTCAGGCCTGGCACAGCTGCGCCGCTGTCCAGTTCAAAACTGGCGCAGCTGCGCAGGGCGCTGGCTAGACCAGGAATTGCATTCTGCTCGGCAGAAGCTTAAACCCATCATAGAATTACTCATGAAATTCATTCTGTACCAGCTATAACACAATCCTATCATGCTTATAACTCTATTTAGCAACTAATAAACATTATCACATCACAAAATCATGAACTTTATACTAAATTCAAGGACCGAAAAATTGACAGTATACATAAATGAAGAATAATGAAAGAGGGATTATACCTCTATTAACATTCAAATAGAACTTGCTAATCCTCATTTCCTCTACTAATATGTATACAAGTATCCACCCTCTATATGCTCTCAACTTAAGCAATTCTCAATAATTGAAATAGAGAAGGAAGAGAGCTCCTTATATAGGCAAATGGATATCCAGACAACTCAATTACCTTCCAAATTAATTCAAAGGATTGCAAGAATGCTCAATGGATAATTAAGAGTTGGTGAGAGTTTTTGGAACTCATCATGAATTACTCACCCTTGCTCATCATTTGCTATGGAATGCTGAGTTTGAGAGCAATAGGGAGTAGACTAGCAATTGAGTTATTCACGTGTATAAGCATTTGGGTTACTCAAATAGAGACAAGGGTTAAATATAGCTCAGTAACTAGGTAACATGGGTTATATACAACACTTATGTTATCATATATATCCCTACCATGTATACTCTGGTATTAAATTAGAGTCACAATGTATTTCTAATGAGGAAACAACATTATAATGTAGTAAGTTGGGGTACATATCCATATATAATCCATTTACATTTCACCATATCGAATTTAATCGGGTATTAATACATAATCTCATCTCTATTATTTCAGTTATATTAAACTACTGAAGTAATCACTAAGTAACAATTGTTTATTATAATATTTGTGAGATACATATATAATTTAACCACACATCACATAATGTCACCTATGTATTATTTACTTAACCCACACAATTCATTCAATCATAATATATAGTTCTTATATATTATACAGTCACATTAATATTGCATTATACTTTATATAACATATGTGTAATTACAATATGTTATATTCTTAATAATCACATCCTTTGCACATATCAACTAATTGAGCAATTATAATCATATTAATAATCTACTCGTGTATATATTATTATACTCAATGGCAATTAATTAATCGATAAAATATTAATTAATTCATCCCTCATCAATCAATGTAATTATTAATCTCCATAACAATTAATTAACATTTATATAGTTAATTATCATGCTAAATAAATATAAATCTTATTACATTTATAAACAAGTTGCTTATTATTATTCTATTATTTGCAATAATAATAATCGACACATCATCAATTAATCCTCATTAATATACTATTCCTCATAATAGCAATAACAATTAATATTTGATTAATCGTTCACGTAGAAATTCCTTTATTAATACAATTTCTGATTATATTCATAATCAATTTCCTTATTATTATACTATCACTAGCCATAATAATAATTTAACATACTATTATAATAACAATTAATATAGATTAATTGTTTAATTAATAATTCTTCCATCCTCGAATTAATCAATTCATTACCGAATCTATTATCGTGCCACACAAGGCATTTCTCACAAGCTTAATCTCAAGCTTATTATTATTCCCATCACTTACTACTTGTAACATGTTCAATATAATTAGATTTATTAAATCACAAGGTCCACATATAAATATATTGCGAATAGAAATATTCAAATATTATTTATAACACTTACGGTACTATAGCAACACAAGTTATTAAAATAACTTAGTTTTCTTTTATAAATTAAACACCCTTGAAAAATACATTAGAAATTATGTATTTTGCCATAACATAAATATTATGTTTTCTCCGAATAAAGACATTCATTATTAGAAAATAATTTACTTATTGTCTCATGATATGATTCTTAATATAATATCAAATAACTATATGTACGACACATGTACATATATTATATATAGAAAATAGATAATAAGTTTATTTTCTATTATAATAAATTATTTTCATCAATTTATTTACATATAGCAAATACGTTTTAATATATTTACTATATTAACCAATCACACCTCATACAAAAACATATAACGTAATATTATTATTCAAAAATAATATTTCCTCCTTTTATTAAAATAATTCAATATTAAAAATTATTTTAATACCCTTTATTAGAAATATATAATAATTAGTTCTCTTTATTTTCTATAAATTGTTCCCAAAATAATTTCTTCAAATATTCATTTAAAGATATAATGATTTATATTTCTCTTTAATAACGTATATATATATATATATATATATTTATTAACGTTATTCGTCCATTAGACTTTCTCACATATTACCATTCTAAGTAATATATATAAAAAGTAGCAACTATAATCATATATTCAATGCATATATTAATCCATTTCTTTACTTAAGTAAATTAAACACTGCACCATATCATTAAGATTCAATATTAACATTATATTATTCTATAATATAACTCCCTACTTAAATTAACTAATATTTATTCTTATTAGTTAATTCCTTAACTAACTAATGCTTCACTTTCCAAACTTATTCACGGATAACTTAAGTGCTATTAATAACCTATATTATAAACATTCTAGTTATTAATACACATACACAATAATATGGTGATTATACATTAAGGATATTTAATGTCACCAACTTACTATGATAAAATAATTCTATAAATTATTTAATATCGATAGAAATTTATCCACCTCCTTTACCTCAATTGAATCGTCTCTAAAAAAATATATAATAATAATATATTTATTAATCACAAAATCACATATTACATAGTCCATATTATCCTATGTAATATAATACCACATACCTCATATCACACACACATATATATATATATATATATATATATATATATATTCTTATTCAAACCCATCTCATAGTTTCAGAACTTTATTTATTAAATCCTTATTTAATAATTTCTGAAAATTCGAGTTCTTACATACACACCATCAATCCATCGGTCCATCGCTATGCGAAATATATGGCCCATCCGATTCATTTTCCTCCTCTTGCACCGAACTTCACCCTCTAAATAATTATCCCTCTCATTGTCTTCCTCCCACTTCTCCTCGAAGTGGATCCTCTCCATAACTTCTAACTTCAGCTATGTGTGAAGAGCCTCTTTCTCAGTCCTCTCACTTAACTCCCTTTATTTGGACTGCTCAAGTTTATCGATCAGCTCCACATTCCTAGCCAATATGCGGGGTACTAAAGCTCCCAACTGGATACCCATCTCCTTGCGAGAAGTGATATCTACTTCCATCTCCTGCATCTCAAGCTGCCTCTTACAGGCCTCAGTCTTCAGGTTCTGCACCTTAGTCTGTCTCTCTTGAGCCTCAGTCTCTAGCTCCTCAACTCTGTCTCCTAACTCAATAATTTTGTCCGTGTACTCTCCCAACAGATGATCCTCAAATGTGGCCTATCGTGTGGTACCTGATAAGTTGGTTTTATACCCACTTATCCGATATCGTTTAACTTTATTTGTTGCTTATTCCCATATTTTATAGTAGCTGTTCATGCATTTCTTTCCATTTTGTAGGATTCAAGATCGAGAACTTTTTTGGTGGTATTGTGCAGCAAATGGTGGAAATGTGAAACTAAAATGACCAATGCATGCTAGGAATGGAAGCAACAGCAGCAGAAGACAGACTGCACGATTGGTGTGTTGTATGCTCCCAAATAGGCTCAGTCCACTGCGTAGATGCGCCAGAGCCCGATTACAATGCCCTGTAGTGCAGCTACACCCAAAACAGGCTTAAGGGCAGTGCAACTGCACTGGTCCTTATAAGATAAAATCTTAACTTTCATTTAGTCATTAGAAGTTGAGTAATATATCAAAGACGTTTTTATTACTATTTTAGGCTATCTTAGACATATATATATTTTATACATCTCATTTTGGAGATCTAGCTTATATTATTAATTTCCATTCCTAGATTAGTTAAGATTAGGTTAGAGTTTGGTGAATTGAAGCATTTTGAAGATCCTTAGAAGTTTAGATTTGAAGCAAGAGAATAAATTCAAATTAGCTATTCTAATTCCTACTTGTTCTTACTTCTATCTTTGCTTTCAATGTATATTCAATTGTGGATGTTGGATTTTGTTTTAATTATGAACTAAACCCTAATTTTGGATTATAATGGATCTTATTGTATAACTGAAGTTGATTTATTATGAATGGATTGTCTAATATGATTCGTGTTAATTGCTTAATTACTTGATCACCAATTACCGTGATAACCTATATGAAATAAAAAAATGGATTATGGGATCAGATCTGATCATATTAGCTTGTGTTTATGACTTCTACGTGGTGATGGAATTTATGATTCGTGCCTAGGATAGAGATATACCGAAGCATCGCTCTTAGTCTATTGAGAACTTGTAATTAAACCCTCTTTAATTATAATTCACATAGAAATATAGTGGGTTAGTTAATTAGGGTGTTCGCATTCATTTTATCATTTGTGGATTTTGTGTGATATGGGTATGGTACTTCGAGAGATGACCATATTTTGCTTTTGTGTTCTCGACTAACAATCCAAGGTAATCAATTGGACCTAACTGGAAGTGTGTCAACCTAAGTGCCATAATAAGTGAAATTATAATCTCATATCTCCATACTCTGATTTAATCATTTGCTAATTAGTTTAATTTTGAAATTTATTAATTTTAGATAAATCACAACTTGACCATCTTTTTAAAGAGACTAAGCTAATTACAAAACTGGTGCTTGCTAGATTAAAATTTAGTATATTATTCTATGTGGGATCGATACTTTACTTACTATGTAACGAATGAGATTTTGTATATTTAATTGTAAATATTTATTGAATTAAATAAATATTTTAATTAATTTATTTATTGAGTTAAATAAATAATTTATGTGATTGTTGTGGAGTAATTTAATTAAGTGCAATATGTTAATTAAATAAATATTTAATATTAAATTGAGGTGTAAGTAATTTTGTGGTATAGTTCTAATTTAATTGAGATAATTAAATTAGATGATATTATGTGGTATTTGTTACATGAGATTATGATTAGTGAGTAATTATAATTGTGTGACGATTTAGTATTATGTGGCAAATTTAATTAATTAATTAATGTTAACTTATATTTAATTAAATTATAATGTTAGTATTTAATTAAATAAAGTGTGACAATGAAAACTATGTGTCAAATGATTTATTAAAATAAATAAAAGGATTTTTAAAGAGTTTTGCAAAACAAGGCCCTTAATGTTTCAAAGAATTTTTACCAAACAAGGCCTTAAGTTCTAAAAATTTGTTTTTAAAATAATGGGTTTTGCCAAACAAGACCTAGTGACTTTTGATTTTCAAAAAACTAAGTAAATGATGTCTTTAATAATAAGAGTATTATGATTATATCAGTTATTATATTATAATTATATGTAGATTATACCTATATCAGTTATATGAATAATTTAAACTACGTAAGTTAGAATATCAGAGTTAGAGAGTTAGAAAATATACAGAGAGGTAGAGAGAGGTTGAGGAGTCTAGAGCAAATCATCATCTTCTTCCTCTAAAAATCAAAGGGTATAATTCTAACTCTACAATCATTAAAATTGTGTTTTTATGTTCTTCGTGTTTTAAGTTCTCTGTATATATATATATATATATATATATATATATATATATATATATATGAGTTTTCATGAAATTCATATAAACATGGATTATATATATAACTTGTGTTCATAAACGGTTTATATATAGTTAATATGACAATTTAAGTGATTAAACTCATGTAAAAGTGATAAACATGAAGAAATCATGTTCATCAAAAGTTATAGCGAACTTGTTTTGAAAATAAATGGCTCCTTTAAAATCAAAATTCGTGTTTGATTGTAATATATTGTATAAATCGATTATAGATTATGATAACATGCTTAGAAACGAAATCAATATGCTTAGAATTATGTGAATTGGTTTAAAAACAAACTCACAGTGTTTAATTTCATTAAAAACAAACTCATAGTTTTTCTTCAAAATAACAAAATTGGAGTTTTTAAATTATGTGTTTTGATGTTTATATGTGTTAGAACAAGATTAGAAACATAAACTGATGTTTTTACAAAAGTTTATGTGAATTATGTGTGCTAAAAAAATAGAATTTGGTGCGAAGAAATAAGCCAAATTAGCTTTTTCTCTGCGCAGTTTGCGAACCAAGAGTTGCCGCAGCAGGGTCACTCGCCCCGGCGGGGGGCGGGGGGGGGGGGGTGCAGAAGTGAAAAATTATTTTGTTATTTTGTGTAGTTTTGTTCGTATCATGAAAAGCTAACCTAATGTGATGAACTTGTTTTGTGTAGTTTTGTTCGTATCATCAATAACGTATTTCATACGATTAATTTGTAAATAAGAAATGTATAAAGTAGATTATAATTTGATTAATTATAATTAATGTGAAAGTATGACTTAATCTTATAAGTTGATTATGAATTGACAAATAGTTTGATTGATTATTAAGATTGTATAGGTTGATCCTATTATGTGATAATAAGTGATTTAACCTAATATTTAAAGAATAATGAGTTAGCTTAGATGGGTTAAGTAGTTATGCGAATTAACTATATAGTAACTAATTTATGTTATTATTATAAATTACGTGTGTGACGCTCCCAAAATAGGTTCAATACTCAACCCATTCTGAGTCGCCAAATACATGGTATAGAATCCAAATACAATCTTTTATATTATACGGTCGTGCAAAATACGACCACAAAACTGTGAGTGTCAATACAACATATAGAAAATATAAACACTCAAACTAAATCCTCATTACAATTATTATCACACTATTTTACAAAAATAGTGAGGACTACTACTGCTCTAACTCTAACCATCACTCTGTCCCCCGACTAGTCCCTGCGACATTGTAATTTCCTGAAGAGGACAATAGAAGAAAAGGGTGAGCTCAACTAGCCCAGTAAAGAATATTATGACTAAGATAATGGAGAATAATTTATCGTTAGTCTTCAACAAGTCAGATAAAATATTGTGGACAACAAGTTTCAACAACTGCAGCGAAAATAATAATTCATTAGAAGAGTTAAGTAGAAAATGATGTCTACTATCTTTTATGATTTAAAAGTCTATCATCAATATTTTATCCTTGTAACATCAATCAATATAAATCTCAAATCAAATATTCATCTTTGCACTACGGCCAAAGATATTTGTATCACCAGTGGTCATGTTCATCTCAATACATGTCCATCTTTGCACTACGGGCCAAAGATATTCATCAAGTAATCATTCATCTTTGCACTACAGGCCAAAGATATTCATTTGTATCACCATTTAAGACTGAGGATGATGAAACATATTTTAAAGAACGAATCCAGTGAGATAAAGGACAAAGATTAGGGATTCGTAATTTAGTTTATCCAAGTTCAAGAATACTCCATAATAATCAATTGTAGATCAAAATTCAAGAATGAAGATCAAAACATGGATACAATCAAAGATAGGAACCATAACAAACAATTTGGACAAAGAAAAGAAAATTTAATTTTTTATGTGAATAGTACCGTATTTGTGAATAGTGTCATATACGTGAATAGTGCCGTATATGTGAATAGTAACCCCGACATGAAAAGGTAAAATTTTTATAATAAAATTCATACCAATATTTCGGTGAAATGATATTGAAAGAAATAACATCATTTACAAGAAAAATAATATCCCTTACCTTAGTAGAAAGTTTGGATACTGCAATAGTGTAGCAGCAGAATACTCTTCTTCTTTCTCTCTTATTTTCTCTCTATAGTTTCTCTCTATATAACTTTGTGAATTGATGAGAAATAATGAAGAATTGAACTTCTATTTATACAAGAACTGAAAGTGGCCCTTGGCTTTAACGAAGGGTCAAAACGACACCTGGTAATATTGAAGAGGCAACTACTATTTGTGAAGGGGCAAATAACTCTTGAAAAAACGAAGAGGCAAGTAACTCTTGGAAAAATGAAAAGGCAAGTTACTATTTGAGTTACTATTTGCGAAAATGACTCTTAGCATTGTGAAGAGATAAGTGGCTCTTGGATTACCTGTGGGTCCCATGGGAGAAATTAAATTCATGGAGGAAATAAAATTGTGGGTCGCGCGGATAAGCCAAACTTACAAAACGCCACATATCACCATTATTTCCTTCGAGTGTCGGCAACTTCTTCTAATGGTTATGTTACTCATCACACATATAATCAACGCTTTTTAATCCTTCCATATTTATTCACAATTAATATTATAGATTCACAAAATTGACAACCAGATCGTTCTCAGGAAAGAGGGGGCTTTCCGATAAGGATTTCTCTTTATTGGCACGCAATTAAATAACCTAACCCCTTTCCTCGACAGAACTTTTTAGACATTGAAGATAGTGCTAATCAATAATATGATTTAAATAGTATGTGTGACAATTATTGAATCAATAATTATAAAATACTGTGCAATCATCACTGTAGAAATTATGAAATACTGAGTGACTTCTTACGTAAGCATCAATAATCAGAAATATTGTGTCATATCGTGTGCTACTGTGCAACAACGCGTATTACTGTATTTTATATCACCGGGTATTTTAATAGTTAACGGTAAAAGTTTCGTCATTATCTTTAGAAAACTTATTTTTGTCGTTTTCTATATTCGACAGTTATTCCGTTGAGGGGTCCACTAATGATTGCGCCATCCAACAAAAAGAATATTCTCCGACCAAACGAATATTTTCCTACACAACGAATATTTTATGACCACTTACTTACTTTGTAAAATTTGCACATATTACCCATAACTTACCACATTTATTAAATCAACACCTTATTATTTAAATATATATATATATATATATATATAAAGAAAATTAAATCTTTATTCATAAAAATTGGGGTCTTACAACCTCCACTCCTTATGAAATTTTGTCCTTGAAATTGACGTACGTACATAGTATTTCGAAAAGGTGAGGATACCTCGCTTTCATTTCTAATTCTAACTCCCAGGTCATTTCCTTGATATCATGGTTTCTCCACAAAATCTTGACTTGTGTTATAACCTTTCAGCGTAGGACATGTTCCTTCCTATCCAAGATCTTGACAAGTACCTCCTCGTACGTTAAATCTTCGGCTATCTCGTCCGGTTCTAACTCAATAATGTGGTTTGGGTCTTTCACATAGTTACGAAGCACAGATATGGGAAAAACGTTATGAACTCGAGATATGCTTGGAGGTAAGGCGAGTGTATAGGCCACATTTCCTACTCGGTCAAGGATTTCAAATGGACCAATGAATCGTTGTTTGAGCTTTCCTCTCTTCTCGAATCTCGTAACTCCTTTCCATGGAGCAACACGTAACAATACATGATCCCCAACATTAAATTCCTCATCCCTTCGATGAAGATCCGCATAACTCTTTTGTCGATCCTGTGCTGTTTGTATACGTTGCCGGATCATTTGAATATTTTCCGTAGTCATACGTACTAACTCCGGTCCCAACAATGTTGATTCACCCACCTCGTCCCAATATACTGGAGAATAACACTTTCGTCCATACAACGCCTCGAATGGAGCTATGCCTATACTTGCCTAATAACTGTTATTGTAGGAGAATTCCACCAATGGTAAGTACTTATCCCAACTCTCTTTGAAGTCTAGAACACAGAGTCTCAATAGATCTTCAAGAGTTTGAATAGTCCTTTCTGATTGCCCGTCCGTTTGAGGATGATATACCGAACTGAATCGTAAATCCGTGCCCATAGCTTTCTGCAAACTAACCCAAAATCGTGAAATGAATCTTGGGTCACGATCTGAAACTATGGATACTGGCATGCCATGCAATCTCACAATCTCATTTACGTACATACGAGCAAGACGTTCCAATGAATAAGTCTCTCGTATAGGCAAGAAATGAGCAGACTTGGTTAATCTATTGACAATAACCTAAATCGCATCTATACTTTGAGAAACCTTGGGAAGACCCGTAACGAAATCCATGATAATGTGTTCCCACTTCTACTTTGGAATCTCAAGTGGTTGCAATGGACCCTTTGGCACTTGATGCTCCACCTTGACACGTTGACATGTTAAACACCTCGAGATAAACTATGCGATCTCTCTCTTCATATTGCTCCACCAAAATGTATGTTGAAGATCACGATACATTTTGGTACTCCCAGGATGGATTGTGAACGGTGTGTTGTGTGCCTCCATCATGATTTTATACTTCAAATCGGAATCGTTAGGAACACAAAGTTTGGAGTTGACTCAAAGTATTCCTTCTTCATTGATTCTTGCTTCTGGAATAGCACCTTCTTGCACTTTCTTCTTCATCTTCATCAGCTCTGGGTCTGTAGCTTGAGCAGCTTTAACTTTATCAATCAAAGCTGGTTCTACGCGTATACTTGACATCATAGTGTGGGTCCCCAGAGTCTTGAACTTTATCTCCATTCTTTGTAAGTCATACAAAATGGGCCTTTGTGTTGACAACATCGCACTCGTTCCTGCATATGATCTTCTACTCAACGCATCAGCTACCACATTCACTTTTCCAAGATGGTATTAGATGGTATGGTCGTAATCTTTCAACAACTCAAGCCAACATCGTTGGCTCATGTTGAGTTCCTTTTGAGTGAAGAAATATTTAAGGCTCTTATGATCCATATAGATCTCCACTTTCTCCCCATACAGGTAGTGTCTCCAGATCTTCAACGCAAAAATGACTGCTGCCAACTCTAGATCATAAGTAGGATAATTTCTCTCATATTCTTTGAGTTGTCATGAGGTATAGGCTATGACTTTCTCGTGTTACATGAGAACATCTCCTAACCCTTTTCCTGAAGCATTGTTGTAGATGACAAATCCATCCGAACCAGATAGTATTATCAGAATAAGTGCTGAAATGAGTCTCCTCTTGAGCTCTTGGAAGCTCTTCTCGCATTCCTCGTTCCATACGAATTTTGTATCTTTCCGAGTCAGTTGAGTTAATGGAGTACCGATTCGAGAAAATCCTTCCATGAATCTTCGATAATAACCAGCTAAGCCCAGAAAGCTACGTACTTCGGTCACCGACTTAGGTTGCTCCCAACTTTATATTGCTTTAATCTTCACCGGGTCAACAGATACTCCATATTTTGATACCACGTGCCCAAGGAATGCTACCTCATCAAGCTAGAATTCGCATTTTTTTTAACTTGGCATAAAGCTTGTTATCACGATGTCTTTGAAGTACCAGCTTCAAGTGGTGCTCATGATATTCACGGCTTTTGGAGTAAATAAAAATATCATCAATAAAGACAACCACAAATTGATCCAAATAATACTTGAATACACGGTTCATCATATCCATGAAAGCAGCATGAGCATTAGTCAATCCAAAAGACATGACTAAGAATTCATAATGTCCGTATCGAGTTCTGAAGGTAGTCTTTGGAATGTCATCAGTTTTAATCTTTAGCTGATGATATCCAGAACGAAGATCGATCTTTGAGAAGAATTGTGCACCTTGCAACTGGTCGAATAGGTCATCAATGAGAGGTAACGGATACCTATTCTTGATGGTGACATGGTTCAACTCCCGATAGTCAATACAAAGTCTTATACACCCATCTTTCTTCTTTACGAATAAAACAGGAGCACCCCAAGGAGATGTACTTGGACGAATGAAACCAATGTCTAACAACTCCTGTAGTTGGACCTTTAACTCCTGAAGTTCAATAGGAGTCATTCGATATGGGGTTTTAGAAATGGTTTTTGTATAGGGTTCAAGGTCAATAAAGAATTCAACTTCATTTTCTGGGGGTAGACCGGGAAGTTCTTCAAAAAATACATCAAGGAATTTATTGACAACAGAAATAACATTCAAATCTGACGTATTCTGGTTTAAATCAGTGACATGGGCTAAGAAAGCTTGACATCCATTTTTCAATAAACGAATAGCTTTATGGCTTGAAATAGCATTGATTGATTTTAGTGGTTTGGTTATTTGAATTCGTACAACAGGTTGGTTAGGAATATGAAAACTAACAACCTTACGAAAATAATCAAGTTTGGCATGATAAGTGGTTAACCAGTCAATTCCTAAAATCACATCAAATGCAAGTATTTTCAAATATATAAGATCAACAGGTAGGGTGAGGGTGCCAATTTGAATCAAACAAAATTTTTAAACTGTGGATGTAACGAAGGTTTCTCCTAACGGAGTTTCAACAGATAAGTCAAAGTCTAATTTTTCAGGAGTCAAGTTCAAACGTTGAGCACAAGTAGGTGAAATAAAAGAATGGGTAGCACCGGTATCTAATAAGGTATAGACTTCGCAAGAGTTTACGATTAGCTTACCCGTGATCACCTCGTTCGGGTTCCTCGCATTTTGGATAGTCACAACAAACGCTCTTCTAGGAACCACCAACTTTGACTTGTCCGGGACAGCCTTTGGAGTCAACATCCCCGCTGGACTTGGTTTCGCTACCGGACACTCTCTAGCTATGTGTCCTTCCTTTCCACAGTTATAACACACCTTAAATTTTTATGGGCAGTTTGGACTTATGTGTCCCTCTTGCCCGCATTTATAGCATACGACCGGTGGTCGTTCTCCTCCCCTAGAAACAGTTGATGCTGGTGCTGCTGTCGACGTCTTCACGTTCTCATTGTTGTACCTTCTCTTCTTGAAATCTCCCCTCGACTCACTTCTTCTATTATCATGGCCACGATTACCACCGGAGTGATTACCGCTTCTGTCGTGATACTTTCCTCCCCGCTGGTTATCATTGTTCTAATGACTGCTACCACCGGTACGAGCTTAGTTGTTCTCCTTTGATTGAACAGACTCATTATCTCGTTCTAATAATTGAGCCCTATTCACAACATCTGAATATAAAGAAAATTTATGAGAAAGGAGGTATTGACGAATTTTGTGTTTCAAACCTCTCAGAAACATCCGCGTCATATGTTCCTCATTATCCACCAAATGAGACGCAAACCAGAATTACTCCACGAACTTAGCCTCGTACTGGGACGCAGTCATGTTGTTCTGTTTCAGTTTGATAAACTCTACCTCTTTCATATAACGAATACTTTTTGGAAAGTACTTGTCATTGAATAGTTTCTAGAACTCTTCCCGAGACATCTTGAGTGCAGTAGGCTGGGTACGCTTCACAGATTCCCACCAGTAATCTGCCTCTCCACGGAACATAAAGGTGGCGAATAGAACCTTTTCCTCCTCCGTGCATCCCAATACATCAAATATCTTGGTGATTTGCTTAACCCAAGTTTCTGCCTTGATTGGATCTGGCTTTCCCAAAAACTCTAGTGGTCCCAACTCTTTGAACTGCTTGGCAGTGACAATCTGTGAGTTGCCATTATTTACACCTGTATTTTGAACACGAGTCTCCCTCATCTGGTTTTGCATGAACTGCAAAAAGCTTCTAAACATCCCATCGTTCATCGTTTGATCGGTGGTGTTATTTACAGAAGGAATATTGACTTTTTGTTGCACATTATCCTGGTTGGTGATTAGCGGTGCCTCAATGGTCTCAAATGCTCCATTGTTTAGATTTTCAGCTGCCATTCTCAAATACTTCCATAAAATAAGGTTTAATTAAACAAATTGACATGTCACATATTATCCCTAGGTTCCGACCTACTAATTTAAATACCAAATAAGCTTAGGTAGGACACACTAGTGAAGGATTTACTCATCTCTCCCCTCCTAGTTCTATTCCCAGATCTCTGCCAGAGATCATATCCCTAAGCTCTGATACCAACTGTGACGCCCCCAAAATAGGTTCAATACTCAACCCATTCTGAGTCGCCAAATACATGGTACAGAATCCAAATACAATCTTTTATATTATACGGTCGTGCAAAATACGACCACATAACTGTGAGTGTCAATACAACATGTAAAAAATATAAACACTCAAACTAAGTCCTCATTATAATTATTATTAAACTATTTTACAACAATAGTGAGGACTACTACTGCTCTAACTCGGACCATCACTCTGTCCCCCGACTAGTCCGTGCGACATACTCATTTCCTGAAGAGGATAATAGAAGAAAAGGGTGAGCTTAACTAGCCCAATAAAGAATATTATGACTAAGATAATGGAGAATAATTTATCGTTAGTCTTCAACAAGTCAGATAAAATATTATAGACAACAAGTTTCAACAACTGCAGCGGAAATAATAATTCATTAGAAGAGTTAAGTAGAAAAGGATGTCTACTATCTTCTATGATTTAAAAATCTATCATCAATATTTTATCCTTGTAACATCAATCAATATATATCTCAAATCAAATATTCATCTTTGCACTACAGCCAAAGATATTTGTATCACCAGTGTTCATGTTCATCTCAACACCTGTCCATCTTTGCACTACGGGTCAAAGATATTCATCAAGTAATCATTCTTGTTTGCACTACAGGCCAAAGATATTCATTTGTATAACCATTTAAGACTGAGGATGATGAAAAATATTTTAAAGAACCAATCCAGTGAGATAAAGGACAAAAATTAGGGATTCGTAATTTAGTTTATCCAAGTCCAAGAATACTCCATAATAATCAATTATAGAGCAAAATTCAAGAATGAAGATCAGAACTTGGATACAATCAAAGATAGGAACCATAACAGACAATTTGGACAAAGAATTTTTTTTTCTTTTCTGTAAATAGTATCGTATTTGTGAATAGTGTCGTATACGTAAATAGTGCCGTATACGTGAATAGTAACCTCGACATGAAAAGGTAAAAATTTTATAATAAAATTCATACCAATATTTTGGTGAAATGATATTGAAAGAAATAACATCATTTACAAGAAAAATAATATCCCTTACCTTAGTAGAAGTTTGGATTTTGCAATAGTGTAGCAGCAGAATACTCTTTTTCTTTCTCTCTTATTTTCTCTCTGTATAACTTTGTGAATTGGTGAGAAATAATGAAGAATTGAACTTCTATTTATAGGAGAACTGAAAGTGGCCCTTGACTTTAACGAAGGGTCAAAATGACTCCTAGTAATATTGAAGAGGCAACTACTATTTGCGAAGGGGCAAATAACTCTTGAAAAAACAAAGAGGCTAGTAACTCTTAGAAAAATGAAGAGGCGAATTACTATTTGAGTTACTATTTGTGGAAGTGACTCTTAGCAATGTGAAGAGACAAGTGGCTCTTGGATGATCTGTGGGTCCCATAGGAGAAATTAAATGCACAGAGAAAATAAAATTATGGGTCCCTCGGACAAGCCAAACTTACAAAATGCCACATATCACCATTATTTCCTTCGAGTGTCGGCAACTTCTTCTAATGGTTATGTTACTCATCACACAATTAATCAATGCTTTTTAATCCTTCCATATTTATTCACAATTAATATTATAGATTCACAATATTGACAACCAGATCATTCTCAAGAAAGAGGGGGTTTTCGATAAGGATTTCTCCTTATTGGCGCGCAATTAAATAACCTAACCCCTTTCCTCGACAGAACTTTCTAGACATTGCCGATAGTGCTAATCAATAATATCATTTAAATAGTATGTGTGACAATTATTGAATCAATAATTATAAAATACTGTGCAATCATCATTGTAGCAATTATGAAATATTGAGTGACTTCTTACGTAAGCATCAATAATCAAAAATATTGTGCCATACCGTGTGCTACTGTGCAACAACGCGTATTACTGTATTTTATATCACCGGGTATTTCAATAGTTAATGGTAAAAGTTCCGTCGTTATCTTTAGAAAACTTATTCTTGTCGTTTTCTATATCTGACAGTTATTCCGTTATGGGGTCCATTAATGATTGCGCCGTCCGATAAAAAAAATATTCCCTGACCAAACGAATATTCCCTGACACAATCAATATTTTATGACCACTTGCTTACTTTGTAAAATTTGCACATATTACCCACAACTTATCACAGTTATCAAATCAACACCTTACTATTTAAATATATATATATATATATAAAGAAAATTAAAAGTTGGGGTTTTACAATGTGTGTGTAGGATTAATTAAGGAACGTGATAGTAATTGTTAGCTTGCGCTCGAGGCAAATGTTCTAAACTCAAACCTTACTTTTACGTTTATGCATGTTTTCTAATCCTTATTTTATTGAACAAGTTCATTATTGAATTATTGTGACTTTGAGTTAATTGTTCAAGTAAGGTCCATATTGTCTTTTAAATGTTTTAAGTTTATTTCTAAAGCATGATTGTTAAATATGATGTCTATTATTATGACTCATAGTATTTCTTAATTCTTTTATTATCGAATTCTAAATTATTGTAAGTTGATTCAACTACTCCTTAGTTAATGATAGTTGAACTTTAAATTACCCTTGAAACTTATCCAAACCAAACTTTCTTTGGTGCGGACTTGTTAAATACTGAGATGAACAACCCTATTTAATAGGGGATTACCATGCGAAAGCGTTAAGATGTTTGTGCATAATACATGGTATGAAGGGCTGATCCCCCTAAGTACGAGTTAATAGTCCATATAGTCTAACGACTGTTAAAGGTTTTAAATAGAAATATTTATAACCTAGGACATAGTTCAAGGTCTTACGACCCTCAGATGAATTCTATATTCCATATTCAACTCTTTATTATCGATGAAAGAAATGTATTCAAATCATTTGAAGTTTTTCGGTTTATGTCATCACTATTGATTGTTATCCATGTGAGCTTTTGTTTGCTCACTCTTGCATTATATAACCCTTGCAGCTAAAGTTGAAAGTGTTGACGCTCCGTCAACTAGTAAAGGCAAGAATAAGATGAACAAGTGAAGACTTGTTTATAGTTATGATGTGATTGTAATAAGACTTTATTTATGTTATGATATTTTATTTCTGTATTTTATTAACGTTAAGGTTAGCAAACCCTGGGATATTTTGAACAAGGTTGTAATCCTATTGATAAGGAAGATTTTATTATTTATTTAAGGTTGTAATTTATTTTGCATTCTTTATTATGAGCAGTAGTTGTATTTTATTTAGATAGTGAGCACCAAATCCCGTGGAATTGAAGTACCCGGATTTGGGGGTGTCATAGGTTGGTATCAGAGTAGTGGTTAGGTTATGAACCTTAGGTGGAGAAATCTTAGGTAGTAGCCTTATAGGAGATCGAAAAGATTGTGATGATAGTTAAAGATAATAAACTACCTTTATGTGCTATGTGTTTATTTATGTACGCGAAGAGTATCGATCGATATCACGTGATAATTAAACTTTAAAATTTTGTTGTCAGGATGACGAACATTGGAGAGTCCAGTCAGGCTAGGGAGGAGTTACCCCAGATGCCTAGGGACTAGGAGGCCCGAGACATCCAGGTTGTCTGGGAGCAGTTGGTTCAGAGAGAGCCATCTCCATTGATCACCGTAGCTGGTCGGGAGCATGAGCCAGTATCTGACCGAGATGATGAGGATGAGTCAGAGGAAGAGGAGGAGGATCCTGAAGAGGAATTTCCACCTCACTCGACTAGCGCTTACATGTACGAGGAGATTTACAACCGTAACGTGGAGCTACATGGTCTAGTCGGAGAGCTTAAGGAACTGGTAGACGAGAGTCGGACTACCATACAACAGAGAGATGAGACAATTCAAAAGCTGGACAATGAGCTTGGAAACAGGAAGTGGGATCTAGTCCACATGGAGAGCGAAAGAGATGATGCACTGGTCGAGCTAGCGAAGCTGAAGAACGACATCCAAGAGGAGTCAGCAAAGCGTGCCATAGCGGAGGAAACGAGCTTGAGGGCTACTCAACGTGAAGATCGAGCTGAAGATGAGGTTCAAGTAAAGAAGGCTAAGCTGAGGGATACAGACTATGCTTACCATACGGCTATAGATAGGGCCCAGGATCGTGTCTTCTATTACCTAGCTCAGTTCAAAGATTTACCGTGGTACATGGTTGATCGCAGAACAGTGTTTCGGGTGATGGAAGAAGAACGTAGAGAGGTTGTGTAACGTCTTAACAAGCCTAGATAGTAGGGTCATTAATTATGTGTTTCTTTTTATATAAATAAATGTAAATCCCATAATTTGAGATAATAATGAGATAAGATAATGATGTAATCCTGTAACTTATTCAGTTCAGGAAAGATGATGTAAATAGCAAAGATGTTATCTATTCTACGTTTTAAAACTATGAATGAATAAAATATCAAAGTTTATTGACGTGCTATGTGTTCAAATGTGAATTAATTTACTTAAATATTTAAGTATGAACTTGAATATTTAAGAAATGAGTGAAGGATCTAATAAGAGTATGTTTTAACAGAAATATGCCTCCTAGAAGAAGACCTACTCGTCAAAACCTAGAGGAATCTACTAATAACAACAACAATGACGGGACGAATCCCAATTCGGTTCAACAATTGGTGAACCTACTAACGGGAGCGTTTGCGAATCAGCCGCAAGTTCAGAATACTACGTTTAAATAATTCAAAGCAGTAGGACCGCTGAAATTCTAGGGATCGGTGAACCCGATAGATGCCCAGACGTGTGTAATGGAGATGGAAAAGGTCTTTGATGTGGTCAGAGTAAGCGATGACCAGAAGACAGCTTTTGCGACATTCATGCTGAAGTCAGATGCTAGTTTCTGGTGGCAGACCAATAAGACAAGAGAAGGAGAGGGAGTTATAGCGTGGGATCATTTCAAAGAGATGTTCTTTGAAATGTACTTCCCCATAAGCTCGCAAAACCAGATGGAGGTTCAGTTTCTAGAGCTGAAACAGGGAACGATGTCGGTGCCGGAATATGTAGCGAAATTTAATGAGTTGGCCAGGTTTGCGGCGTACCAGGTCAGTACTGAAGAGAGGAAGGCAAGAAGTTTTGGGTAGTGATTGAAGCTCTGGCTCTACAGCAAGGTCTCCATGTTCCAGCTGAATACGTTTGTAGCTGTACTGGAAAAAGACATACTCGCTGAAGGTGGAAGCGATGTGGTGACTAAATACAACTAGGATCAGAAGAAGAAGAAGAATGAGACAAAGAACAAGGCTGGTGGTAGCGGTGCTATCAACCAGAAAAGGAAGTAGAGCGACAACACGTTTGCTGGGAGTCAACAGGGAAGCCAGCAGAAGACATTAGACATTAAGGGTCAGGAATTGAGGGTAGATTTGATTCCAATAAAACTTATGGAGTTTGATGTTATACTGGATATGGATTAGTTGTTTAACCATGGTACGATAATCGATCGTCAGAAGAAATTGGTAAACCTTATGACTCCGTCGAAGGTAGTATTTTATAGTAGCAAATCGCCTAGACAAGCGAGTTGTCTGACGATTATGCAAGACAAGAAGCTAATGAAGCAAGGTTTTGTAAGGTATTTAGCCTACATAGTGGATACTCGTAAAGAAAGTCCAAAGATATAAGAGATATCAGTGGTTATAGAGTTTGTGGACGTATTTAAGAGCGATTTGTCAGGACTTCCGCCAAATAGAGAGATAGAGTTCGTGATCGACTTAGCACCGGGGACTGCTCCGATTTCGAAAGCCCCCTACAGAATGGCTCCAGTCGAGATGAAAGAGTTGATGGTTCAACTGCAGGAATTACTGGATAAGAAGTATATTCAGCCGAGTGTTTCACCATGGGGAGCGCCAGTTTTATTCGTCAAGAAGAAAGATGGATCGATGCAATTATGCATAGATTATAGGGAATTGAACAAAGTCACGATTAAGAATAGGTATCCTTTACCTAGGATTGATGACTTGTTCGATCAACTGAAAGGTGCTAGATACTTCTCAAAAATAGATTTGAGAAGTTGATATCATCAGTTGAAGGTAAGAAGAGAAGATATACCGAAGACGACTTTTAGAACTCGGTATGGACACTACGAGTTCTTAGTGATATCATTTGGTCTAACGAATACACCAGCTGCATTTATGGACTTAATGAATAGGGTGTTTAAGTGTTGGGTAAAATCTAGTTATGCACAACACGCAAGTATACGTGGTCAACAAGTAATAGAGTAAAAGTAAAGTATCGTTCCCACGAGGAATTTATTAATAAGAATCACCAAGTACTAACCCGTAACCAACTCAATCTTATTTAAACGAATGAATTGACAATATATAATTAAACTATTACTAATCACCACTAGTTAAACTAAGATTACGGAGATTTAAGATCACAACTTCACTTTTTACTTTATTTAAAGTAACACACTTCTCATCAATTATTCTCACTATTCTGAATTGTTAATCAAGAACACTAAAGCAGATATAACCACCTTCTGATGCATCATACCCATACTCACTTGCATCCACAGATGATAGAATTAAGCAAGACACTCTAATTAACTAATCTACTATATCTCTATGTGAATTACAATTAAAAAAGATTTCACGCACAAGTTCTCTCTCCAATTACATATGGCGTAAAGGTATATCTCTATCCTAAAAATGAATCACGAATTTCATCTACACAGAAATCACAAACACATGCTATTATGATCATATCTAAATCTATACTCCTCTCGCGATTTTATATGGATTATCACGATAATTGATAATTAGGCAATTAAGTAGTTAAGTCCAAATCACAATAGACAATTCACAATGATAGATCACAATAATTGATAGAGAAGCATATTCAAATAAACTACACAATAAGATCCATTGCAATCTTAAACACAGAATTGGTTCATTGATATTGAATTAAAACTAAGAATCCACAATTGAATACACATTAAAAGATAAGAATAAGATTAAGGAAAAGAATTGAATCTGTTGTCGGTAAATTCGTGCCCCTTCTTGCTCCTGCTCTTGATCTTCAATGACTTTCACTTGTTTCAATGTCCAAATCCCCTTTCAACTAGCGTTTATTATTTTATTGAAAAACTAAACTAATCTAATCTCATTATAAGAATTAAATCTCTCAGCTATCTAATATAATATATATATATATATATATACACATATATATATATATATATATATATATATATTTATATATTATGACGCACGAGATTTTTTGTAATTTAATTTGAATATTTATTGAATTAAATAAATATTTTTTGATGATTTAATTATTGAGTTAAATAATTAATTAATGAAATTATGGTAGATTGATTTAATTATATGTGTTACATTAGTTAAATTGATGTGGTGAATTTTTATATTCAAAGTATGTATTTAATTGAGCTTATTTGATTAAACGAATTATTTAAATAAGCATAATGTTATTCTAATTAAATTAATAATTAATTAGAGATTTAATGATTTGACATAATCAATAAATAAGAATTTTAATTATGTGACTATGTGATTTAATATGGATTTATGCCATTTTATTTAATTGATTTAAATCACATTATTTGATTAAATTGGGTGTGACATTAAAACTATATTATAAAGCTTTAATTAAATTAATGGGAAAGGAAGAATATAAGGGGCAAGCAAACAAAGCCTTAGTGGGAGTTGGAGCCAGTTAACCCATTATGGGATTAACTGACGACCCATAACCCACGACTTCTATATAATATATTAACTTATATATACATATCAGTTCATATATTTTGTAAGACACTAAGTTCCAGAGAGAAAAGGAGAGAATTGAGAGAGAGTTGAAAAGAATTGAAGAATTAAAGTGCATCATCTTCACAAAGTTAGCAAGGGTAACCTCTTGATTCAACCTCTATATTTACGTATATATATGTTTCTTCCATGAAAAGCCCACTTGAGTTCTCTATGAATAAAATTGGTGTTAATTAATTGAGTTATGATCATATACATGTTAACTGATGTTCATAACATACTTTTTATAACTTATGTATGTTTTACAACAATCAAATTCATGATTATATGCCTTAATCAAAGTTCTGCAAAATTTCAGAGTTTCATTTACGTACTTCTAAAAATCCTCTGATAAGAACTTTTTTTGATAATTAACTTAAGATGGGATCGTATATGTGTTAGTATATGTTAATAACATGTTATATATCACGTATACATGATTTTCAGTGGTCATACCATGGAATTTTGTTGATAATTGGGTTTTCAAAAAGTTACAGAGTGTAAAAATTGTACATATGGCCCATATGGCCCTTATGTACAAAATCTACACGCCTTATGTGTTTATTTAACTTAAATTGACACGTGATTATGATTGTGTACGTTTAAACGAACAAAATGGAAGTTGAACGAACGAATTCAGTGTTATAATGAATCCGTAACGTTGAATTTATTTTTTTCCTTCAAAACTTTACAAAGTATGAAAAATAGTGAAATTATATGATTAATTCAAATACTTGTATGTTTTAACTTATTAAAATAGTGCTAAAAAGGTTGGGTAATGATTATATGTGTATGATAGTGTCTGGGTATGCTTAAATTCATGTGTGAATAAATTAATTGGATGTTTTTGGCCAAGTTCTGTTTTCCTCGCGAACTTCAGAATCTGGAACTAGCATGCCGCGCCGCAGCGCTAGCTCCAGACCTTAAGGTCCGTGCCGCAGCGTCAGCCGCGCCGCAGCGTCAGCCGCGCCGCAGCTCTAAGGATAGCTTATATGGTGGCGCCGCAGCGCCACTATATAGTTTGTCCAGAAATGAGAATTTTAATTATTTTAGTCCAGGGAATGTAATAGTAACCTAATCTAATGAACATAAAAATGTGTTAGACATATGTCTATAATGGAATGTTAAAATAGGTTCTTAACATGTCAATAAGGTACTTACATGTTTAATTAAACTGTTGAACGCATAATTAGCTAGTCGTTCGTGAAATCTAATATTTTGTGAAGACAAATGTTGTGATTTGATTAGTATAATCATAATCAGAGTTTAGACAAAAGAGAATGAACTTGTGATGCAAGTTACGTTATTGATTAATGTGTATTGTGAATGTATTGGTATGTAGGACTTAATAAAGAACGTGAATTATAAATTGTAGCTTGTGCAAGAGGCAAGTTTCCTAAACTCAAACCTTTTATATTGAGCAAGTGTTTTAAACTTTACCTTTATCGAGCAAGTTTCTTAAATTCTATGTTATTCATTTATCAAGTCTTACACTTGTGTTCTATATCGAGCAAGCTCTTGTTCTTAATTGTTCAAGTTCAAAATTTCATATTAGATGTTATAACTCTTTTGAAAGCATGATTCAGTTATACAATACTTATTAAATTGTATACTCTTGAGAATTTATTATTCGATTTGAGCATGGTTTATTGTTGAACCTTATAGGACTAGTGAACCCTTATTGATTCGACTAGTCCATAGTTGATGTACGTTCTAAATTCTAGAATCTTTATTGAGCTTATCCAAACCAAACTTCCTTTGGTGTGGACTATGATGTCAAAACTGAGATGAACAACCCTGTAAAGGGGATTATTTACGCTTTAGCGTTGAGATATTGTGCACAGTATGGTACTAAGGGCTGATCCCCCTAAGTACGAGAAGTAGAGTCCATAGTCTTATGAATGTTAAAGGTTTGAAGTTTAACACTTTACAACCTAGGACATAGTTCAAGGTCTTATGACCCTCAGATGTTCTTTTGATTCCTGATATTTATCCTCGAGTCAAAAGTTGAGTGTCTTTATTCAGATGTCTTTGATTCACTCGCATGTTATTATATTGTTGTCATATTATTATGCTTGTGGGCAATCGTGCTCACTCTTGCGTAATAATAACATTGCAGTTAAGAATGAAAGGTCCGACAAGCCTTCTACTAGCAAAGGCAAGGGCAAGGTCAATAAGTGATGAAGACTTGTTATTTATTTGATATGTTATTGTTGAAGACTTATGTTAAAGTTGTGTAAGACTGTTTATTTGTTTACATTTTCGCATTTAAGATTTAAGGTTAGTATGACTTGGGATTGATGAATTTATTTTCAGATGTTGTAACCCCATAAGGGGAGGATTTATTTCTATCTATTTCATGGTTTGCATTTATTATGGGTAGATAGATAGATGATATTTGTACAGTGAACACCATGTCCCGTGAAAATTGAAGTACCCGGATTTGGGGGTGTCACAAGTTGGTATCAAAGTTGTAGGTTATGAACCTTAGGTGGGGGAAAACCTTAGGATAGTAGCCTTTTAGAGATCGAGAACATAGTAATGATAACTCTTATCGAGTTCTAAGAAAGATAATAACTTATCTTATGTGCTATATGCTTATACTTATATACTCGAGTATCGATTAGCATCACGTAATTACTAAAATTTAAAATTTTATTTGTTAGGATGACAGATGTTGGAGAACCTAGTCAGTCCAGGGACCTTGTACCCCTAGGGGCTAGAGAGGAGGAGCCCCGAGATATCCACGTAGTCTGGGAGCAGTTAGTCCGACGATAGCCGTCACCCTTGATCACAATTATTGGTCAGGAGTATGTGCCAGTGTCTGATTCAGAGGAGGACTTTGAAGAAGACCCTGAGGAGATTGAGGTTCAGGCTGAGACAGCCGAAGAGGAGAAGGAAGACCCTAAAGAGTTCCACCGAGCTCTATCAGTGCCGAGATGTATGACGAGCTGTATGACCGTAACATAGAGTTACGTGATACTGTTTAGGAGCTTAGGGAGACTGTTCAGGAGCTGAGGGAGCGGTTGGTTACTCAACGATCTACCATCGATCAGAGGGATGGAGAGGTTGAGGCTCTTCACACACAGTTGGGAAATGTAGAGTGTGATTTGGTTCACGAGAAAGGCCAAACCGAGCAGAAGTCAGAGGAAATAGAGGAATTGAAGAATGAACTGAAAGAGAAATCAGCAAGGCTGGCCATAGCAGAGAAGACTTGGGTAAGGGAATCACAACGAGCAGATCTCGCAGAAGATAACTGTCGGGCGAAGAAGGCCAAGCTTGATGAGACATACTCTACGCTTCAGTATGCAATTGATGAAGCCCAGGATCGGGTTATGAGGTACCTAATTCAATTCGAAGGACTGCCGTCATACATTCCAGATCGTAGGACGATGTCCTGAATTATGGAAGAAGAGCGTGGCAAAGCTGTTCGTCGCCTTAATGGGCAGTGATAGGAACATTTGATTTTGTGAAACCTATCTGGTAGTTAATAATGTAAATTCCAATGTGTTTATAAACAGAGAAATATTTTATGTTTTAAATCCTGTAGATTCTTTATCTCGGGATAGTTGATGTAAATAGCAGTGATACTATCGTGTTATGTTAAAACTTTTGATTTAATAAAATATCAGAGTTTATTTGAGATAATGTGTTGACTGATGGTGTCTAAATGTTTAAGTTAAGCCTTAAATATTTAAAAGATTGAATAAAAATCTAATAAGCGTATATCTTAACAGAAATATGCCGCCAAGGAGACGACCTAAGCGTTAACAGGCCCAAGAAGGGTTAACGAACAACAACAATGACGCCAATACTAACCCCGTTCAGCAGTTGGCAAACTTACTTGCTGGAGCGCTTAACAACCAACCTCAAGCTCCACCGAACACAACGTTCAAGGACTTCAAGGCGGTGGGACCGCCAGAGTTTAAAGGCACCATGAACTCGAAAGAAGCTCAAACCAGGGTCATGGAGATGGAAAAATTTTTCGACGTCGTCAGAGTCAGAGAGGACCAGAAAACTACCTACGCAATGTTCATGCTGAAATCCGAAGCTAGTTATTGGTGGAAAGCAAATAAGGTCCAGGGAGGAGAAGGTGTGATTACCTGGGAGAGGTTCAAAGAGATGTTCTTCGAGATGTACTTTTCGACTAGCTTGCAGAATCAAATAGAGGTCCAGTTCCTGGAACTGAAATAAGGGAATATGTCCATACCAGAATATACGACAAAATTCAATGAGTTGGCTAGGTTTTCTACGTATCAAGTGCACACCGATCAGAGGAAGGCAAGGAGGTTTGAACAGGGCCTGAAGCCCTGGTTGTATAGCAAAGTGTCAATGTTCCAATTAAACACTTTTGCTGGAGTGTTGGAGAAGGCCATTCTCGCTGAGGGCTGGAATGACGTTGTTACAAAGTATAACCAAGATCAGAGAAAGAAGAAGAGTGAAGGTGAAGGAATTAAGAAGGCTAGTGGTAGCAACATGGGAGGGAGTAGTAATCAGAAGAGGAGGTGGAGTGATAACTCATCAATTGGGAATCAGCAAGGAGGTCAGAAAAAGAGGATCGAAGCTTGTCCGACCTGCGGGAAAGCTCACCTGGGAATCTGTATGAAGGAAAAACAAGTATGCTACAATTGTGGTCAGGAAGGCTATATAGCACCTAACTACCCTAACCCAAAGAAGGGCTCTTGCTTCACTTGCGGCTCAAAGGACGATCTGGCAAGGGACTGTCCCAAGAAGGGATCTGGAGGGGCGGGATCAGGAGAAAACAAGGGAAACAACGATGGAAGTGCTCTAACTATCACGGGACCAACCGCAACCAATCGACCAACCGCTAGAACCTTCAATATGATTGTGCAGGATGCTGTACAGTCTCGCGATGTGGTGTCAGGTATCATTCCGATCAATAAAGTTAATACTTATGTACTATTTGATTCGGGTGCTACTTGTTCATTTATATCCGATGACTTTGCTAAGAACTTAGAATTGCCTATGGACGAGTTAGAATACCCCATGAACATAGAGATTGCGAATAGAGAAGTGATCCCTGTTAAGTACGTACACAAGAACTGTAGGGTGGATATTAAAGGGTAACATTATGAATGTAGATCTTATCCCGATTAGACTTGGGGAATTCGATGTTATTCTGGGAATGGATTGGCTAGTCAATTATGGGGCTGTAATTGATTGCCAGAGGAAGTGTATCAACCTTATGACCCCGTCAAAGGTTGTATTTTATAGCAGCAAATCGCCTAGACAAGCGAGTTGTCTGACTATGATGCAGGCCAGGAAGTTGTTAAGACAAGGCTGTGTAGGATATTTAGCCTACATAGTCGATAGTCGTAAAGAAAACCCGAAAGTGGAAGATATACCAGTCGTGAGGGACTTTATAGACATATTTCTGGACGATCTGCCAGGACTTCCACCAGACAGAGAGGTTGAATTCGTGATCGATTTGGCACCAGGGACGGCTCCAATATCGAAAGCACCGTATTGGATGGCTCCGGTAGAGATGAAAGAATTGATGGTACAACTGCAAGAGTTACTGGACAAAAAGTACATCCAACCGAGCGTATCGCCATGGGGAGCGCCGGTGTTGTTTGTGAAGAAGAAGGACGGGACGATGCGGCTTTGCATTGACTACAGAGAACTGAATAAGTTCACAATTAAGAATAGATATCCATTACCGAGGATCGACAATCTGTTTGACCAATTGAAGGGTGCAAGGTACTTTTCAATGAAAACTTAAGGAGTGGCTATCATCAGCTGAAGGTGAGGCCAAAGGATGTTCCGAAGACAGCATTTAGGACTCGATATGGTCACTATGAATTTTGTGGTAATGTTATTTGGTCTAATGAATGCTCTTGCAGCATTCATGGGCTTAATGAATGGAGTGTTCAAGCTATTTTTGGACAAATTCATGGTGGTCTTTATCGATGACATTTTGGTATACTCAAAGACCAAGGAAGAACATGTAGAACATCTGAAGTTAACATTAGAGGCGTTCAGAAGAAAGAAGTTGTACGCCAAATTTTTAAAATGTGAATTCTGGATTGAAAGAGTACAATTTCTTGGACATGTGATCGATAAGGACAGAATTTTGGTAGATCCCTCTAAAGTTGAAGCGGTGATGAACTGGGATAAGCCAAAAACACCGTCAGAAGTGAGAAGTTTTCTTGGATTAGCGGGCTATTATAGAAGATTCATTCAGGATTTTTCCAAGATCGCAACTCCACTGAAGAATTTGACTAGGAAATCGGTGAAATTTGTTTGGACGGAGAAGTGTGAGGAAAGCTTCCAAGAGCTTAAGAAGTGGTTGAGTTCAGCACCTGTGTTATCTCTTCTGGATGACACAGGAAATTTTGTGGTTTATAGTGATGCGTCGCATAAAGGACTTGGTTGTGTGCTTATGCAAAACGGCAGGGTCATTGCATATGCGTCACGACAATTGAAAGACTATGAGAAGGGGTATCCGACCCATGACTTGGAGTTAGCTGCAGTGGTATTTGCTTTGAAAATTTGGAGACACTATCTCTATGGAGAGAAGTGTGAAATATATACAGACCACAAGATTCTGAAATATATTTTTACACAGAAGGACTTGAATATGCGCCAGAGAAGGTGGCTGGAGTTAATAAAGACTATGACTGTGAAATCTTATACCATCCGGGTAAGGCTAATGTGGTTGCCAACGCCTTAAGCAGAAAGGGTCGGGAGAAATTGATGATGTTGACTGCTCAGGAGGAGCTAATTTCAGCAATGGAAAAGCTGGAATTAGAAGTGAAGTATCCGATGGAGACTGATGAGAATTTATTTCAGATGCAAGCTGGTACAACCCTATTGGATAAAGTTAAGGAAGCTTAACTTTAGGATGAAGAATGTGAGAAGGTGAAGAAGAAGATATCTGAAGGAACAAAACTAAGATTCAAGATAGACAGTGAGGGAGTACTGAGATTTGAGAACAGAGTGTGGGTACCGTCAGTGCTAGAGATTAAGGATGACATTTTGAGCGAGGATCATAGCTCATGATATTTGATTCACCCCGGTAGTACCAAGATGTACCAGGATCTTCGACAGCACTTCTGGTGGCCGAATTTGAAACGAGATGTTGCTGAGTGTGTTGCAAAGTGTCTGACCTGTCAGAAAGTAAAAGCAGAACATCAGAGGCCGAGTGGTTTGCTACAACCCCTGGAAATCCTAGAATGGAAATGGGAACACATTACGATGGATTTCGTGGTTGGCCTTCCGACGACTCAGAAAGGCTACGACGCAGTATGGGTTATCGTTGACCGACTGACAAAATCCGCACATTTCCTTTCGATCAAAATCAGATTCAACTTAGACCAGTTGGCAAGGCTATATGTGAAAGAGATTGTTTCGAGGCACGGAGTTCAGGTGTGAATTGTTTCTGACAGAGATCTGCACTTCACATCGAACTTCTGGAAGTGACTACAGGAATGCATGGGGACACAATTGAGAATGAATACGGCTTATCACCCACAGACAGACAAGCAGAGCGAAAGAACGATCCAGACATTGGAAGATATGCTGAGAGCATGCATTATGAATTTCAAAGGCAAATGGGATGACCACCTACCGCTTGTGGAATTCGGTTACAACAACAGTTACCATGCTAGTATTGGTATGCCGCCTTACGAAGCGTTGTATGGAAGAAAATGCAGAACCCCGCTATACTGGGATGAAGTTGGCGAGAGACAACTACTAGGTCCAGAACTGGTACAGCAGACAGCAGAGATAGTCAGGGTAATCAGAACAAGACTGGTAGCAGCTCAGGATAGGAAAAAGAAATACGCCGATCCACATCGTAAAAATGTTGAGTTTGAATCGGGTAGCTTTGTATTTTTGAAAGTCTCTCCCTGGAAGGGGAAGATCAGATTCGAAAAGAAGGGAAAATTGAGCCCGAGGTTCATTGGACCATTCGAGGTACTGCGGAGGATTGGAGAAGTTGCGTATGAGGTAGCCTTCCCTCCAGCGCTAGAGAATATCCACAACGTCTTCCATGTTTCAGTTTTATGCCCCTACAAACCCGATTACAAGCATGTGATTAAATATGAACCCCTAAATTTTGAGAAAGACTTATCCTATGAAAAAATTCCTGTTCAGATCGTTGACAGGAAAGAACAAGTCCTCAGAAACAAAGTTATACCTTCTGTTAAGGTAATTTGGAGGAACCACAATGCTGAAGAAGCTACGTGAGAACTCGAAGAGCATATGATGAAGAATTACCCACATTTATTTACTTAATTTATGTGTATGCGATTCTGGGGACAGAATCTTTGTAAGGGGGGGAGAATGTAACGGGACGAAATTTAATTGAACCGTGATTCTGGGGATAGAATCCTTTTAAGGGGGGAAAGATGTGACGAAAGAGATTTTTGTAATTTAATTTGAATATTTATTGAATTAAATAAATATTTTTCAATGATTTAATTATTGAGTTAAATAATTAATTGATAAAATTATGGTAGATTAATTTAATTATATGTGTTACATTAGTTAAATTAATGTGGTGAATTTTTATATTCAAAGTATGTATTTAACTGAGCTTATTTGGTTAAACGAATTATTTAAATAAGCATAATGTTATTCTAATTAAATTAATAATTAATTAGAGATTTAATGATTTGACATAATCAATAAATAAGAATTTTAATTATGTGACTATGTGATTTAATGTGGATTTATGTCATTTTATTTAATTGATTTAAATCACATTATTTGATTAAATTGGGTGTGACATTAAAACTATATTATAAAACTTTAATTAAATTAATGGGATTAACTGACGACCCATAACCCACGACTTCTAATTACGCGTAAAATATATTAACTTACACATACATATCAGTTCATATATTTTGTAAGACACTAAGTTCCAGAGAGAAAAGGAGAGAATTGAGAGAGAGTTGAAAAGAATTGAAGAATTAAAGTGCATCATCTTCACAGAGTTAGCAAGGGTAACCTCTTAATTCAATCTTTATATTTACGTATATATATGTTTCTTCCATGAAAAGCCAACTTGAATTCTCTATGAATAAAATTGGTGTTAATTACTTGAGTTATGATCATATACATGTTAACTGTTGTTCGTAACATACTTTCTATAACTTATGTATGTTTTAAAACAATCAAATTCATGATTATATGCTTTAATCAAAGTTCTGCAAAATTTTAGAGTTTCAGTTACGTACTTTTAAAAATCCTCTGATAAGAACTTTTTTTGATAATTAACTTAAGATGTGATCGTATATGTGTTAGTATATGTTAATAACATGTTATATATCACGTATACATGATTTTCAGTGGTCATACCATGGAATTTTGTTGATAATTGGGTTTTTAAAAAGTTACAGAGTGTAGAAATTGTACATATGGCCCATATGTATAAAATCTACACGCCTTATGCGTTTATTTAACTTAAATTGACACATGATTATGATTGTGTATGTTTAAACGAACAAAATGGAAGTTGAACGAACGGATTCGGTGTTATAACGAATCCGTAACGTTGAATTTCTTGTTTTCCTTCAAAACTTTACAAAGTATGAAAAACAGTGAAATTATATGATTAATTCAAATAATTGTATGTTTTAACTCGTTAAAATCGTGCTAAAATGTTGGGTAATGATTATATGTGTATTATAGTGTCTAGGTATGCTTAAATTCATGTGCGAATAAATTATTTGGATATTTTTGGCCAAGTTCTGTTTTTCTCGCGAACCTCAAAAACTGGAACTGGCATGTCGCGTCTTAGCGCCAGCTCCAGACCTTAAGCCGCAGCGTCAGCCGCGCCACAGCGCCAAGGATAACTTATATGGTGGCGCTGCAACGCCACAATGTAGTTTGTCCATAAATGAGAATTTTAATTGTTTTAGTCCAGGGAATGTAATAGTAACCTAATCTAATGAACATAAAAATGTGTTAGACATATAATGGAATGTTAAATAGATTCTTAACATGTCAATGAGGTACTTACCTGTTTAATTGAACTGTTGAACGCATAGTTAGCTAGTCGTTCGTGAAATATAATATTTTGTGAAGACAAATTTTGTGATTTGATTAGTATAATCATAATCAGAGTTTAGACAAAAGAGAATGAACTTGTGATGCTAGTTACTGTTGGGTTTGTATGTAACGCAATCATGCAATCAAATCACATAAATAGGGCGGAAGCGTAAAAACTAGGTTTTCAAAATTTATACAAACCCATAACCATGATCATGCTTTGTGCTTGTTATCAATAACAGAAAAGAGAGAACATGAAATTATACCTTTGAAGATCTAAGCTTCCTCAGGTACAAGTTCTACTCCTTTGATTCCTTTGATTCCTCTAATAGTGGCTCCTTCCCTTGATCAATGTCAGCCACCCAAATGTTTGGCCTCTAACGGTGATCCACCAAGGAAGATGAAGAACTCAAGAAGATGGGTTATTGGCTTAACCCTTGTTTCTATCTCTATAAAATATGTGTACTCCCAACTCTTGGAAAATTTCACGTCCCTTATTTCTGATATAAGACTCTCTTATATAGATATTAGGTTAACCCTCCTAATCCAATTATAATAGGGTTTTATTTAATTAATTTATATCCTAATCTTTATTAGGATTGAGAGAGAGTACTGATATTATATTAATTCCTAAACTCTTTTAGAATTAAAATAATAATAATAATAATAATATTAATAAGACTCCTCTTATTAATTTATATTTAATATTTCTAAAATATTAAATAATAAACATTAAGCTATTTAATTTATTCTATCATCATAGATTAAATTAATTATACTTAATGCATTATTACTATCATGCCATTTTCTTCTTAAATAATTCTTCTTCCTTTTATGGTGTGACCCTTTAGGTTCTCCATATTAAACCGGTTGTGAATAAATCAATTAGAACAATTCTAATCTTATTTAAATAAACAAATTAAACTAATAATCTATTTAAATTAATAACATTTATTCTACAATAGGGATAAGCCTCCCTAGCGATCAACGACTTTCCAGATAATATAGATTTCAACATTAATCATAAAAGAACCTGTGAGTTAATAGTTACCATACAATTCAATCCTTCCACCATACAATGTCCCAATTAAATATAAGACATGGATTTACTGTCAAGTCTTAATTTATTTAATCATATGTATTTCGATTAGAAAATGCACAACTCCAAATAATGCAAATTAGAAACCTCTTTCTAATTTCATTCTACCTTGGCCAAGGATTCCTGGGTTGTCATTTAACGAATCACATAGGACATATCTCCTCTTTTACTAGAGGTGGTAGATTCTTTATTGATCATTCATTATCTCCATATGTAACTCATTACACCCAAGCATACCCTATATATGCCTTAAAAGGCCTTAAGAAATTAGTCAAAGTATAATTTGTTACATACAAGATACTATGATGATCTCAAGTCCAAGGATCACATGTACTACTATCACATTAGGAATTCCTATTGACAGGCGAGTAAAACTCCATTAGGTATTCCATAGCGAGTCACGTTCAGTGAACTTATTCTCCAATAAGCACCTACATACTTGCTTTAGTGTCTCCACACAAATGACCATGAGATCAGTCATCCTCATCCAATGAGCAAGCAACATATGTACCAATCTATCCGGATTTACTAATCCCCTTTTTAGTAATCCCACGATTGGGAACTATTTTAGTTTTAAATCTTTCTAAGAATTTAGATCTCATTAGCATGATCAACATCATGATTCTAAAAGCATTGCTTAAAACTATGGGTTATTTACATATTATAAAAACAGCACCATGTAGATAATTACATGCCTTTAATAAATAAATATTTTCTTAATAAATAAATAAGATTGTTTACAAAGTATGTGCTTTATCATCATACATGATTGGCTTGTATGCACACTACTATCAGTTACGTTATTGATTAATGTGTATTGTGAATGTATTGGTATGTAGGACTTAATAAAGAAAGTGAATTATAAATTGTAGCTTGTGCAAGAGGCAAGTTTCCTAAACTCAAACCTTTTATATTGAGCAAGTGTTCTAAACTTTACCTTTATCGAGCAAGTTTCTTAAATTCTAAGTTATTCATTTATCAAGTCTTAGACTTGTGTTCTATATCGAGCAAGCTCTTGTTCTTAATTGTTCAAGTTCAAAATTTCATATTAGATGTTATAACTCTTTTGAAAGCATGATTCAGTTATACAATACTTATTCAATTGTATACTCTTGAGAATTTATTATTCGATTTGAGCATGGTTTATTGTTGAACCTTATAGGACTAGTGAACCCTTATTGATTTGACTAGTCCATAGTTGATGTACGTTCTAAATTCTAGAATCTTTATTGAGCTTATCCAAACCAAACTTCCTTTGGTACGGACTCTGATGTCAAAACTGAGATGAACAACACTGTAAAGAGGATTATTTATGCTTTAGCATTAAGATATTATGCATAGTATGGTACTAAGGGCTGATCCCCCTAAGTACGAGAAGTAGAGTCCATAGTCTTATAACTGTTAAAGGTTTAAAGTTTAACACTTTAAAACCTAGGACATAGTTCAAGGTCTTATGACCCTCAGATGTTCTTTTGATTTCTGATATTTATCCTCAAGTCAAAAGTTGAGTTTCTTTATTCAGATGTCTTTAATTCACTCGCATGTTATTATATTGTTGTCATATTATTATACTTGTGGGCAATCGTGCTCACTCTTGCGTAATAATAACATTGCAGTTAAGAATGAAATGTCCGATGAGCCTTCTACGAGCAAAGGCAAGGGCAAGGTCAACAAGTGATGAAGACTTGTTATTTATTTGATATGTTATTGTTTAAGACTTATGTTAAAGTTGTGTAAGACTATTTATTTGTTTGCGTTTCCGCATTTAAGATATAAGGTTAGTATGACCTGGGATTGATGTATTTATTTTCAGATGTTGTAACCCCATAAGGGGAGGATTTATTTCTATCTATTTCATGGTTTGCATTTATTATGGGTAGATAGATAGATGATATTTGTATAGTGAACACCAAGTACCGTGAAAATTGAAGTATCCGGATTTGAGAGTGTCACACACACACACATATATATATATATATATATATATATATATATATATATATACACACACACTAAGCTGCTGCTTATATCCGGTTTCTTCCAAGCCCCTTATAAGACTCTTATAATCGTGACCCACTTGATTCCAAGTCCAATTCAGTAAAGGAAGACCAGTTGCTGTCCGCAGCCCACTTGTCTATTATGTTGCATCGCAATCCTAATCAGCAAAATAATATCACAGCCCTCCTTATTTGCTTCAGCTATCTCTGTGTCCCTTATATAATATGTTCAGCCCACTTATCATTGCACTTGACAGCCCCACACGGAAAAGGAAAACAGCCAGCTCACTTGTATACTTTAAGTCCATTACATATTCCATACTTGTAGCTCACTTTTTATCATGCCTTTAAGTCCTCTTTATCCAATACCCATGGCCCACCAAATTGCCCATGACTGTGACATCCCGAATTTTTAAGAATTTATAAATGAGAATTTAATAAATAAAATTCTTACTTATGAGATGTTTTGAGTGTGAATATGTGTATACGTGTCATATGTTGTGAAATATGTGAATTGATGTGAAAAGAATATATAATGATTAAATAAATAATTTATTGAGTTAAATAAATAAATTATGTGATTATTGTGGAGAAATGTAATTAAGTGTAATATATTAATTAATTAAATATTTAATATTTTATTTAATTGATGTAACAATTTTATGTTATAGTTCTAATTTAATTGAGATAATTAAATTAGATGAGTGTTACATGAAATTATAATTAGCGAGTAATTATAATTATATGATTAATTGATGTTAGACTATTAATTAATTAAATTATAATATTAAGATTTAATTAATTAAAATGTAACATTAAGATTATGTGTTAAAAGTATTAAAAGTGTTAAAACCGTTTTTCCAAACAAGACCCTTGTATTGTTTTAAATCCGTTTTGCCAAACGGGGCTTTAACTATTAAAACCTGTTTTTAAAAGAATGTGTTTTGCCATGCAAGCCTTAAAGTTTTTTTTAAATTCCAAAGGTTAAAACTTATATATATTATGGTGTTAATGGGTATTTAATACCTAGCATTGATATATAGATTATGTATTATATATATAATATATATCCTATCAGTTATATTTTATAATACTACGTTACTTAGAAGAAGAACAAGAAGAGAAAGAAATACAGAGAGTAAACACTCGGTGACTTTTACAAAGAAAATTGAGAGGAGTGCAGTGATTCTGAGAATCAAGGGGGGATTATCAGAGCTATTCTTACAATCTAACGAAGCTCAATCAAGGATTTAAGGTAGTAATCCACCTCTTGTTCTTAGTTCTTGTGTTCTTGAATTTCTTAAATAATTAGAATTATAATGGATGATTTGGCTAATTACATGATGAATGAATTGATAGATGTTGTAATCCCTTACATGTATACTATAAACGATTTTTCAGAAATTAAAGTATTGTAAAAACAAATTTCTCATGGAGAATTTGTGTTCTTATGGGTTTATGTATTTTGGTTGAATTTTAGAATGAAAATTGAGGATTTATCATGTGTTAAAATTCAAATTGGGAGTTGTTCATGATACTAGCTTCAATAACGAAGATAATACATGAATTATAAAATTAATTAGTTGAGAATTGGATTTATGGTGAATTATTTTGTGAAAAGTATGAGTTTTTGTGAAAATAGCAAAATTTGATTTTAAAACCTTTGATTTTGATTATTTATATGATTTTTGTTATTTGAATTATGTTGTACATGTGTATGGTTGCATATTTATGCTTTACACTGTTTGAGTAGTTTAGAATTGCCAATTGTTGGTATATTGGGAAAGAACAGTGAAGCAAGGAAGCAGTTTGCACTGTTTCTGTCCGCGTTACGGCGCAGCTGCGCCAGTAACAAAGGCAGAAACGACGCAGCTGCGCCGGCTGAGTTTCCCAGATCGTGCACGAGCGTAGCTGCGCCGGTTCCAAAGCTTAAGGTAGCGTAGCTGCGCCAGTACCTGAGCAGAGGTAGAAAACTTAAAGTATTTGTACAATTTTAAAACCTAAATTGATTTGGTTATGTGTTAACATGAACCAAGATTTGCAATATGATGTTATGAGTATGTATTTGGCTATTTCAAAATAGAAAAGGAAGAAGGTGGTGAAAACCTTAAATTGTTATTAGTTAATTCATTTTAATTAAGTAAAGATTTAACTTAAGTTATAATTTGTTTGGTTATATTGTAGTGAATATGATATGCAATTATAATTTTAATAATTATAATTAGAGTAAGGATTTAATTTAATCTATAACTTGTTAAATTATAATGAAGGTTAGTTGATTTATTTTATTGAGTAAATGTTTAACTTAAATTATAATTGTGTAATTATAATTTAATTGATTAATATGTAATTATAATTTGGGATAATTATAATTAAGATGAATGTGTAATTCAAATTATAATTTATTTAATTATAGTTTAATAAATGCATGAATAATTAGAAGTTGTAATTTGTTTAATTATGCGTGATGTAGAGTGATTGATAATTATAATTTGATTAATATAAGATGTAATTTAATTAGTTATAATTAAAGTGGACGTTTAAATTATAATTTATTTAGTTATAATTTAATATGAGTATGTAATTATTAATTAATTAATTATGTGAGAAGTTATATGATTATGTGATGTGATAATCAATTATTAATTTAATAGTTAATGAGGAATGAGTTAACCTAGATTGGTTAACTAACGATGAGGATTAGCTATGTGATAATTAACTGATATTGTTAATTATATATATGGTTTGACAGTGTGTGTTAAACGAGTAAATAGAAGAGAATTAGGAAGTGTAAAGTAGAAGTTACTTAAGCGTCTGAAGCGTTTACTAAACGTCGCTATGAGACTAATAATTGATGCGTATGGTAATACGTTATATAGAGTTCATGAAGAAGATTATATTAAGCAGTTTTTCGGTATTTGGTAATCTACAAGCCAGGCAAGTCTTTCGGTTCCTATTTTCTATGTGAACTTGATGATATTATGAAATGTTTTAAATTGTTTTGCAAAGAGCATGATATGTTATATATGTTGTAAACATGAATGTTAAATTCAATTTATGACTACATTGATTGATTAAAGAATATTGATTGCGTAAGGAACTCAATCTTTATATTTACTATGTGAATTGAAGCATTTTTGCCATGTTACTTTAATTATTATGAGATGTATGTTGAGCATGTTATTATGTGATATATGATGCATGAAAACTGTTAGAACTTGCTGAGCTGTCGAGCTCACTCTTGCAAATAATAAATTTTGCAGGTCAAGATTTCAAGGTAAGGATACGTGCTAAGTGAATTATAGAGATCCATATTCACGAAGATTACTTATGCTTTATGAGAAATGTATCTAATATTTTGAATGTAACATGTTGTTGGATTATAAGTGGAGTTATCCAATGTGTATGGATAATAAATTATAATGTAAGATTTTGTATAGTAACTTTAAGGAAGTGATTCATGTAATAGAGTTGAATCAAATTTTTGTAATGTAAAGGTTGCGATTCAGAGCAATAAAGAAAGGGCTATATAAAAGTTTTAATTATTCCGCATTTTTAGTGATTTTAATATTGAATCATGATGTAAAGTTAGAATAAAGTTGTATTGTTAACGACCGATGTCGAGAGTTGTATTGTATGAATTTTGGGGTCGTTACAGTTGGTATCAAAGCTGATAGGTTATACACCTTAGGTAAGAGTACCTTAGGCTATGACCTTAGAGAATGAGAAGTTAAGTTACGTATAACGAAAAGGTGATTCCTTTCACATACGTAGAAGTGTAGGATGTGTGAAGTCCTAGTAATGTTATAAGAAGAAAGTGAGAATAACGAGGAATAAAACTCGAATAAAATATTGAGCTATATGAATGGAATTAGAAATTTTTAAAAGAAGAGTTAATAAATAAACAAGAAGATTCAAAGAAGAATCTTGAAGAGATATGAAGATGAGAATCAGGAGTTACCTAACTCCAATAATAAAGATGACGAATAACGATGAATAGACGAAGTCTATAAGATTAAATCATAATGAGGTCATGATATAATATGATGAAAGGTAGAGATAAGAAGTTTTAAAACAAAACGATAATGAGATAAGGAAGAATCATAAAGGAGATGATTATAGAATAAGATCACGACGTGATCTTTTGAAGTTGAAAGACAGATGGTCTGTAATGATTGAATAGTTATAGTTTGATGCTATAACGAGAATATACGATGATATAGTACGAGATTAACTCACGAGGAGTTATAAATGATGAGATACAGAAAGTATGTATCGAGTATAGAACGAGATGTAATAAGTATGATAGAGTTAAGTGGAATTTCAATTGAGGACTCATGTGGTGGCTGAGTTGTACAAGCCTCTGTATGGGCAGGGTTTTGTGCTTACACTTGGCTTATCATATTGATAATCATCGGAAGGTTGGTGTCACGCTATCGATATATATATGACGAAGAGGTGATTCTTTTCTTATATTATATTTGATAGTTAGAGTCAATAGAGATTAGATTAGATAATATTAAGATTACATTAGATGATCTTAAGGTTAGGCGAGTTCTTAAAACTCATACGTATGGTAAGTTCATAACTCATAATCGTATGTATGTTCTGAACTACTAAGCATATGGACAGTTTCTGATCTGTTCTTTGACTACGTATTGCTAGGACAAGTTCGTAAACTCATATTATTGTGGCAAGTTCCTGAACTTCCAAAGTGTGGTAAGTTTGATGAACTATACTAGGTATAGAAAAGTTATGGTATAGGAAGCATTGATGTTGTTTAAGGTTGATAAAATGATTAAGTAATGATGGAGTAAAGATTTAATTGATGGAGAAAGTTTTTATATTCTAAATCTCCTAGCTTTGCTAGATTTTTGAAATTTATTGACTTCGTGCTAATGTTGCACTTCTGTTTTCTTGAAAAACATTGGATCAAATGATGGAACCAATGATTTTTTTTAAAATATCGTGCTATTATTCACATGTTTACGCTAATTGCTTCAGCTAGACAAAAATGATTTTAAATTCTTCAAAATGTATTTTCTATACATCATTTGATATGATGTATAAACAATAATCGAAGAAGTTATCAATGCAGTTAAACCTAGTGTTGGATGTGATCGTATGATCATCAGCCCACTATGGTATGATGTAGTATGACGATGTCATGTAATGACGAAATTCTCAACGTATCAGTACTACGATACGGTATCAGGATATTATGAAAAGATTTATTATTTTTAACTCCTTAAACTATAAAAAGAAAGATTTATTTACTTTTATTTCCCTTAAATAAAAAAATAATAATATTTATTTTATTGAGTTGGTTAAAAATATATATATACAAATATATATATATATATATATATATATATTTCAATTGATGTACGAATTATTGTTAGAACTCTATGCTACTTGATTCAGCTAGACAAATATTGAAAGATGTTTATGAAATTCAAGCGTTTTTGATCAAACTATGCCAAACCAAATTATTTTGGTGCGGATTCAGATCTTGAAAGCTAAGGTGAACAACCCTATCAAAGGGGATATATTATCGGAGACAATAGTTTCGAGTGTAACGCATATAGTCGTTACGATGTACTACGTTTGGGCCCGACGTAGGGGTACGATACGCTGGCCACCTAGAGTACCGATGCGATTTTATAGTGTGAAGTACCGGGGGTGAAGCACTAATAAACCTAAAAATAAGTTCAAGGTCTTGCGACCACTCAGCGTGATTTGGAATCTTTTAAATTGTTGAGTTATTTATATCGTTTTCCAATTATTGAGCAATTGTGGAAGATTCTTATTATTCTGAAGGAGAATGTAGTAAGATGGATATTCTTTAGAAAGAAGTAGTTGTAGAACGCATTTATCCAGTGAATAGAGATTAACGTAAAATCTATTTTGATAGACTTAAATTTCGAGGACGAAATTCTTAGAAGAATGGGTGAATGTGATAACCCGAATAATTATAGATAGTGAATTATGTAGTATATGAATTCTACGAGTAGAATATATAGTAATGATCCTTGAAAAGGAAATGAATGAGTTAAAGAAGATATATAATATTTGATATATGATTGTGTTTGATTGAAGGTTAAGTAATAAAACCTTAACTATGTTGAAGAGGTGAATTTAGTAGAGATATATGTGTAGTTTATATAAATGTCGTTAAGATAATGTGTTGAAGTTATTCAACAATAAAATTATTTCAGAGATTTTTTGTGAAAATCGAGTAAGGGAGGTTTCGTTGATTCCGAAGACGGAATCCTTATAAGGAGGGAATGATGTGACATCTCGAATTTTTAAGAATTTAAAAATGAGAATTTAATAAATAAAATTCTTATTTATGAGATGTTTTGAGTATAAATATGTGTATACGTGTCATATGTTGTGAAATATATGAATTGATGTGAAGAAAATATATAATGATTAAATAAATAATTTATTGAGTTAAATAAATAAATTATGTGATTATTGTGGAGGAATGTAATTAAGTGTAATATATTAAATAATTAAATATTTAATATTTTATTTAATTGATGTAATAATTTTATGTTATAGTTTTAATTTAATTGAGATAATTAAATTAGATGAGTTATATGATGAGTGTTACATGAAATTATAATTAGTGAGTAATTATAATTATGTGATTAATTGATGTTAGACTTTTAATTAATTATATTATAATATTAAGATTTAATTAATTAAAATATAACATTAAGATTATGTGTTAAAAGTATTAAAAGTGTTAAAACCGTTTTCCCAAACAAGACCCTTGTATTGTTTTAAATCCGTTTTGCCAAACGGGGCTTTAACTATTAAAACCTGTTTTTAAAAGAATGTGTTTTGCCATGCAAGCCTTAAGGTTTTTTTTAAATTCCAAAGGTTACAACTTATATATATTATGGTGTTAATGGGTATTTAATACCTAGCATTGATATATAGATTATGTATTATATATGTAATATATATCATATCAGTTTTATTTTATAATACTACGTTACTTAGAAGAAGAACAAGAAGAGAAAGAAATACAGAGAGTAAACACTCTGTGACTTTTACAAAGAAAATTGAGAGGAGGGCAGTGATTCTAAGAATCAAAGGGGAATTATCAGAGCTATTCTCACAATCTAACGAAGCTCAGTCAAGGATTTAAGGTAGTAATCCACCTCTTGTTCTTAGTTCTTGTGTTCTTAAATTTCTTAAATAATTAGAATTGTAATGGATGATTTGGCTAATTACATGATGAATGAATTGATAGATGTTGTAATCCCTTACATGTATACTATAAACGATTTTTCAAAAATTAAAGTATTGTAAAAACAAATTTCTAATGGAGAATTTGTGTTCTTATGGGGTTATGTGTTTTGGTTGAATTTTAGAATGAAAATTGAGGATCTATCATGTGTTAAAATTCAAATTGGGAGTTGTTCATGATACTAGCTTCAATAACGAAGATAATACATGAATGATGAATTTAATTAGTTGAGAATTGGATTTATGGTGAATTATTTTGTGAAAAGTATGAGTTTTTGTGAAAATAGCAAAATTTGGTTTTAAAACCTTTGATTTTGATTACTTATATGATTTTTGTGATTTGAATTATGTTGTACATGTGTATGGTTGCACATGTATACTTTACACTGTCTGAGTAGTATAGAATTGCCAATTGTTGGTATATTGAGGAAGAACAGTGAAGCAAGGAAGTAGTCTGCACTATTTTCTTCCGTGTTACGGCGCAGCTACGCCCGTAACAAAGGCAGAAACGGCGCAGCTGCGCCGGCTGAGTTTCCCAGATCGTGCACCAGCGCAGCTGCGCCGGTTCCAAAGCTTAAGGTGGCACGGCTGCGCCAGTACCTGAGCAGAGGTAGAAAACTTAAAGTATTTGTATAGTTTTAAAAATTAAATTTATTTGGTTATGTGTTAACATGAACCAAGATTTGCAATAAGATGTTATGAGTATGAATTTGGCTATTTCAAAATAGAAAAGGAAGAAGGTGGTGAAAACCTTAAATTGTTATTAGTTAATTCATTTTAATTAAGTAAAGATTTAACTTAAGTTATAATTTGTTTGGTTATAATGTAGTGAACATGATATGCAATTATATTTTAATAATTATAATTAGAGTAAGTATTTAATTTAATCTATAACTTGTTAAATTGTAATGAAGGTTAGTTGATTTATTTTATCGACTAAATATTTAACTTAAATTATAATTGTGTAATTATAATTTAATTGATTAATATGTAATTATAATTTGGGATAATTATAATTAAGATGAATGTGTAATTTATTTAATTATAGTTTAATAAATGCATGAATAATTAGAAGTTGTAATTTGTTTAATTATGCATGATATAGAGTGATTGATAATTATAATTTGAATAACATAAGATGTAATTTGATTAGTTATAATTAAAGTGGATGTTTAAATTATAATTTGTTTAGTTATAATTTAATATGAGTATGCAATTATTAATTGATTAATTATGTGAGAAGTTATATGATTATTTGATGTGATAATCAATTATTAATTTAATAGTTAATGAGGAATGAGTTAACCTAGATTGGTTAACTAACGATGAGGATTATCTATGTGATAATTAACTGATATTGTTAATTATATATATGGTTTGACAGTGTGTGTTAAACGAGTAAAAAAAGAGAATTAGGAAGTGTAAAGTGGAAGTTACTTAAGCGTCTGAAGCGTTTACTAAACGTCGCTGTGAGACTAATAATTGATGCGTATGGTAATACGTTATGTAGGATTCATGAAGCAGATTATATTAAGATGTTTTTCGATATTTGGTAATCTACAAGCCAGGCAAGTCTTTTGGTTCCTATTTTCTATGTGAACTTGATGATATTATGAACTATTTTAAATTGTTTTGCAAAGAGCATGATATGCTATATATGTTGTAAACATGAATGTTAAAGTCAATTTATGACTACATTGATTGATTAAAGAATGTTGATTGAGTAAGGAACTCAATCTTTATATTTGCTATGTGAATTGAAGCATGTGTGCCATGTTACTTTATATATTATGAGATGTATGTTGAGCATGTTATTATGTGTTATGTGATTCATGAAAACTGTTAGAACTTGCTGAGCTGTCGAGCTCACTCTTGCAAATAATAAATTTTGCAGGTCAAGATTTCAAGGTAAGGATATGTGCTAAATGAATTATAGAGATCCATATTCATGAAGATTACTTATGTTTTATGAGAAATATATCTAATGTTTTGAATGTAACATGTTGTTGCATTATAAGTGGAGTTATCCAATGTGTATGGATAATAAATTGTAATGTAAGATTTTGTATAGTAACTTTGAGGAAGTGATTCATGTAATAGAGTTGAATCAAATTTTTGTAATGTAAAGGTTACGATTCAGGGCAATAAAGAAAGGATTATATAAAAGTTTTAATTATTCCGCATTTTTAGTGATTTTAATATCGAATCATGATGTAAAGTTAGAATAAAGTTATATTGTTAACGATCGAAGTCGAGAGTTGTATTATATGAATTTTGGGGTCGTTACAATGACTAAATCCTTTATGAATTAGGACACACTCCAGCCTCCTTTTTCTAACAAGTTACGTGTCCCTTTTCTTTATATCATGCTTTTATTTCCTTATCTCCTTGTATCTCTCGAAATGGAATAATGATATATTATATATTTTATCCTTTATGTCAGGTTCCGTCCCCTCATATGATCCTCATCTCCATTTTATATTCACATGAGTCTCCCTTTTATATCCTCTAGTAGCAGCCCATATCATGCCCAATTGCTCCTCTTGTTGCAGCCGCGTCCAAGAAGGAAAAGGAGTGTGCCAACTGCTGACGCCTCCCCTCCCCAGCAGGGGTCTCCTCTTTAAATGCCCCGCCCCAGCAGGGTCCACTACTGTCCAGCCTTGCTAATTTTTGCATGTTCATGCTGTTATATTAAGTTGCTCTCTCCTATTGCAAACGTGGGCTACTCCTTGCTGATTTCGTGAATGGGCTAGAAAACGTGGGCTGCTCCAATGATAACTTTGCATAGCAAACCAACCGTGGCCCACGTACTAAGGAAAATAATAAGGCCCACATGCTATCCAATATTGAGCTGCCCACTTGCTAATTTGCATGATCCCTTGGTCTGAATATTTTAGCTCCAAATTCTCCTTTTACGCCACTTTAGCACCCATTCCGTTACCTGCACACACGAGTATAAACCACGTAAAAATGATAGGAAAATTACTTGAAAACAACAAGAATCAAGCTATAATGAATACCGATTAGTAGGTATAAAACACACTCATCAAATACCCCCAAACTTGAGACTTTACTTGTCCTCAAGAAAAAACTACTTAAGACACAAATTTGAACGATTCCTTCTCTAGCAATGATCCACTCAAGCAATGAATCAATATGAATTTGAACACTGGCTTCAAAGGTTACAACAAATGATAACCCAAAGAAAATTTCAAAACAATGCCATGTCTAAAATTTTAACAACTTTCAACAGTTCCACATCTACTCATGATCCTTTAAGTGCGTGTGTCCATCCAACTGTTCAAACTAGTCATGATTTAGATAAAATCAACCAACACTCATAAAAGATTTTTAAAACAACTCTCAAAACTTCTTATCACATCAATCGCCGCTAATAAAGGCAAAGCACAAATTTTTCTTGAGGATCAACCGGGTATTTAAACATTTAAGCACATATGAACTCTTCCCAAGTACTTTGAAGTTACTCTTTTTTCTGTCTTTTTAGTGAGTGTGTTTACGCTCCATCTCACTTTACACTTCTATTAAACGAGTGCGTTTTACGCTCCATCTCGTGCCTGTGTTTATGGAGAGTGCGTTTTACGCTCTATCTCGACCCACCACATGCTTCAATTATTCAACTCGGGATGGTTCCAATTTTTTTCAAAAATACCCCAAGATTTCTCCCAAACTTATGTGAGTGCCTAATTTTCATTTTGAATGATGCTCAAATAAGGTCTCTCAAGATGCAATAATATCTTTCAAAAGCATTTAGCCAAAAAATAATAATAATTCAACCCCAACTAGCTAAACAAATGGATGTGTAAAATTTCTCAAAAAAATTCGCAAGTAGTGTGAAACCAACTAATGAGTTGAAATATAGACTAAGCATGCTCATCAATTCTCCAAGAGTTAAAAACATTATCTACCCACTTATCATTGGCCAAAATCAAATTCCATCAAAACAATGCCCAAGTAAATAACAATGATAAATACCCCCAAACTTAAAACAGACATTGTCCTCAATGGCTAAAATAGGAAAAAGTAAAGCAAAGGACTTCCCTGAAAATATAGAATTTTTCCTTCTTGTGTGCTAAATCTGAAGAATAGGTTAGGCACATTAGAATGAATCGGGCACCACACTTGAGTCGGACTTGACTAACCTGTGAACACAATAGAAGCAAGCTTATTAAATCCTAAAAAAAGTGAAAATTTATTAACTAATATGAAACCTAAAAACTAAAAATAAAAATTAAACTTGGAATGCCTCCCAATAAGCGCTTGATTTATAGTCCTTCAGCCGGACTTTATCTGGTTAGCGTTATCCAATTCCTCTTCGGAAGTTGAGGAACCCTCCATCCATTAGTAGCAAATAATCCTTTAGGAGGTTCCCACACGCGATGGCCAGTACATCAAAGTCACCTAGCATGCTATGATTCGGTATAATCTCGATCAAGAACGTCCAACAGCTAGGTGTTTTCTCCATTGTGTATGTGATCACTTTAGGGCATGGAAGCATGTCACACATAATGGGCTCTTCATCTATCTTCTCTTTCTCGTCCCACCATGGCTTCAAAATTACACTCGCTCTTATGTCATAAAGAGCTTCGTCGACGACAAGACTGCCAATCGGGCACGATTTTGCAAATCTGACTGACTCTCTGATCTTTGGTGGAGACCCATTTAGATCTTCGTCGACCTCTATTTCATTATCCCCATTTGTTTCCTCACTTTTGATATCTTTTGGCTCTTCCAGTCACAGATTTGGTTCGAGTTCTCCGTCAGTTTCGTCATCCATGTCATAAAGCCCAGTGTTTGGAGGACAGTTGTTTGAGGCGTTGGTGAGTTGTTCCATCTGATTATTAAGATTTTTACTTGATAACTCTTGATCTCGAATTGACCTCTCTTGATTAATCCTCCTCTCCTCTAGGTCTACTATGAACGTGGATCCTCATTCCCCTAGCTTTGAATTATTTGTTTCTGTTTCAGAATCCATGTAATTAGGACCATTTGGTGGGGTAGTGATGAGTTGCTCCATCTGATTCTCAAGATTTTGACTCTCTTGATCTCGAATTGACCTCTCTTGATTAATCCGCCACTCCTCATTCGACGCTCTGATCTTGGACAACAATTTGGTTGAGGTAGTGTAGAGTTGTTCCATCTGATTATTAAGATTTTGGGTTGACAACTTATGACTAATCCCTATCTCCTCTAAGTTTGTTATGCCCTTCAATATTACATCCATCGAATTTGGCTTTTCTTATTGTGGCAATGGAGGTGGACATGAAAATTCTGGTGTGTGTGATGGATTTGGAGCGTACTATTGGTCTTCATAATTGTAGCTCCATGAAGAATTCGGGTGATGCCCCCAACCTTGGTGATAGTTAGGATCAGCGTAGTTGTTGAGGTAATCACCACTATATTGTACCAGTTCAAAACTGACGGAGCATTGATGACCCGAATGATTGCCAGCACAATAATCACACGAAACTGCTATCGTTCGACTCCGTTGGGCTGCAATAACATCCCACTTCCTCGAAAGTTCTTCAATCTGTGCTAATATTGTAGAAAATGTATTAAGTCCATCAATCCCTATTCCCTTGGTTGAGTCGTGCTCGTGTATGGCCATTGATACACCAAGTCATCCATGGTACCTAAGAATTGAGTAAAATAGGAAAAGAATTAAATAAGAAAAAAATGTTTAAATTAAGACTAATTTGATTGAAATTAATATTGGTTAATAATTATTAAATTAATTCACCGGCAACGGCGCCAAAAACTTGTTGGGTAAAATCTAGTTACGCACAACACGCAAGTATACGTGGTCAACAAGTAATAGAGTGAAAGTAAAGTATTGTTCCCACGAGGAATTATTTAATAAGAATCACTAAGTACTAACCCGTAACCAACTCAATCTTATTTAAACGAATGAATTAACAATATATAACTAAACTACTACTAATCACCACTAGTTAAATTAAGATTACGGAGATTTAAGATCACAACTTCACTTATTGCTTCATTTAAAGTAACACACTTCTCATCAATTATTCTCACTATTCTGAATTGTTAATCAAGAACACTAAAGCAGATATAACCACCTTCCGATGCATCATACCCATACTCACTTGCATCCACAGATGATAGAATTAAGCAAGACACCCTAATTAACTAATCCACTATATCTCTATGTGAATTACAATTAAAAAGAATTTCACGCACAAGTTCTCTATCCGATTACATATGGCGTAAAGGTATATCTCTATCCTAAACACGAATCATGAATTCCATCTACGCAAAAATCACAAACACATGTTATTATGATCAGATCTAATTCTATACTCCTCTCTCGATTTCATATGGATTATCACGGTAATTGATAATTAGGCAATTAAACAGTTAAGTCCAAATCATAATAGATAATTCACAATGATAGATCACAATAATTGATAGAGAAGTATATTAAAATAAACTACACAATAAGATCCATTGCAATCTTAAACAAAGAATTAGTTCATTGATATTGAATTAAAACTAAGAATCCACATTTGAATACACATTAAAAAGATAAGAATAAGATTAAGGAAAAGATTTGAATCTGTTGTCGACAAATTCGTGCTCCTTCTTGCTCCTGCTTTTGATCTTCAATGACTTTCACTTGTTTTAATCTCCAAATCCCCTTTCAACTAGGGTTTATTATTTTATTGAAAAACTAAACTAATCTATTCTCATTATAAGAATTAAATCTCTCAACTATCTAATATATTTTATATATATATATATATATATACTAAGCTGCTGCTTGTATCCAGTTTCTTCCAAGTCCCTTTTAAGACTCTTTTAATCATGACCCACTTGATTCCAAGTCCAATTCGGCAAAGGAAGACAAGCTGCTGTTCGCAGCCCACTTGTCCATTATATTGCACTGTAATCCTAGTCAGCAAAATAATATCACAGCCCTCCTTATTTTCTTCAGCTATCTCCGTGTCCCTTATATAATATGTTCAGCCCACTTATCATTGCACTTGACAGCCCCGCACGAAAAAGGAAAACAGCCAGCTCACTTGTATGCTTTAAGTCCATTACATATTCCATACTTGTAGCCCACTTTTTTATCATACCTTTAAGTCCTCTTTATCTAATACCCGTGGCCCACCAAATTTCCCATGACTAAATCCTTTATGAATTAGGACACACTCCAGCGTCATTTTTCTAACAGGTTCCGTGTCCCTTTTCTTTATATCATGCTTTTATTTCCTTATCTGCTTGTATCTCTCGAAATGGAATAATGATATACTATATATTATATCCTTCATGTTAGGTCCGGTCCCCTCATATGCTCCTCATCTCCATTTTATATTCACATGAGTCTCCCTTTTATATCCTCTAGTAGCCGCCCACATCATGCCCAATTGCTCCTCAAGTTGCAGCCGCGCCCGAGAAGGAAAAGGAGTGTACCAACTGCTGCCGCCTCCCCGCCTTAGCGGGGGTCTCCTCTTTAAATGCCCCGCCCTAGCTGGGTCCATTACTGTCCAGCCTTGCTAATTTTTGCATGTTCATGCTGTTATATTAAGCTGCTCTCTCCTATTGCAAACGTGGGCTGCTCCAATGAAAGCTTTGCATGGCAAACCAACCGCAGCCCACGTACAAAGGAAAATAATAAAGCCCACATGCTATCCAATATTGAGCTGCCCACTTGCTAATTTGCATGATCCCTTGGTCTGAATATTTTAGCTCCAAATTCTCCTTTTACGCCACTTTCGCACCCATTTCGTTACCTGCACACACGAGTATAAACCACATAAAAATGATAAGAAAATTACTTGAAAACAATAAGAATCAAGCTATGATGAATACTGATTAGTAGGTATAAAATCCACTCATCATTAATCCATTTGTAGACAAGTTCGTAGTGGTGTTCATAGATGACATTTTGGTTTATTCCAAAACTGAGGAGGAACACACTGAACATTTGAGGCTGACATTAGAATCGCTGAGACAGGAGAAGCTATACGCGAAATTCTCAAAATGTGAATTCTGGTTAAAACATGTGCAATTTCTTAGCCACGTGATTGACAAAGATGGAATTTCAGTGGATCCGTCAAAGGTTGAGGCTGTGATGAATTGGGATCAGCCGAAAACACCATCAGAAGTGAGGAGTTTCTTGGGATTGGCAGGTTACTATCGAAGATTTATTCAAGACTTTTCCAAAATCGTAACTCCATTGACGAATTTGACTCGTAAAATAGTTAAATTTGTTTGGATAAAAAAGTGTGAGGAAAGTTTTTAAGAACTGAAGAAAAGGTTGAGTACTGCGCCTGTGTTATCATTGCCTGATAGTACAGGAAATTTTGTAGTATACAGTGATGCCTCACATAAGGGATTAGGCTGTGTGCTGATGCAGAACGGCAAAGTCATTGATTATGCATCACGTCAGCTGAAGGATTATGAGAAATGGGATCCGGCCTATGATTTGGAATTGGCAGCAGTAGTGTTTGCTCTGAAGATTTGGATACACTACCTTTATGGAGAGAAGTGTGAGATATATACAGATCATAAGAGTCTGAAGTATATCTTTACACAAAAAATTTAAACATGCTCCAAAGAAGATGGTTGGAACTTATCAAGGACTATGACTGCTAGATTCTTTATCATCCGTGTAAAGCTAATGTGGTTGTCGACGCTTTAAGCAGGAACGGTCGGGAGAAGTTAAATATATTAACTGATCAGGACCAGTTAATAGAAGAGATGGCTAAGTTGGAATTGGAAGTTAAGTATCTGAAGGAATCGGATGAGAAGTTGTTTTAAGTAACTACCGGTTCAACCTTGGTGGACAAGGTGAAAGAGGCACAACTGCATGATAATGAGTGCGAGAAGATCCAGAAGAAAATAGTCGATGGTGAAGAGATAAAGTTCAAGATCGATAATGAAGGATTACTACGATTTGAAGGGATAATCTGTATACCGCCAGTACCAGAAGTCAAAGAGTAAATTTTGGGCGAAGCTCACAGCTTGAGATATTCGATTCACCCTAAGAGTACGAAGATGTACCAGGATCTCAGAACGCATTTTTGGTGGCCGAATATGAAGAGAGACGTTGCTGAATGCGTTATAAAATGTCTAACGTGACAGAAAGTCAAAGCAAAACACTAGCGACCGAGTGGATTACTACAACCGCTAGAGATTCAGGAATGGAAGTGGGAACATATCACGATGGATTTCGTGGTTGGTTTACCAACGACTCAGAAGGGCTATGATGCAGTATGGGTTGTAGTGGATCGACTGACAAAGTCAACACATTTCTTACTGATCAAGATTAGATACAACTTAGATCAGTTAGCGAAGCTGTACGTAAAAGAAATTATCTCTAGACACGGTGTTCCAGTATCTATTGTGTCTGACAGAGTTTCGCGTTTCACGTTGAATTTTTGGAAGCGATTACAAGAATGTTTGGGAACACAATTGCGAATGAGTACAGCGTACCATCCTCAAACTGATGGCCAGAGTGAGAGAACGATTCAGAATTGAGAAGATATGCTGAGAGCTTGCGTCATGGACTTCAAAGGAAGCTGGGATGATCATCTACCATTGGTGGAGTTCGCCTACAACAACAGTTATCAGGCAAGTATTGGCATACCGCCTTACAAAGCATTGTATGGCAGGAAATGCAGGACTCCATTGTGCTGGGATGAGGTTGGTAAACGATAACTATTGGGACCAGAATTGGTGCAACAAACTGCTGAGATTGTTAAGGTAATCAGAACGAGATTGGTTGCTGCTCAAGACAGACAGAAGAAGTATGCTGATTATCATCGTTAGAACCAAGAGTTCGAAGCATAAAGCTTTATTTTCCTGAAGGTATCTCCTTGGAAGGGGAAGATTCGATTTGGCAAGAAAGGGATGCTGAGTCCCCGATTTATTGGACCTTTTGAGATACTGCGAAGAGTTGGCGAGGTTGCTTACAAGGTTGCGTTACCTCTGGAGCTAGATAATATCCATAATGTCTTTCTTATTTCTGTATTGTGACCGTACAAACACGACTACAAGCATGTAATAGAGTATGACCCTTTACAGCTCGATAAAGACTTAACATATAAGGAGGTTCCTGTTCAGATAGTTGATAGGAAAGAACAAGTACTTAGAAACAAAGTTATACTTCTGTTAAGGTAATCTGGAGGAACCACAGTGCTGAAGAAGCTACGTGGGAACTTGATAAGTAGGTTTTATACCTACTTATTGGACGCCAACTTACTATGATTATGGCTTAAACTCAAGCACGTTAGTGTCTTTTAACGCATTTTATCTTTGTGTTATGCATTTTAGTGAGGAAGCTCTGTTGGCATGAAATGGCATAATAATGGCATGGTTTGGCATGATTTAGCAAGGAATTGGATAAAGGCTATGTGGAAAGCTGGAAAGAGGAAGCAAATGTGGGATGGCATGAAGATGACTTGGCATGATGATGAAGATGTCATGAGAAAAAGGCACGAGCAAAGATCTAGAAGCAGCAATAGTGAAGGAATAATAAGCACTAAAGAAAGCAAGAAACCAGTACTGCAATTCAAGTCACCAGCAGAGGAAGCAGGAATGCGCGGCCGCGCTAGGAATGCAAAGGAGTGTGGCACGCCTGCGCTGATTGGCAGGGCTAGAAGAGTTCTCTGAAGGAGCACGCGGCCGCGCCGCCAGCAAGGTTAATGCCCGCGCGCCCACGCCGGTCATGCTGGCTTGATTTTTTTAGTTACATTTTTGGCTGAGTGTTTTGTATAAGGGCTGGGTGCAATGAACAAAAAGACACTTATCATTTTATAAGACTTAGTTTTCTTACAAGCATTGTTCTTACATTTTTCTAGGGTTTAGGAGCTGAGGAGAGCTTGAGAGCTTAACTCTTCTTCTCTTCTAGGTCAAGTAGCATTTACATTTCTAGGGTTCTCTTTGGTTGGGTTTGTGGTCTGAACTTGAGCATTGAAGGATCCTATTGGAAAGAGAACCACCAAGATTTGCATTCCCATTCTCTCTACTCTCTTTCTTTCATAGTTGTTTAATGCTTGGTTTAAATCCCATAATGGTGTGTGGTTAAGAGATGAACTAACTATCATTATGGGATTCTAATGGATTTTATTGCTTAGTCTAGGGTTTTATGCCTCTTTGAAATGTATGTATGAAAATGTATGGGTTGCCTAGTATGGTTGTTTTTTATGTTTAGATACCTGATCAACATCTACTATAATAGTTTATATGGACTTGAAAAATGAAGTGTAAACTTAGATTTTGCCATGCTAGCATATGTTCGTGAAACTTGCACTCGATGAGTTTTGTGATTTGTAATCCGGATAGAAATATACCGTATTGTCATGTGTAGTCAATAGGGAGCTTGCACTTAAATCGGTTTAGCTTGTAAATTGCATAGACATATAGCAATTTAGGTTTATCGATGTTCATGTGACTTCTATCTCTTTTGTGGATATTATATGATATGGACTTGGTTTATTGAAAGATAGCCATGTCTCACATTTGTGCTCCCGGCTAGCATTCCTATGTGTTAATTCATACATGAGTTGAGGTGTTGTTAACCTAGATGATGCAATAGATGAAATTAGGATCCCATATTTCTCTAATTTGAACCCTTCATCTGTTAATTAGTTAAGTTTATTTTTAAAACCAGTCTAGTTATTTAAAGAACACTTTGACACACGTTTGAGTAGACAAAAATAACCACAGGACTGATGCATGATAGTTTAAGCCTGACTCCTTTCTCCATGGGAACGATCTCGACTTATCGAATTTATTACTTGTCGACCGTGTATACTTGCATGTGTTTAGTGCAAGTTTTTGAGAACACCGAAATGGCGCAACAAGTTTTTGGCGCCGTTACCGGGGATAGTTGTTAGTTTATTACTATTGACATCATTTTTGTTAGATTTGACTGACTTGAACAAATCTCTTCTTATCTCATTTCTAATTTTATTTTTCACTTGTGTTTCAGGTACTTGTGGTTAGTTTATGCATACACGAGCCTCCAATCCCGAGTTGGTGCCTCGTCAAGAGAACATTAATGGTAGAGCGTGGAGAGCAAATATCAGAAACACTAACCAGCAAGAGCAACCTAATCTACCCGAGCAAATGGCTGAAGAACAAAGGGCCGATAATAGGGCCTTAAAGGACTATTCCATTCCCAAGATCACATATCTGCAATCCTGTATAGTGCGGCCAGCAATAGCTGCCAATTATTTTGAAATCAAACCTGGAACCTTGTAGATGATACAAAACACTCTCCAGTTCGGGGGTAATCCTTCAGAAGATCCAAACGAGAATATCCTGAGCTTCATAGAGATATGCGACACCTTTAAGTTCAACAACGTTACGGAAGATGCTGTGAAACTTCAATTATTCCCATTCACTTTGAGGGAGAAGGCGAAGAGTTGGTTGCACTCATTACCCTCAGGATCAATCACCACGTGGGAAGATTTAGCCCAGAAATTTCTAACCAAATTCTTCCTAATAGCTAAGACTGCTTCCATGAGGAGTGCTTTGAGTCAGTTTTCACAGCTACAAGAGGAATCGTTGTATGAAGCATGGGAACGCTATAAAGAAATGCTCAGGAAATGCTGTCACCATGGAATGCCTGATTGGATGGTGATAAATTCCGTCTTTAATGGTTTGGGGTAGCAGTCGAGGACAATTATTGATGCCACATCGGGAGGAGCCCTTTGGTACAAGGACTACCTGACAGCCTATGATCTTATTGTAACTATGGCGGCCAATGAGTATCAAAATCCAACAGCAAGAATGGTTCAACCTAAAGTGGCAAGAGTATTGGATGTTGATGCCATCACAGCATTGTCAGCACAGATGGCGACAATGAACAAGAAGATAGATTCGATGGCTGAGAATAGAGTACAGCAAGTTGCTTTTATATGTGAGTTATGTGCCGAAGCACACCAGACTGAGCAGTGTGCCATCACTACCGTGTCGATCCAGTTTGTCAGCAACTACCAGAAGCCATAGAATCAGTTCCCAAACTCCTACCATCCCAACAATCGCAACCATCCGAATTTCAATTGGAGCAACAATCAAAATATTCAATCAGCCCAACAACCTCAAACATCACAACAAACTCAATACCAACCTCCTCAACCACCACAACAACCATACCAAAATGCCCAACATTCCCAATATCAAACATATCAACCAAAGTCTCAGCCACAACAATCCCAACATCAGTATGCTCCAAGATAATCGCACCCACCTGGATTTCATCAACAACCACATCAACAGCAATATCACTCAGAGCCCACACCTCAGCAAGAAAAGAGGTCAAAAATGGAAGAAATGATGCTGAAGTATATGGCTGCCACTGAGTTGATGATGAAGAGCCAAGCGGTGGCAATCAAGAATTTGGAAAATCAGATGGGCCAAATGGCCAACTCGATCAACAACAGACGTCAAGGCACTCTTCCAAGCAGTACGGAAACAAATTAGGGGAGAAGAGATGGCAAGGAATAATGCCAGGCTATTTCATTAAGGTCTGGGAAGCAGCTTGAAAATCTGGAACCTGGCGCTGCCGCGCCCTATGAAGAGCCAAACATGGCGCAGGCGCGCTAAGGTGCAAAAAATTTTGAAACAGTTTTGGAAGATGGGAATGATGGGGGCAAAGCAGTTGAGGCAAATAAGGAGGTATCTACAGAGAAAATCCATGTGCCACCACAAGTAATCTACCCTCCCGTACCTTATCCACAGAAGGTTCAGAAATAGAAACTGGATAAGTAGTTTGCCAAATTTTTAGAGGTATTCAAGAAACTACAAATTAATATTCCCTTTGCCGAGGCGTTGGAACAAATGCTGAGCTACGCAAAGTTTATGAAGGGGATACTGTCAAGAAAAAAGAGGTTAGAAGATTATGAAACCGTAGCCTTGACAGAGGAGTGCAGTGCCGTCTTACAGAGAAAGTTACCTCCAAAGCTTAAGGACCCAGGCAGCTTTACAATCCCATGTTCTATTGGGGAATTGTCTTTCAACAAGTGCCTATGCGATTTGGGGGCAAGCATAAACTTGATGCCTCTTTCGGTTTTCACTCAATTGGGATTGTCGGATCCTAAGTCGACAAGCATATCTTTACAACTAGCCGTTAGATCCATCACTTACCCCAGAGGCATTGTTGAAGACGTATTGGTGAAGGTGGATAAGTTCATATTCTCTGCAGACTTTATTATCATGGACTTCGAGGAAGACAAGAACATTCCTATTATTTTGGGAAGACCAGTTTCTAGCCACCGGGAGAACACTCACAGATGTACAAAAAGAAGAATTAACTATGAGGGTTCAAGACCAAGAGGTGACATTCAACGTCTTCAAGGCTATGATGTTTTCGACGGATGAGGAAGTATGTTTCAGAATTGATACTGTCGACAGGATACTGCGGGGAGAATCTGAACACTTGCTGAGTATGGATCCATTGGACAGTGCTCTTATGGGAGAATCTAACATGGAAGATACAGATGTGGTGGAGTGCATCCAGAGTTTGAATACGGTGCCTCAAATGCGCAAGTTTAAAATTCCCATCTAACCACTAGGACAAACGGGGGAGCCCTCAGTGCGACTAAAGCCTTCTCTAGAGGTGGCTCCCACACTTAACTTGAAACCTCTGCCAGATCACTTGAGATATGCATATCTGGGAGAATCTTCTACATTACCGGTTATCATTGCCTCTGCTTTATCATCTGATCAAGAGAGCAAATTGCTGCGGGTCCTAAGAGAATTTAAATCAGCTATTGGGTGGACCATAGCTGACATTAAAGGGATCAACCCTTCCTACTGCATGCATAAGATACTCTTAGAGGATGATGGCAAGCCATCGATAGAGCAACATCGAAGATTAAACCCGATCATAAAAGAGGTTGTCAAAAAGGAGATCCTTAAGTGGTTAGATGCTGGAATAATTTGTCCAATATCAGATAGCCCGTGGGTGAGCCTAGTGCAGTGCGTCCCGAAGAAGGGAGGCAGTCGTGACAAATGAAAAGAACGAGCTGATACCTACTAGGACAGTTATGGGATGGAGAGTCTGCATGGACTATCGCAGACTGAATAAAGCGACAAGGAAAGATAATTTCCCTCTCTCATTTATTGATCAAATGCTGGATAGGCTAGCAGGCCATGACTATTATTGCCTTCTGGACGGTTACTTGGGGTATAATCAAATTGTTATAGCCCCCGAGGACCAATAGAAGACCACCTTCACGTGCCCATATTGCACTTTTGCTTTTCGAAGGATGTCTTTCGGGCTATACAATGCATCAGCCATTTTTTAAATATGCATAATGGCTATATTTTAGGACATGGTCGAACACAACGTAAAAGTCTTCATGGACAATTTCTCTGTCTTTGGGGACTCCTTCGACATCTGTCTGGAGAATCTGGTATTGGTGCTGAGGAGATGTGTTGAGATGAACCTCGTTCTAAACTGGAAGAAATGCCATTTTATGGTAAAGGAGGGTATTATTTTGGGCCATAAAGTTTTTGAGAAGGATCTAGAGGTGGATAAAGATAAATTGGAGACCATAGAAAGTCTACCACCACCATCCTCTATAAAAGGAGTTCATAGTTTTCTCGGCCATGCAAGCTTCTACCGGCGTTTTATTAAAGACTTCTAAAAAATTACTAAGACTTTGTGCAGTTTACTCGAGAAGGACGTCCCGTTAAACTTCAACAAGGAATGCCTGGTAGCCTTTTAACACTCGAAAAAGAAATTAACTACAGCTCCCGTCATTACAGCACCAGACTGGTCTCTCCCCTTCGAACTGATATGTAATGCAAGCGACTTCACCGTGGGGGTAGTATTGGGACAGCACAGGGACAAGATCTTTCATGTGATTTATTACGCAAGTAAAACCCCTGACAGACGCCCAGTTAAACTACACCACCACTGAGAAGGAGCTTCTTGCAGTGGTCTATGCTTTTGACAAGTTCAGGTCAAATCTGATTGGCACTAAGGTAATTGTATACACAGATTATGCTGCTCTCAGATACCTGATTTCAAAAAAGGATGCTAAACCTCGACTCATACGGTGGATCCTTCTTCTTCAAGAGTTCGACTTAGAGATTAAGGACAGAAAAGGGGCCGAGAACCAAGTGGCTGACCACTTAGCTCGACTGGAAAATCCGGGGGTAAACAGAAATGACAAAGTATTGATCAATGAGTCCTTCCCGGACGAGCAGTTGTTCATGGTGCAAGGTGAGATGCCCTGGTTTGCGGATTTTGTAAACTTTTTAGTAAGCAATATTATCCCGTTTGACTTCAATAGGGCACAAAATAAGAAGTTTCTGCATGATGTTAGATGGTACAATTAGGATGAGCCGTATTTATTTCGGTAGTGCGCTGATAGAGTGATCAGGCGGTGCATCCCAGAGAGCGAGATGGAAAGCATTATGCAAGATTGTCATTCATCAGATTATGGAGGCCATTATGGGGGCGAGAGGACCGCTGCCAAAGTGCTTTAGGCCGGTTTTTATTGGCCAACACTATTTAAGGATGCGCATAACGTTGTCCAGAGCTGCGACCGTTGTTAGCGCATGGGGAATATATCCAAGAGAAATGAGATTCCTCTGAATATGATCCTCGAGGTTGAAATTTTTGACGTATGGGGAATTAATTTCATGGGGCATTTTGTATCTTCTTGTGGAAATTTATACATATTGCTGGCGGTCGATTATGTGTCTAAATGGGTGGACGTAGCAGCCTTACCAACCAATGATGCTCGGGTGGTCCTATGTAGAAAAGCATATTCACACGCTTCGAAATGCCTAGAGCCATCATCAGTGATGAGGGTACACACTTTTGCAATCGTCAGTTTCTGCGCTTCTGGCCAAGTATAGGGTGAATCATCGTATTGCTACTGCTTACCACCCTCAGACAAACGGCCAGGCTGAGGTATCAAATCGTGAGGTGAAGAGAAAATTAGAAAAGATTGTGAATCCCACACGAAAGATTGGTCCCTCAAGCTCGACGATGCGGTGTGGGCCTATAGGACTACTTACAAAACACCTCTCGGGATGTCCCCATATCAACTTGTGTACGGGAAGGCATGCCACCTCCCTATGGAGCTTGAACATAAGGCCTTCTGGGCCATCAAGAAGCTTAATTTTGATTTAAAAAATGCGGGGTAGAAAAGGCTTCTTCAACTTAACGAGCTTAACAAGTTCAGACTGCAAGCTTATGAGAACTAAAAGCTCTATAAGAAGAAGGTCAAAAGGTGGCACGACAGGGAAATCTTAGAAAGAACATTTGAACCGGGGCAAGCAGTGTTATTGTATAATTCTCATCTTAGACTATTCCCCAGAAAGCTCAAGTCCCGATGGTCAGGCCCCTTCACGGTAAAAACCGTGTTCCAGCATGGCGCAGTGGAAATTTATGGTCATTGCCCGGACAAGCCCTTTAAGGTGAACGAACAAAGATTAAAGCACTACTATGGCGATGAGGTGAATTGAGAGAAGGTTGCCTCGATCCTCTCCACCACTTGACCTAATCAGACAGAGTCAAGCTTATGGACTGTAAACAAGCGCTTGATGGGAGGCACCTCATCATCTCTATCTTCTCCCTCATGTTTAATTCTTGCATCATATTTCTCTTTATTTCTCTCCCATATTTAATTCTGGTTACTAATCTCTACATTTCCCTTCCCCCGTTTAATTCTAAGCATTTAAAAATTGGTGGCCATTTTTGAACATTGTGGTGTTAGGATGCTCATTGCCTACATTTTTGAACATTAAGCATGTTGCATATATTTTTGGGAGTTGGAAACTCAGTTGTATATATTCATTGGATTTAAACGATCATTGCCTACATTTTTGAACTTAGGCATAGTTGCACATATTTTTGGTGTTAAAAGCTCATTGAACATACATTTGATATGATAGCATATTGCATATAAGCCTATAGCAAAACAATTTTTGGGAATTCACATAGATATCATTCACTTACATGGCATTGCTAAGGAATTGATAGTACAGACATCTTATATATGCATTTTTGATAATGGAATCAAGTTAGACTTAATTTTTGATTACTATATGTGCAGGTTCGATAAGTGTGGAAAGTTGCTTCTTGAGCCTTCACAATTTTGCTGCCAAAAGAAACAGAAAAAAATTTGGCCAGTTTCAAACAAGTGCGGCCGCACGTCCAGCAAGGCCAATGCTGGGGCGCCCGAGCCAGGTCCCAGGCAGATGCCCCTTTGAAATTTGTTTTAAACGGTTTAAGCCCTTATTTCCTCTCCCTATTATAACCGAGCCTTCTCACAATACACGAATTCTCTCAGGTCACATACAAACTCCCTCTCCAAATCCTACCTCTTCTCTCAATTTTAATCCCTAATCCATCCCATACACTACCCTTCTCCTTCTCATATACATTACACTCTCTCTGTTTTCATTCCCAAATCCATCACACCGAGATTGTTAGGGTTTGTGGCGTTGAATTTTTTCAAAGATTGCAAGTTGGGGTAATCGTGTTAGCATTTAGGGTTTGTTTAATCGCTTGCGAACATATAAGTTTGGGGGTTATTCTTCATCAGGTTCATCAATCAAGGGTTTGCAAAGGGTAATTTTTTGAAAAATCTTATGGGTCCAAAGAGTTCAAGGTCTGCCGCTTCCGTATCGGCATCACCCGCTCGCAGTGCCTCAGATGACGACATCACCGTCGATCTGACCAAATTCATCAATATCAAGGCCCAAATCGAGTACTATCGGATTGCGGCCAAATCAGTTTTGAAGGAACGGGGCTTGAAACCGACAAAGGATGATGGGGAATTGCGTGCCATGATCCGTGAGATAGGATGGCAAGGTGTTTGTGCAACACCGTCGCCGGTGCCATTGGCTCTCATTCGTGAGTTCTATGCCAACGCCAAGATAACACAGAACGGCCGGTCCTTTGTTCAAGGCCAAACCATTGACTATCTCCCGGCGGCGATTCGAGATATTCTGAGCGTGCCCCACTTCCGACTGGCCAAGAGAACTGGGTTGAGGCAGAGAGGTTTGAAACGGACCTTGACTAGTTGATCCGTGTCTTGTGTGCACCAGGCATAGTGTGGAAAATCAAGAAAGATACCGTTAATGAGTACACCACATTCCCTGCCTCCGGGCTCAACAGATATGCCAAGGCATGGAACCTGTTTCTCTGTGCCAGCTTGATACCATCCTCACACCAGCATAAAATTACAGTTGAGAGGGCTATCATCTTGTGGGGAATCATCACGGGGAAATACATTGATGTCGGCTATCTCATTCACTCGAACATGCTGAGGTTTATGTGAGGCAGTACCACGGCTCCATTCCACATGCCTCTACACTAGCCCATCTCTGTGCTGAGGCAGGTCTCGAATGGGCCGATCAGCAAATCCAAATGCCGAGCGGCGACATAACTCATGCCACTATTAAATAATTTGAAGATTGGGCTGGGGGCATAGCACATTCTCGAGGACAAGGATTCATCATTGTAACGACTAGGAATTTTAGGCTCCTTATTAATTTTATATGTGATTTAAAATTTTTAGGAGTTAATTTTTTTAAACTTATTTAAACCTTATGTGGTTATGTGCTTGTGTGAATTTAACCTATGCGAATAAATGCTAGGATTTTTATTAAAGGGAATCACTAATGGTTATTTAACTTAGTAGAGTAACCCTGAGACTTTTATATCAGAGAATTGATAAAAAGTCTTAGTAAATTATATATTCAAATTTCTTGAATATAGTGTAGAGATTTAATCATGATTGATTAATTGATATTGGTGTAATTAATCGATAATGTATGAAATTATTATTGTTGATTGATTTATAATTATTATGAATAAATAATAATTAATGAATTGGGAGTAATTAATTGATAATGTGATGATTAATTATTATTATGAATAGATAATAATTAATGAGTAAGAGATTAATAAATATAATGATATTATATTTATTTGATTAACTGATTTATTGTTTTATACAAACATGTGTTATATAAATGGTAGTTAACTATAAGATGACCTTTGATAAGGCTATTATATATAGTACAAAATGATACATTAATATGTCTCTATATTATATGTATAGACTATATAGTAAGACTAATGGCATTATTAGAGTTACATCATAATATGTCTTATGTGACATGATATGGGTGGAAAGACATTAATATGTATACCCTATTACTTAATATTATATCAATAACATTATTAATTGATAATGATTTCATTAAGTTATTATAATAATAATAGTTATGGTATTGAATAATGAGCAATACACAATTATATTATATTTGGTGTTAGTAGGAAAATGTACATAGATTATATGTTGGTATATATATGTACCTCTATTTGAGACATTGTATTATTAATTGCTTATTTGAAGTAACATTGTAACTTAAATATATATATATAGAATATACATACATAACCTTAGTGTATTTTCAAGTTGCTGAGTAATTGGTATGTCCCAATATGAGTGCCATCCCCAACTTCCTCTTCACGTGAACAAATAATAAGCTAGCCTACTCCTACACTCTCAAACTCAGCATCATAGAGGGGATCATTGCAAGGGGAGTGGTTTCCATGATTGTAATCACCCACTCCCACCAACTTCTTCTTGTCCATTATGTAATCTTGCTATCCCTTGAATTGATTTGGGAGATGATAGCATTATCTGGGTATTTGGTTTGCCTATATATATAGAGCTCTCTTCCTTCTCATTCTCACATTGCTGAGATTTTTGCCTTAGTTAAATTGAGAACATATATGCATTAGAGATATCAGTGAGGGTGAATTAGTATAGCAGCAAGTTCAGTTCATTTAAAGAGGTATAATCACTTACCTCCTTATTCTTCAATCTCTGTAAAATTCCATTCATGTTCTTCAAATTTTTCTATTTCTGAGATTGCTAAGTTATTGATTTTCTAGTTAAACATGAATTGATGATAATTGAATTGTGATATATGATTGTTAAGGGTTATATGGAGTTATAATCATGTTAGAATGGTATTATATCATGCTTAAAGTGTTTTCATTGGAAAATTTTTGAGTTAGGCTGATGAACTGCCGAAGCAGTTCAGTCTTGGTTGGATCAGGAGAGGGCGCAGCTGCGCCGAGTTTATGCCTGGCTGTAGCGCAGCTGCGCAGGCCCTGCAATTCAGATTTTTGTTTTCTGCATCAGTGCTGTTATGGGATAGTTTTCTTGCATTGATTTAAACAAAGATGTTAACATGGGTAATACGTATATATGGGTACATAAACCTAACATAAACATGTTCAAGCTCAGATGGTATACATTTCGACGAAACTTGTGACACCCCCGAATCCGGGTCCTCTGACCCCGGTTCGATCGTCACGAAACAATACTAAACATCCACATCTAAACAACATACGATAACTAAAGTGCGAAATATAATAAACGTACGTCGTTCATTCAAAAGGTGTTACTAGTCCCAAGATTCGATAACCTTAAATACGAACATACAAACATACCCTAGAATAGTCATTAGGGTTCACATTACATAACAGAAATTTAATTAAACATAAATATAAAGTCTGCTCCTTGCAAACTAACCCTACATCTTCCCTTTACCCTTGTCCTTCCCTGAAGTCTCGGGCTTAATTGCAATATAAGTCATGATATAGCAAGAATGAGCAACAAGTTTGCTCATCAAGCTTAAATACAACAATAAAGGATATACCATGATGAATAGAAAATATCTGACAATGAATTCAACAATATGAATATCGGAAGCAAGAATAATGGTTGCTTTTAGAATAACTGATAGTCAAGTAGACTTCGAACTATAAAACTCCAACGGAATCAATAGATGATTGACCCTTTGGTTACTGGCTACAGAATAGTACTTGAGGGGATCAGCTTAGCGTACGTTATGTATATGCATAATATTCAACTCTGCTATTTGTATCTTATATTAGATACCTGGGGTACTCCCCTACATATAAGGGGTGTTCTTTTCAGTCTAAGAATCCTTACCATCAATTGGTTTGGATAGCTTTTATAAAATTTCATACAATTGTCTGACCGAACAAGGGTTCAGACTCTATCTGACGCAGTTCAAGAATTATAGATCTTTTAAATAAGGTACAAGTCCAAGACTGTACGAACTCAAGTGCACCAAGTGCGAATATCAATAAAATCAATGTGGAATAATTGTAAAGTAATTAAACCACCTAATAGCATGCTTGGAAATAAAGTTCAAGCTTTAAATAATTAACTGTCAATACGATAGTAACCTGCTCAATATAATATGAGAAGGATAGGAACTTGCACAATAAAGAATGTAAGGGAACTTGCATTCAAATCAAGTGAAGTTAAGAAACTCGCTTACACGTTCATTGAATAAAGTAGTGCAAGAATTTAGGATACTTGCCTGTTTGCTCAGCTACAAATAAGTTCTAGCTTTAATTAAACTCGTTGAAACAACTTATCATTAATAAGTTGGTCTTTCAATTAGTATGTGTAAACTAATATGAGTCTACACTTAACAAACATCTACTTATCATATAATTCTAGCACATAGTTCACGTAAGTCAATCTACTCATGTCTTAGATTTAATAACTTGAGATTATCTAGTTACTATGCATCAATATAGGCTTGAACACATAGCACTTCAAGTTATGAATCAACACACATGCTTATAAGTTTTATAATTTCAAGTTTGAAAACCTAGCATGCTCATCCTAATCAAATTTAAAGTCATATGTTCTCATGTCGGTAATTCGCATACTTTAAACAATACAAGTTCATGCTTCAAAGTTGATTAGTAAAGTCATGTTATCACATAACAAGGTTAAACAATGTTTAAGTAGTCATGCTTGTGCGTATACTACATGTGTATCCTTAACTCACATTAGTCCATATTGGAAGTTCATTTCCTATGATTTAAGTATGCATATTTGAAATTAATGTTTTACTATTTAACAATACATATGACTAGCTAGCATGCTCGTAAATCATGACACACTTAACCATGATATTAGATCCTAGAATACTTGTAATGTAGTTATTGACAACTAGTATTCAAGGTTTCCTTTAGAAAAGTCCTTTAATGCCAAGCTATCAAAACTGATCAATCATGAAGGAAATATATGCCACATGTTATACTTCTTCACATACATATCTAAGTTATTTACACATGTTCACAAGGTCGGAAATCACAAGACAAAATCTTGGTCAAGTTTGTTTTCAAAAGTCTTAAGTTTCCCCTTTGAAAACCTTTGAATCTTTCAATAGTGTATGCTAGTGTGTGCACCCACTTTAGACTCGCATTTTATGTTAATATAGATCATACGATTATGCTTTCCAAAATCAGAATGTACAAAATGTCAGAACATATATATGCCCCATATGTGCTTAAATTCATAATTGAATCTATAAGTTTCATTACAAATCACAAGTTTTCCTTTCATGGTGTACATACTAACATGGTTAACATTATGCATGTAGTATCAAGGAACATGTACTATGAGTTAACATCATCTTTTATGCATGTCCAAATAGATACCAAATGTTAGTACTATCACAGCAGCTTAACAGAAGCAGAAAACGAAAACTGGCCACAGGAACCTGCGCAGCTGCGCAGGTACCAGGTATAAACCCGGCGCAGCTGCGCTGGTGTCCGGCCAATCCAAGAACAGGCTGCTTCGGCAGTAACTTTAAACCCAACACAGAAATTTATACGAATTCAGTTCCATTCCAACCATATTATATAACTAACATGATTATAACCTTATAGAGCACTTAACAACATATCCCAAATCAACTTAACAATCAATCCATCTTCATTCAAGAATCAAGAATTTTAGAAAATTTACAGAAAAATAAGGAACAAGAAGGTAAATGTTATACCTCTGTCGATATGAACTTGCTGCTATGGTACTCTCCCTTACTGATATCTCTCACAGCAATTTACTCAATATAATGCTATACTTAGGAAAATCTCAGCAACTCAAAAGATGAAGGAGAAAACTCTATATATAGCCAATTCAATAACCAGACAATACTATTATCCACCAAAATAATTCAAAGGATTGCAAGAATGTATAATGGATAAGAAGAAGTTGGTGAGAGTTGGTGGATTCAATCATGAATCCCACGTCTCTTACAATCATGAGCTAGGATTTGTGAATTTGAGGAAGATATAGAATAGGCTAGCTTCTCACGTGAAGAGGAATTTGAGGGGGGGTGACTCCAATATATAACTCAGCAATTAGCATATATTAAGTGTAGCATATACAAACACTTAAGTTATAAAATATATGTACACATTATGTATACATATAAGTCCCAATGTCATTTTAATTAGTTAACCAACAATACAATGTATCAATTTGGGTTACACATATGATAACATATAATCTATGTACATTTCTCTTAATAACAAATATAATTCAATCAGGCATCATTAGTATTTACCAACACAACTGTTATTATAATTATTATAACAACTTATTGAAATCATTTATCAATTAATAATTATTCATTTATATTACTATATGTTTATGAGGCATACATGAATGTTTACTTACACACTTCAAGTCACATAAGAAATATTATTATGCAACTCACATGAATGAAATAAAGCTTACTATATAGTCTATATATATAGTATAAGCCACATTAATATGTCACATTGTACTATATATAATATATAGTTAACTACCATATATTAAAGGTTTAGTATAACACATGCTTGCACAAATTAATTAACCAAGTAAATATAATTACATATTATATTCATTACTTCTTTGCTCATTAATATATTATTCCCAACAATAATAATTCCATACGTTATCGATTAATTACTCAATATTGAAATTAATCACTATGTTCAATTCATGCCACTATATTCAAATAAGTTGAATATTTAATTATTAATAATCTCATCAATTCTCTGATATTAAATCCTTAAGGTCAGTCCACTAATTTAAATAACTCATTAGTGACTTCCTTTAATCATTTCACAAATTCTCACCACCACATAAGGTTTAAATAAACTCACAAAACTAACTCGTTAAAATTAAATCACATATTTAATAAATAAGGAGTTTAAAATTCATGGTCGTTACAAAACAACTCATGGTTTTCGAAATGAATGTTGAGTTTTAAAAGGGGACTTTGGTATAGAAATGTCACAGATATATTCTGACTTTTGAGACGTGTTAGTATGACCTAGGAAGGCATGAAACGCATGTTAATTGATGTATATATGTTTTATATTGTAAAGAGAACGTACGAACCTAACTAGTACACATTCCTAACGAAAATAAAAGTTTTAAAAATAAACTTTGACATGCTATAACTATGTCAACATTCTGATTTTTCAGGCATGATATTAAAATGTAGAGATGCATGAATGATGTATTACCTTGTGTATATAGGTATCATAATATAACTTAAGGTTTACCAGCATGAAAACATATGACTCTGAAATTGGATTAGGATGAGAATGCTAGTTTCGAATGGGAGATTATAACTTGATAAGCATGTGTATTGGTTTAATGGCAATAGTTGCATGCTAGAGTTACGTTGGGACACTTTCAGACCCGAACAATTTGCTTAAGTCGGATTTTAACAGTTAACATATTATGATGCTATAAATGGTATGTTTGATATTGAATGTGATCTTATGTGATAGAATTATATAATGACTAGATTCTTGTATGTGTGAACTTATACTAATTGGAGAGACCGACTTGTTAATATTAGGTCATTCCAACGCCGTTTTATTAAATCTAGAATTTATTTGTAGCTGAGCAAACAGGCAAGTTCCCTATCTTCCTCAAGTTATATTTGAGCAAGTTTCCTAGACCCTTGCATTACTTTATTCAACAGATATTGTAAGCAAGTTTCCTAACTTCAGTTGATTGATATATTGAATGCAAGTATCCTAAATTCTTGTACTACCTTATTCAATGAATCGTGTAAGCGAGTTTCTAAACTTCACTTGTTTTTGGTGAAAGTTTCCTATCCTTCACATATTGTATTGAGCAGGTTATTATTGTATTGTGCAAGTTTCCCGAACTTCACATTTTGAGCATTGTGAAAGTTCCTCAAACTTCACATTTTGAGTATTGTGAAAGTTCCCCGAACTTCACATTTTGAGTATTGTGAAAGTTCCCCGAACTTCACATTTTGAGTATTGTGAAAGTTTCCTGAACTTCACACTTTGGTTATTTTGCAAATTCCCGAACTTCATTTCTTTATTATGCAAGTTCTCTAAACTTATACAAACTCGTATATTGTGCAAGTATCTTATCTTTGTGTTTATTTTACTCAAAGAACGTTGTAAGCAAATGTCCTACCCTATGAATTTACTTTATGCAAGGGATCTATTATGGTGAAATTCCCTGAATGTCACTCTTTGATATTGTAAGTGTCTAAGCCTATACATTTATTTTATGCAAGGAATCTATTATCATGCAAGTTCCTCGAACTTCACATTTTGAGTATTGTGCAAGTTCCCCGAACTTCACACGTTGAGTATTGTGTAAGTTCCCCGAACTTACACAAATTCATATATTGTGCAAATTCTAAACTTCACTTTGTGCAAGTTCTCTATCCTTCTCATATTGTATTGAGTAGGTTATTGTTGAATCGAAAGTTGTTTACTTAATTGCTTGAACTTTATTTCCAAGCATGTTATTTAGTGGTTTAATTACTTATCAATTATTTCACATTAATATTATTGATGTCCGCACCTAGTGCATTTGAGCTCGTACAGTCTTGGACTTGTACATTATTCAAGGTTCTAAATTACTTGAACTATGTCAGTAAGAGTCTGAACCTTTGCTCGGTCAAACTAGTGTATGAAGTTTTCTTTTAAGCTATCCAAACCAATTGATGGTAACGATTCTTAGACGAAACAGAACACCCCTCATATGTAGGAGTGTGCCCAGGTATCTAATATATATGATACGAGTAAGCAGATATAAGTGTTATGCATATTCACGTTGTGCCCGAGGCTGATCTCCTCGAGGTACTTAGTTTCTATAGCCAGAAGCCAGTAATTCTAAAAAGGGACAATTAGCTATTGAACCCATTGGAAAGTTATAGTTCAGAGTCTACTCGACTGTCAGTCATTTTAAAGGCAATTATTATCTTTGCTTTTAATATTCATATTGTTGAATTGTTCAGATGTTCATATCATTGAATCTATCAGATATTCATATTATTGAATCGTTTTAATATTCATATTGTTGAATTGTTCAAATGTTCATATCGTTGAATCTATCAGATATTCATATTATTGAATCGTTCTAATATTCATATTATTGAATCGTTCAGATATTCATATTATTAAATCATTCTAACATTCATATTGTCGAATCTTTAAGATATTCATTTTGTTGAAATCATTGTCAAATATTTTTCCATTCATCATGATATATCCTTTATTGTTGTATTTAAACTTGCTGAGCAAACTTGTTGCTCATTCTTGCTATATTATGACTTATATTGCAGTTAAGCCCGAGCCCTCAGGGAAGGACAAGGGTAAAGGAAAGATTTAGGATGGTTTGCAAGGAGCAGACTTTGTCTTTGTGATTTGTTTAATTACTGTTAATGTAATATGAACCCTAATATTTATTCTAGGGTATATTTGTATTGATGTATTAAGGTTATCGAATCTTGGGGCTAGTAACACCGTTTGAATGAACGACGTACGTTTATTATATTCCGCATTTTAGTTATCGTATTTTACTTAAAGGTGGATGTTAGTTTTGTTTCGTGGTGACCGAACTGGGGGACCCGGATTCGGGGGTGTCACAGGTTGGTATCAAAGCTTTAGGTTATAAACGTTAGGAATGCAAAACCTAAGTTATAACCTTAGTAAGAAACTCAAGTAGAGTTTGTAGGTGATGGATTGAGGATATCCATCAAGTCTTATTGTGATACTGAAGTTGTTTATTTAAATCAGCTATGATTGATAGACGTCCTAACTTCTTAATGCTAACATGAATAGCATATCACATAAAGCCTAACGTTTTCTTCCTGTCATCAGGATCATGCCGCCTAGGGGATTTTCGCAGAACCAGAGGGAGGAAGGATCTATTAGCAATGGTGGAGGGGGAAATTTCGACCCAATGCAGAGCTTCGTTAACCTATTAACAGAAGTAATGCAGAACGTAACCCAGCAGCTGAGCAGCCAGGACATTACTTGGCTAGCTTTAAGGACTTTAAATTGTTAGGACCACCGAAATTCCGGGAAACCTTGGACCCAATTGAAGCCCACACATGGATAGAAGAAATTGAGAAGGTGTTTGAGGTCGCACGGGTGGCCGAGGCACAGAAGACGAGTTTTGCCACATTTATAATGAAGGGCGAAGCTAATAATTGGTGGGAACCCAATAAAGGACTAGCAGGCGAAGGAGTTATTATGTGGGACAGATTTAAGAATTTCTTTTTGGAGAATACGCAACAAGATATGGAAGTTAAGTTTCTAGAGCTGAGACAAGGAGGTATGTCAGTCGCAGAGAACGCGGCAAGATTCAAAGAGTGGGCTCGATTCACCTCGCATCAGGTGGATACGGAGGCCAGGAAAGCAGAGATATTTGAATTAGGATTGAAACCATGGGAGTAGAAGGCAATAGATGTATTGAAGATTAAGACTTTTTCTAATCTTTTGGAAAGGGCTATCATTGCCGAAGGAGGTAATGAAGCCATAGCGCAATTTAAACAAGATAAGAAGACCAGCCAGGAAGGACCGAAAGTGGGAAACGGCAGAGACAGCAACCTCAATAAGCGTAAATGGATGGAGAGCCAATCATCCGGAGGTGGCAAATCCGGGGGAAAGGCTAAGAAAAGTTTAAAGTGCAGTAACTGTGGAAGGAACCACTTGAGGGAATGCTTAAAGGGGAAGAACGCATGTTATCATTGTGGACAACCGGTGCACATGGCTCCTCAATGTTCAAATAAGTCAAAAGGAGGATGTTTCGCGTGTAGAGCCACAGACCATCAAATCAAGGACTGCCCGAAGAGAAAGGGCATTGCAGCTAGCGGCAACCACAACAACAAGGACGTAGTGTCAGGTATCATCCCAATCAATTACATAGATGCATATGTGTTATTCGATTCGGGTGCTACCTGCTCTTTAGTTTTCAAAGAATTTACTAAACAGTTAGACTTACCCCCTAAGGAATTAGAACACCCTATGGGCGTAGAAGTAGCAAACAAGGAAGTTATCCCCGTATAATACATTCATAGGAACTGTTATACCGATTTGAAGGGAATTCGTGGATATCTTCCCAAACGAGATTTAGCAGCAATAGTTTTTGCCTTGGAGTTTTGGAAGCATTATTTGTATGGCTAGAAGTGTGAGATATACACAGTCTGAAGTATATCTTCACGCAGAAGGAATTAAACATGAGGTAGCGCCGATGGCTAGGATTGATCAAAGATTATGATTGTGAAACTCTGTACCATCCAGGCAAAGCAAATGTAGTGGCAGATGCCTTGGATAGGAAAGGCAGAGGGAAGTTATTAAGGTTGACCATTTAGGAGAATTAGTGAAAGATTTCAAAAGACTAGACTTAGAGGTTAAGTATCCGATGGAGACCAAAGAGAGATTAATTACAGTGTCAGTAAGCCCGATATTATTAGATAAGGTTAAGGAGGCACAAGAGAAGGACGAAGTTTGTGATAACATCAAGAAGCGATTAGCTGAAGATGATGAGTTGAAATTTAAGATTGATAGCACTGAACTACTAAGATTTAAAGGACGAATTTGGGTACCATTAGTACCAGAACTAAGAGAAGAGATTTTTACAAGAAGCATTTTATGGAAGGAAAAGTGTCGAGCACCGTTGTGTTGAGACGAAGTAGATGAACGTCGACTGTTAGGACCAGAAGTGGTACAGCAGACGGTAGAGAATATCTAAGTGATAAGAGTAAATTATCTATTTTTATTGGAGTAACCTTATTTTTACAATTCCGAGGACGGAATTTTTATAAGGGGGGAGGGATGTAACGACTAGGAATTTTAGGCTCCTTATTAATTTTATATGTGATTTAAAATTTTTAGGAGTTAATTTTTTTAAACTTATTTAAACCTTATGTGGTTATGTGCTTGTGTGAATTTAACCTATGCGAATAAATGCTAGGATTTTTATTAAAGGGAATCACTAATGGTTATTTAACTTAGTAGAGTAACCCTGAGACTTTTATATCAGAGAATTGATAAAAAGTCGTAGTAAATTATATATTCAAATTTCTTGAATATAGTGTAGAGATTTAATCATGATTGATTAATTGATATTGGTGTAATTAATCGATAATGTATGAAATTATTATTGTTGATTGATTTATAATTATTATGAATAAATAATAATTAATGAATTGGGAGTAATTAATTGATAATGTGATGATTAATTATTATTATGAATAGATAATAATTAATGAGTAAGAGATTAATAAATATAATGACATTATATTTATTTGATTAACTGATTTATTGTTTTATACAAACATGTGTTATATAAATGGTAGTTAACTATAAGATGACCTTTGATAAGGCTATTATATATAGTACAAAATGATACATTAATATGTCTCTATATTATATGTATAGACTATATAGTAAGACTAATGGCATTATTAGAGTTACATCATAATATGTCTTATGTGACATGATATGGGTGGAAAGACATTAATATGTATACCCTATTACTTAATATTATATCAATAACATTATTAATTGATAATGATTTCATTAAGTTATTATAATAATAATAGTTATGGTATTGAATAATGAGCAATACACAATTATATTATATTTGGTGTTAGTAGGAAAATGTACATAGATTATATGTTGGTATATATATGTACCTCTATTTGAGACATTGTATTATTAATTGCTTATTTGAAGTAACATTGTAACTTAAATATATATATATAGAATATACATACATAACCTTAGTGTATTTTCAAGTTGCTGAGTAATTGGTATGTCCCAATATGAGTGCCATCCCCAACTTCCTCTTCACGTGAACAAATAATAAGCTAGCCTACTCCTACACTCTCAAACTCAGCATCATAGAGGGGATCATTGCAAGGGGAGTGGTTTCCATGATTGTAATCACCCACTCCCACCAACTTCTTCTTGTCCATTATGTAATCTTGCTATCCCTTGAATTGATTTGGGAGATGATAGCATTATCTGGGTATTTGGTTTGCCTATATATATAGAGCTCTCTTCCTTCTCATTCTCACATTGCTGAGATTTTTGCCTTAGTTAAATTGAGAACATATATGCATTAGAGATATCAGTGAGGGTGAATTAGTATAGCAGCAAGTTCAGTTCATTTACAGAGGTATAATCACTTACCTTCTTTTTCTTCAATCTCTGTAAAATTCCATTCATGTTCTTCAAATTTTTCTATTTCTAAGATTGCTAAGTTATTGATTTTCGAGTTAAACATGAATTGATGATAATTGAATTGTGATATATGATTGTTAAGGGTTATATGGAGTTATAATCATATTAGAATGGTATTATATCATGCTTAAAGTGTTTTCATTGGAAAATTTTTGAGTTAGGCTGATGAACTGCCGAAGCAGTTCAGTCTTGGTTGGATCAGGAGACGACGCAGCTGCGCCGGGTTTATGCCTGGTTGTAGCGCAGCTGCGCAGGCCCTGCAATTCAGATTTTTGTTTTCTGCATCAGTGCTGTTATGGGATAGTTTTCTTGCATTGATTTAAACAAACATGTTAACATGGGTAATACGTATATATGGGCACATAAACCTAACATAAACATGTTGAAGCTAAGATGGTATACATTTCGACGAAATAACTCATGGTTTTCGAAATGAATGTTGAGTTTTAAAAAGGGACTTTGGTATAAAAATGTCACAGATATATTCTGACTTTTGAGACGTGTTAGTATGACCTAGGAAGGCATGAAACGCATGTTAATTGATGTATATATGTTTTATATTGTAAAGAGAACGTACGAACCTAACTAGTACACATTCCTAACGAAAATAAAAGTTTTGAAAACAAACTTTGACATGCTATAACTATGTCGACATTCTATTTTTTAGGCATGATATTATAATGTAGAGATGCATGAATGATGTATTACCTTGTGTATATAGGTATCATAATATAACTTAAGGTTTACCGGCATGAAAACATATAACTCTGAAATTGGATTAGGATGAGCATGCTAGTTTCGAATGGGAGATTATAACTTGATAAGCATGTGTATTGGTTTAATGGCAATAGTGGCATGCTAGAGTTACGTCGGGACACTTTCAGAACCGAACAATTTGCTTAAGTCGAATTTTAACAGTTAACATATTATGATGCTATAAATGGTATGTTTGATATTGAATGTGATCTTATGTGATAGAATTATATAATGACTAGATTCTTGTATGTGTGAACTTATACTAATTGGAGAGACCGACTTGTTAATATTAGGCCATTCCAACGCCGTTTTGTTAAAGCTAGAATTTATTTTGTAGCTGAGCAAACAGGCAAGTTCCCTATCTTCCTCAAGTTATATTTGAGCAAGTTTCCTAGACCCTTGCATTACTTTATTCAACAGATATTGTAAGCAAGTTTCCTAACTTCAGTTGATTGATATATTGAATGCAAGTATCCTAAATTCTTGTACTACCTTATTCAATGAACTGTGTAAGCGAGTTTCTAAACTTCACTTATTTTTGGTGAAAGTTTCCTATCCTTCTCATATTGTATTGAGCAGGTTATTATTGTATTGTGCAAGTTCCCCGAGCTTCACATTTTGAGTATTGTGAAAGTTCCTCGAACTTCACATTTTGAGTATTGTGAAAGTTTCCCGAACTTCACACTTTGGTTATTTTGCAAATTTCCGAACTTCATTTATTTATTATGCAAGTTCTCTAAACTTATACAAACTCGTATATTGTGCAAGTATCTTATCTTTGTGTTTACTTTACTCAAAGAACGTTGTAAGCAAATATCCTAACCTATGCATTTACTTTATGCAAGGGATCTATTATGGTGAAATTCCCCGAATTTCACTCTTTGATATTGTAAGTGTCTAAGCATATGCATTTATTTTTTGCAAGGAATCTATTATCGTGCAAGTTCCCCGAACTTCACATTTTGAGTATTGTGCAAGTTCCTCGAACTTCACACGTTGAGTATTGTGCAAGTTCCCCGAACATCACACGTTGAGTATTGTGCAAGTTTCCTGAACATACACAAATTCATATATTGTGCAAATTCTAAACTTCACTTTGTGCAGGTTCTCTATCATTCTCATATTGTATTGAGTAGGTTATTGTTGAATCGAAAGTTGTTTACTTAATTGCTTGAACTTTATTTCCAAGCATGTTATTTAGTGGTTTAATTACTTATCAATTATTTCACATTAATATTATTGATGTCCGCACCTAGTGCATTTGAGCTCGTACAGTCTTGGACTTGTACATTATTCAAGGTTCTAAATTACTTGAACTATGTCAGTAAGAGTCTGAACCTTTGCTCGGTCAAACTAGTGTATGAAGTTTTCTTTTAAGCTATCCAAACCAATTGATGGTAACGATTCTTTGACGAAACAGAACACCCCTCATATGTAGGAGTGTGCCCAGGTATCTAATATATATGATACGAGTAAGCAGATATAAGTGTTATGCATATTCACGTTGTGCCCGAGGCTGATCTCCTCGAGGTACTTAGTTTCTATAGCCAGAAGCCAGTAATTCTAAAAAGGGTCAATTAGCTATTGAACCCGTTGGAAAGTTATAGTTCAGAGTCTACTCGACTGTCAGTCATTTTAAAGGCAATTATTATCTTTGCTTTTAATATTCATATTGTTGAATTGTTCAGATGTTCATATCGTTGAATCTATCAGATATTCATATTATTGAATCGTTTTAATATTCATATTGTTGAATTGTTCAGATGTTCATATCGTTGAATCTATCAGATATTCATATTATTGAATCGTTCTAATATTCATATTATTGAATCGTTCAGATATTCATATTATTGAATCCTTCTAACATTCATATTGTTGAATCTTTAAGATATTCATTTTGTTGAAATCACTGTCAGATATTTTTCCATTCATCATGATATATCCTTTATTGTTGTATTTAAACTTGCTGAGCAAACTTGTTGCTCATTCTTGCTATATCATGACTTATATTGCAGTTAAGCCCGATCCCTCAGGGAAGGACAAGGGTAAAGGAAAGATTTAGGATGGTTTGCAAGGAGCAGACTTTGTCTTTGTGATTTGTTTAATTACTGTTAATGTAATATGAACCCTAATGTTTATTCTAGGATATATTTGTATTGATGTATTAAGTTTATCGAATCTTGGGACTAGTAACACCTTTTAAATGAACGACGTACGTTTATTATATTCTGTATTTTAGTTATCGTATGTTACTTAAAGGTGGATGTTAGTTTTGTTTCGTGGCGACCGGACCTGGGTCAGAGGACCCAGATTCGGGGGTGTCACAATCATCCCACCTCCGCCAGTAGTTCCACCACAGCCACAGCCACAGCCAGCAGAGGGCGCAGCGCCTCCTCTAGTCGGTGACATACAGCAGTCGCCAGTATCGACGTTTAGAGAGGAGGATCGACGCCCTGCATGAGAGCTTCGCCGTGTTCGCAGATGGTTTGACTTGTGCACTGTCCGAGGCGTTTGCTCAGCAAGGGACGATGCTGGAGTGGCCTGTTTTCAGTTCTAACTTGCCATACCCGCCACCAGATACACCACCCGAGGAGGGTGGCCATGCCGATCAGTAGGGGATTTTCCTAGCCCTTTACCTTCAACGGGGACATTGAATAATTCAAGTTTGGGGGTATTGGGTGTTAGTATATAGTAGTGCATTTTAATATGTGTTAGCATTCTAGTTTGTTAGTTAAATTTATTCTAGTTTGTTAGTTAAATTTTGCATAAAAAAATTTCAGTTTTATTTTATTTTGTTCATTTAGTTGTTTTTAATTGCATTGCATTGCATAATCCCATATGTTTAGCCTGTTGAATTCCAGTCTGGCCAATGATGACATTGAGATATGATAGATTATTGAAGTCTGTTAGTAGCTTAAGCTCAGTTATATTTTTATACATGATGAATCATTACCTGTTGCTTTGATGTCACCGGATAGCACAATTTTGTCTTTACTTGTTTGTTGGCTAGATTAGTGCATGCTTGTCTTCTGAGGGGAAAATTTTTGTTTTTAATTGCTAGAATTGTGTAATAAAAGCAATAATGACCTTAACAACACTGGAATACAAGTTTGAGGGAAAACTCTGGGTATGCATGCTAATAAAAAGAAAAATAAAAAGAAATAGCAAAAGAAAAGAAAATAAGCTGTGAAAAAGAAAAAAATAGAATAAACACCTTGGCTAGCGAAGTCTTGTGGCCTTTGATACTCGAGCAAGTACGCCCTAGGGGATTGTCTCTACACCCAGTGCCCTAAGGCCTTTATGGTTTGGGAGTCGTTGGTCAAAAGCTCGTTAAATGGGTATCATTGAAAAGCCTAAGAGGGCCTAGCATTGCACAGTCAGGTGTAACCGCGGGAAAAGTGCGAATATCTCCCCCGTGTGAGAATAAAAGCATGTTAAGCCCTTGTTGCACTTCAACTTGTATCTATGTGTTGATTTGGTCATTGTTTTGTATAAATGAAAAATTCTTGATTTAAAACCTCAATTTTCCTTCCTTAGAAGTATATCATGTGGAATCTTTACCTCTGTAAAGCTTGTTTATGACATAGCACACACACACTACATCTGAGTAACAGGTTGTGATTTACAGATTGTCTGTCTATATAACTATAGCTTGAGCCGATACATTGTTCATTGATCTTGTTATCTCTCTGAGGAACTTCTTATTGGAGTTCGCATCAAGGATGTTACTGTGGGATTCATTTTCATGTAGTTAGTTGCATATCATATAGTTGCATTTGTGTTTATGCTTGAGGGCAAGCAATAGTTCAAGTTTGGGGGTATTTGATAAGTAGGTTTTATACCTACTTATTAGACGCCAACTTACTATGATTATGGCTTCTTTAGTGTCTTTTAACGCATTTTATCTTTGTGTTATGCATTTTAGGTAGGAAGCTCTGTTGGCATGAAATGGCAAGGTTTGGCATGATTTAGCAAGGAATTGGATAAAGGCTATGTGGAAAGCTGGAAAGAGGAAGCAAATGTGGGATGGCATGAAGATGACTTGGCATGATGATGAAGATGGCATGAGAAAAGGGCACGAGTAAAGATCTAGAAGCAGCAATAGTGAAGGAATAGGAAGCACTAAAGAAAGCAAGAAACCAGCACTGCAATTGAAGTCACCAGCAGAGGAAGCAGGCACGCACGACTGCGCTAGGAATGCAAAGGAGTGGCGCGCCCGCGCCGATTGGCAGGGCCAGAAGAGTTCTCTGAAGGAGCGCGCGGCCGAGCAGCCAGCAAGGTTAATGCCCGCGCGCCCGCGCTGGTCATGCTGGCTTGATTTTTTAGTTACATTTTTGGCTGAGTGTTTTGTATAAGGGCTGGGTGGAATGAACGAAAAGTCACTTATCATTTTATAAGACTTAGTTTTCTTACAAGCATTGTTCTTACATTTTTCTAGGGTTTAGGAGCTAAGGAGAGATTGAGAGCTTAACTCCTCTTCTCTTCTAGTTCAAGTAGCATTTACATTTCCAGGGTTCTCTTTAGTTGGGTTTGTGGTCTGAACTTGAGCATTGAAGGCTCCTATTGGAAAGAGAACCACCAAGATTTGCATTTCCATTCTCTCTACTCTCTTTCTTTCATAGTTGTTTAATGCTTGGTTTAAATCCCATAATGGTGTGTGGTTCAGAGATGAACTAACTACCATTATGGGATTCTAATGGATTTTATTTCTTAGTCTAGGGTTTTATGCCTCTTTGAAATGTATGTATGAAAATGTATGGGTTGCCTAGCATGGTTGCTTTTTATGTTTAGATGCCTGATCAACATCTACTGTAATAGTTTATATGGACTTGAAAAATGAAGTGTAAACATAGATTTTGCCATGCTAGCATATGTTCGTGAAACTTGCACTCTATGAGTTTTGTGATTTGTAATCCGGATAGAAATATACCGTATTGCCGTGTGTAGTTAATAGGGAGCTTGCACTTAAATCGGTTTAACTTGTAAATTGCATAGACATATAGCAATTTAGATTTTATCGATGTTCATGTGATTTCTATCTCTTTTGTGGATATTATATGATATAGGCTTGGTTTATTGAAAGATAGCCATGTCTCACATTTGTGCTCCCGGCTAGCATTCCTATGTGTTAATTCATACATGAGTTGAGGTGTTGTTAACCTAGATGATACAATAGATGAAATTAGGATCCCATATTTCTCTAATTTGAACCCCTCGTCTGTTAATTAGTTAAGTTTATTTTTAAAACCAGTCTAGTTATTTAAAGAACACTTTGACACACGTTTGAGCAGACAAAAATAACCATAGGACTGATGCATGTTAGTTTAAGCCTGACTCATTTCTCTGTGGGAACGATCTCGACTTATCGAATTTATTACTCGTCGACCGTGTATACTTGCACGTGTTTTGTGCCCGCTTTTGTGAACACCGAAATGGCGCAACAGAACTCGAAGATGTAATGAGGAAAACTTATCCCCAATTATTTGATTAATTTATTGTATAACAATTCTGAGGACAGAATCTTTTTAAGGGGGAAAGAATGTGACGAATAAGTTTTTTTATTGTGATTCTGGGGACAGAATCCTTTTAAGAAGGGAATATTGTAACGAATGAGATTTTTTATATTTAATTGTAAATATTTATTGAATTAAATAAATATTTTAATTGATTTATTTATTGAGTTAAATAAATAATTTATGTAATTGTTGTGGAGTAATTTAATTAAGTGCAATATGTTAATTAAATGAATATTTAATATTAAATTGAGGTGTAAGTAATTTTGTGGTATAGTTCTAATTTAATTGAGATAATTAAATTAGATGATATTATGTGGTATTTGTTACATGAGATTATGATTAGCGAGTAATTATAGTTGTGTGACAATTTAGTATTATGTGGCAAATTTAATTAATTAATGAATATTAGCTTGAATTTAATTAAATTAGAATATTCGGATTTAATTAAATAAAGTGTGACATTGAAAACTATGTGTTAAATGAGTTATTAAAATAAATAAACGGGTTTTTAAAGAGTTTTGTCAAACAAGACCCTTAAATATGTTTTAAAGAGTTTTTACCAAACAAGGCCTTAAGTTCTAAAAATCTGTCTTTAAAATAATGGGTTTTGCCAAACAAGCACTAGTGGCTTTTGATTTTTAAAAAACTAAGTAACTGGTGTCTTTAATAAGAGTTTTATGATTATATCAGTTATTATATTATAATTATATGTATATTATACCTATATCAGCTATATGTATAATTTAAACTACGTAAGTTAGAATATCAGAGTTAGAGAGTTAGAAAATATTAAGAGAGATAGAGAGAGGTAGAGAGAATTCTAACTCTACAATCATTAAAATTGTGTTTTTATGTTATTCGTGTTTTAAGTTCTCTATATATATGAGTTTTCATGAAATTCATATAAACTTGGATTATATATATATCTTGTGTTCATAAACGGTTTATATATATAGTTAATATGATAATTTAAATGATTAAACTCATGTAAAAGTGATAAACATGAAGAAATCATGTTCATCAAAAGTTACAGTGAACTTGTTTTGAAAATAAATGGCTCCTTTAAAATCAAAATTCGTGTTTGATTGTAATATATTGTATAAATCGATTATAGATTATGATAGCATGCTTAGAAACGAAATCAATATGCTTATAATTATGTGAATTGGTTTAGAAACAAACTCACAGTGTTTAATTTCATCAAGAACACTGAAAATAGTTTTTCTTCAAAATAACAAAATTAGAGTTTTTAAATTATGTGTTTTGATGATTATATGTGTTAGAACGTGATTAGAAACATAAACTGTTGTTTTTGCAAAAGTTTGTGTGAATTATGTGTGCTAAAAAATGAAATTTAGTGCGAAGAAATAAGTCAAATTAGCTTTTTCTCTGCACAGTTCGCGAACCAAGAGTTGCCGTAACAGGGTCACCTGCCCCGGCGGGCCATTGGCATAATACCCGCACGGCGGAGGGGGTGAAGAAGTGAAAAATTATTTTGTTTTGTGTAGTTATGTTCGTATCATGAAAAGCTAACCTAATGTGATGAACTTGATGACATGTTAGGCATACATTAAGATGTTAAAGTGATTCATTAATGTATTTCACACGATTAATTTGTAATAAGAAATGTAACGTATGAGATTTTATATATTAATTTTAAATATTTATTGAATTAAATAAATATTTGATTTGATTTATTTATTGAGTTAAATAAATAAATTATGTGATTGTTTTGGAGTAATTTAATTAAGTATTATATATTAATTAAATAAATATTTAATATTTAATTTAATTGATGTATATTGATTTTATTGAGTAGTTCTAATTTAATTGAGATAACTAAATTAGAGGAAGTTTATGTGATAATTGTTACATGAAATTATAATTAGTGAGTAATTATAAATTATTATGTGGTATTTTTATGTGGTTAATTGATGTTAGCTTTTATTAATTAAATTAGAATGTTAAAGATTTAATTAATTAAAGTATAACATTAAGAATATGTGTTAAAGAATTTATTAAAAGAATAAAAAGGATTTTAAATGGGTTTTACCAAACAAGGCTCTTACTTTTGTTTTAATCATGTTTTACCAAACAAGGCCTTAACTATTAAATAATCTGTTTTTAAAATTAAAGGAATTTTTCCAAACAAAGCCTTATGGCTTTTGGTTTTCAAATTTTTTGTAACTGCTATGTATTAAGTAGAGATATAATTATTTGACAATTATGTATTATATAATTATATTTTATGTTATATACATATATCAGTTATGTATATTTTATATTACGTTAGTTAAAGTGATAGAGTTAGTCAGTGTTAGAAGAAGAGAACAAAATACGGAGAGAAAAGAGAAAGTTAGAGAGAATACAAAGAAAGAAATAGAGAAGAAGAAGAGAAAGAAATGGAAAGTTTGAGGAATCAAAGCAATCAACTTCATCTTCTTCCACACTAAGCATAATGGTATAATCTCAATTCCCATTTTTTTTTAATTATGTTTTCTTTATGTTCTTCATAAAATTTAGTCCTCTCTTAAGTGAGTTCTTATGAAAATTGTATAAACATGATTTATATATATATTGTGTTTATAGCATACTTTTATATGAATCTCATGCTTAATTAAGTTGTTAATTTGTAGATACAGGATGAACATGAGAGATTCATGTTCATCAAGAATCACAGTAAAGTATTTTGAAAATATGTATAGTTTTTTTTTAAAATCAAAAGTTTATATTTGATTGTTCATTTTTGTTTAAATTAATTTTAGATGACGATAGCATGTTTAAAAATTTAGTTACTATGCTTGAAATTGTGTGAATTGGTTTAAAAACAAAAGTTTAGTGTTCAATTTCATCAAGAACACTTAACAATGGCTTTTCTTCAAAAATTATGAAATTGAGTTTTTGATTATGTGTTTTAATGATTCAATGTGTTAAAACATGTTAGAAACTTTAATATTATGTTTCTGTAAAGTTTTATGTGTAATTGGTTGGCTAAATTTGGAACTCAATGTAGAGAAATAAGTCAAATTAGTTTTTTCTCTGCACAGTTCGCGAACCTGTCTACCGACGCTGCAGGGGGCCCGCCCCGACGGGCCTATCAAAGTTAAAAACCCCGCCCTGGCGGAGGGTTGGCAGAAAAGAAAATTTTTAAATCTTGTGTACTTTTGTTTAGATCATGAAAATTAACCTAATGTGATTATGTGATAACATGTTAGACATACATTAAAATGCTAAATGAATATTAATAGATTATATTAATAAAATATAATATGTAATTATAATTTGAATAATTATAATTAAAGTAAAAGTTTAATTTAGATTATAATGAGTATAGTTTGATTAATTTTAATCTAGTAAATGATTAATTATAAATTATAATTTGTGTAATTATAATTTAATAAATGCATGATGTAGTTTGATTAATTATAAATTATAATTTGATTAATTATAATTTAATTAAAATAAATTATAATTATAATTAAAGTGAATGTTTAAATTATAATTTGTTTAATTATAATTTAATATGAGTACATAATTATTATTTGATTTAATTATGTGAGCATGTAATATGATTATGTGATGTGATTAATTATGTGATAATTAATAATTAAAGAAGGATGAGTTAACCTAGATGGGATAACTAATTATGTGAATTAGTTACGTGTTAACTAATTTAGATTGTTATGGTTAAATATATATGTGTATGAAGTGTTAAAGAACGTGGTTTGTAATAATAGCTTGCGCTTAAGGCAAGTCTTCTATCCCTAAACTCGTTAATTATATACAAGTTCTTTAATCATTACATTGTGCAAGTTTTCTAAACTCAAACTTGTTATTTTTATACAAGTGTTTTAAATTCAAATATTTATTGTAGTGGAGATTGTCCTTTTATTTTTGCAATAGACAAGTATTTATTTAAAAGTTCATAATTTAATTAAAGTGACCTTGACTTAATTGTTCAAGTAAAGTCTATCTTATCTTTTAAATGCTTTAAGTTTAATTCTAAAGCATGAGTTATTCATAATCTTCTATTTATGAATTTTTCTAAGTTATTGTAAGTCGATTCAACTACTCCTTAGTTGATGAGAGTTGAACTCCAAATTTTCTTCTAAGCTTATCCAAACCAAACTTTCTTTGGTGTGGACTTGTATCAAATACTGAGATGAACAACCCTATTTATTAGGGGAGGTTACTACGCGAAAGCGTTAAATATTTGTGCACAATACATGGTACGAAGGGTTGATCCCCCTAAGTACGAGTTAAGAGTCCATAGTCTAAATGACTGTTAAAGGTTTTAAATAGAAATATTTATAACCTAGGACAAAGTTCAAAGTCTTATGACTCTCAGATGATTTCAATATTCAAAATTTTAAATATTGAAGAAAGAATTATTATTCAATTCTTTATGAAAGAAAAGTTGAAATTTAAATAGGCACACTTAGAATGTGGGGGGGGGGGGGGTTGAATAAGTGTTGAAACAACTGTGGTCGATTTTTATTTTACTTCAAAACTTGTGCTTATTTCAGCTTGCGGAAATAATTAACTCAGGTTCCTGAATTACGAAAACTGTTAAAATACTTTTGAATTCAGTATGCTGAAATAATCAAATATATATCTTAAGTTTCAGAAAAACTTATTTATATATTAACTTATTATATTAACCTTAATTCTTGTTATTAATAAAATTAAGCACGAATAATTAAATGAACACCAAGAATTTTTACGTAGTTCAACTACTACCCTCTATAATAGTAGTCTACTCCACGTCCAATACCAACTAGTATTGGAGACTCACTTTATTTATTTCTTTATAAATAAACATTGATTACAAAACATATTCTTACAACAATTAATTTCTCTTGAGCACTCTTTGCTCCTTGTACACCTATGCACTCTTCAAGCACCTTTGCTTCCTTGAACCTGTTTGTAAACCTTTTCTTTAATCCACCAGGATTAACACTTTTAGACTACACCTAGTCTAAACAGAAAATTAAATACAAATATAGAGGTCTACGATCAATGCAAGAATAATCAATTTAACAATTAAAGGCTCAACTAAATGTAATGATCAATTAGCACAAAAAGATAAACAATTAAATCTTACCAATACCCTACTAAAAAGATATCAGAAATATTATCGCTCAGCTATTCAAAGTTTGCACCAATAAAAATATGTTGCTTGATAATATCAGTGATCAAGTGCAAAGAGTAATTTCGTGAGTCGTAATCAATTCCATACATGCATGACTGTTTGTATAGCTCTTCAAATATTACCGTTGACTCTAAAACAAACCTGATCTTTTAATCCCACCAATCTTGGTAATAAACTATAACGTTATTAGAAATATATGTTAAGATAAACTTTACCGTTTAAACCAAAAAAAAATTGTTTATCCAACTGTTAGATAAATATGACCAGCGTTATCAAAGATAAACCACTATTGAATTTTGACTTTATCAAAAACCCAATAGCCTTGCGTGTAGTAACAAACAACCAGTCACTATCCAATATTTGAGTTTCAAGAGAATAAGTAATCATGATCCTTGGAAACCGACCAGACTTGCATAAAATCAATATCAAACCCACTTTTATAGTTACCAGCATACACATCTTATAAGATATACATATATATTTACTAAGACACATGTATGCTACAACCTTTTAGCTTCTAGGCATGCACACGTAATACATAATCCAATTAAATACTTATGTGTAGTATCACTCAGCATATCTATGTTTAACCAAATTAAATACCAAATAATGATTTTATTAATAAAACGTTAAGAACAATTTTTACTTGATAAAATATATTAAAAACTTATTTCAAGTATTTAATTTTATAAAAACCCTTTATCATTTAAAATATAATATTAAATGCAATTAATATGTCCTAGAGCCTTTAACTGAAAAATCAATTATTATGCAATTGACCTTACATTTTGTTTCCTAGAAAAGGAAAAACTCTTCAACCCTTTTGAGTATCCCAGCAATGTTCCTTATCATCAAATACCTAAAATGCCACAAACGGATTTAGTACGTGAATACATCATCATCAAAACTTAAGGATGAAATATAACTATGTCAACAAAAGTTATTCAAATCTATTGAAGATATTTAGTTTATGTCATATTATTATATTCCAAGTGAGCTGTTGTTTGCTCACTCTTGCAATTTAAATAACCATTGCAGCTAAAATTGAAAGTGTTGGCGCTCCGTCAACTAGTAAGGGCAAAGGAAAACTGAACAAGTGAAGACTTGTTATCTTTTGAGTTTGATTGTAATAAGATTTGATTATGTTATTTTATTTTCGCATTTACTATTTAAGTTAAGGTTAGCAAACCTGGGATTATTTTTGGACAAGGTTGTAATCTTTTTGATAAGGAAGATTTTAATTTAATTATAAGGTTATAATTTATTTTGCATTCCTTATTTTTGGGTAGATGTATATTTTTTTTAGAAAGTGAACACCAAATCGTGTGAAAATAAAGTACCCGAATTTGGGGGTGTCACAAGAAAAGTATAAAGTAGATTATAATTTGATTAATTATAATTAATGTGAAAGTATGACTTAATCTTATAAGTTGATTATGACTTGACAAATAGTTTGATTGATTATTAAGATTGTATAGGTTGATCCTATTATGTGATAATAAGTGATTTAACCTAATATTTAAAGAATAATGAGTTAGCTTAGATGGGTTAACTAGTTATGTGAATTAACTATATAGTAACTAAATTATATTACTATTGTAAATTACATGTATATTGGATTAATTAAGGAATGTGATAGTAATTGTTAGCTTGCGCTCCAGACAAGTGTTCTAAACTCAAACCTTACTTTTACGTTTATGCAAGTTTTCTAATCCTGATTTTATTGAACAAGTTCATTATTGAATTGTTGTGACTTTGACTTAATTGTTCAAGCAAGGTCCATATTGTCTTCCAAATGCTTTAACTTTATTTGTAAAGCATGATTATTAAATATTATGTCTATTATTATGACTCATAGTATTTCTTAATTCTTTTAGTATCGAATTCTAAATTATTGTAAGTTGATTCAACTACTCCTTAGTTGATGATAGTTGAACTCTAAATTACCCTTGAAGCTTATCCAAACTAAACTTTCTTTGGTGCGTACTTGTTAAATACTGAGATGAACAACCCTATTTAATAGGGGATTACCATGCGAAAGCGATAAGATATTTGTGCACAATACATGGTACGAAGGACTGATCCCCTTAAGTACGAGTTAAGAGTCCATATAGTCTAACGACTGTTAAAGGTTTTAAATAGAAATATTTATAACCTAGAACATAGTTCAAGGTCTTACGACCCTCAGATGAATTCTATATTCCATATTCAACTCTTTATTATCGATGAAAGAAATGTATTCAAATCATTTGAAGTTATTCAGTTTATGTCATCACTATTGATTGTTATCCAAGTGAGCTTTTGTTTGCTCACTCTTGCATTATATAACCCTTGCAGCTAAAGCTGAAAGTGTTGACGCTCCGTCAACTAGTAAATGCAAGAACAAGATGAACAAGTGAAGACTTGTTTATAATTTGATGTGATTGTAATAAGACTTTATTTATGTTGTGATATTTTATTTCTGCATTTTATTGTCGTTAAGGTTAATTAGCAAACCCTGGGATATTTTGAACAAGGTTGTAATCCTTTTGATAAGGAAGATTTTATTATTTATTTAAAGTTATAATTTATTTTGCATTCCTTATTATGGGCAGTAGTTGTATTTTATTTAGATAGTGAGCACCAAATCCCGTGGAATTGAAGTACCCGGATTTGGGGGTGTCATATACTATATATTACTTGTTAACCACGTGCACTTGCGTGTATTCATTGATTGTGAAAACAATCAACAAGTTTTTGGCGCCGTTGTCGGAGAATAATTAAACTGTTTTATTACTTTCATCATCAGTTTAAGTTAGATTGGTTTAGTTAAACAATTTTTCTTATCTTTGTTACTTTCTTGTTTCAGGTACTCTTGAGTAGTGTATGCAAGCTCGATCTGAAAAGCCTGAGTTGTTGCCTTACGAGGACGACATCGAAAAGAGGTTTCAGCGATTGAGTAAGTGGATTAAGGAAACTCGAGAGACAACTGAAACACCGAAAAACATGGTGGCAGAAGAACAAAAAGCATTGCGAGACTACACGCTACACTGTGGATCAATGAATTACAATCAAGTATCACAAGGCCAGCTATAGCAGCCAACTCCTTTGAAATTAAACCGGGAACAATTCAAGTAGTACAAAACTCGGTACAGTATGGGAGAATGGCCAATGATGACCCAAATGAGCACTTGGTGAACTTTCAAGAGATCTGTGATACATTTACGTTTAGCAGAGTATCAGATGATGCCGTGAGACTTCGACTATTCACATTCACTTTGAGGGATAAGGCAAGAAGCTGGTTACACTCTTTACCACCGTGCTCCATTACCACCTGGAATGACTTGGCCCAGAAGTTTTTAGCAAAATTCTTCCCACCGGTGAAAACTGCAAAAATGAGAAACGACATTACTACATTTGAGCATCAGTATGGGGAATCACTTTATGAGGCTTGGGAAAGGTATAAAGAGTTATTGAGAAGATGTTTGCATCATGTACTTCCCCAATGGCTACAAATGAATACATTTTATAATGGCTTAGGTAGCAATACTCGGACAAGCATTGATGCAGCTTCTGGAGGGGCATTTATGGCTAAGACATTCACTAAAAAATACATGTTTAGCAACGAAATTTGTCCTTCGTTGCATTTTGTGAAAGGTTTTTATTTTTCATAACCAAATTCATAGGTCGTTGCAAAATTTCGTTGCCAAATCGTTGGCGGGAAAAAAAAACACCGCCTATTTACTTTTTTTGTTGCCAAAAAGGTTTCTCCTCATCGTCGACAACGAAAAGTTTTTTTTTTGCTATATTTCGTTGCCTAATATGGGCCACATTCATTGTCAACAATTTATTTTTGTTGCTTAATTAATACTTTTTTTTGCAACAACTAATAAATTGTTGCCCAAAATTATTCGGTCTCTCTCTTTTCACATTTTTGTTTTGATGATTAAGTTTTTAATTAGCATTTTCTTTTATTTTATTCCAAAACATGTGCCACGCTACTTTTGAAAATTATAATCTGTAAGGTTATCTATTCATATATATTCAAGTAGGGTTCTATTGCTTCTAATAAAGACATTTATGTTGCCATGTATTTACAATATGAAAATGAATATGAATATATGATCTTAATTAGATTGAATTGGATCTCAAAATTCCAATTACTATATGCCCATATCATAAAAAATATCTTTTACTTTTTTGTTTAAAAAGATCTTGACAACATTCTTAAATAAACTTTGAAAAATATCTGGTACAAAATGGATACCAGCATACAATCAACATCATACTAATTGTTTTGTCTGACCACAAAGAAATAACCAATGATAAAGATATTTTTCCAGTATTTTTCATTAAAACATGAAATCCGCTTTTATCCAGAAGAAATAGATTAACATATAAAACCAACAACAATAAGTCCTCTTATAGAGCCGATGGATAAGAAGAATGGTAAGACAAATAATTCTTTTTTTTGGCTAAATTTAAACTGTATTAAAAGAGAAAACCTATACAAACATCATGGGAAACCCTAATCAGAATATAGCATACCCTATGATGTCACAACTATGCACTAGTAGAAATAAGTAAATAGATAACGCTTAAAAAAATATTGTAATTGGACCCCTAGAAACGTCGTGGTTAGCTGGTTACTCACTGTGTCAAGTGTGGTCAAGCATCCAGTACCAGTATTGATGTCTTCGCCGTCAAAGACTAGTAGATACATAGATAACGATTGAAAAATTCAGAGTGATGTGCCTTGACAGTTGAAATCCTGAACCTCGACTATGTTGTAGTACAAAGAGGACAGTTTGCCATCAAATTTGGAGACTAGAGTTTAAATAACGCTTCCCTAGACGTGCAATGCAAATGTCGATGATGCAAGTGCAATGCAAATGTCGATGTTTTCTAGGTATAGTTACAACTGCATCATGATACTTCTATTAAAATATAAAAAATTCTGCAATATCTCAACAACACCGTTACAGTTGGACTACCCAAATTAGATTATACTTTACATAATATATAGGTTTATACTTCAGAATGCCTTGAGTTCAGTAACACTTGGGAATAGTGTTTTTGTAATTTCACAAAAATCTAATAACATTCAAAACTGAGACTCAAGTTTAAATAAAAGTTTTTTTTAAAACCAACGCAAGTATGAATAGAAGGCTAATATCTGAATAACAGTTCAAAAATTATGTCTCTAGCTTTTACTATTATTTATATAGGTCGCCAATCAATTAAAAGGAGAAGTCAAATATGATTAAATTAATTATATTGGAAGAAATTGTCTTAGGAATCATCTACAGCAAAATAAGAAAATGACTTCTAAAAACCCTACAAGTCATCTACCAAACATTGAATATATACAATGATCAATGATCAAACAAGCAACGAGCTCACTTATTATTTTTTCTTTACACATAAGAATCAAGTACCATAAAATTATTAATTTCTCTCTAGATGCTTCCAAAACAGCCCCCACAAACTCCAACAATACCCTGCCTTCAGTAGTTCACCTCAATAATATGTTCATCTAGACATCTAGTATGTCATAATGGAATATTAAAGAATATTGAATATTGAAGTAATAGATAGAAGAAAAGTTAGGCTATCTGATGAATAAATAAGTAAAATTACTTTGCATATTAGATGAGGCCTCCATGAAGTAGAGCATATCTAAGTTAGTTATCCCTGTTGCCAGACTCCCCAAGGTAAGATGAAAAAGATGGTTTTTCTACATGCATAGCCATAGAACAAAATACATATTGTTGGTTATTGGATCCAAACTGGTGCGCCCATAGAGCAGTCGACCCGGTGGATATCCACATGGTTTATTGTCTAAATACAATGAACATGTGGGTTAATATATCTATTTATGTATAAGAGTTATATAACATATATATGGGAGTTACATATATGGGAGTTACACATATTTAAATGGGAGTTATATATACATATATTAATCCTTGTTTAATATATATATATATATATATATATATATATATATATATATATATATAGCGGTGATTCTTATAATGATACACAATACATAAGAGATTGCATGATATAATATAAGCCATTGAAAGTATTTTGAAAGCTTGAAAGCTTTAAAGTTACCCGAACTGTGAAAAACATATTTGGTGCTCGTGATAACGTAGCCCAAATTATCGCTGAGAGCTTTGTTCGTTGAGCACGTGATTTTAGCCGTTCGTTGTTGTGGGCAAACGCTACAAGAGGTAACTAGAAAATATAAAAAATTTTGATTCATATCCGCTGCGTGTATGCTATATAATATTACATTGGTATCAGAGCTATCTTATGCTAGAATTCGTGCTATATATGTTGTACATGATGCCATGCATGTGTTTTGTGTTCTTTGTTACAAAAAGAAAGTTTAAATAGCATGATAATGGTAGAACATGATAGAGATATTATTTGAGTATGAAATTTCAGTATGTTCTAGCTTATATGATGATAATATAGCCTGCAAATTTTTGTGCAAATTGGTTTTGTATTTTGAAAGATATTTTCAACCCTAGTTGCTTGTAAATATTTTTTAAAAGCAAAAACTATTTTTCCTCGAAGTTCGTATAAAACTTTTTGACCTCATGGTTGCGTAGAATTTTTCGATACGATTCCGTAGATATATTATTTGTATTTTTTGGACTTAAAACGAATAAGTTATGGTCGTTTTAAAATAAGGGTATCAAATTGTAAATTTCTACTTGAAACCCTAGTTGGAAATGGACTGCTGACCCATGCGCCCATATCCGACCCAGTAACCCGGATCCTGACCCGCGGTCTGACCCATTTGGAAGTTTTTTATTTAATTTCCAAAAAATAATTTATTAATTATTTTTGACATAGAAATTAATTTTAAAATAGTTATATTAATTATTAAATTTTGAAAATTTTACAAAAATTAATTATTAGTAGATAATTAATGTTTCCAGTGGAATTTTTTAATATTGATGTATTTGGGTATTTTTGGTTAATTTCTAATTAATTATACAATGGTTTATTAATTGTGATAATTAGTAAATTTATCAAAAAAATTCCAAGAAAATTTCAGTAACCTTTTTATGATGGTTAGATATTGTAGCAAATTTTTCAGAAGAAATTAATTGTTTTTGTTAATTTTGCTTAATTTTCAATTAATTATAGAATGGTTAATTAATTGTGATAATTAACATAATTATTCAAAAAAATTCTAAAAAATTCCAGAATGTTTATAACCTATTTATAGACTGTATAAAATTTTTTGGTAGCTATACTATGTGTTTAACATGGTGTTGTATATTATTTGGAATAAAATGAGTAATTATGAAAGCACAATTTATTTTTTATAAATTATAAATTGGTCATAAAATTTTAGAAAAATATCATAATGTTATTTATGAATAAATGATATGTTTAAAATTTTCTGGTAGCAATATAAGGTGTTTGGCATATTTTTGTATATTATGTGGCATAATATCATGTTTTATTTAATCTTTTAAATATTTAGAATATTTAATACGCAATAGATTTTATCTATTTTTTGGTATGCAAATAAAGGATTATTTAGAATGTCATGAACACTTATATATGCTTGTACATAGTGGGAGGAATTTAAGAAGTTTTTTAAATTCTATGTATATCTTTGCACTAAATAAACATCAATAAAATAATTAAATATACACACAAGCTATGATTCCCAAGCTTAGCAAAGTTTTCCTTTTGTGCTTGGTTATTTTAGTAAGTTTATGTTATGTGGCAAAGATAAGTTAATACTGTGGTGAACTCTCAAAATTTTCTAATAAAGTTCTCTCGATTATTTAGATGGCTAGGTCCCACCTCTTGACAATCAAATCTTTTGAAGATATTTTTCATTACCTCGAGCGCTTAGAGTCAAGCTGCTAGAGGCTAAGGCAAAGAAAATAGAGACTGCCAATACTAGTGTACTTACTTATCCAGCTATGTGTCTAGTTACTTCTAGTACATTCGTGACTCAATCTCTCCATATGTGGATTGTAAATTCCGAAGCAACAGACCACATAGATAGAGATCGTGATGGGTTCGTAAAGTACCGCCGCATTCCGGCTGGCAGAAAAGTATACATGGGGAATGACTCTAGTGTAGACGTGCTAGGAATTGGCACTTACAAACTAGAAATGTGAGGATGCTATGCATTAATTTTGCATGATGTACTTTATGTGCCGGATGTCCGACAAAATTTATTTTCTGTTCTTGCTAGTTTAAGACATGGGTTTTCTGTTGTTTTTGAGAGAGAACAAGTTATTATCTCTCATGGGACAAGTGTTTGTGGATATGGTTTTATTAATAATGGTTTAATGGTTTTGGATATTATTAATTCTAGTTATAATAATGATTCATATTCTTATCTTACTTCTGCTGTGAGTGAACATAGTAGTTCAATTAAATGGCATTCTAGATTAGGCCATATTGGACAAGACAGGATGACCAGGTTAGCTTGAGAAGGTCTTTTAGGCCCACTCGCTAAGGCCAACTTGCCTACTTGTGAACACTGCTTAGCAGGTAAGTCTACTAGAAAATAATTTGGTAAATCCACAAGGGCAAATACACCGTTGCAGATTATTCACTCGGATATATGTGGCCCAATGAATGTGAAGGATAGACGTGGTCATTCTTATTTTATCACTATAATAGATGATTTCACACGCTTCGAACACACATTCTTAATCTCTCATAAGTCAGAAGCACTTGATTGCTTTAGGCGTTATTTGTTTGAGGTGAGAATCAATTGGAGAAGAATGTTAAAACACTCTGAACTGACCGAGGTGGAAAATATCTATCCGATCAGTTTAAGGAACTGTGTGAGGAAAAAAGAAACATCAGGCAACTGACAATTCCTGGTACTCCGCAACAAAATGGTGTGGCGAAAAGAAGAAATCGGACACTACTTGATATGGTAAGATCTATGATGACCCAAGTTAATTTGCCCATCTCTTTTTGGGGGATGCTTTGTTAACTGCGACAAATATACTTAATCAAGTACCTTCAAAATCAATACAGTCCACCCCATATAAATTATGGATCGGCAGAAAACCTTACTTAGGAAATTTGCGGCCATGGGGTTCAGCAGCTTATGTTCACAGCACTTCTCATAAATATGGAAAGTTGGGCCCATAGGGTAAGAAGTGTATCTTTGTAAGGTACTCTAAATACTCTAAATGCTATGTGTTCATTGGTGAGCAGCCTGATGGAACTATATCTGAAATTGAGTCACGAGATGCAGAATTTATAGAAATGGATTTTTCGAGCAGAGGTGATGTTAGCAAGGATAAAGACTTTTATGAGATGGAGGAAGAAAATGGCGCACCTAATCTGTGACGTCCCCAAATTTAGACCGCCACAATCTCAAATTCGGTTCGTCACGTTCTAACTATTCAATGACTAAATAATATTTCGCGCAACGGAATAACACATATAGAATAGATTACATTTATTTAATATAATCATTCATGTCCCAAGGTTTCGTAACTTAAACATCTTACATGTAGTTTAAACATAACTTAAACTTAACGATTATAATAAAATCGTATTACATCAACATAAAGGTTCTACATAAATAACAAGTTACTCCGTAGCCTTGCCCTTCCCTTATCAGTGCCCGAGGGTCTGCCTTGCTCTGTCTTAATTGAAATGTTTTTAGGAAAAAGGAAGAATGAGCAACAAGTTTGCTCAGCAAGTAATATAGCAATAAGGGACAATATAGTTTTCAATTCTCAAGGGTATGACAATAAATGATAGTTCAAGGATAATAAAAAGTATCAATAGTTTCAATAATAGTCGCTAAGGACCGAAGATATCAATAAGATTCAACGTTTAACCTTTTCACAGTTCAATAATATTGAATACTGAGCAGTCACTAAGGACTATGAACTTTTACTAGAATTAACAGTAATATGCTGATAATCCAATAAAATAAGTACAACAGGTGATCAGCCTAAAGTACCCTACGTTATGCATATCGTTCAATCGTACTCAAGTGCGCACGTCGGTCTCCTGATAATATATAGTTTTCCCTTTCAAGAGGGTTGTTCATCTCAGTTAATATAAGATTCCGCACCAATCAATTGGTTTGGATCGCTTTTCAAATTCATGATATAGGTCTAGCCAAATCAAATGGCATAGACCGCTCTTTCAATGTATATAAGAACAATTATAAGTTCAAAACTCGAGATTAAGGTTCAAAGAATTTAAATCGACTTTATCTTAGCCACGAAGTATTTAAGTCATAAAACATGAATTTTAATTCCCATAGCTTACTCGTACAACAAATAATAGTATAAGCTCAATACATGCTCAATAAAGAGTAGGGTTCGAGTACTTGCTTACAAGATTCATTGAATAAAGTAAATGCAAGGGTTTAGGATACTTTCCATAAGCGTAGATTACCACTTACATCTTATCAACACTTTGAATTCCTATCGTAATATATTTACATGTATAGGATATTCATTAGCTAAGTACATTCAGTACACAAGCTCGATATGTAAGTTAAACATACACATACGATTCTAACATAGTCATATAACCCTATACATACGTCATTACATACTTATACACATGTAGCACGAAATCAGTATATAAGACATTATGAAATCAAGTAATATAGTTATACAACGTATAGTATCATAACACTTAATCGATATCATCTTCACTATCTTTAGAATTCCTTTTATAAGTTAAACATCTTCATAGTATGTCGTTATCACATATCAGTACCACTTAGACTTTTTTTAGCAGCTTAGGGTATTATTATAACTAACTGACAAAATCAGAAAACAAGCAGAATACTTCAGACCATACTTTGGGCTAGCGCAGCTGCGCCCTGGTTAAGCCTAGGGACGGCGCAGCTGCGCTATCCCCTGGCTAGACCAGGGTTAGGCTTTTGCTCTTCTGCTTCTGTCCAAAACATAAGCATATATTGCCACATAGTATATACGCATGTTAAAGGGTCTTGCATGCTTACATAACCTTTCCAAGTTCAACTTATATGTTATAGTTCTAGATTGGTATTTCTAATGACTTAAGGCCATACAAGATCATGAAATCAATATAGGCTACTATGTTCGTCATGTATACATGTGAGGTGGTCATATAATCTGTTAATATGCATGCTCACAAGAGTTTACGTCACATTCGCATAGCTAACATCATTTATTACTTTAAATCATGTCTTATTCATGCTCAACTAACTTTCACGGTATCTAACAAAGTATGTGCACAAGTAGGCCATCTAAGTGATGTTAAAAGCACTATCATGTATGTTCAAAAATATCAGAATATAGACACACCATGTTCATGCAACTTAGTTTGCAAAAGTTCAAGTTTTGTTTTCAAAATCATTCTCAACGTACACCATGTATTCTAGTGCTTACTCATCACTTTAGACTAACATTTCAAGCATATCTAGACTATACAAACATGCTCAAAAAATCAGAATATAAACATCAATATAATATGTCAAAGTCCATTTTAAAAACTCTAACTTTCATTTAGTAAACTCATACTAACAAGTCAAGAATGTCCATGTTTATGTCAAGGTACTTGTATATATATGTTAAACCTGTTATCATGCATGTCTAAGTAATATCAACACGTTAGCACTTAGCAGATTGTAACAGAGCTAAAAATTCAAGATCAGTGCATGGCGCAGCTGCGCTGCACCCTAGTACAAAATGGGCGCAGTTGTGCCCCTTCTCGGCCAGAACCAGAATGGCTTTTGCTCGGCAGAAACCAAACCCAAATACAAAATTTTCTTACGAAATCTATTCTAACTCAGCCACATTACAGTTCTAACATAAATACTAACTTAAATAGCAACTAATAATTGTTTATCAATCCACTTAACATGGAATTTATACATAATCAATAACTTAGAATTTCAAGAATGGAGAACATGAATGAGTTATACCTTTGCTAAAACAGTTTGCTGCTAAGTTGCTTTCTCCAATCTCAGAATTCTCACTACTATGATATACTCACACTAGTTTTACTTAATAGAATTCTCAGCAATTGAAAACAAGAAGTGGAGGGCTTCATTTATAGGCAAAACATTACACAGGCAATGCCATTGCCTTCCAAATCAAACCAATGGAATGAAGAAGAATTTGGTGGATAATGAAGAGTAGTTGGTAGTTGTTGAAGATCACTATTGGAGCCACTCCCCATATCATGATTTGCTATATTTGCTGAGTTTGATAAACAAGGAATAGGCTTAGGCTATTGAGTGTGCACGTGAAGAGAAGGAATGAGCCTCTCATTATGGGACAAGGCTATATCTCAGCAACTTGGCAGAATAACATACTGCCTACTTAGTTTTATAACACATATACACATTACATATTATATACACTTAAGTTATAAATTCCATTTGAGTGTACACATGAACCTTTAATGAGACAACATTATTATAATTTAGCAAGTTGGGGTATATATCTTATACACATAATATAATCCATGTACATTTATAATACCGATTATAATCTAATTGGATATTATCTTTCCACATTACCACAAACTGTTATTATTTCAATTTTATCTAATTATTGAAATATTCCTTAAATAACAATTGTTTATTTAGTTTATAATAATATTCACACATACACCTTAATGTATCTACTTATCACATATTTGTCACATAAGCATTAATTATATAACTTACATCATTCATTAAATCTTATTATATAGTTTCTATATATTTTATAGTCATATTAAAGTGTCACACCCCATCATACTTTAGATGTAGGCACTTCAATACTCAATCACCCATTACATAACATGATATTTAGCAATTAATTGAGTAATCATTATATAAATTATTCATTTACTCTTTAACCGGTTATTATTCATAATAACAATTAATAACATTATTATATGATTAATTATCACATGTATTGCACACAACAAATAATTAAATAAATATAACTCTTATTATATTCATCAATTAATTACTCATAAATGTTTTGTTACTCATAATAATAATTAATCAACATATTATTAATTAATTACTCATTAATAGGCTATTAATTAACAATATAATATTAATTAATCCATCACTTATTGATTTCCCTCTTTAATTAATCAAACCCTCAGTAATTCTCATCTCGTGCCACACAAGGCATGTTACGAGCTTATCATAAACTCTACATTTTCTCAATCATTATAAATTCAATTTGAATTACTCATCTCATAACACATAAATATTTATATTCAAATAAATATTCGCATTCTTATTAATATCATTATTAATATTTATTCATGAAATTCTCGGGTCTTACATCCACCCCCCCCCCCCTTATAAAAATTTCGTCCTCGGAATTGTTACAAGGTTACACACAAAGATGGGGATAGTCCCTCATCATCCTATCTTCTAATTCCCACATAGCCTCTTCGACATCGTGGTTTCGCCAAAGTACTTTTATAGAAGATATAACTTTATTTTTTAATGTTTGCTCTTTCCTATCCAATATTTGGACAGGAATTTCTTCATACGGCTGGTTCTTCTCTACTTGAATGGGCTCATAAAATTTCACGTGCTTGTAGTCGGCCTTGTACGGACGCAACACGGAGATACAAAACACGTTGTGGATATGCTCCAGCTCAGGTGGTAATGCTACTTTGTATGCCACTTCGCCCACTCGCTTCAATATCTTGAACGGTCCTATGAATCTAGGACTCAATTTTTCCTTCTTGCTAAATCATATTTTTCCTTTCCAAGGTTCACACCTTCAAGAAAACGAAACTACCAACTTTAAATTCCCGGTCTTGTCGATGCAAATCTGCTTACTTTTTCTGGCGATCTTGAGCTGCTACCAGTCTGGCTCTTATCACTGTCACCACGTCTGCGATTTGTTGCACTAACTCTAGCCCTAACATTCGTCGTTCTCTGACTTCGTCCCAACATAACGACGTTCTGCACTTTCTTCCGTAAAGATCTTTATACGGTGGTATGCCGATACTCGCATAGTAACTATTGTTATATGCAAATTCTACTAAGGGTAGGTGGTCGTCCTAATTTCCCTTGAAGTCCATCAAGCAAGTCTTAAGCATGTCCTCTAGCGTTTGTATTGTTCGCTCACTCTGTCCATCTGTCTGTAGATGATACGCAGTACTCAACCTTAACTATGTTCCCATCCTCTCTTGCAAGCTTTTTCAGAAGTTTGACGTGAAGCGCGGATCTTGATCAGAGACAATTGACACTAGCACTCCATGTCGGGAAACAATCTCCTTTACGTATAGGCTTGCTAACTAATTCAAACTGTATCGGATCTTAATAGGTAGAAAATGTGCGGTCTTCGTTAGTCAATCCACGATAACCCATATGGCATCAAAACCTTTCTATGTGACTGGAAGTCCCACCACGAAGTCCATCGTAATGTGCTCCAATTTCCACTCTGGTATTTTCGACGGTTGAAGTAAACCACTCGGCCTCTGATGCTCTGCTTTGACGCATTGGCAAGTAAGACATCTACTAACTCACTCTACAACTTCCTGTTTTAGATTGGGCCACCAAAAATGTTGACTCCTCCTGAGTCGTCAATTGAAATAATTTCTCTCTTCCTTTCCTGCTCAGAGCGTCGACAACTACGTTTGCCTTTCCCGGGTGATAAAGAATATCACATTCATAATCCTTGATTAATTCTAACCACCTCCTCTGACGCATGTTCAACTCCTTCTGTGTGAAGATATATTTTAGACTTTTGTGGTCCGTGTATATCTCACATTTCTCTCTGTACAAATAATGCCTCCATATCTTTAACGCAAAAACTACTGCCGCTAACTCTGAGTCGTGAGTAGGGTATCGTTTTTCGTATTCCTTTAATTGTCGTGATGCATACGTAACGACCTTGTCATGTTGCATGAGCACACAGCCAAGTCCCTTGTGCGATGCATCACTATACAACACAAAACCTCCCGCATCGTCTGGTAATGATAATACAAGCGCTTCGCTTAATCTCTTCTTCAACTCCTGAAAACTTTCCTCTCATTTGTCTGTCCATACAAACTTTACCGTCTTCTTCGTCAGATTGGTCAACGGGGTCGCTATCTGAGAAAAATCCTGGATAAATCTTCGATAGTACCCAGCTAACCCTAAGAAACTCCTTATCTCAGTTGGTGTTTTCGGCTGCTCCCAATTACTTACTGCTTCTACCTTCGTAGGGTCTATTGAGATTTCATTCTTATCCACCACATGTCCTAAGAATTGAACCTTCTCCATCCAAAATTCACACTTTAAAAACTTGGCATACATCTTCTCTTTCCTTAGCTCCTCCAAAACAATTTTTAGATGTTCGGCGTGCTCTTCTTCCGTCTTCGAGTATATCAAGATGTCATTGATGAAAACTACCACGAACTTATCTATGTATGGCTTGAAGACTCGGTTCATCAAGTCCATGAATGCTGCCGGAGCATTAATCAATTCGAATGACATTACCAAAAACTCGTAGTGTCCATAACGGGTTCGATACATAGTCTTTGGTATGTCCTCCTCCCATACCTTCAGTTGGTGATAACTTGTTCGTAGGTCTATCTTCGAGAAACACTTTGCTCCTTTCAGTTGATTAAAAAGGTCATCTATCTTTGGTAGTGGATATCTATTCTTGATCGTTATCCCTGTTCAATTCTCGATAATCGATACAGAGACTCATCAATCCGTCCTTCTTTTTAACAAACAATACCGGTGCTCCCTAAGGAGACACACTTGGTTATATGTAACCCTTATCTAATAACTCTTGTAGTTGTATCATCAACTCCTTCATTTCTACTGGCGCCATACGATATGGAGCTTTTGAAATCAGTGCAGTTCCCGGTGCTAAGTCTATTACGAATTCGATTTCTCTATCTGGCGGAAGACCAGGCAGATCGTCCGGAAAGACATCTTGAAATTCTCTGACTACGAATACATCCTTAATTTCTACTCACTTTTTTCGAGTATTTATGTTGTAAGCTAAATAACCTACACATCATTTCCTTAATAATTTCTTGGCTTGCATCATCGTAAGATAACACGATTGCTTAAGCGATGAGCTACCATAAAACACTACCTTAGACTTACTTGGAGTCTGAAGGTTCACACTTTTATTCTGACAGTCAATTATCACAGCATGGTTATACAACCAGTCCATTCCTAGTATTACATCAAATTCTCCCAATCAAATAGGAATCAAGTCTACTCTCAGTTCATAATCTCTAATGTTTGCACGATAATTTTGGTATATAAATTCTACAGGGATTACTTCCTTATTCGCAACTTCTATGTCTAAAGGATTTCCTAATCGTTCTCGGGGTAAATTTAGTTGACTAGAAAATTCTTCAGATACAAAAGAACAGGTGGCGCTCGAATCATATAATACATATGCATTTATATCATTGATTAGGATTATACCTGACACCACGTCCTTCGCAGCTACTGCGTCCTAGACGGTAATGTTAAAGGTCCTAGCGGTTGGGCGGTTGGATTGTGTCAGTCCGCCGATCATTAATTTCCTGCCTCCCCCTAGTTGGCCACTTCCTCCACCGCTTCCCTTCTTCGGGCAATCCTTGATCCGATGCTTAGTTGAGCCGCAAGCGAAACACCCTTGGATCTTCTTCGACTTTGGGCAGTTAGGCAAAATGTGTCCCTCCTGTCCGCAATTGTAGCAAGTACTACGCCCCTTCCAGCACTCGCCCTGATGATTTTTCCCACACTTCGGGCATCCTTCTGTCCTATTCTTAAAACCTCCACAAAAATTTCCCTACTGATTGTTTTTGTTGTTGTTATTATTATTCTCCCACTTTTTCTTTCCCAAGTTACTTCCTCCACTGCTGCTTCCTCCTCCACGGCTTTCTCCTCCCGTATTCTTACCCTTCTTTTCTTTGTTATAAAGACTTAAGGCTTCACTGCCACCTTCCGCAATGATCGCCTTCTCCAGCAATGTCGCAGAGGAATCAATCTGAATAACTGAGACCTTATTAAACAACTAAGGCTTCAGTCCTTGCTCAAAAAGTCTAGTTTTTCTCTCTTCATCTCCTACCTGGTGTTCTGTAAATCGCGCTAGTTCGTTGAACTTAGCCACGTACTACGCCACCTTCATATCACCTTACTTTAGTTCTAAAAATTTAACCTCCATTCTGTTCTTCATACTTTTTGGGAAGTAGTTCTCAAAAAATAGCGTCTTAAATTTATCCCATGCTATTATCCTTTCTCCTGCTCTTTGTTGATTCGCCTCCCACCAGTAGTTGGCTTCGCCCCTCATCATATACATAGCAAATACCGTCTTCTGGTCTTCACCCACATGAGCGATGGTGAAAGCCTTCTCTATTTCCTTGATCCACGCCTGCGTAATGATTGGATCGGTAGTACCTTCAAACTCTGGAGGTCGTACGCTCCTAAAGTCTTTGAAATTTATAACTGGTGTTGCTTGAGGATTGGGACGAATGGGTTCGTTGTTCCTTCCCCTAAGAGCCTCTCCTAACAAATCCACTAACTTCTGGATCGGGTCTACTTGCTCTCTCTCATTGTTCACTGATTCCTCAGGTGCAGTTAATCTACGTCCGGGCGACTTTTTTTGCATCACCAAATTTTCACTTTATTATTCAATTATATTACTTAAGTATTTCTCAAATAAAAAGGACTAAAATTTTATAACATGTTTCTGAAACAAGATTCATTTATATTCATATGCCAAATTATTTCATTACATGATTATCCCTAGCATACTGCTATAAATGTCAACACATATATCCCCTAATATCACAAAAGACGGGGAAAATACTAACATACTACCCCTCTAACATATGCCTACTCGGGGTTTACAACTATCCCATATCTTACACAAAAGATTGGGGTTACATCAATATATAAATCACATACAGTAACTACTAATACTACTACCATTAACTAAGGGGTCTCATCCCATCATCCCGCGCTCCACAGCACTCTTGTACTCAATCTGCGCTAGGTACGCCATCAGCTCTCTACTCATAGTATGTCGGGTCTGTCCCTGCTCCGCCGGGTAGTGGTATACACCATTGATCACCCTCTCAATAGCTGAGCGAAACAATAACCCATCTTGTTTACCTTCCTCTTCTTACATCTGACTTCATCTTCTAAGTCGCCTGCCCTCTCATTTGCTGCTTCCCACTTCTCCTCGAAGTGGATCCTATCCATCACCTCCAACTCTAACTGAGTACGGAGAGCCTCCTTCTTCGTCTTCTCGCTCAACTCTCTCTGCTCTAACTCTTCCAGCTTTCCTGCCAGTTCCACATTCCGAGATACCGACCTATGAAACAAAGTCCCCATCTGGATCCCTGCCTCCTTGCGGTACGCGATCTCTACCTCTAACTCCTGTATCTCTAGCTTCCTCTGGTGGTCATCGTCCTCAGCTTCTAGAACTCGGACTCCCTCTCTTATGCCTCAGCCTCTAGCTCCTGCACTCTACAGTCTAGCTCTAGGATCCGCTCCTCGTACTCTCCTAGCATCTGCTCCTCTATAGTAGCCTTGGCAGAGTCCTCAATAAGCTCGTCCTCAATGGGATCCTCCTCTGGATCAGTCTCCACCTCAATCTCGTCCTCGTCGTCAAACTTGGATGGTGCAACTGCCTGCACAGGCACAGCCTCTAGAGGTGCCTCATATACCACATGTATATCTCGGGGCTCCTCCTCTGCCACTCTACTAGGTGCTCCCATGTCTGTCATCCTACAACCACAAACACAAGACAACAATCAACAAAATCCATTAGAATGTTAAATAAAATATCAGTTCATTGTATAGAATGAAATTATATTCCATAACACACTATGTCTTTCTAAGAAAAACTCTACATGAGTTCTATCCCTTTCTATCTTCTAAGTTCTCCTTAGTTATAATGTAAGGACTCTCGCTCCTAAGGTTTATAACTGCAGCTCTGATACCAACCTGTGACGCTCCCAAATTCAGACCGCCACAGTCTCGAATTCGGTTCGTCACGTTCTAACTATTCAATGACTACATAATATCTCGCGCAACGAAATAACACATACGGAATAGAGTATATTTATTTAATATAATCATTCATGTCCCATGTTTTCGTAACTTAAACATCTTACACGTAGTTTAAATATAACTTAAATTTAACTAGTAGAATAAAATCTTATTACATCAACATAAAGGTTCTACATAAATAACAAGTTACTCCGTAGCTTTGCACTTGCCCTTGTCAGTGCCCGAGGGCCCGCCTTGCTCTGTCTTAACTGAAATGTTTTTAGGAAAAAGCAAGAATAAGCAACAAGTTTGCTCAGCAAGTAATATAGCAATAAGGGATAATATAGTTTTCAATTATCAAGGGTATGACAATAAATGATAGTTCAAGGATAACAAGAAGTATCAATAGTTTCAATAATAGTCGCTAAGGACCGAAGATATCAATAAGATTCAAGGTTTAACCTTTTCACTGTTCAAGAATAATGAATACTGAGCAGTCACTAAGGACTATAAACTTCTACTAGAATTAATAGTAATATGCTGATAATCCAATAAAATAAGTACAACAGGTGATCAGCCTAAAGTACCCTACGTTATGCATATCGTTCAATCATACTCAAGTGCGCACGTCGATCTCCCGAAAATAAATAGTTTTCCCCTTCAAGAGGGTTGTTCATCTCAGTCAATAAAAGATTCTGCACCAATAAATTGGTTTAGATCGCTTTTCAAATTCATGCTATAGGTCTAGCCGAATCAAATAGCATAGACCGCTCTTTCAATGTATATAAGAACAATTATAAGTTCAAAACTCAAGATTAAGGTTCAAAGAATATAAATCAACTTTATCTTAGCCACGAAGTATTTAAGTCAAAAAACATGAATCGTAATTCCAATAGCTTACTCGTACAACAAATAATAGTACAAGCTCAATACAAGCTCAATAAAGAGTAGGGTTCGAGTGCTTTCTTACAAGATTCATTGAATAAAGTAAATGCAAGGGTTTAGGATACTTGCCTTAACCGTAGATTACCACTTACAGCTTATCAACACTTCGAATTCCTATCGTAATATATTGACATGTATAGGATATTCATTAGCTAAGTACATTCAGTACACAAGCTCGATATGTAAGTTAAACATACACATACGATCCTAACTTAGTCATATAACCCTATACATACGTCATTACGTACTTATACACATATAGCATGAAATTAGTATATAAGACATTATGAAATCAAGTAACATAGTTATACCACGTATAGTATCATAACACTTAATCGATATCATCTTCACTATCTTTAGAATTCCTTTTATAAGTTAAACATCTTTATAGTATGTCATTATCACATATCAGTACCACTTAGACTTTGTTTAGCAGCTTAGAGTATTATTATAACTAACTGAGAAAATCAAAAAACAAGCAGAATACTTCAGACCAGACTTCAGGCTGGCGCAGCTGCGCCCTAGTTAAGCCTAGGGAAGGCGCAGCTGCGCTGTCCCCTGTGATAGTAGTGTGCATACAAGCCAATCATGTATGATGATAAAGCACATACTTTGTAAACAATCTTATTTATTTATTAATAAAATATTCATTTATTAAAGGCATTTAATTTTCTACATGGTGCTGTTTTTATAATATGTAAATAACCCATAGTTTTAAGCAATGTTTTTAGAATCATGATGTTGATCATGCTAATGAGATCTAAATTCTTAGAAAGCTTTAAAACTAAAATAGTTCTCAATCGTGGGATTGCTAAAAAGGGGATTAGTAAATCCGGATAGATTGGTACATATGTTGCTTGCTCATTGAATGAGGATGATTGATCTCATGATCATTTGTGTGGAGACACTAAAGCAAGTATGTAGGTGCTTATTGGAGAATAAGTTCACTGAACGTGACTCGCTATGGAATACCTACTGGAGTTTTACTCGCCTGTCAATAGGAATTCCTAATGTGAAAGTAGTACAAGTGATCCTTGGACTTGAGATCATCATAGTATCTTGTATGTAACAAATTATACTTTGACTTATTCCTTAAGACCTTTTAAGGCATATATAGGGTATGCTTGGGTATAATGAGTTACATATGAGATAATGAATGATCAATAAAGAATCTACCACCTCTAGTAAAAGAGGAGATATGTCCTATGTGATTCGTTAAATGACAACCCAGGAATCCTTGGCCAAGGTGGAATGAAATTAGAAAGAGATTTCTAATTTGCATTAATCGGAGTTGTGCATTTTCTAATCGAAATACATATAATTAAATAAAATAAGACTTGACAGTAAATTCATGTCTTATATTTAATTGGGACATTGTATGGTGGAAGGATTGAATTGTATGGTAACTATTTACTCACACGTTCTTTTATGATTAATGTTGAAATCTATATTATCTGGAAAGTCGTTGATCGCTAGGGAGGCTTATCCCTATTGTAGAATAAATATTATTTATTTAAATAGATTATTAGTTTAATTTATTTATGTAAATAAGATTAGAATTGTTCTAATTGATTTATTCACAACCGGTTTAATATAGAGAACCTAAAGGGTCACACCATAAAAGGAAGAATAATTATTTAAGAAGGTAATAGCATAATCGTAATAATGCATTAAGTGTAATTAATTTAATCTATAGTGATAGAATAAATTAAATAGCTTAATGTTTATTATTTAATATTTTGGAAATATTAAATATAAATTAATAAGAGGAGTCTTATTAATATTATTACAATTATTATTATTTTAATTTCTAAAGGAGTTTAGTAATTAATTTAATATTAGTACTCTTATTTATTCCTAATAAGATTAGGAGACAAATTAATTAAATGAATTTAGGAAAAAAGATCTCTAAGAGTATCATGCTTTCGTTCTGTATTAATCATTAATCTTATGATGGATGTATAGGTGTGTATAAAGTTCTTGAGACGACAACTGGGACCAAACCCTAACTGTTTTATTTATAGAATAGCTAAGGGTCAAAATCGTCCATCAAGATTATGAAACCTTAGGGCCCATTATGCCAAATACTATTAGTAATATTATTTATGGGTCACACAATTAATTATCAAATCCATAAATAAAGTACTAAATTAATACAATATGTAAGCCCAATAATTACATAAATGGTAGAGGCCACATAAGGGAATAAAATATTCTAACATTCTCCCACTTGGCCGAAATACTATTTATATACAAAATATAATGCTTACAATCATTAATTTGGCCAAGTATTAATTTAATGTCTACATCCTGTTCAAATAAAAATACCAATGCGAATTAATACAATCTTTGTGTCACTATTAACACAAGATCCCCATTAGTTACACAATTAGTACTTTTATTAGAACAAAGATTAACATTAAGCATAACAGGCACGAATAGAGTTTACATAAGTGGTAATAGATCAAACCCATTCATATGGTCCAAAACATAATTTTTTGCTTATAAGTTCTCAAGTGTGCCCAATAAAGAGAATAGCAAACCATAAACATAATGTGAAGTTCAAAACATTGAGCTCAAAATGTTGTCTTACATCAAAATAACTCATTAATTAAGACTACCAGTTAAACCCATGTTGGCAACATGATCTAAAAAGAGCTTGGGTGGTAAGCCTTTCGTAAGTGGATCCGCTAACATATCATGCGTACTAATATACTTAATGACAACACTTTGATCTTCAACTCTTTTCTTAACAAATAAGTACTTAGTGTCGAGGTACAGTCCAGCACCACTGGAACTGGAGTTGTTCACTACAAGAAAAAAGCCTAATTCCGAAGGACTATTCCGTCGACTTTAGCATTATTCCGTCGAGATTAGGCCTATTTTCGACGGACTAGTCCCTCGACCATTAAGTCGTAAATAGAGCCCTCGACATTAAATTCGTCAATAATTCAGTCGAAAATACATAATAGCGACGAACTTATCCTCGACTGAATAGGTCGTCGGACTTATGTGTAGCTCGACGAACTGATTATATACCCGACGAAACTTCCATCAACTTTAACCTTTTTAAAAATTGAATTTAAATTGAATATAGAGATAATTTCTACGACCAATCCGTCAGCAATACACGATTCCATTGAGGTTATAATTTTCTCAAGAAATTAAAATTTAATACAGGCAGTTAAGGTCGACGGAAATTCCGTCGGTATTCTCTTATTCCGTTGAGCTTAGCAACATTTTTTTTAATAACTTGTTTGAATTGGCAGTTTCCAAGGTTTTAAACCCCAATAGTGTCCTTGTTGTTGGGTTTGTACAAAATCGCGACGCAATCAAATTGCAAAAATTAGCGGAAGCATGGTATATCAGAGTTTAAAAAAATTTCTACAAAACCATTACCCGGATCATCCTTTATGCAAATTATTAATTTAAAATGATAAATAAGAAGTTATGGAATCATACCCTTGTAGAACGAAGCTTCCAAAGGTACTAGTTCAACTCCTTGTTCTTCGTGATCTCCTTGAATTTTCAGGTTAGATTCCTTCCTTTGATCAACGTTAGCCATCCAAGTGTTTGGCCTCTAGAGGTGATCCACCAAAAAAGAGGAATTATCAAGAAGGAGGGTGTTTGGCTAAACCTTAGTTTTCTATCCTCCATAGAAAATGAGTACTCTCCAATAATTGGAATTGCATCAACTGATATCTATTATAAGACTCCTCTTATATAGATATTGGTCAACCCATTTAATCCTATTAGACATGGGATTTCATTTAATTAATTAAACTCCTTTAATTAATTTAGGCTTCCCACCGCATTGGGAATAATTAATTAATTTATCTCCTAATCTTATTAGGAATAAATGAGAGTACTAATATTAAATTAATTACTAAACTCTTTTAGAAATTAAAATAATAATAATTGTAATAATAATATTAATAAGACATCTCTTATTAATTTATATTTAATATTTCCAAAATATTAAATATTAAACATTAAGCTATTTAATTTATTCTATCACCATAGATTAAATTAATTATACTTAATGCATTATTACGATTATGTCATTACCTTCTTAAATAATTATTCTTCCTTTTATGGTGTGACCCTTTAGGTTCTCCATTTTAAACCGGTTGTGAATAAATCAATTAGAACAATTCTAATCTTATTTAAATAAATAAATTAAACTAATAATCTATTTAAATAAATAATATTTATTCTACAATAGGGATAAGCCTCCCTAGCGATCAACGACTTTTCAGATAATATAAATTTCAACATTAATCATAAAAAAACCTATGAGTAAATAGTTACCGTACAATTCAATCCTTCCACCATACAATGTCCCAATTAAATATAAGACATGGATTTACTGTCAAATCTTATTTTATTTAATTATATGTATTTCGATTAGAAAATGCACAACTCCAAATAATACAAATTAGAAACTCCTTTCTAATTTCATTTTACCTTGGCCAAGGATTCCTGGGTTGTCATTTAACGAATCACATAGGACATATCTCCTCTTTTACTAGAGGTGGTAGATTCTTTATTGATCATTCATTATCTCCATATGTAACTCATTATACCCAAGCATACCCTTTTATATACCCTAAAGGGCTTTAAGGAATAATTCAAAGTATAATTCATTACATACAAGATACTATGATAATCTCAAGTCCAAGGATCACTTGTACTACTATCACATTAGGAATTCCTATTGGCAGGTGAGTAAAACTCCATTAGGTATTCCATAACGAGTCACGTTCAGTGAACTTATTCTCTAATAAGCACCTACATACTTGCTTTAGTGTCTCCACACAAATGATTATGATATCAATCATCCTCATCCAATGAGCAAGCAACATATGTACTAATTTATCCGGATTTACTAATTTCCTTTTTTAGTAATCCCATGATTAGGAACTATTTTAATTTTTAAGCTTTCTAAGAATTTAGATCTCATTAGCATGATCAACATCGTGATTCTAAAAGCATTGCTTAAAACTATGGGTTATTTACATATTATAAAAACAGCACCATGTAGATAATTAAATGCCTTTAATAAATGAATATTTTATTAATAAATAAATAAGATTGTTTACAAAGAACGTACTTTATCATCATACATGATTGGCTTGTATGCACACTACTATCAATCTCCCACTTGCACTAAAGCCAATCGCCTTGGTATCTCATACCCATCTTCTCTAAGTGACGATCAAATTGCTGTTGTGTTAAAGCTTTAGTAAATAGATCTGCAATGTTGTCTTGAGAGTCTACACGCTCCAAGGTGACGTCTCCTCTTTCAATGATCTCCCTGACCAAGTGAAATCGCCGCAACACGTGTTTAGATTTCTGATGAGACCTCGGTTCCTTAGCCTGTACAACTGCTCCTGTGTTGTCACAGTAAATGGGAACTGCTTCTCCAATGCTAGGAACCACACCAAGTTCAGTTATGAACTTCTTCATCCAAACAGCTTCCTTTGCAGCTTCACTTGTAGCTATATACTCTGCCTCTGTCACTGAATCAGCAACTGTTTGTTGCTTGGAACTCTTCCAACTCATTGCGCCTCTATTCAAGGTAAAAATATACCCCGAAATAGATTTACTGTCATCTTGGTCTGTTTAAAAACTTGAGTCTGTGAAGACCTCGAGTTTTAATTCAGACCCACCGTAGATAAGAAAAATATTCTTAGCCCTTCTCAAGTATTTTAAGATATTCTTCACTGCCTTCCAGTGCTCTTCTCCTAGATTCGACTGGTATCTGCTCGTTACACTAGGTGCATGAGCAACATCCGGTCTAGTACATATCATTCCATACATGATAGATCCTATTGCAGAAGCATAAAGGATCTTAGTCATACGGTCTCTCTCCTCAGGTGTCTTTGGGGCCTGTTTCTTGGAGAGATGTATTCCATGGCTCATCGGCATGAGACCTCTTTTAGAATCTTCCATGCTAAACCTGTTTAGCATCGCATCAATGTACGTTCCTTGGGATAAACCAAGCATCCTTTTATATCTATCTCTATAGATCTTTATCCCCAAAATATAAGATGCTTCTCCCAAGTCCTTCATGGAGAAGTGTTTAGATAACCAGATTTTAATCTATTATAGCATAGGAATGTCATTCCCTATCAGTAATATATCATCAACATATAATACAAGGAATGAAACTGCGCTCCCACTAACCTTCTTGTACACACATGGTTCATCGTCGTTTTTGATAAAATCAAACTCTTTGATTGTCTCATCAAAACGAATGTTCCATCTACGAGAAGCTTGCTTCAATCCATAAATAGATCGTTGCAGCTTACAGACTTGATTTGTTCCAACCTTTGAAACAAATCCCTCTGGCTGTGTCATATACACATCCTCCTCAAGTTTTCCATTGAGGAAGGCCGTTTTCACGTCCATCTGCCAGATCTCATAGTCGTTATAAGCTGCAATCGCAAGCAAAATCCGAATGGACTTGAGCATAGCTACTGGTGAAAAGGTTTCATCATAGTCAACTCCTTGTCTTTGTTTGAAACCTTTTGCAACCAGTCGGGCCTTATAGGTCTCTACCTTGCCGTCCGCTCCAGTCTTTCTTTTAAAGACCCATTTACACCCAATAGGCTTAATGCCTTCAGGTGGTGAAACCAGAGTCCATACTTTGTTTTCATACATGGAGTCCATTTCGAATTTCATGGCTTCAAGCCATTTCCCTGAGTCTTTATTACTCATAGCCTATTCGTAATTCAATGGATCATCATCATTCATGATGTGTACCTCATCGTCATCCTCTATAACGAATCCATACCTCTCAGGTATCTTTGGTACTCTTTCAGATTTACGAACATGGTGTGGTATAGTAGGTTCTTCTACTTGGTCAGGTACCTGACTTTTATCCGTGATAATTTGTGGTTCTTGAACTTCTTCAAGATATATCTTACTCCCACTGACCCCTTCATGGATAAACTCCTTTTCCAAGAAGGCAGCATGCTTCACAATAAACACCTTTTGATCAGTTGGATGATAGAAATAATACCCTAAAGTTTCTTTAGGGTATCCCACAAATCTACACTTATCGGATTTAGTCTGTAGCTTATCATTTTCAAATTTTTTGACATAAGCTGGGCAACCCCAAGTCTTAACATGCTTAAGATATGGTTTTCTACCCTTCCAAATCTCATATGGATCTTTGGGGCGGATTTGGTAGGTACCTTGTTAAGTATGCAGCCGTTTCTAGGGTATATCCCCAGAAGGAAATTGGAAGGTCGGTAAAACTCATCATGGATCGAACCATGTCCAACAGTGTTCAATTTCTCCTTTCTGATACTCCATTTAATTGTGGTGTACCTGGAGGAGTCCATTATGAAATTATACCATTTTCTTTGAGACAATTATGAAACTCACCGCTTAAGTATTCTCCACCTCGATCTGATCGAAGTATCTTAATACTCTTGCCTGTTTGTTTCACTACTTCACTTCTGAACTCTTTGAACTTTTCAAATGATTATGATTTGTATTTCATTAAATACACATATCCAAATCTTGAGTGATCGTCAGTGAAAGTAATAAAATAATAATACCCACCTCGTGCATTTGTTGTCATAGGTCCACAAACGTCTGTGTGAATCAATGCCAACAACTCTGTAACTCTTTCTCCTTTTCTTAATTTGTTCAATTTAAAATATATTTTCTTGCAAGTCAAGTATATAAAGTTCATTTCGCAAATTTCCAATACCATATAAAACATCGTCTTTATAAATAGAGCAATCATTGTTCTTTATAATAATGTTAAATCCTTTCATATCTAATACAGAAATAGAAATAATATTTCTAATAATATTCGGAACAAAATAATAATTATTTAAATAAATGAACTTGCCCAAAGGCGTCGCTAAACAATAAGTCCCTAAGCTAATGCAGCAACCTTTGCTCCATTCCCCACTCATAGGATGACCTCATCATTGCTCAGTTTTCTATTTCTGACCAGTCCCTTCACATTATTATATATATGAGAACCACAGCCAGTATCCAATACCCAAGTAGAATTTTGACTTTCTGAAAAATTAATTTCAATCATGAACAAACCTTGATTGGAAGTCGAAGCTTCTCTAAGCTTCTTCTCTGCCAGAAACTTCTTGCAGTTCCTCTTCCAATGACCCGGCTCATTGCAATGGAAGCACATTCCTTTGCTAGCTGGTTCAGGTTTCTTTTGTTCTTTTATGTTCACCTTACCCTTGGTCATCCGAGATTGGAAGAGCTCCTTAGATATCTCATATTTAGCAGTTCTACTTTGTTCACCATACAACTCCTTGAGGTGAAGCAACATAGTAGGAGCATCCATGTTTTCATGCTGACGCTGAAGCTTGTTATTCATGGATGCGAGCATGATGCATTGAGCCACAGATGCGTCATTTTGCCACTTTACAATGGTGGTAATTTCTTCCTGAGAAGATTATTCTAGAACAGTTCTAGAGACAGGTGAATTTAGAACATAAAAATTTTTTTTCAGCAGTGAGAACTATTCTCAGATTCCTTAACCAGTCCGTATAATTTGGTCCGGTTAGTTTATTAGCATCAAGTATGCTACGCAGTGAAATTAGTGATTTTAAAATTAGTGATTTTTTAAATTTTTGTATGTGAAAAGACAACATTTTAGAAAACATTCATTTAATTAATTTTGCATACCAAAATAAATTTAGGTCTTTATTTTAAATTGGTATCTCCCACTATTTTTATCAAACTATATTACCCTCAGTTATATAGTTCGGCAACATCTAATTAAAGATTTGCTAGTGAGATTAAAGATCCCATTTCAAATGTATATAACCTTGTGGATAGCACAACAAGCGATATACAAATAAATAGGTAGACAACTCTTGTCAATTACATCACCTATGTAACTCCTTTTATTTTGCCTCTTAAATCATAATGGTCATGTGTGTGCACATCCGAACTAAAATAATTTAAGTTAAGTCCAGTCTAGCACTTCCATAAATTCAAAAAAGAAAAATATTCGTCTTTGTGGATAGCACAACAAGACTAGATCGTTCAATTTTCTTGATAAGCATCAAATGTGATTAATTAACATCTTAAATACTCAATACTCGCCTTGTGGATAGCACAACAAACTCATATTAAATATTTAATACTCTATTAATTAATCATGCTAGAAGGCGACGTTCGATATTCCAAATATCATTTGAACGCTTCGGACTTAATATTATTTCTTTGAGGGGTTTGTTATTATTTGTCTCATCTTGTTTAGTGCGCATGCACATATATATATAAAATACGCGTCATTTTATTAAACATGCGAAGTATGTTTGCATAAAATATAATATATATAATATTTAGCATGCACATATAGAATACTATATTCTACCTGGATTGATTATGAACTTTTATTCTAGTTTGGTTCACTAGAGCCACCAAGTGAACCAAAAGGTCAAACCTAGAAGTGCAAGAACTTAAATTTAAACGTAACTATTACATTTAAACCCGGGCTCCATACAAACGGGTCTTCACGCGCTCCTTGCTCATTTGTCTCCAATTTCTTCAAGATAATTCTAATTATTTCTATTACATTAAACTATTTAATTTAAATAGAAACCTTGATCAGCAGTCAAGGGAAACTACATAGGAGGGAGATAGAATTTTACATCAAGAAAAATTAGAGAAGACGAGGTACGCAGACCCCATTTAATAAAATCCATTCATTCAAGCATTCAACTAAAATAAAATCCAATCACATTGGTCAATAGTCCATAATCAACCCCATTTATTTTCATACATGTCACCATATGTATCAATAAATAAATATTCATCTCATGAATTAAAACATTCCATATATATATATGAGTATCATTTAATGGGCAATTTTAAATTGCATGAAATTCAATTTCAAGATTAAAATAAACTCTTTATTTTAATTATAAAATTTTTAAGAATATTATATATATATATATATATATATATATATATATATATTTATATATATATATTAGTAGCAATATCTCCTGATCACTTATTAAAAGGTTCCTGGGTTTCCTTTACATTACTTTATATATATATAAAAGTGATTCAGATTATATTAATAAAATCGTGATTCAAATTACTGCTTTATTCTCCTAGGTCACGTTAAAAAGTGACTTGCTAGCAAACTTGTATAACCTTTACGATTCCTTACAAACAAAATTGTCAATTTCGCACAGCAAATTCGCCACGGATAAAAAAATTTCCAATTTGCCAAATTCGCCCAGCAAACAAAATTATTTCGTGAATTTTGAAGCTTTCCGAATTTATTTTTTCTTTCTTTCTTTCAAAAAAATAATAATTTTATACAATTAATTATGCCCAATAAATTATTCTAAATACATACCCATATGTATATGAAATCAAAAATAAATTAATAATTGCATAAATGTTTGGCTCTGATGCCACTGTTGGGTTTGTACGAAATCGTGACGCAATCAAATTGCAAAAATTAGCAGAAGCATGGTATATCAGAGTTTAAAAAAAATATACAAAACCATTACCCGGATCATCCTTTATGCAAATTATTAATTTAAAATGATAAATAAGAAGTTATGGAATCATACCCTTGTAGAACGAAGCTTCCACAGGTACTAGTTCAACTCCTTGTTCTTCGTGATCTCCTTGAATTTCCGGGTTAGATTCCTTCCTTTGATCAACGTTAGCCACCCAAGTGTTTGGCCTCTAGAGGTGATCCACCAAGGAAGATGAATTATCAAGAAGGAGGGTGGTTGGCTTAGTTTTCTATCCTCTATAGAAAAGGAGTACTCTGCAACAATTGAAATTGCATCAAGTAATATCTATTATAAGAATCCTCTTATATAGATATTGGTCAACCCTTCTAATCCTATTAGACATGGGATTTCTTTTAATTAATTAAACTCCTTTAATTAATTTAGGCTTCCCACCACATGGGAAATAATTAATTAAATTCATTTAATTAATTTGTCTCCTAATCTTATTAGGAATAAATGAGAGTACTAATATTAAATTAATTACTAAACTCCTTTAGAAATTAAAATAATAATAATTATAATAATATTAATAAGACTCCTCTTATTAATTTATATTTAATATTTCCAAAATATTAAATAATAAATATTAAGCTATTTAATTTATTCTATCACCATAGATTAAATTAATTTTACTTAATGCATTATTACGATTATGCCATTACCTTCTTAAATAATTATTCTTCCTTTTATGGTGTGACCCTTTAGGTTCTCCATATTAAACCGGTTGTGAATAAATCAATTAGAACAATTCTAATCTTATTTAAATAAATAAATTAAACTAATAATCTATTTAAATAAATAATATTTATTCTACAATAGGGATAAGCCTCCCTAGCGATCAACGACTTTCCAGATAATATAGATTTCAACATTAATCATAAAAGAACCTGTGAGTAAATAGTTACCATACAATTCAATCCTTCCACCATACAATGTCCCAATTAAATATAAGACATGAATTTACTGTCAAGTCCTATTTTATTTAATTATATGTATTTCGATTAGAAAATGCACAACTCCAAATAATGTAAATTAGAAACTCCTTTCTAATTTCATTTTACCTTGGCCAAGGATTCCTGGGTTGTCATTTAATGAATCACATAGGACATATCTCCTCCTTTACTAGAGGCGGTAGATTATTTATTGATCATTCATTGTCTCCATATGTAACTCATTATACTCAAGCATACCCTTTTATATACCCTAAAGGGCTTTAAGGAATAAGTCAAAGTATAATTCATTACATACAAGATACTATGATGATCTCAAGTCCAAGGATCACTTGTACTACTATCACATTAGGAATTCCTATTGACAGGCGAGTAAAACGCCATTAGGTATTCCATAGCGAGTCACATTCAGTGAACTTATTCTCTAATAAGCACCTACATACTTGCTTTAGTGTCTCCACACAAATGATTATGAGATCAATCATCCTCATCTAATGAGCAAGCAACATATGTACTAATCTATCCGAATTTACTAATCCCCTTTTTAGTAATCCCATGATTAGGAACTATTTTAGTTTTAGAGCTTTCTAAGAATTTAGATCTCATTGGCATGATCATCATCATGATTCTAAAAGCATTGCTTAAAACTATGGGTTATTTACATATTATAAAAACAGCACCATGTAGATAATTAAATGCCTTTAATAAATGAATATTTTTATTAATAAATAAATAAGATTGCCTCCAAAGTATATGCTTTATCATCATACATGATTGGCTTGTATGCATACTACTTTCAATCTCCCACTTGCACTAAAGCCAATCGCCATGGTATCTCATACCAAACTTCTCTAAGTGACGATCAAACTGCTGTTGTGTTAAAGCTTTAGTTAATGGATCTGCAATGTTGTCTTGAGAGTCTACACTCTCCTCTTTCAATGATTTCTTTAATCAAAGTGCCGCAACACATGTTTAGATTCAAGATGAGACTTAGGACCTATTCCTAGTTCTGTAATGAACTTTTCATCTAAAACATCAACTTGCAGCTTCACTTACAGTTATATACTTTGTCTTTGTCACTAAACCAACAACCTTTTGTTGTTTGGAACATTTTCAATTCACTGCACCATCTTTCAAGGTAAACACATACCCTGAAACAGATTTACTGTCATCTTGGTCTGTTTGAAAACTTGAGTCTGTGAATCCCTTGAGTTTTAATTCAGACCCGCCGTAGAGAAGAAAAATATCTTTAGTCCTTCTCAAGTACTTTAGGATATTCTTCACTGCCTTCCAGTGCTCTTCTCCAGGGTTTGACTGGTATCTGCTCATTACACTAACTGCATGAGCAACATCCGGTCTAGTACATATCATACCGTACATGATAGATCCTATTGCAGAAGCATAAGGGATCTTACTCATACGGTCTCTCTCCTCAGGTGTCTTTGGGGCCTGTTTCTTGGAGAGATGTATTCCATGGCTCATCGGCATGAGACCTCTTTTGAAATCTTCCATGCTAAACCTCTTTAGCATTGCATCAATGTACGTTCCTTGGGATAAACCAAGCATCCTTTTAGATCTATCTCTATAGATCTTTATCCCCAAAATATAGGATGCTTCTTCCAAGTCCTTCATGCAGAAGTGTTTAGATAACCAGATTTTAATCGATTGTAGCATAGGAATGTCATTCACTATCAGTAATATATCATCAACATATAATACAAGAAATGAAACTGCGCTCCCACTAACCTTCTTGTTCACACATGGTTCATCGTCGTTTTTGACAAAATCAAACTCTTTGATTGTCTCATCAAAACGAATGTTCCATCTACGAGAAGCTTGCTTCAATCCATAAATGGATCATTGCAGCTTATAGACTTGATTTGTTCCAACCTTTGAAACAAATCCCTCTGGCTGTGTCATATACACATCCTCCTCAAGTTTCCCATTGAGGAAGGCCGTTTTCACGTCCATCTGCCAGATCTCATAGTCGTTATAAGCTGCAATCGCAAGCAAAATCCGAATGGACTTGAGCATAGCTACTGGTGAGAAGGTTTCATCATAGTCAACTCCTAGTCTTTGTTTGAAACCTTTTGCAACCAGTCGGGCCTTATAGGTCTCTACCTTGCCGTCCGCTCCAGTCTTTCTTTTAAAGACCCATTTACACCCAATAGGCTTAATGCCTTCAGGTGGTGAAATCAAAGTCCATACTTTGTTTTCATACATGGAGTCCATTTCGAATTTCATAGCTTCAAGCCATTTCCCTGAGTCTTTATTACTCATAGCCTGTTCGTAATTCAATGGATCATCATCATTCATGATGTGTACCTCATCGTCATCCTCTATAACGAATCTATATCTCTCAGGTATCTTCGGTACTCTTCCAGATTTACGAACAGGGTGTGGTATAGTAGGTTCTTCTACTTTGTCAGGTACCTGACTTTGATCCGTGGTAATTTGTGGGTCTTGAACTTCTTCAAGATATATCTTACTCCCACTGACCCCTTCATGGATAAAATCCTTTTCCAAGAAGGCAGTATGTTTCGCAACAAACACGTTTTGATCAGTTGGATGATAGAAATAATACCCTAAAGTTTCTTTAGGGTATCCCACAAATCTACACTTATCGGATTTAGTCTGTAGCTTATCGTTTTCAAACTTTTTGACATAAGCTGGACAACCCCAAGTCTTAACATGCTTAAGATTTGGTTTCCTCCCCTTCCATATCTCATATGGAGTCTTTGGGGCGGATTTGGTAGGTACCTTGTTAAGTAGGTATGCAGCCGTTTCTAGGGCATATCCCCATAAGGAAATTGGAAGGTCGGTAAAACTCATCATAGATCGAACCATGTCCAACAGTGTTCGATTTCTCCTTTCAGATACTCCATTTAACTGTGGTGTACCTAGAGGAGTCCATTGTGAGATTATACCATTTTCTTTGAGATAATTGAGAAACTCGCCGCTTAAGTATTCTCCACCTCAATCTGATCGAAGTATCTTTATACTCTTGCCCGTTTGTTTCTCTACTTCACTTCTGAACTCTTTGAACTTTTCAAATGATTCTGACTTGTATTTCATTAAATACACATATCCAAATCTTGAGTGATCATCAGTGAAAGTAATAAAATAAGAATACCCACCCCGTGCACTTGTTGTATAGGTCCACAAACGTCTGTGTGAATCAATGCCAACAACTCTGTAACTCTTTCTCCTTTTCCACTAAAAGGAGATTTAGTCATTTTACCCATGAGACAAGATTCACAAGTTGGATATGATTCATAATCAGATAACTCAAAGAGCCCATCTTTATGCAACTTTGATAATCTTGTTTCATTGATATGACCGAGTCTACAGTGCCACATGTAGGTATAATTAATATCATCTCTTTTCCTTTTCTTAGTTTGTTCAATTTGAAAAATATTTTCTTGTAAGTCAAGTGTATAAAGTCCATTTCGCAAATTTCCAACACCATATAAAATATCGTCTTTATAAATAGAACAACTATTGTTCTTTATAACAACGTTAAATCCTTCCATATCCAATACAGAAATTGAAATAATATTTTTAATAATATTCGGAACATAATAACAATTATTAAGATAAATGGACTTGCCCGAAGGTATTGCTAAATAATAAGTTCCTACAGCTAATGCAGCAACCTTTGCTCCATTCCCCACTCGTAGGATCACCTCATTATTGTTCAGCTTTCTACTTCTGACCAGTCCCTTCACATTATTACATATGTGAGAACCACAGCCGGTATCCAATACCCAAGTAGAATTTTGACTTTCTGAAAAATTAATTTCAATCATGAACGAACCTTGATTGGAAGTCGAAGCTTCTCCAAGCTTCTTCTTTGCCCGAAACTTCTTGCAGTTCCTCTTCCAATGACCCGGCTCATTGCAATGGAAGCACATTCCTTTGCTAGCTGGATCAGATTTCTTTTGTTCCTTTATGTTCACTTTGCCCTTGGTCATCCAAGATCGGAAGAGCTCCTTAGATATCTCATATCTAGCAGTCCTACTTTGTTCACCATACAACTCCTTGAGGTGAATCAACATAGTAGGAGCATCCATGTTTTCGTGCTGACGCTGAAGCTCGTTATTCATGGATGCGAGCATGATGCATTGAGCCACAGATGCATCATCTTGCCACTTTACAATGGTGGCAATCTCTTCCTCAGAGGCTGTTTCTGGAACAGTTACAGGGACAGGTGAGTTTAGGACATAAGAAATCTTTTCAGCAGTGAGAACTATTCTCAGATTTCTTAGCCAGTCCGTATAATTCGGCCCGGTAAGCTTATTAGCATCAAGTATGCTTCGCAGTGAAATTAGTGATTTTGACATTTTTAAAATTTTGCATGTCAAAAATAACATTTTAGCAAACATTCATTTTATTAATTTTGCATACCAAAATAATTTTAGGTCTTTATTTTAAATTGGTATCTCCCACTATTTTTATCAAACTATATTACCCTCACTTATATAGTTCGGCAACATCTAATTAAAGATTTGCTAGTGAGAATAAGGATCCCATTTCAAATGTATATAACCTTGTGGATAGCACAACAAGCGATATACAGATAAATAGGTAGACAACTCTTGTCAATTACATCACTATATAACTCATTTTATTTTGCCTCTTAAATCATAATGGTCAAGTGTGTGCACATCCGAACTAAAACGATTTAAGTTAAGTCCAGCCTAGAACTTCTATAAATTCAAAAAAGAAAAATGTTCGTCCTTGTGGATAGCACAACAAGACTAGATCGTTCAATTTTCTTGATAAGCATCAAATGTGATTAATTAACATCTTAAATATGCAATACTCGCCTTGTGGATAGCACAACAAGCTCATATTAAATATTTAATACTCTATTAATTTATCATGCTAGAAGGCGACGTTCGATATTCCAAATATCATTTGAACGCTTCGGACTTAATATTATTTCTTTGAGGGATTTGTTATTATTTGTCTCATCTTGTTTAGCGTGCATGCACATATATATATAAAATACGCGTCATTTTATTAAACATGCGAAGCATGTTTGCATAAAATATAATATATATAATATTTAGCATGGAATATAGAATACTATATTCTACCCAGATTGATTATGGACTTTTATTCTAGTTTGGTTCACTAGAGCCACCAAGTGAACCAAAAGGTCAAACCTAGGAGTACAAAAATTTAAATTTAAATATAACTATTACATTTAAACCCGGGCTCCATACAAACGGGTCTTCACGCGCTCCTTGCTCCTTGGTCTCCAATTTTTTCAAGATAATTCTAACTATTTCTATTACATTAAACTATTTAATTTAAATAGAAACCTTGATCAGCAGTCAAGGGGAAGTACATAGGAGGGAGATAGAATTTTATATCACGAAAAAAAAAAATTTAGAGAAGACGAGGTACACAGACCCCATTTAATAAAACCCATTCATTCAAGCATTCAACTAAAATAAAATCCAATCACATTGGTCAAATAGTCCATAATCAATCCCCATTTATTATCATACATATCACCATATATCAATAAATAAATATTCATCTCATGAATTAAAACATTCCATATATATATGAGTATCATTTAATGAGCAATTTTAAATTGCATGAAATCCAATTTCAAGATTAAAATAAACTCTTTATTTTAATTATAAAATTATTTAGAATATAATATATAAATATATCATATTTATTTTTTTAAAAAGAAGTCACCTTCTTTTATTAAAAGAGTCCTGCAGGTTTATTAAAAGAGTCCTTTCCTGATGGGTCACATTCTTTTTGGAGTAAGAAAGAGACAACACATTTTCTTTGCAGAATTCAAGATTAGCACCCAAAAAAAAAATTGTGATTCGTCCCAAAAAAAAAAAACGTCATTTTTTTTTCTTAAAAAAAAATAATTTTATACAATAAAATTATGCCCAATAAATTATTTTAAATATATACCCATATGTATATGAAATCAAAAATAAATTAATAATTGCATAAAAGTTTGGCTCTGATGCCACTGTTGGGTTTGTACGAAATCGTGGCGCAATCAAATTGCAAAAATTAGCGGAAGCATGGTATATCAGAGTTTAAAAAAATTTCTACAAAACCATTACCCGGATCATCCTTTATGCAAATTATTAATTTAAAACGATAAATAAGAAGTTATGGAATCATACCTTTGTAGAACGAAGCTTCCACAGGTACTAGTTCAACTCCTTGTTCTTCGTGATCTCCTTGAATTTCCGGATTAGATTACTTCCTTTGATCAACGTTAGCCACCCAAGTGTTTGGCCTCTAGAGGTGATCCACCAAGGAAGATGAATTATCAAGAAGGAGGGTGGTTGGCTTAGTTTTCTATCCTCTATAGAAAAGGAGTACTCTGCAACAATTGAAATTGCATCAAGTAATATCTATTATAAGAATCCTCTTATATAGATATTGGTCAACCCTTCTAATCCTATTAGACATGGGATTTCTTTTAATTAATTAAACTCCTTTAATTAATTTAGGCTTCCCACCACATGGGAAATAATTAATTAAATTCATTTAATTAATTTGTCTCCTAATCTTATTAGGAATAAATGAGAGTACTAATATTAAATTAATTACTAAACTCCTTTAGAAATTAAAATAATAATAATTATAATAATATTAATAAGACTCCTCTTATTAATTTATATTTAATATTTCCAAAATATTAAATAATAAATATTAAGCTATTTAATTTATTCTATCACCATAGATTAAATTAATTTCACTTAATGCATTATTACGATTATGCCATTACATTCTTAAATAATTATTCTTCCTTTTATGGTGTGACCCTTTAGGTTCTCCATATTAAACCGGTTGTGAATAAATCAATTAGAACAATTCTAATCTTATTTAAATAAATAAATTAAACTAATAATCTATTTAAATAAATAATATTTATTCTACAATAGGGATAAGCCTCCCTAGCGATCAATGACTTTCCAGATAATATAGATTCCAACATTAATCATAAAAGAACCTGTGAGTAAATAGTTACCATACAATTCAATCCTTCCACCATACAATGTCCCAATTAAATATAAGACATGAATTTACTGCCAAGTCTTATTTTATTTAATTATATGTATTTCGATTAGAAAATGCACAACTCCAAATAATGTAAATTAGAAACTCCTTTCTAATTTCATTTTACCTTGGCCAAGGATTCTTGGGTTGTCATTTAACGAATCACATAGGACATATCTTCTCCTTTACTAGAGGTGGTAGATTCTTTATTGATCATTCATTGTCTCCATATGTAACTCATTATACCCAAGCATACCCTTTTATATACCCTAAAGGGCTTTAAGGAATAAGTCAAAGTATAATTCATTACATACAAGATACTATGATGATCTCAAGTCCAAGGAATACTTGTACTACTATCACATTAGGAATTCTTATTCACAGGCGAGTAAAACTCCATTAGGTATTCCATAGCGAGTCACATTCAGTGAACTTATTCTCCAATAAGCACCTACATACTTGCTTTAGTGTCTCCACACAAATGATTATGAGATCAATCATCCTCATCTAATGAGCAAGCAACATATGTACTAATCTATCCGGATTTACTAATCCCCTTTTTAGTAATCCCATGATTAGGAACTATTTTAGTTTTAGAGCTTTCTAAGAATTTAGATCTCATTGGCATGATCATCATCATGATTCTAAAAGCATTGCTTAAAACTATGGGTTATTTACATATTATAAAAACAGCACCATGTAGATAATTAAATGCCTTTAATAAATGAATATTTTTATTAATAAATAAATAAGATTGCCTCCAAAGTATATGCTTTATCATCATACATGATTGGCTTGTATGCATACTACTTTCAATCTCCCACTTGCACTAAAGCCAATCGCCATGGTATCTCATACCCAACTTCTCTATGTGACGATCAAACTGCTGTTGTGTTAAAGCTTTAGTTAATGGATCTGCAATGTTGTCTTGAGAGTCTACACTCTCCTCTTTCAATGATTTCTTTAATCAAAGTGCCGCAACACATGTTTAGATTCAAGATGAGACTTAGGACCTATTCCTAGTTCTGTAATGAACTTTTCATCTAAAACATCAACTTGCAGCTTCACTTACAGTTATATACTTTGTCTTTGTCACTAAACCAACAACCTTTTGTTGTTTGGAACATTTTTAATTCACTGCACCATCTTTCAAGGTAAACACATACCCTGAAACAGATTTACTGTCATCTTGGTCTGTTTGAAAACTTGAGTCTGTGAATCCCTTGAGTTTTAATTCAGACCCGCCGTAGAGAAGAAAAATATCTTTAGTCCTTCTCAAGTACTTTAGGATATTCTTCACTGCCTTCCAGTGCTCTTCTCCAGGGTTTGACTGGTATCTGCTCATTACACTAAGTGCATGAGCAACATCCGGTCTAGTACATATCATACCGTACATGATAGATCCTATTGCAGAAGCATAAGGGATCTTACTCATACGGTCTCTCTCCTCAGGTGTCTTTGGGGCCTGTTTCTTAGAGAGATGTATTCCATGGCTCATCGGCATGAGACCTCTTTTGGAATCTTCCATGCTAAACCTCTTTAGCATTGCATCAATGTACGTTCCTTGGGATAAACCAAGCATCCTTTTAGATCTATCTCTATAGATCTTTATCCCCAAAATATAGGATGCTTCTTCCAAGTCCTTTATGGAGAAGTGTTTAGATAACCAGATTTTAATCGATTGTAGCATAGGAATGTCATTCCCTATCAGTAATATATCATCAACATATAATACAAGAAATGAAATTGCGCTCCCACTAACCTTCTTGTTCACACATGGTTCATCGTCGTTTTTGACAAAATCAAACTCTTTGATTGTCTCATCAAAACGAATGTTCCATCTACGAGAAGCTTGCTTCAATCCATAAATGGATCGTTTCAGCTTACAGACTTGATTTGTTCCAACCTTTGAAACAAATCCCTCTGGCTATGTCATATACACATCCTCCTCAAGTTTCCCATTGAGGAAGGCCGTTTTCACGTCCATCTGCCAGATCTCATAGTCGTTATAAGCTGCAATCGCAAGCAAAATCCGAATGGACTTGAGCATAGCTACTGGTGAGAAGGTTTCATCATAGTCAACTCCTAGTCTTTGTTTGAAACCTTTTGCAACCAGTCGGGCCTTATAGGTCTCTACCTTGCCGTCCGCTCCAGTCTTTCTTTTAAAGACCCATTTACACCCAATAGGCTTAATGCCTTCAGGTGGTGAAATCAAAGTCCATACTTTGTTTTCATACATGGAGTCCATTTCGAATTTCATAGCTTCAAGCCATTTCCCTGAGTCTTTATTACTCATAGCCTGTTCGTAATTCAATGGATCATCATCATTCATGATGTGTTCCTCATCGTCATCCTCTATAACGAATCTATATCTCTCAGGTATCTTCGGTACTCTTCCAGATTTACGAACAGGGTGTGGTATAGTAGGTTCTTCTACTTTGTCAGGTACCTGACTTTGATCCGTGGTAATTTGTGGGTCTTGAACTTCTTCAAGATATATCTTACTCCCACTGACCCCTTCATGGATAAAATCCTTTTCCAAGAAGGCAGTATGTTTCGCAACAAACACGTTTTGATCAGTTGGATGATAGAAATAATACCCTAAAGTTTCTTTAGGGTATCCCACAAATCTACACTTATCGGATTTAGTCTGTAGCTTATCGTTTTCAAACTTTTTGACATAAGCTGGACAACCCCAAGTCTTAACATGCTTAAGATTTGGTTTCCTCCCCTTCCATATCTCATATGGAGTCTTTGGGGCGGATTTGGTAGGTACCTTGTTAAGTAGGTATGCAGCCGTTTCTAGGGCATATCCCCATAAGGAAATTGGAAGGTCGGTAAAACTCATCATAGATCGAACCATGTCCAACAGTGTTCGATTTCTCCTTTCAGATACTCCATTTAACTGTGGTGTACCTAGAGGAGTCCATTGTGAGATTATACCATTTTCTTTGAGATAATTGAGAAACTCGCCGCTTAAGTATTCTCCACCTCAATCTGATCGAAGTATCTTTATACTCTTGCCCGTTTGTTTCTCTACTTCACTTCTGAACTCTTTGAACTTTTCAAATGATTCTGACTTGTATTTCATTAAATACACATATCCAAATCTTGAGTGATCATCAGTGAAAGTAATAAAATAAGAATACCCACCCCGTGCACTTGTTGTATAGGTCCACAAACGTCTGTGTGAATCAATGCCAACAACTCTGTAACTCTTTCTCCTTTTCCACTAAAAGGAGATTTAGTCATTTTACCCATGAGACAAGATTCACAAGTTGGATATGATTCATAATCAGATAACTCAAAGAGCCCATCTTTATGCAACTTTGATAATCTTGTTTAATTGATATGACCGAGTCTACAGTGTCACATGTAGGTATAATTAATATCATCTCTTTTCCTTTTCTTAGTTTGTTCAATTTGAAAAATATTTTCTTGTAAGTCAAGTGTATAAAGTCCATTTCGCAAATTTCCAACACCATATAAAATATCGTCTTTATAAATAGAACAACTATTGTTCTTTATAACAACGTTAAATCCTTCCATATCCAATACAGAAATTGAAATAATATTTTTAATAATATTCGGAACATAATAACAATTATTAAGATAAATGGACTTGCCCGAAGGCATTGCTAAATAATAAGTTCCTACAGCTAATGCGGCAACCTTTGCTCCATTCCCCACTCGTAGGATCACCTCATCATTGTTCAGCTTTCTACTTCTGACCAGTCCCTTCACATTATTACATATGTGAGAACCACAGCCGGTATCCAATACCCAAGTAGAATTTTGACTTTCTGAAAAATTAATTTCAATCATGAACGAACCTTGATTGGAAGTCGAAGCTTCTCCAAGCTTCTTCTTTGCCCGAAACTTCTTGCAGTTCCTCTTCCAATGACCCGGCTCGTTGCAATGGAAGCACATTCCTTTGCTAGCTGGATCAGATTTCTTTTGTTCCTTTATGTTCACTTTGCCCTTGGTCATCCAAGATCGGAAGAGCTCCTTAGATATCTCATATCTAGCAGTCCTACTTTGTTCACCATACAACTCCTTGAGGTGAATCAACATAGTAGGAGCATCCATGTTTTCGTGCTGACGCTGAAGCTCGTTATTCATGGATGCGAGCATGATGCATTGAGCCACAGATGCATCATCTTGCCACTTTACAATGGTGGCAATCTCTTCCTCAGAGGCTGTTTCTGGAACAGTTACAGGGACAGGTGAGTTTAGGACATAAGAAATCTTTTCAGCAGTGAGAACTATTCTCAGATTTCTTAGCCAGTCCGTATAATTCGGCCCGGTAAGCTTATTAGCATCAAGTATGTTTCGCAGTGAAATTAGTGATTTTGACATTTTTAAAATTTTGCATGTCAAAAATAACATTTTAGCAAACATTCATTTTATTAATTTTGCATACCAAAATAATTTTAGGTCTTTATTTTAAATTGGTATCTCCCACTATTTTTATCAAACTATATTACCCTCACTTATATAGTTCGGCAACATCTAATTAAAGATTTGCTAGTGAGAATAAGGATCCCATTTCAAATGTATATAACCTTGTGGATAGCACAACAAGCGATATACAAATAAATAGGTAGACAACTCTTGTCAATTACATCACTATATAACTCCTTTTATTTTGCCTCTTAAATCATAATGGTCAAGTGTGTGCACATCCGAACTAAAACGATTTAAGTTAAGTCCAGCCTAGCACTTCTATAAATTCAAAAAAGAAAAATGTTCGTCCTTGTGGATAGCACAACAAGACTAGATCGTTCAATTTTTTTGATAAGCATCAAATGTGATTAATTAACATCTTAAATATGCAATACTCGCCTTGTGGATAGCACAACAAGCTCATATTAAATATTTAATACTCTATTAATTTATCATGCTAGAAGGCGACGTTCGATATTCCAAATATCATTTGAACGCTTCAGACTTAATATTATTTCTTTGAGGGATTTGTTATTATTTGTCTCATCTTGTTTAGCGTGCATGCACATATATATATAAAATACGCGTCATTTTATTAAACATGCGAAGCATGTTTGCATAAAATATAATATATATAATATTTAGCATGGAATATAGAATACTATATTCTACCCAGATTGATTATGGACTTTTATTCTAGTTTGGTTCACTAGAGCCACCAAGTGAACCAAAAGGTCAAACCTAGGAGTACAAGAATTTAAATTTAAATATAACTATTACATTTAAACCCGGGCTCCATACAAACGGGTCTTCACGCGCTCCTTGCTCCTTGGTCTCCAATTTTTTCAAGATAATTCTAACTATTTCTATTACATTAAACTATTTAATTTAAATAGAAACCTTGATCAGCAGTCAAGGGAAAGTACATAGGAGGGAGATAGAATTTTATATCACGAAAAAAAAAATTTAGAGAAGACGAGGTACACAGACCCCATTTAATAAAACCCATTCATTCAAGCATTCAACTAAAATAAAATCCAATCACATTGGTCAAATAGTCCATAATCAATCCCCATTTATTATCATACATATCACCATATATATCAATAAATAAATATTCATCTCATGAATTAAAACATTCTATATATATATGAGTATCATTTAATGGGCAATTTTAAATTGCATGAAATCCAATTTCAAGATTAAAATAAACTCTTTATTTTAATTATAAAATTATTTAGAATATAATATATAAATATATCATATTTATTTTTTAAAAAAGAAGTCACCTTCTTTTATTAAAAGAGTCCTGCAGGTTTATTAAAAGAGTCCTTTCCTGATGGGTCACATTCTTTTTGGAGTAAGAAAGAGACAACACATTTTCTTTGCAGAATTCAAGATTAGCACCCAAAAAAAAAAATTGTGATTCGTCCCAAGAAAAAAAAAAACGTCATTTTTTTTTCTTAAAAAAAATAATTTTATACAATAAAATTATGCCCAATAAATTATTTTAAATATATACCCATATGTATATGAAATCAAAAATAAATTAATAATTGCATAAAAGTTTGGCTCTGATGCCGCTGTTGGGTTTGTACGAAATCGTGACGCAATCAAATTGCAAAAATTAGCGGAAGCATGGTATATCAGAGTTTAAAAAAATTTCTACAAAACCATTACCCGGATCATCCTTTATGCAAATTATTAATTTAAAACGATAAATAAGAAGTTATGGAATCATACCCTTGTAGAACGAAGATTCCACAGGTACTAGTTCAACTCCTTGTTCTTCGTGATCTCCTTGAATTTCCGGATTAGATTCCTTCCTTTGATCAACGTTAGCCACCCAAGTGTTTGGCCTCTAGAGGTGATCCACCAAGGAAGATGAATTATCAAGAAGGAGGGTGGTTGGCTTAGTTTTCTATCCTCTATAGAAAATGAGTACTCTGCAACAATTGAAATTGCATCAAGTAATATCTATTATAAGAATCCTCTTATATAGATATTGGTCAACCCTTCTAATCCTATTAGACATGGGATTTCTTTTAATTAATTAAACTCCTTTAATTAATTTAGGCTTCCCACCACATGGGAAATAATTAATTAAATTCATTTAATTAATTTGTCTCCTAATCTTATTAGGAATAAATGAGAGTACTAATATTAAATTAATTACTAAACTCCTTTAGAAATTAAAATAATAATAATTATAATAATATTAATAAGACTCCTCTTATTAATTTATATTTAATATTTCCAAAATATTAAATAATAAATATTAAGCTATTTAATTTACTCTATCACCATAGATTAAATTAATTTCACTTAATGCATTATTACGATTATGCCATTACCTTCTTAAATAATTATTCTTCCTTTTATGGTGTGACCCTTTAGGTTCTCCATATTAAACCGGTTGTGAATAAATCAATTAGAACAATTCTAATCTTATTTAAATAAATAAATTAAACTAATAATCTATTTAAATAAATAATATTTATTCTACAATAGGGATAAGCCTCCCTAGCGATCAACGACTTTCCAGATAATATAGATTTCAACATTAATCATAAAAGAACCTGTGAGTAAATAGTTACCATACAATTCAATCCTTCCACCATACAATGTCCCAATTAAATATAAGACATGAATTTACTGTCATGTCTTATTTTATTTAATTATATGTATTTCGATTAGAAAATGCACAACTCCAAATAATGTAAATTAGAAACTCCTTTCTAATTTCATTTTACCTTGGCCAAGGATTCCTGGGTTGTCATTTAACGAATCACATAGGACATATCTCCTCCTTTACTAGAGGTGGTAGATTCTTTATTGATCATTCATTGTCTCCATATGTAACTCATTATACCCAAGCATACCCTTTTATATACCCTAAAGGGCTTTAAGGAATAAGTCAAAGTATAATTCATTACATACAAGATACTATGATGATCTCAAGTCCAAGGAATACTTGTACTACTATCACATTAGGAATTCCTATTGACAGGCGAGTAAAACTCCATTAGGTATTCCATAGCGAGTCACGTTCAGTGAACTTATTCTCCAATAAGCACCTACATACTTGCTTTAGTGTCTCCACACAAATGATTATGAGATCAATCATCCTCATCTAATGAGCAAGCAACATATGTACTAATCTATCCGGATTTACTAATCCCCTTTTTAGTAATCCCATGATTAGGAACTATTTTAGTTTTAGAGCTTTCTAAGAATTTAGATCTCATTGACATGATCATCATCATGATTCTAAAAGCATTGCTTAAAACTATGAGTTATTTACATATTATAAAAACAGCACCATGTAGATAATTAAATGCCTTTAATAAATGAATATTTTTATTAATAAATAAATAAGATTGCCTCCAAAGTATATGCTTTATCATCATACATGATTGGCTTGTATGCATACTACTTTCAAGAGTGTGCCGAAGAGTGAGGAGAGAGTGTGCCGGAGAGTGAGGAGAGAGTGTGCCGGAGAGTGAGGAGAGAGTGTGCCGGAGAGTGTGAGAGAGAGAGAGAGAAAAAAAAAAGAGAGTGAATGAAAATAGAAAAGGAGGCGCTGGAGAAGAAGGCGTCCAAAATTAGGTTTAATAGTTATTTTTGACAGAATTTCTGTCGGGAATAGGTCCCTCGATATTAAGGTAATGTCTACGGATAATTCCCTCGAAAATAACATTGGTTCCTCGAAATTACAGTTCACGCTAGCGGGAAAGCTCGAGCCACAGGGGAAATATTACTTTCGACAGAATTTCGTCGGTATTATAGTATTTTCGAGGGACTTAACTACGACAGATTATTCCGTCGAAAATAGAGTTAAAATCGAGGGAAGTGAGTCCGTCGAGGTTAGGTCCGTCGGACTTAGCCGATTTTCTTGTAGTGGTTGGAAAAACTAACAGCAGAATCATTATCACAAAATATTTTCAATAGCCTTGAAATAGAATCTATAACTTTTAAGTCCTGAAATAAGATTCCTCAACAATACGGCGTGACAAGTAGCATGATAACAAGCCATATATTCTACCATCATCGTGGAAGTGGTAGTTAACTCCTGCTTATGACTTCTCCACGAAATAGGGCCTCCTGAAAGCATAAATATGTACCCTGATGTAGATTTCTTTTCGTCTTTACACTTAGCAAAATCAGAATCAAAATAACCAATAACTTTAAGGTTATCTGTTTTTCTGAATGTAAGCATAAAATCCTTAGTGCCCTGTAAGTAGCGTAAAACCTTTTTAGCTGCTTTCCAGTGATCCAAACCTGGATTTGACTGATAACGTCCAAGCATGCCAGTTACGTACGCTATATCTGGATGTGTACAAACTTGAGCGTACATAAGACTCCCAACCACAGAAGCATAGGGAATAAGATTCATTTGATCACGTTCAAGTTCATTCTTAGGGCATTGATATGAGCCAAATTTGTCACCCTTAACAACAGGGGCGACAGTAGGGGAGCAATTTTGCATGTTGTATTTGTTAAGAACTTTGCCAATATAAGCTCTTTGGGACAATACTAATATCCCGCGAGACCTATCTCGATGAATTTCAATACCTATAACATAAGAGGCTTCACCGAGATCCTTCATATCAAAATTTCTAGAAAGGAAACGTTTGGTCTCATGCAACATGTCTAAGTTATTACTTGCAAGTAGTATATCATCAACATACAAAACAAGAATAACAAATTTACTTCCACTAACCTTCAAGTATATGCATTGATCCACTATATTTTTTCTTAAATTCAAAAGTACTCATCACCTCGTGAAACTTAAGACATCATTGTCGAGAAGCCTGTTTTAACCCATATACGGACTTCTTAAGTCTATATACCATATGTTTCTTGCCTTTAACCAAAAAACCTTCTGGTTGTGCCATATAGACATTCTCATGCAAGTTACCATTAAGGAATGCAGTTTTAACATCCATCTGATGTAACTCTAAATCATAATGAGCTACTAAATCCATGACTATTCTAAATAAATCTTTCCTGAATACTGGAGAGAAAGTTTCATTATATTCCACACCTTCCTTTTGAGTGAAACCCTTAGCAACCAATCGAGCTTTATACCTTTCGACGTTTCCTTTAGGATCTAATTTGGTCTTATAGACCCACTTGCAACCAACAGGTTTAATACCTTTTGGTAATTCTTCAATATCCCAAACGTTATTAAGCTCCATTGATTTCAACTCATCATTCATGGCTTCAAGCCATTAAGTTGATTGAGCACTGGTAATGGCCTTTTTAAAGGAGATAAGATCATTAATCTTACCTGAATCATAGTCAATCTCATTTAGATAGGTTATAAAATTATCAAAATTAACAGGTTTTCTAGGTTTTCGGACCTACATAAAGGCTACACAATTTCAGGAATATGATTTTCATGAATGTGGAGTTCAACATTAGGTGGTGGCTCAGCTATCTCAGGGGCATCATGTTCTTAACCCTACTTTTTTATTGAGCGAGTATCCTAACCTATGCATTTACTTTATGCAAGGAATCTATGATTATGAAAGTTTCCTAACTTCTTTTGATTTTATATTGAATGCAAGTATTCAAACCGTACTCCTTATTAAGCATATACTTAAGCTTGTACTATTATTAATCGTATGAGTAAACAATTGATAGTATGATTCCTGTCTTACGAATTAATACTTCCTAGCTTGATTTAAAGCCTGTTTATATTCTTCAAACTATGTTGCAAGTATTGAACTTATAAATTGTTCTCATATACATCGTAAAAGTTGTCTACGCCATTTGATTCGGCTAGACCTATGTCATGAATTTGAAAGCAATCCAAACCAATTGCTTGGTGAGGAATCTTATAAATTGACTGAGATGAACAACCCTCATTGAAGGGGAAACAATATATCCGACGGGAGACCGACGTGCACACAAATAACATGTGAATATTATGCATAATGTAGGGTACTTTCGGCTGATCACCTGTTGTACTTGTTTATATCGGATTGTCAGTTAAACACTGGTAATTCTAGAAAGAGTTCTTAGTCCTTAGTGACTACTCAGTACTAAACTTTATCTTTTAGAAAATGTTGAAACCTTTGAATCCTTTTTGATAATGCTTCGGTCTATAATTGACCTTCTGTTTACAATTCAAAGGACAGTTTTGGAACTATTGATATATCTTCGTTTACAACATTATTCCTTAAACTCTTAAATTATCCTTTGACATTATACCTTGGATATCATTAAGCTTTATAATTAGTGTAGACACTCGAAATTTCGTGTCCCTGTTACTAACACTATAGAAGGGTAAAACTGTCTTTTCAATTCAACCCCGGTCTCAATACCGGGCCATCAATTCAACTCCGATCTCAATACCGGGCCATCAAATTCAACCCCGGTTTCAATACCGGGCCGCCAAATCAACCTCGGTCTCAATATCGGGCCGTCAAATCAACCTCGATCTCAATATCGGGCCCTCAAGTCAACCCTGGTCTCAATACCGGTCCCTCAAATCAACCTTGGTCTCAATATCGGGCCCTTAAATCAACCCCGGTCTCAATATTGGGCCCTCTAATCAACCTCGGTCTCAATACCGGGCCCTCAAATCAACCCTGATCTCAACCCGAGAGGTACAGGTCAGCCCCGGTATCAACCTGAGAAGTAAAGGTCAGCCCCGGTCTCAACCCGGGAAGTATAGGTCAGGCCCGATCTCGACCCGAGAAGTACAACTCAGCCCCGGTCTCAACCCGGGAGGTACAGGTCAGCCCCGATCTCAACCCGGGAGGTACAAGTCAGCCCCAGTCTCAATCTAGGAGGTACAGGTCAGCCTCGGTCTCAACCTGGGAGGTACAGGTCAGCCCCAGTCTCAACCCGGGAAGTACAGGTCAGCCCCGGTCTCAACCCAGGAAGTACATGTCAACCCCGGTCTCAACCCGAGAGGTACAAGTGAGCCCCGGTCTCAACCTGGGAAGTATAGGTCAGCCCCGGTCTCAACCCGGGAAGTATATGTCAGTCCCGGTCTCAACCCGGGAAGTACAGGTCAGCCCTGGACTCAACCCAGGAAGTACAGGTCAGCCTTGATCTCAACCCGGGTGGTACAGGTTAGCCCCGATCTCAACTCGGGAGGTATAGGTCAGTCTCGGTATCAACCCGGGAGGTACAGGTCAGTCCCGGTATCAACCCGGGAGGTACAGGTCAGTCTCAGTCTCAACCCGGGAAGTATAGGTCAGCCCCGGTCTCAACCCGGGAGGTACAGGTCAGCCCCGGTCTTAACCCGGGAGGTACTGGTCAGCGCCGGTCTCAACCCAGGAGGTACAGGTCAGCCCCGGTGTGATGCCCCCAAAATAGATTCAATACCCAACCCATTCTGAGTCGCCAAAAATATGGTACAAAATCCAAATACAATCTTTTATAACAAACGGTCATGCAAAATACGACCACACAACTGTGAGTTTCAATACAAATCGTATATAATACGAAATATAAACACTCAAATTCAGTCCCTATTAATTATTATCACACTATTTAACAACAATAGTGAGGACTACAACTGCTCTAACTCTGCCCATCACTCTGTTCCCTGACTAGTCTCTGCAACATTCTCATTTCCTGAAGAGGACAATAGAAGAAAAGGGTGAGCTCAACTAGCCTAGTAAAGAATATTATGACTAAGATAATGAAGAATAAATTATCGTTAGTCTTCAATAAATCAGATAAAATATTATAGACAACAAGTTTTTGATCAACAACTGCAGCGAAAATAACAATTCATTAGAAGAGTTATCCCTGTAACATCAATATTTTATCCCTGTAACATCAATCAATATATATCTCAAATCAATATTCATCTTTGCACTATGGGCCAAAGATATTCATTTGTATCACCAGTGGTCATGTTCATCTCAACAGCTGTCTATCTTTGCACTACAGGCCAAAGATATCCATCAGGTAATCATTCATCTTTGCACTACAGGCCAAAGATAATCATCAAGTCTCACCATTTAGGATTGAGGATGATGAAAAATATTTTAAAGAACGAATCTAGTGAGATAAAGGACAAAGATTAAGAATTCGTAAATTAGTTTATCCAATTTCAAGAATACTCCATAATAATCAATTGTGGAGAAAAATTCAAGAATGAAGTTCAAAACATGGATCCAATCAAAGATAAGAACCATAACAGACAACTTGGACAAAGAAAAGAAAATTTAATTTTTCTGTGAATAGTATTGTATTCGTGAATAGTGTCGTATACGTGAATAGTAACCCCGACATGAAAAGGTAAAAATTTTATAATAAAAATCATACCAATATTTCAGTGAAATGATATCGAAAGAAATAACATCATTTACGAGAAAAATAGCATCCCTTACAAGAAAATAACATCCCTTACGAGAAAAATAACATCCCTTACCTCAGTAGAATACTGAATCTGACTGAAATATCGGATATTATGCTGACGAAAACTTGCACTATTTGTTGGGTTTGTACGTAACGCAATCATGCAATCAAATCACATAAATAGGGCGGAAGCGTAAAAACTAGGTTTCAAAAATTTATACAAACCCATTACCATGATCATTCTTGTGCATCAATTATCAGTGAATGAAGAAGGAGAAAAACAGAATTATACCTTTGAAGATCCAAGCTTCCTCAGGTACAAGTTCTACTCATTTGATTCCTCTGTAGTGGCTCCTTCCCTTGATCAATGTCAGCCACCCAAATGTTTGGCCTCTAACGGTGATCCACCAAGGAAGATGAAGAACTCAGTAAGATGGGTTATTGGCTTAACCCTTGTTTCTATCTCTATAGAATATGTGTACTCCCAACTCTTAAAAAATTCACGTTCCTTATTTCTGATATAAGACTCTCTTATATAGATATTAGGTTAACCCTCCTAATCCAATTAGAATAGGGTTTTATTTAATTAATTAATTAAATACTTTTAATTAATTTATATCCTAATCTTTATTAGGATTGAGAGAGAGTATTGATATTATATTAATTCCTAAACTCCTTTAGAATTAAAATAATAATAATAATAATATTAATAAGACTCCTCTTATTAATTTATATTTAATATTTCTAAAATATTAAATAATAAACATTAAGCTATTTAATTTATTCTATCATCATAGATTAAATTAATTATATTTAATGCATTATTACTATCATGCCATTTTCTTCTTAAATAATTCTTCTTCCTTTTATGGTGTGACCCTTTAGGTTCTCCATATTAAACCGGTTGTGAATAAATCAATTAGAACAATTCTAATCTTATTTAAATAAACAAATTAAACTAATAATCTATTTAAATAAATAACATTTATTCTAAAATAGGGATAAGCCTCCCTAGCGATCAACGACTTTCCAGATAATATAGATTTCAACATTAATCATAAAAGAACCTGTGAGTTAATAGTTACCGTACAATTCAATCCTTCCACCATACAATGTCCCAATTAAATATAAGACATGGATTTACTGTCAAGTCTTAATTTATTTAATTATATGTATTTCGATTAGAAAATGCACAACTCCAAATAATGCAAATTAGAAACCTCTTTCTAATTTTATTCTACCTTGGCCAAGGATTCCTGGGTTGTCATTTAACGAATCACATAGGACATATCTCCTCTTTTACTAGAGGTGGTAGATTCTTTATTGATCATTCATTATCTCCATATGTAACTCATTATACCCAAGCATACCCTATATATGCCTTAAAAGGCCTTAAAGAATTAGTCAAAGTATAATTTGTTACATACAAGATACTATGATGATCTCAAGTCCAAGGATCACATGTACTACTATCACATTAGGAATTTCTATTGACAGGCGAGTAAAACTCCATTAGGTATTCCATAGCGAGTCACGTTCAGTGAACTTATTCTCCAATAAGCACCTACATACTTGCTTTAGTGTCTCCACACAAATGACCATGAGATCAGTCATCCTCATCCAATGAGCAAGCAACATATGTTCCAATCTATCCGGGTTTACTAATCCCCATTTTAGTAATCCCACAATTGGGAACTATTTTAGTTTTTAAGCTTTCTAAGAATTTAGATCTCATTATCATGATCTCATCATGATTCTAAAAGCATTGCTTAAAACTATGGGTTGTTTACATATTATAAAAACAGCACCATGTAGATAATTATATGCCTTAAATGAATATTTTATTAATAAATAAATAAAATTATTTACAAAGTATGTGCTTTGTCATCATACGTGATTGGCTTGTATGCACACTACTATCAAAGCCACCATGTATTAGAAGGAATATCAATTAGAAAGGATTCATAAGTTACATAATTAAAGGACGATATACGTTTCTTTTCAAGCCATTCTCTGAATTTAGGGCATTCTTTCTTAATATTCCCTTGCTTCTTACAGAAGTGACATTTATGACATGCCTCAGAGTTGTTACCTGAATAATTTGCTTTATTTGTTTTAGTAGAAATTTGCTTATCCTTATTCTTAAAATATTTATCATTTTTATGAGCCTTCTTCTTATGAGATCCAGTGGTAGTCAAATGAGCAACATAAGCAGAAATACTAGTTGAAGTCAATGCTGAAACGTAATCAAGCTCATAAGCATGCTTACAAATAACTAAAAGAAATTCACAATGTACAACAATAATTAATAAATAATCATAATAAAATCAACTGTAGGACAAATAGTTAGTTACATAAAATCTATTTACAACACCAAAAAATAGATTTTAATGAGACGTTGATGCATAATTATCAATCTTTCGTTGGTCCAATTAATAATATGCTAATAACATTCCAATAAAATAAATGCACAATACATTTATCCACGCATCATCGTTGGGCAGAAACGAAATAAACATGTTACTTATGCAATAAAAATCCATTTAATAAATTTTAATTCTAATTTTTCGTTGGGTAAAATTAAAATATTCATTTATTAAATATAACATTATGTGACTTTTCTTAATCTTTAATTGTTTCAATACCCTCCGTTGGGTTGATTATTAATTTTAACAATAAAAGAGTCACACATACATGTAAATTATTATGATTAGACTCAATTTTCTTTAAACAACATATTAATAAAATTTGAAAATTAACATTATTTACAATTTACATGTAACAATTTAAAAGCTCTAATTAATAATATATCATATCATGTTCTAGAATCTTAAATTAAGATATTTTAGGAATATGAATTCATTAATAATTTATATGTAACAACTTAAAAGCCTTAATAATATATCACATCATGTTCTAGAATTTTAAATTAAGATATTTTATAAACATGAATTCATTATAAAATATTCACATAAATTGTAAGACCCCAACTTTTTATGAATAAGATTTAATTTCCTCTATATATTATTTTAAATAATAAGGTGTTGATTTGATAAATGTGATAAGTTATGGGTGATATGTGCAAATTTTACAAAGTAAGCAAGTGGTCATAAAATATTCATTGTGTCGAAAAATATTCGTTTGGTCGGGGAATATTCTTTTTGTCGGAGAATATTCGTACGACAGCGCAGTCATTGGTGGGCCCCATAACGAAAAACTGTCGGATGAAGAAAACGACAAGAATAAGTTTTCTAAAATATAACGGCAAAACTTTTACCGTTAAACTGTTGAAATACCCGGTGGTTAAAGTACAGTAATACGCGTTGTTGCACAGTAGCATACAGTATTGCACAATATTTTTCATTATTGATTCTTACGTAAAAAGTCACTTACTCAATAATTGTTACAGTAATTAATGTTCAATATTTTATATTAGTGAGTCAATAATTGCTACATTGATAATTGCATAGTATTTTATATTATTGATTCAATAATTGTCACAGTAATCGCTGCACAGTAATTTATAATATTAAATCAATAATTGTCACACATATTATTTTAATAATTTTATTAGATAACATTATTGACAATGTCTAGAAAGCTCTGTCGAGGAAAGGGGTTATGTTATATAATTGCGCGTCATTGAGGAGAGATTCTTATTGGAAAACCCCTTCTTTCCTAGGAACGACATGGTTGTCAATATTGTGATGCTATAATATTAACTGAGAATAATAATTGATGAATAAAATAAAAATTATTGATAAATATGATAAGTACATATTTGATCAATTTTGATATAAATGGAAGAATTTTTAGCATGAAATATTTGTTGAGAGTTGACATTTTATCTTCTCCGATAAAATAATTTATTCAAATATATTATTATAATATTACATTATAATAGTATAATGTGATAATATAATAGTATAATTTTATAATTTAAATGGTAACATTATGATAATAAATTAATGGCATAAAAATAAAATGAGGTGGCAGAGAGCAAATTATATTTTAATTCTTTTTAATAATTATAAATTATTATTATTATAAATGTAAAACATGTGATAAATGAATAAGTGAGCAAATTGGTTTGAAAACTTGGTTTTCAAGGTGTGGCGTGCTGAGAAGCCACTGAGGGTAGATTTGGTCAGTCCTGGTGTGCTGGCATTTTTTTATAAATAGGTTGCTTAGTTAAAAAATAAAAATCACACCAGAATCAGAAATTTTTTTCTCTATACTATTGAGCGTATTTCTTGTGAGTATAAGAATATTTTGAGTGTGGATAACAGTGCAAGATTTCCTCAACATAATGTCCGATATTCCAGTCAGATCTAGTATTCTACTAAGGTAAAGGATATTATTTTTTTCGTAAAGGATGTTATTTTTTTTCAATATTTGTAAATGATATTATTTTCTTTCATATTCCATATTATGAAAGTGATAATATTTCATTTCATATTCCCAAATTTAAACTTACTACGGAAAGTATTGCTTCTATAATTCCTGAAATAATTAGAAATTCCTTGAATTTTGCGCTTCATCTAATATCATTTCACCGAAATATTGGTCTGAACTTTCTTATGAAATTTTTACCTTTTCATGTCGGGGGTACTATTCATACGTACGGTACTATTCCTACGTACAGTACTATTCATGGGGTACTATTCACGATAATATTATTTTCTTTTCTGTCCATATTATTTTTGATATATGAATATCATTCTTAAATTTTGCTCCACAATTGATTATTATGTTGACAATTTGAGCATTCTTGAAACTGGATCCATGTTTTGATCTTCATTCTTGAACTCTGGATAAATTGAATTATAAATATCTAATATTTATCTTTTATCTCACTGGATTCATTGTTCATATCATTGTCATAAAACTCAAACTTAAATTGTGGTGAAAGTTATCTTTGGCCCGTAGTGCAAAGATGAACGGTTGATTGATGAATATCTTTGTCCTGTAGTGCAAAAATGAGTTGTTGATTTATGAATATTTTTGGCCCGTAGTGCAAAGATGAGCTATTGAATTATGAATATCTTTAGTCCGTAGTGTAAAGATGAGCAGGTGTTTGATATGATCATGACCACTGGTGATACAAATGAATATCTTTGGTCCATAGTGCAAAGATGAACTATTGATTTGAAATATTTATTGATTGATGTTATAAGGATAAAATATTAATGATGGACTTTTAAATCATAGAAGATAGTAGATATCATTCTCTACTTAACTCTTCTAATGAATTGTTATTTTCGCTGCAGTTGTTGATCTAAAACTTGTTGTCCATAATATTTTATCTGATTTATTGAAAGCTAACGATAATTTATTCTTCATTATCTTAGTCATAATATTCTATACTGGGATAGTTGAGCTCACCCTTTTCTTTCATTATTTTGTTCAGGAAATGAGAATATAGCTGGGACTAGTCGGAAAATGGAGTGATGGTCCGAAATAGCGCTATAGTAGTCCTCACTATTTTGTAAAATAGTGTGATAATAATTATAATGAGGACTTATTTGAGTGTTTATATTTTCGTATTATATATGATATGTATTGAAGCTCACAGTTTGTGTGATCGTATTTTGCACGACCGTTTGATATAAAAAGATTTATATTTAGATTCTGTACCATGTATTTGGCGGCTCAAAATGAATTGTGTGAACCTATTTTGGGTGCGTCATATAAATTCTAAATTGAATACATGCTGACATGATATGAATCCAATAACTAAACTTTCAATAAAAGGCCTAGGACAAAAGTTTTGTGTAATAAGAAATTAAGAATGCACAAAGTTTTAACTAAAAACAAATTAGCATATAAAGCCACCAAATTAAATACCCTAACTTGCTATCAGATTTGATAGATTTTTTAAGGCATATGCACGAGTAAGACAACCAATCATAATACTACATCAGTAAGAATGCACAAAGTTTTTATATGATTGGCAAGGCACAGTCCCACTATTAATTGATTAAAAGTTTTGTATAATAAGCACGTAACTTTGTGGATCACTTGGGCTGGAACTATTTGATGCCTCCTGATAATTAAAAGGCCTAGCAATTATTATCTGCTGATGAAGCAGCAGCAAACCAGGATAATCTCATAATAAAAAAAAATAAAAATTAAACAGTCCCACTATGAATAAGATAGGCCATTACTCATAAAACATGAAAAACATTTTACTATCATGAATATGCCGAAAAACCTTATATTATCATGAACATGAGCAAGCATGAACATGAGTAAGCATGAACATGATAATTTATAACATGATAAATAAATTAATTTATTCTATACAATAACGTAACCACGTTCTTGATACCAGATGTTAAATAAATTATATCGGAAAGTGCTATTGCATAGAATAAAATCAATTAAACAATTAGGTACTTACTTGAATTGAGTGAATACATCACGTTTTGATGCGCGTAAGGGTGAAGGTCTTCAATTGTCTCTCAATCTTATGATGGATGTATAGGTGTGTATAAAGTTATTGAGACGACAACTGAGACCAAACCCTAACGGTTTTATTTATAGAATAGTAAAGGTCAAAATCGTCCATCAACATTATGAAACCCTAGGCCCATTATACCAAATACTATTAATAATATTGTTTATGGGCCACACAATTAATTACTAAACCCATAAATAAAGTAATAAATTAATACAATATGTAAGTCAAATAATTACATAAATAGTAGAGGCCACATAAGGTAATAAAATATTCTAACATAAATTACAAGGTAAATGTAATGCACAAGAGGGTTCAATCATGAGACTTCTTGAATTTGACCTACTGCGTGATAATATGGATGAATAATCTAGTTGCCGTTTTGCCCCTGCAAAGCCACTCGACCCAGAAACAACTAAGGGCCCTGAATACGGAATGTCACCATGAGATGCATTCTTTATGTGGGAAGCATCTTCCTTTAAATCATTTGATGGCTTCAGCGACACCAAACCTAAGATAATATCTTTTTTTTGATTATCTACACCACTTCCATTTATTTTATTGGCAGTTTGAGTTCTGACCGACAAATTCTGTACAGGTAAAAACAGCCAAGTATAACAATAAGTTTCCTTAAAACTGAAACCATATAGACATGCTTGGCATTATAAAGAGAAAATAAAAACTAATAGTAGTTTAAAAATGTCATTTTGAGTATATCTAGATTATTTAACAAGTGCTTGCATCTTTTTATACTTGTTGATACAAGAAGAAAAGAATAAATAGTATCAGGGTACACCATTCACATCAGTTTTTACATCTTGAAACCAATATGGATAGCATATGAAGTTCCTATTGAAAGTAGAAACCTCATCTTTAATATCTTCTTTAATATCTCATACTTACAAAATAGCTATCTAATACTTTATTAAGGACTCCTAAAAAACTGAGCATCTAGTTTTTCTTTTCCAATCTTGTGGTTCAGATTTGGGTGAATGATGAGGACAGCTTAAAGCATTAAAATGAAGTAGTATTTCCATGGCACAAGCTTATACATCTTTCTTGTAGAAAGTTAGAAAGTTAAAGGGAGTTTATTTTGCTTCTTTGCACTATGTTTATTTTCTCTGATATGAATCAATTGCCTATTAAATCTATTCATAAATACAACAATGGAGTCTAGAGTCTCCTGTTGCCTAAGGTACCATTCCAGATCGAGCTAGCCTGCCTATTTGTTTTTTTTTCCTTCATATTTTCCAGTATACTATATTAGTATATTGTCAGTCTCACATTTGGGCATAAATCTCCTAGAAGGCACAATAGCAGTAAAGGTAGCAACTGCAGCAACAGTATACTCGCAGCAGCACCATCCAAAACAAAAGCTGCAACCCATACCCATGCCCATAAACACAGACCAGAACAAAAGAAAAGGCTAGAGAAAAAACAAACCCCCAACCCTAGACCATAACCCAAATCAAACTGGAGAATAGCAGCAGCAGCAGCCCTTTGGCAAACCAATTTGTAGATTTTAAAATGGCAAACCCTTTTTATAACTAAACTAAAATGTATCCCTTATTAATTTTTTTTACGTAAACATGTACAACCTTCAGCAGGTTGGTAAGCTGTCAAATATCCCCAAGGGGACAAAACAAAAGTGAAGTATTCAATTTAAGAAGATAGAAACATTTTATTCCCACTATTCATAACCTTGTTGACAATTCCCATTACACAATTGTACATTGCAAAATAAATGAAAGGAATAATTGATAATAAATAAATTAAACGAAATAAAGACATCGACCTGAATAGTGCTGCACTACCAAAAAATTTCCTCACAGCAAGGCTGTACACATGCAACTGACTGCCAAAGGACAATTTGAATTAAAGGTATGTTTGAATGAGTGGAATAAATTGAAACATTCATATTAGAGTAACCCTCTTTAATGGACTGAAGGGGAGGGGTGATGAGAATCTCTTAATGCCAAGGATTTTTTTAAAAAAACTTACTGTAATAAGGCTAATTGCAGCCTTGCTAGCAGATGGTATATATCAATACATAAAGAGGAACAGCTGCAAGCTTCCACACCAAATTAGAAGCACTTTAAATAGTTAAGTTTTTTTCCCAAGTGATGCAACAATTTATGCAAATTAGAACTGTGTTATGACACAAGGAAGGAAAGATCATCTCACCTGTGGAAACTGATAGTTGATTGCACTTGCTAGTTGAAGCCCTTCAACCCATTCAATTTTCGTCGGACTGCCTATTACACTACATATTTTGTAGATTTCATCTGCTTCGTTGCTGTAGTGGAAGGGAAAAAGAAAAAGAAAACTCGTATATAGTCACATTTGCTAAGCAGAAAATAAAAACGTTACAGAAATGGATATCACTACTTATAAACTATGTTACTCTTTACACACACAAACACAGAGCAACAACAATAATTCAGAGCAAGACAGTTCAAACAACAGAAAATATAGACAAAACCAACCACCAAAAGGAAAAACATACAAAAGGTTATTCCTGAATTTGTGGATTGTATCCCGATAGATTGAATACTAGAAGGATTCCTTCTATTGTGGAGAAGATGTTGTATTTGACGTTTTATCCTTTGCCTTTCAAATACAGTGAACGCTCTTGATCTAGAGGTTGGAGATGTAGAGGTTAAAAGAGCTATTTGCCCAATTAATATTTGGCCTAAAACAAGTTAAGGACTGCAACAATAACAAACCATCAACTACAACAATAGATTAACTAAATTTTAACTTTCCATCATAATTAACCAAAATTGGAAAATCAAAATCCAAATATCATCCATTATACTTTAAATTAATGATTTACCAAGTCTAACATAAAGTTCAACATTAATATCCAAGATTTTGTAGTGTCCACAACAAAAGTTCAACAGTTTTGAATGTCCATAAATAATGATCAAGAGTTGTTTTCAGCTCTTTTTGTCCCTGAGCTGATGTTGCTTTGAATCAACTGCAGAAATTGAGGATTGTCGGCTAACTTGTTTAGTATATTCTCAAGATTGTCTATCCGTTTGACTTGTGCCTAAATGGTTGCTTGAAACTCTTCATTCTTTTTGTGAGACGCTTCTAACTCTGCTGTCAATGTAACTTTTTCTTTCTCGGTAGATGAAGACATCCCTGCTCAAGGACCAAATCCAAAACCAAGCAATCTCCCTACCTTCTTACCAAACACTTGAGTCATAATCTCCCTTTTGTCATTATTGTCAACATTTTCAAATTCTGCGTCCATCTTAGAGGTGCATTCAGTCTCAAGTGATTTCATTTCATTTTGTGAAATTAACAACAAATGCAATTAATTCATTACATAATCCCAAATTTAAAAATAAGATAAGGTTTGTATAACTTACATATGCAGATTCATTTTCAGGTTGTATCCACTCGTTTGTTTCCTTTTTCTGATGTGTGCTTTTGTAATCTTCAATTGGATCTCCCTCAAAATCAAATTAGAATAATTCATAACGAGAGCATTATTTAATTATTTTTTTGGTAAAATTACATGTATATAAAATTGCAAAAAAACGGATATTACAATACAGCTCATAACATAATTCCATCTCCCGAGGGTACTAGAGCACCTAGATAAAACTAGGAAACCAATAAACATCCATCACAGTTTTACAAATAAACATTCGTCAGTGAAAGTATGCTTTGTTGCCAGAGAAATTATTTAAAAACACATGGACGACACAATGGATAAAGTGGATATACTGTTTGCTTTGGCAGAGGTTGCGTTGGAAAGAGGTCTGTTAATTTGTTTGAACTAAGTGGATAATTCAATAGGTCTGCTGCTTCTGTAACCCAAACTAATTACTATGATATATACATATACTATATATTTTCATTTGTAATATAAACCTTGTACGTATAAAGAATTTGAAAACTAATTATGCTCCATCCTTGAAACTTGTTTATGTACTCATTAATAAGTTCTAATAATCTGTGTTTAAGCAGAAAAAAAAGGTTATGTCATTTTGTAAGTTTAGGGTGCAACGACTGATGGATGTGATGAGTGAGTTTCATACCTACGAATCGGTTACTTTTCAAGCCTAAGTCTTTGCTACTTCGGGTACTTTTAGGAGCATTTTTACTTGTTTTAGTTGTTTATGTGCGATGAGTTGGTTTTATACCTACGAATCGATTACCTTTCTAGCTTGATTCCTTACTACTTCGAGTAGTTTTAGTGTTGTTTTACTCGTTTTCTATGTTGATGTTGCATAAATTGAATTGGATGGAAACTAGGACTTAAAGGTAGGATTTAGCAGTTCTTAGCCAGCACACCCGCCGAGGCGGGCTTTCACAAGCCAAATCACCCGCCGGGGCGGGGGTCACAATCTCAGAATTATTGTACACCCGCCGGGGCAAGCATTCTCAGTACAAAACACCCGTCGGGGCGGGGTGCTCAGCAGTTAAAGGATGTTTCCATATTGGAGAAGGATTCTGAAGATCTCTTGCGACGTGAATTCATACGCGAATTAGGAAGGAATAAAGAGGCAAATAGAAGGGAAAGAACGTTCATTCTTGATGATTAACAGAACCCTAACTTTGGCATCACGATTGGAGGATTGAAGCGACGATTTCAAGCACGAAAAGTGCGAAGGAGATTGAAGAAAAGCAGCAATTCTACTTATAGTTTTTACTCTCTATCTTCACCTTTGTATTCAGAATGGCGCTAGTATCATTGTGGATTTCAGTTTCTTATTCATTTATTATGAACTAAATTACTTTTTAAGTCTACGATGGATCTTTATGTGTAACAAAGTTTGATATGCTTCTATATTAATTCAGGGAGTCTAATTCCAGCCTTGTCTACTATGGTTTATGCTTAATTTATAAATTTCTTTATCACCAATTTCTGATAAACCATATGAACTCGAGAGAAGGATTATGGATTTAGATTTAATCGTAGTGGCGTGTGATTGTGTTTTCTGCAGGGTGTTGGAAGTCATAATTTATGATTAGTATAGAGATATACGTATGCATCACACGTAATCTTATGAGAATTTGTGATTAAACCTTCTTTAATTATAATTCACATAGAGATATAGTGAATTAGTTAATTAAGGTGTTCTATTTAATTTTATCAATTGTGGAATTTCGTAGATATGGGTATAATTCATTGAGAGATGGTTATACCTACTATTGTATTCTTGATTTACAAGGTGGGGCAGTTTAGTTGAATTAAAAGGAAGTGTGTCATTCTAAGTACAACATAAAGTGAAATTATAGACTTAATTCTCCAATATCCGATTAAAAGAAAGGGTAGTTAGTTGATCTTGAAGTCATTAGTAGTTTTCATAAGTTTCACAAAATTTATCATTAGTTTAATAAAATTGAGATAATATAAAGTTGGTAATTGTTAGGATAAAATTCAGTTATTTTCTACGTGGGAACGATATTTGACTCGTCACTTTATTACTTGTGAACCACGTATACTTGCGTGTTGTGTGTGACACCCCCGAATCCGGGTCCTCTGACCCTGGTTCGGTCGTCACGATCTAACATAAACATCCACCTCTAAACAACATACAATAACTAAGTGCGAAATATAATAAACGTATGTCGTTCATTCAAAAGGTGTTACTAGTCCCAAGATTCGATAACCTTAAATACAAAACATACAAACATACCCTAGAGTAGTCAATAGGGTTCATATTACATAACAGTAAATTAATTAAACATAAAGATAAAGTCTGCCCTTGCAAACTAATCCTACATCTTCCCTTTACCCTTGTCCTTTCCTGAAGTCTCGGGCTTAACTGCAATATAAGTTATGATATAGCAAGAATGAGCAACAAGTTTGCTCAGCAAGTTGAAATACAACAATAAAGGATATATCATGATGAAAGGAATATATCTGATAATGAATTCAACAATATGAATATCGGAAGCAAGAATAATAATTGCTTTTAGAATAACTGATAGTCAAGTAGACTTTTGAACTATAAAACTCCAACGAAATCAATAGCTGATTGACCCTTTGGTTACTGGCTACAGAATAAGTACTTGAGGGGATCAGCCTCGCGTACGCTATGTATATGCATAACATTCAACTCTGCTGTTTGTATCTTTATACTAGATACCTGGGGTACTCCCCTATATATACAAGGGGTGTTCTTTCAGTCTAAGAATCCTTTCCATCAATTGGTTTGGATAGCTTTTATAAAATTTTTATACAATTGTCTGACTGAACAAGGGTTCAGACTCTATCTGACGCAGTTCAAGAATTATAGAACTTTAAATAATGTACAAGTCCAAGACTGCACGAAATCAAGTGCACCAAGTGCGAATAACAATAATGTCGATGTGGAATAATTGTAAAGTAATTAAACCACCTAATAGCATGCTTGGAAATAAAGTTCAAGCTTTAAATAATTAACTGTCAATACGATAATAACCTGCTCAATACAATATGAGAAGGATAGGAACTTGTACAAATAAGAATTAAAGAACTTGCACAACCAAATAGTGAAGTTCGGAGACTTGCCTGATTGCTCAGCTACAATTAAGTTCTAGCTTTAATTAAATCTCGCTGAAATAACCTAACATTAATAAGTCGGTATTCCAATTAGCATGTGTAAACTAATACGAGTCTACACTTACAAGAATCTGCTTATCATATCAATCTATCCAGAATTCACGTAAGTCAATCTAATCATGTCATAGATTTAATAACTTTAGATTATCTAGTTTCTATGCATCAATATAGACTTGAACACATAATACTTCAAGTTACTTATATTTAATCAACATACATGTTTTATGATTATAATTTTTGAAAACCTAGCATGCTCAACCTAATCCTAGTTTAAAGTCATATGCTCTCATGTCGGCAATTTGTATACTTTACATAATACAAGTTCATGCTTCATGTTATCACATAACAAGGTTAAACATAACATGCATGCTCATGCTTATACTATACATGTATACTTTAATCCACCTATTTCATGCCTTAGAAATTCATTTTCTATGAATACGTGTATATGTGAAATCTATACGTTAACTCAACGAGGTCCATGTTAATATGCTTATAGGCATAACGAACTCTAATGTACATGCTTGTATGCTCAATACGTAATCCACATGGTGTTCGATGATATAATCTTTCACGTTCTAAGCTTTTTGTTGAAAAATCACACTAAGCCAATAAGGTATCATAATACATGTTAAGTGCCTTGTGCTCATAACTCGTATGTCTTAGGACTCATATATAAACCATATATATGCTCTCAAATGGTCAGAATCTAAAAGATATTAACCTTAGCCAAGTTCACTTTGAAAGTTCTTAAGTTCCTTATTTCAAAATCGCTAGAATCTTGCTATCACGTATGCTAGTGTGTGAACACACTTTAGACTCGCATTTCATGACAATATAAACCACACTATTGTGTTTACAAAATCAGAATGTTCGCGTGATACGTCCATGACAAGGTTTACTTTTGAATTACAAGTTTCCCTTTTTAAAACATATGGTCATGGCATATACGTTTAGCATCAACGAATACATACTTATATCATGTTATTGTACTAATATCTATATTTAAATCATGTTCACAAGCTTGTTTCAATGGTATATCACATGTTAGTATATCACAGCAGCTTAACAGAAGCAGAAAACAAAAACTGGCCATAGGAACCTGCGCAGCTGCGCAGGCACCAGGTATAAACCCGGCGCAGCTGCGCAGGCACCAGGTATAAACCCGGCGCAGCTGCGCAGGCACCAGGTATAAACCCGGCGCAGCTGCGCCGGTGTCCGGCCAATTCAAGAGCAGGTTGTGGCGCAGCTGCGCCGCTGGCCAGTATAATACTGGCGCAGCTGCGCAGGCTGTCCGCCAGACCAGAAGCTAAACTGCTTCGGCAGTTCTGCAAACCCAACTCATAAATTTTCCTATCAAAATTGTTTCTAACACACCATTTAGCAATTCTAACATGTTTAACATCTTGTATAACACTTAACCAACATATTTCAATCCAATTATCAATAATTACATGCTTAATTCCAAGAATCAAATATTAAGAATTCTACATAAATCAAAAATGGATTTATACCTCTGTAAATGAACTTGCTGCTAAACAGATTCTGTAATGCTACTATTAGACTTGCAATGTTGCTATAATACTCTTCCTAACTCAAATGAAATCCTCAGTAAATGAAATGAGAAGAAGAGGGGCTCTATTTATAGCCAATTCTTTACATGGTCCATGCTTTTGCTCTCCATTTCAAAACAATAGGAATAAGAAGTGTATGAGGGATAATTGGGAGTAGTTAGAACCCATCATAATGCCCACTTCCCCCATAATTATTGGCTATAATTGATGAATTTGAGAGAAGGAGTAGGCTAGAGTAGCATGTGGGAGTTCACGTGTATGAGAGGAAATTGAGGATGGCCTCTCATTATGGGACACAATTCTCAGCAACTTGTATATATTAAGTGTAACATGTACAAACTCTTAAGTTATAAAATGCATGTACACATTATGTATACATATAAGTCCCAATGTACTTTTAATTAGTTAACCCACAATACAATGTATCAATTTGGGTTATACATATGATAACATATAATCCATGTACATTTTCTATTAACACCAAATATAATATAATTGCGTATTGCTCATTATTTATTACCATAACTGTTATTATTATAATAACTGTTACTATAATAATTATACTAACTTATTGAAATTATTTATCAATTAATAATGTTATTGATATTAATATAAGGTAATGGGGTTATATATTAATGTCTATCATGTTACATAAGCAATAATATGTAACTCACATAATGTAATTAATCATACTATATAGTCTACATATATAATATGTAGACGTATTAATACGTCACCTTGTACTATATATAGTATATAGTTAACTACCATCTTTTGTAAGGTTTACTTATCACATGCTTGTATGAAATAATTAATCAAGTAAATATAATATTATTATATTTATTAATCTCTCATTCATTAATTATTATTTATTCATAATAATTGTTAAATCAACACATTATCAAATATTTACTCATAATTACAATTTATCAATATGATCAACTCTTGACACTATATCCAAATAATTGGAATATTTAATTATTAATAATCCTATCAATTTTCTGATATTAAAGTCTCAGGGCTAGTCCACTAATTTAAATAAACTATTAGTGACTCCCCTTAACCATTTCACCAATTCACATAACCACATAAGGTTTAAATAAACTCACAAAACTAACTCGTTAAAATTAAATCACATATTTAATAAATAAGGAGTTTAAAATTCATGGTCGTTACATTGTGCGTAGTAGATTTTACCCAACAAGTTTTTAGCGCTGTTGCCGGGGAATATAACTGTTTTTATCACTTTCAATATCAGTTTAGTTAAATCAGTTTTAGTTAAACAAATTTTTTTTATTCTTATTTTTGTTTTATTTACTATTTCATGTACTCTCGAGTAGTGCATGCAAACTCGATCAAAGAAGCTTGAATTGTTGCCTTACGAGGACGACATCGACAAACGATTTCAGAGATTGAGTAAGTGGATTGAGAAAACTCGAGAATCACTTGAAAGACCGGACAACATGGGTGAAGAAGAACAGAAAGCACTGCTGGACTACGCTACGCCGCGGGTAACGAAAATTCAGTCAAGTATTACCAGACCTGCTATTAATGCTAACAACTTCGAGATCAAGCCTGGTACTATACAAATGGTGCAGAACACTTGTCAGTTTGGGGGTCTACCGAATGACTACCCGAACAATCACATTTTCAGCTTTATAGAAATTTGCGAAACATTCAAGTACAATGGGGTGTCAGATGATGCTATTAGGCTGATGTTATTTTTGTTCACTCTCAGGGATAAGGCAAAGGGTTGGCTCCATTCTTTACCACGAGGGTCAATTACCACACAAAATGATTTGGCACAAAAATTTCTGGCTAAATTCTTCCTACCAGTAAAAACAGCCAGACTAAGAACACAAATTTCTACATTTGCACAGCAGCAAGGAGAACCTTTATACGAAGCATGGGAAAAATATTAAGAGTTGTTTAGAAAATGTCCACACCATGGACTACCTCAGTGGATGCAGATGAATACCTTCTACAATGGGTTAGGAGGTCATACTCGGACTAGCATTGATGCAGCAACAGGGGGAGCTTTCATGACAAAGAAATTTGAGGAAGCTTATGACTTGATAGAAACAATGGCTGCAAACAACTATCATTGGCCGACTGATAGAATGACACAACCCAAGGTAGCGGGGATTTTGGAAGTAGATTCAGTAACAGCTCTGTCAGCTCAAATCTCAGCCCTATCAAAGAAGATGGATGCCATGTCGAGCAGGAATATGCAACAGGTAGCAGTTGTGTGTGAGCTATGTGCAGGGGAGCATCTAACAAACCATTGTGCAATTAATCCAGCATCAGTACAGTTTGTGTAGTTACAACATGCAACAAAACACGTATCAGAATACATATAATCCTGGGGCAAGGAACCATCCCAACTTCTTATGGAGCAACAATCAGAATCAGAATCAAAAATAGCAGCAAGCTCCACGACCAGCATACCCCCCTTATGGTTTTTAAAATCAACACCAATAGTCCGCTCCACATCATGAGAAGAAGACAGACTTGGAGGAGCTACTTATGAAATACATAACAGGTAATGAGGCAGCAAATGAAAACTCAGGCGGCTGCGATTAAAAATTTGGAAACTCAGATGGGACAGATTGAAAGGGCTTTGAATAATAGACCTCAAGGAACCTTGCCGAGCAACACCAAAAAAAATCCTAGGGAGGTCATAAGCAATGTCAAGCTGTTACATTTCGGAGTGGAAAACTGTTAGTTGAGCAAAATGCAGAAAATCTGATGGCAGAAAAGAATGTTGGGACAAATGTGGAGGAAACAATTGAGGGAAATAAGGAAGGAGAAGAATCAGTGGTAAAGGAACAGGTAGTTGTCGCACCAACAGTTTACCCACCACCACCCTTTCAACAACGGATCTGAAAACAGAAACTAGAAAACCAATTTACTAAGTTTCTAGAAGTGTTCAAAAAGATATATATCAACATTCCGCTTGTGGAAGCATTAAAACAGATGCCTAGCTACGCCAAGTTCATGAAGGATATCTTATCAAAGAAAAAGAAGCTAGAGGACTTTGAGACCGTGGCGTTACCTGAGGAGTGTAGCGCTATATTGCAAAAGAAGCTTCCACCCAAATTGAAAGATCCGGGTAGTTACACCATTCTTTACACAATAAGTAGTTTGTCCTTCAACAAATGTTTGTGTGACTTAGGTGCAAGCATAAATCTCATGCCATTATCAGTATATACTCAGTTGGGTTTACCGGTACCTAGACCAAAGAACATTTCTCTATAGCTTGTGGACAGATCGGTGACATATCTAATGGGAATTGTTGAAGACATTCTGGTAAAAGTTGACAAATTTATATTTCCAGCTGATTTCATCATATTGGATTATGAAGATGATAAGGATATTCCGATAATACTCGGGCGACTGTTTTTAGCAACCGGTAGGACTCTCATTGATGTTCAGAAAAGAGAGTTAACCATGAGGGTTCAAGACCAAGAGGTAACCTTCAATGTTTTTAATACCATGAACTTCCCCAAGGAGGATGAGGCGTGTTATCGCATGGATATGATTGAGAAAGTTGTGGGGGATGAACATGGGCGTATACTGAGTACCGATCCTTTGGAGATGACATTGATAGGGGATTGTGAGAGCAACAATCCAGATTTGATTGAGTATCTGCATTTGTTAGATGCACAGCCTAGAATGAGCAGATTCAAAATACCATTTGATCCGTTGGAAGTTGCAGGAACTTCATCAGTTCAGATGAGACCATCTCTAGAGGAACCACCTTCACTCGAACTCAAGCCTTTACCTAAACATCTCAGGTATGCATTTTTGGGTAATTCATCTACTTTACCTATTATTATTGCATCTGCGCTTAACGATTTGCAGGAAAGTAAGTTGTTAAGATTTCTCTGAAAAAATATATCTACTATTGGATGGACCATCGCTGACATCAAGGGAATCAGCCCTTCATTCTGCATGCACAAGATATTGATGGAGGAGGATGGTAAGCCTACAGTGGAACAACAACGGAGGCTCAATCCGATTATGAAAGAGGTAGTAAAGAAAGAAATTTTGAAGTGGCTCGATGCTGGAATAATCTATCCTATTTCTGATAATGCATGGGTGAGCCCAGTTTAGTGTGTCCCAAAGAAGGGTGGTATGACAGTAGTAACGAATGAAAACAATAAGTTGATACCGACAAGGACATTGACCGGTTGGAGGGTTTGCATGGATTACAAGAAGCTCAATAAGGCAACTCGAAAGGATCATTTCCCCTTGCCATTTATTAATCAGATGTTTGATAGATTAACGGGACATGAATACTACTGTTTGCTGTTTGGTTATTCGGGGTACAATTAGATTGTAATTGCACCGGAGGACCAAGAGAAGACAACGTTTACATGCCCATATGGCACCTTTGCCTTTAGAAGGATGTCATTCGGGCTGTGTAACGCACCGATAACCTTTCAAAGATACATGATGGCAATATTTTTAGATATGGTGGAATGCAATGTCGAGGTATTCATGGATGATTTTTTAGTGTTCGGGGATTCTTTTGACAACTGCCTAGAAAATCTGGTCATGGTACTTAAAAGATGCGTAGAAACTAATCTGGTGCTCAACTGGCAAAAATGTCATTTTATGGTTCAAGAGGGGATCATACTTAGGCATAAAGTCTTGAAAAAGGGGTTGGAAGTGGATCGAATGAAACTGGAAACAATAGAAAATCTGCCACCGCCAACTTCAGTGAAAGGTATTCAGAGTTTTCTCGGCCATGCCGGATTCTACTGCCGGTTCATTAAGGATTTCTCCAAAATCACAAAACCTATATGCAATTTATTGGAGAAAGATGTACAATTCAAATTTAATAAAGAATGTCTATTGGTGTTTGAGCAGTTAAAGAAGAAATTAAGTACAACACCTGTGATCATAGCACCGGACTAGACCATGCCATTTGAATTGATGTGTGATGCCAGTGATTATGCGGTAGGGGCTGTGTTGGGACAACGCCGAGATAAAGTTTTTCATACAATCTACTATACGAGCAAAACGTTGACCAATGCACAACTAAATTACACAACCACCGAGAAGGAACTACTTGTGGTTGTGTATGCTTTCGATAAGCTTCGCTCGTATCTAGTTGGAACTAAGGTGGTGGTGTACACCGATCATTCGACTATACGGTATTTGGTTGCAAAGAAAGATGCAAAGCTGAGACTGATTCGCTGGATCTTGCTCCTTCAAGAATTCAACTTAGAAATCAAAGATAGAAAGGGGACAAAAAATCAGGTGGCTGACCACCTTTTAAGATTGGAGAATCCGAATCAAGACAACACGGATAAAGTATGGATTAATGAATCTTTTCCAGATTGAGCAGTTGTTTGTGATTATTGGCAAGTTCACGTGGTATGCGGATTTTGCCAATTATCTGGTGAGTAATATTCTGCCTCCAGATTTGACACGCCAACAAAAGAAGAAATTATTACACGATGTGAATCGGTATATGTGGGATGAGCCATTTTTGTTCCGATAGTGTGCAGATATAATGATTCGACGGTGTGTTCCGCAAAGTGAAGTGGAAAGTATCTTACAGGCATGCCACACCTCGGTATATGAGGGACATTATGGCAATGAAAGAACGGCCACCAAAGTTCTACATGCAAGATTTTATTAGGCCAGCTTGTTCAAAGACGCACATCAGTATATGAAAAATTGTGATCAATGTCAAAGGGTGGGAAATATTTCCAAACGGAATGAGATGCCACTCAACATGATCTTAGAAGTGGAGGTTTTTGATGTATAGGGGATTAATTTCATGGGACCTTTTCCGCCTTTATACAACAATTTATATATCTTGTTGGTAGTAGACTACGTGTCTAAGTGGGTTGAGGCAGTAGCGCTACCGACGAATGACGCTAAGGTTGTTTTGAAGTTTTTGCAAAAGAATATCTTTACAAGATTTGGCACCCCAAGGGAAATCATCAGTGATGAGGGAAGTCACTTCTGCAACAAGTATTTCACAGCCCTCTTGACCATGTATAGGGTAAACCACAGAATTTCCACTGTCTATCACCAACAACGAGTGGCCAAGCAGAGGTATCTAACAGAGAGGTGAAGAGAATCTTGGAGAAAATAGTCAACCCGAACCGAAAAGATTGGTCTTTGAAATTGGATTACGCTTTTTGGGCGTATTGGACTACATACAAGACCCCGATCGGAATGTCTCCATATCAGTTTGTCTATGAAAAAGCATGTCTCCATATCAGTTTGTCTATAATATCAGTTTGACTTCAAGGGTCTTTACCGAGCGACACCGAAAAGAATCTTAGGGGAGGCCAAGAGCATTGCCAAGCCGTTACGCTTCGGAGTGGGAAACAGTTAGTTGAGCAAAGTGCAGAAATTCTAAATACGGGGAGGAATGTTGAGGAAAAAGTAGAGGAAACAATTGAGTGGAAAAAGGTAGGAGAAGAAATAGTGGTCAAGGAGCAGGTAGTTGTTGCACCGACAGTTTACCCACCACCACCCTTTCAACAACGGATTCAGAAACAAAAATTAGAAAAGCAATTTACTATGTTTCTGAAAGTGTTCAAGAAGTTACATATCAACATTCTGTTTGCATAAGCATTAGAGCAGATGCCTAGCTACACCAAATTTATGAAGGATATTTTGTCCAAGAAAAAGAAGCTAGAGGATTTTGAGACAGTGGCATTAATCGAGGAGTGCAGCGCCATATTATAAAAGAAGCTTCCACCCAAGTTGAAAGATCCGGGTAGTTTCACCATTCCTTGCACGATAGGTAGCTTGTCCTTCAATAATCGTTTGTGTGATTTAGGTGCAAGCATCAATCTCATGTCGTTATCAGTATACACTCAGTTGGGTTTACCGGCACCTAGACCAACGAATATATCTCTACAGCTTGCGGACAGATCTGTGACATATCCGAGGGGAATTGTTGAAGATATTTTGGTCAAAGTTGACAAATTCATATTCCCAGCTGATTTCATCATCTTGGATTATGAAGAGGATAAGGATATTCCTATAATACTTGGGCGACTATTTTTGGCAATCGATAGAACTCTCATCGATGTACAAAAAGGAGAGTTAACCATGAGGGTTCAAAACCAAGAGGTAACCTTCAACGTGTTCAAAGCCATTAACTCCTTTAAGGAGGATGAGGAGTGTTACAACATGGATGTGATTGAGAAAGCCGTGGTGGAGGAATAGGGTCATATGCTGAGTACCGATCCCTTAGAGATGATATTGTTAGGGGATTGTGAGAGTGATGATGAATTAATTGAGTATCTGCATATGTTGGATTCAATGCCTAGAGTGAGTAGATTCAAAATACCATTTGAGCCGTTGGAAGTTACTGAAAATTCATCACTTCGGATGAAACCATATCTAGAGGAACCACCTTCACTTGAACTCAAGCCCCTACCTAAACACCTCAGGTATGCATTTTTGGGTAATTCATCTACTTTACCTGTTATTATTGCATCTGCGCTTAACGATTTGTAGGAAACTAAGCTGTTAAGAGTTCTCCTAGAATACAAATCTGCTATTGGATGGACCATTGCAGACATCAAGGGGATAAGCCCATCATTCTGCATGCATAAGATCCTCTTGGAAGATGATGCAAAATCTACAGTAGAACAGCAGCGGAGGCTCAACCCGATAATGAAAGAGGTAGTGAAGAAGGAGATCCTAAAATGGCTTGATGCAGGAATAATATATCCCATCTCTGATAGCTCATGGGTGAGTCCAGTACAGTGTGTACCAAAGAAAGGTGGTATGACAGTAGTAACTAATGAAAATAATGAGTTGATTCCGACAAGGAATGTGACCGGTTGGAGGGTTGCATGGATTATAGGAAACTTAACAAGGCAACCCAAGAGGATCATTTCCCCTTGTCGTTTATTGATTAGATGTTAGATAGATTACCGGGACATGAATACTATTGTTTGCTGGATGGCTATTCGGGGTATAATCAGATTGTAATTGCACCGGAGTACCAAGATAAGACAACGTTCACATGCCCATATAGCACCTTTGCCTTTAGAAGGATGTCATTTGGATTATGTAACGTACCGACAAATTTTCAGAGATGCATGATGGTGATATTTTCAGATATGGTGGAACGCAATGTGGAGGTATTCATGGATGACTTTTCAGTGTTTGAAGAGTCCTTTGACAGTTGTTTAGAAAATCTAGTCATGGTATTGAAAAGATGCGTTGAAACCAATCTTGTACTTAATTGGGAAAAATGCCACTTTGATGAGTAGGTTTCATACATACGAATTGATACCATTTAAATTGAAGATATTGCTACTTCAAGTATTTTTAGGTTCCTTTTTACGTATTTGCATTGGTTTATGTGCAGGGAATGGCCGGGATGACAAGCGCAATGAAATGAGTGTGTAATAATGAAAATCTGCAGGAACTCAACACGTTTGTCGGGACAACCTCGCCTAGGCGCATGTGCGCCGGGGCGTAGTCTTCATGGGCAAAATCTTCACCTAGGCGAAGTACGCGGCAGAAAATATATTGTTTCCTTATTTGACTGGGATTCTGCTGAGATAGAGCTGGATTATTTGGAACGCGATTAGGAGAGTATATAAGGCTAAAAGAGGGGCATACATGGGTTATTCTTGGACATTAACAAACCCTAATCTATGGGAGATCAAACGTTGGGAGAATTGTAGCGAGGCTAAGGCACGAAGAACACAAGGCGAGATTGGAGATGAGTAGCTATACACTTTCAGATTATCTTTTCTCTCTTCATCTATTCTTTGTATTCAGGATGCTAGTAACTTTGTGGATGATGGTTTTTTAATTTGTCTACAATGAACTAATCTGCTATTTAAGTCTACAACGGATCTTATTATATAACTGAGAATTGACATGTTTTCACTTTAGTTTATTGAGATTATTTTTAGATTATTTGCTATGGTTTGCGCTGAATTTATGTTATTGCTTGATCATCATTTAATTGTTATTCTATATGAACTCGAGAGATGAAATATGGAATTAGAACTGATCATAGTGTCGTATGTTTGTGATTTCTGTGGAAAGTTAGAATTCATAATTCATGTGTAGGATAGAGATATCTATACATCATACGTAATCTAAAGAGAATTTGACCTTAAACCTTTTTCAATTATAACTCACGTAGAGATATAGTGAGTTAGTTAATTAAGGTGTCTTGCTTAATTTTATCAATTATGGATTTGTGTGGGTATAGGTATAATGCATTGAGAGATGGTTCTATCTACTATCGTTTTCTTGGTTAATTATCTAGAATAGTTGATTTATATTGAAAGGAAGCATATCATTCGAAGTGAAATAATAAGTGAAGTTGTAAGCTTAATTCTCCGAAAACTTGTTAAATTGCTTGATAGTGTCAGTTATAGTTTAAGTGGTAGTTTTTTCATAAATATCACCATTTGATCAGTAGTTTACTAAAATTGAGATAATATAAAATTATTAATTGTTTCGATAAATTGTAGTTATTATCTCCGTGGGAACTATACTTTACTTTCACTCTATTACTTGTTGACCGCGTATACTTGCGTCTTGTGCGTATTAGATTTTACCCAACACACTTCATGGTGGAAGAAGGAATTATCCTTGGGCATAAAGTTTCAGCAAAGGGGTTGGAAGTGGATCGAGCCGAACTAGAGACTATCAAAAATCTGCCACCACCGACTTTAGTAAAGGGAATCCGCAGTTTTCTCGGACATGCTGGATTTTATCGCCGGTTTATTAAGGACTTTTCCAAGAACTCAAAACCATTATGCAGTTTACTGGAGAAGGATGTAACGTTTAGATTCTATAAAGAGTGTTCATCGACATTTGAGCAGCTAAAAAAGAAATTAACGACAACACCTGTGACTGTAGCACCATATTAGACCATGCCATTTGAATTGATGTGTGATGCTAGTGATTATGCAGTAGGGGCTATTTTGGGACAACGCAGAGATAATATTTTTCATGCGATCTATTATGCGAGTAAGACATTGACAGATGCTCAGCTGAATTACATAACCACCGAGAAAGAGCTACTTGCGGTGGTGTATGCTTTTGATAAGTTTTGCTCATACTTGAATTGAACTAAGGTTGTAGTTTATACAGACCATTCAGCTATTCGGTACTTGATTTCAAAGAAAGATGCAAAGCCAAGACTGATTCGCTGGATACTACTCCTTCAAGAATTTGACTTAGAAATCAAGGATAGGAAGGGGACGAAAAATCAAGTGGCTGATCACTTTTCGAGACTAGAGAGTCCGAATTAAGATAAGGAGGGCAAAGTGTTGATCAATAAATCCTTCCCAGACGAGCAATTGTTTGGAGTTAGTTCCGAATTTCCATGGTATGCAAATTTTGCCAACTATTTAGTGAGCAATATCCTTCCTCTGGACTTGACACGGCAGCAGAAGAAGAAATTTTTACATGATGTAAGGTGGTATATGTGTGATGAGCCATTTTTGTTCAGGCAGTGTGCCGATAAAATGATTCGTAGGTGCGTGCCACAAAGCGAAGTGAACAGAATCTTACATGTATGCTACACATCTTTATATGGGGGACAATACGAAAGTGAGAGGACAGCTACCAAAGTGCTTTAGGCAGGATTTTATTGGCCGACCTTGTTCAAAGACTCCCATCAATTTGTGCAGCACTGTGATAGATGCCAAAGGGTGGGTAACATATCCAAATGTAATGAAATGCCATTGAATGCAATTCTGGAAGTTGAAGTCTTTGATGTATGGAGGATAGACTTCATGGGGCCTTTCCCATCTTCTTACAGCAACCTCTACATCCTTCTGGCAGTAGATTATGTCTCTAAATGGGTCGGGGTGAGTGCTCTACCGACGAAGGATGCCAAAGTCGTCTTGAATTTTATGCAAAAGAACATCTTCACAAGATTTGGCACCCCAAGAACAATATCAGCGATAAGGGGAGTCACTTCTGCAATAATTATTTCACAACCTTCTTAGCTAAGTACGGGGTTAACCATAGAATTGCTATCGTATACCACCCCCAGACGAATGGTCAAGCGGAGGTATCTAATAGAGATGTGAAGAGGATTTTGGAGAAAATAGTGAATCCGAACCGAAAAGATTGGTCTCTAAAGATGGATAACGCTCTATGGGAGTATTGAACAGCATACAAGACACCAATTGGTATGTCTCTATATTAGCTTATCTACAGAAAAGCGTATCACCTCCCAGTTGAACTTGAGCATAAAGCCTATTGGGCCATCCGAAAGCTAAATTTTGATCTCAAAGCAGCAGGGGAGAAAAGACTTCTATAACTCCACAAGGTAGATGAATTCCGCTTGCAGGCATACTAGAACTCCAAATTGTACAAGGAAAAGGTCAAACGGTGGCACTATCAGAAAATCTTGGACAGTAATAGTGCACACTCCAGGTGTTTGAGAAATGGCCTCAACGACCTTGGGCTAAATTATCACTACAATTCTGTTGGGGATAAGCTCTGTGTTCACTATGCCACCGAGAACTCAGAAACGGCAGCGAGGTGAGAGTTCGTCCACCCCCACCTGGCAGTTTGATAGACAAAAATTCTTGAATCCAGAGACGGCGGAGAGATTTGAGTACCTAGCCACCAAGGCACTTACTCCAGAGCATGGATTAAGTTCTGATGAGTTTGACGGGCCAATGGTCCACCAAATACGAGAGAGGAGATGGGAAATGTTTACAACATAGCCGGATGCCGCCGTGGTGGCGGTGGTAAAGGAATTTTACGCGAATGCCTCTATCAAGTCACCATTTTTTGCATTTATAAGGGGAAAGATGGTACCATTCACCGTGAAAGAAATAAATGATTATTACATTCTTCCCCCGATCACAAGTTATTTGTATGCGGCGTACAAGGAAAGTGGCCCGAGATATGACCAAATAATAAGTGAGTTGTGTAAGCCTGATTCTACATGGTCTTCAAATGGGTCTCACTTTCAAAGCAAGGATCTCTGTCTATATGGAAAGATATGGTACTCATTCTTGTGTGCCAAATTATTTCCATCAATGAACACGAGTGATGTTCTAAAAGAGAAGGTTGTGTTGTTATATACGATCATCAAGGATCGCTCGATAGATGTGGGCTGAGTCATTCATCATTCCATTCGGCAAAATCTGCGAGGACCTCTACAAGGCGGATTGCCTAATCCCTCTCTTATTTGTGCGTTATGTGCACGGGCAGTGGTGCAATGGAGGTCAAATGAGCCCGTCCAGTAGCCTTTGAATTGTCTAGACTCTAAGATGATTCAGTGCTACTCGGTTTGGAAAGGAGGGAAGCCTCACCCACGCGGTCTTGGTTTCACCTTTTCGTCTGATTCCAAAGATGAAGCTAGAGATAAAGAAGTAGATGAAGACTTTGATGAGGAAAGGGAACAAGAACAAGATGGGACATCAAACTCCTCCCGCACCAAAGCCACTTTCAGTAATCAATTTTGGACTTATAGCAATACTTTGACCCGAGACTTCAAGGGTTGGCTTCAAGGAAAGATCATATGTTCGCCACATAGAATGCGTTCAATGCATCATTGGCCGCTGCATTTTCCCACCTCAATCCATCTGCAGAGGCCTTTCACTTTCCTAGTACCTTGCCACTACCAGCTTTACCCCCACCGGAGCCCGTTGAGGACCCCTTGGAGGAACCACCGGTCGAGCATGACGCTTGACCAATCAGAGCAGTCCTCCATATTATATTCTTTATCTTTATATAATGAATGCATTGCCTAATTCAAGTGTGTGTGGGGGGGGGGGGGAATAATTCTAACATATCACATAGCATACTTAGTTGCATAGTAGATAGGAGCATGTAGTTGCATGATTGTTTTTGTTTTTAGTTGCATAGTAGATAGGAGCATGTAGTTGCATGATTGTTTTTGATTTTGTTTTGCTTTCGTGATATATATATAAAAAAGTAAAAATTTAGAAAATCACAAAAATATTTTCTATTGCATTTAGTGTTTGCTTATAGATTGTTTGCAAGAATCTAAGCATTAGATTGGGATGAATTTAGCTCGGCCTATGATAAGATTGGTATTTCATGTTTACGTGAACGATGTTGATGATTGATGATGAGTTTTAATTTAATCATGAAGAAAATCTGAGCCTGTCTGAAACTTAGTGCATCGGTTAGCACGTAAGGTTTAACTGTTTTAAAATAATTTGGTTCAAGGGTTCCATAATTGGTTTCTAGGAAAAATCTTGGTTAAAATTTGAGGATATTAGTGAACTAACAGTAAAGGTTAAAATGAAGTAAAAGCTTGAATTTGGAAGGAATTCATGAGATATATATATACATAAAGGAAAAAAAGAGTGAAAGAAATGAAGAAAAGGAAAAAAAAATAGAAAA